>CARXXK010000001.1:14758218-15958218 GCA_949089665.1 Macrosiphum euphorbiae | reverse complement strand
ACGATTGGATCTTCGCAGGAAAAAATTTTTTGTGATCCATGGTGTCAAAAATGTCCACCAGAGTGAATCACGTCTAGTCTAATCCCTATCATCTTATCAGTTATCGTTGATAAAAAAACGATGATAATGTGATTTGAATTTTTGATTATTTATTATATTTTGTATTATTTTATTTTATTCATAAATCATTATTAAATATAATTACACATAATTAAAACCAAAAAATAAAAATAAAAGGAAAAAAAGGACCAAGGGAAAAAAAACCATGAAAGTAAAAACCAAATTTTTATATTTTGCTTTATAATAATAATAATGATTTATATTCATATTATAAATTTGTTTTACAATAACTATAATTTCTTCCAAATTTGAACTTAAATTTAAAATCGTTGTTTTAAATTTTCAATCCTTAGCTATAAAAATTGAACAATTTATAATTTTTAACTACGTTTTAAAAATTTGTCACAATACAATAATAAGAATAATAATTTCAAATAAGTTTCAAGTTTTAAAAAATTGTCAATACAAACATACAGTCTACAGTTATAATAATAATAATTTCAAATAAGTTGCAAGTTTTAAAAAATTGTCAATACAAACATGCAGTCTACAGTTATAATAATAATAATTTCAAATAAGTTTCGAGTTTTAAAAAATTGTCAATACAAACATACAGTCTACAGTTATAATAATAATAATTTCAAATAAGTTGCAAGTTTTAAAAAATTGTCAATACAAACATGCAGTCTACAGTTATAATAATAATAATTTCAAATAAGTTTCCTGTTTAAAAAATTGTAAGTTTAACATCGTCATGTTGTAAATCGTCATATAAATGTAAAAAAAAAAAAATTATAAAATTATAAATGTTAAAATAAATCATAATTAAACAATAAAATATTGTCATCAATATATTATCATCATTTCTTTTACCCAAAGATCTACACTTATCGCATCATTTTGGTGTTTTTTTGTTGAGTATGAAATATTAAAATCACGCTTGATATTGTAGATATCTTTTTTTTCTAGAAAATGAATTCTTTTAATACTATCCATCTCAATGTTTGATGATCGAACATCTTGCAAAATTCTGTTGACTGGAACACCCAAGGATAATTTTCCTATTAAAAATATTGAAAGGTTATATCGACATAATCTATTAATCATATATGATATTATGTTATATAATTATGAACATAAATAACTTTATATTTGTTTAATGATTCATATAAGTTACCAGCAATCTTACTCCTATCTTCATTGAACAATCTTAGTTTTCCTATATCCTTAGTATGCCATAAGTGTGTACTATAATATTGTACATTAATTTGTTTATTGTCTATGTGTACTTTCATGTTGGAAGGGCAAACATGGCCAGTTTTTACGGATCCACCACTTTTTGTACATTTGTGTCCCTGTTTAATGATTGGTTTTATTAATCACAAATTGGTTAAGTACATTTTATGTTAAATATCTTACTTTGTTTGAAGTTCTTGGTCCAAATGATCTGTGGCAAAAATAGTATACATACTCTTTATTTAAATTTTTTTTTTTTGATGACAACTTGACATATTGGCACTCTTCTTCATCTTCTATATTTTTTTTCCATTTGTTAAAATCTGTTAATTTGATATTTAATTAAGCTATACTCTTTTAGTTATTAACTTACATTTACATAACTGAAAAATTCAGTTCCTTTATGAAATATTATTATAAAAATACATACATGTCCACAATAACATCAAAAGTAAAAGCCAATATTTTCAGCCAAATCACAAGAAATGTTAATATTTGACCTATAACATTTAAACGATATTAATACTGAACAAACATTTTATAAGGAACGATACTTACCAATAGTGGCTGTAATTCACACATTACTTTTGAACTTGAGTAACTAACAAGTGATCTAGTTACCTATTTTATTTTGTAACTTGTAACGTAACTTAGTTACTTTTAAAAAGTAACTTATTCAACACTGATAATAATACATGTTCACAGTAACAGTATGATTGCCATTTTGCCATCAATAAATATACTTAAATATGCTTCAAATGTTTTAACAAATGAAGGTTGCATCCTTCACTCATCTTCAATTTTATCAGAAAACAATTAAATTAGAGTTTTTAAGAGTATAAATAATAACTGAGTCATAATATGGATGAAAAACCAATCACACAGCCAAATCACAGGAAATATAAACCAAACATAAATCACTTATAACATTTAAAAAGTATTAATACTGAACAAACATTTTATGAGGAACGATATTTCGCAATAGTGACTGAAAAATTTTGTAATAATTATACATACATGTCCATCAAAAGTAAAAACAAATACTTTAAGCTAAATCACTGAGTACATAGAAAACAATAAGTTAGCAATAATAATTGTTAACAGATATATAATGTAATTATAAATTAATATACCTTCTATAGAATTAAAATTTAACATTGTGGGCTCGATATTAATGTTATGAGATTTTAAATGCACAATTAATCCTTTCATGGATGGAAATGATTTTGTGCAATTTGTATATGAACATAATATATTACTATTCTGACTAAATAAATGAGTCTTAGTGTGTTTTATAATATTCAATTTTAAATCAAATGATGCATCGCAGTCATTACAATAATAAAGATTTTTAATTTTCGGAGTATCTTTATGTTTTATTCTTAAATGTTTATTTAAACCAGACACTGATATGTATTTAGCATCGCAAACTTGGCAATTAAACATGGTTATATATTTTTTGGTTTTAATTATGTGTAATTATATTTAATAATAAAATAAAGTAAAATATTAAATAATACATAAATAATCAAAAATTCAAATCACATAATCACAGCACTATATTATCATGAATCGTTTTTTTATCAACGATAACTGATAAGATGATAAGGATTAGACTAGACGTGATTCACTCTGGTGGACATTTTTGACACCATGGATCACAAAAAATTTTTTCCTGCGAAGATCCAATCGTCAACACGATTTAAGATATACAGGTTGAACATCGGCCTATGATATTTTGCATTTTTAAAGACCGTCAAACTGAGTCTCCAAATCAGCTGTGGAACCACCGACTGGCGCCATCTAGCTGCATTTATCTGGAAACTCAACAATCAAAAACGTACTATGGCAACGGTCGTATTCGTATACTCGTATGTACTAAATTAGTAACTTCCTACTTAACGTCTTTACTTACTTTTCTATGCTCTTAACTTTCGTTTAATATTTAATGTTTATACTTTATACCTAATATGAGTTAACTGAAGATTAATAATTAACTTAATATTCTAGTTATGAAAAAGAATTTATTTTGTCATTATTCTGGTGGTTTTAAATGTTATAACGTATTTGCGATTATAATATATGAATAAACGTTAAAAAGGTTATACAATATTATATAATACCATTTACTTAGTTTACTAAATTATAATTTAAGAATTTTTACAAGTAGATAGGTACTTATATTTTATTCCATAACAAGAAATGAGAAATACTTCAGTTAAAAATCTTATGATTATCAATCATCGAGTATTATTATACGACAACAGTTTTATTCATTTTAAACATTAATTTATTATGTTTTAACTAATTTTGACAACTTTTTTTTTGTTTTGTTTAGTTTTTTAATAGCTTAGTTTTGCATATAACTATATTGCCTCATGCGTATAGTTATGTAGTAGGAAAACATATTTGCTAGCATATCCGTTTGATGTTGACGAATGGTACATGGAAATTTATCGATAGATGGCGCCAGTCAGTAGTTCCAGAGCTGATATAGGGATTCAGTTAGACGGTCTCCTTATCACAATTCGATGTGTAACCAGTATATCTTAAATCGTGATCGTCAACATCGTGGTTTTCTTAATTCATCATGTTGGCTAGTCTGACTTTTATCAATTTTAATTATTTTATCAAAAAGGCAAAAGCATGTCGACTGTCGAGTACTCGAGTTTAAACATGATTTAAGATATTATTATGTTTAGAAATTAGAATTTACATACAATTGGAAATTAAAAATAAATTATGATTTTTGAAGGGTGCAGTAATTTTCGTACAAGAATTATATTATCACTTTTAAGTGGTAAACCAGTGAAAATTCGAAATATTCGATCACAAGAAAATGAACCGGGACTCCAAGGTAAAAATATATTATTCAAACATGAAATATCTTAAATTAATAATTGCCTTTACGATTTTAGAGTTTGAAGTAAATTTCCTACGTTTAGTTGACAAATTAACTAATGGAACTAATTTGGATGTCAATGAGACTGGTACTGACTTATATTTTCAACCTGGTTTACTTATTGGTGGTGCAATAGATCATGATTGTTGTAAATTACGAGGCATAGGATATTACTTGGAATTAATTATCATGGTTGCACCTTATTGTAAAAAAGGAATACAAGCCACACTTAAAGGAGTTACTAATAATCAAGTAAATTATATTAGCTGTTTATAAATTTTATTGGAAATAAAAATAACTATTTATTTTTTTTAAAAGAAAGATCCATCAGTTGATGCTTTTAAGGCAGGAGCACTAACAATTTTACAGAGGATATTGTTGTTAGCTACTGATGCCAATATGGAAATTAGAAAACGAGGCATGGAACCAGATGGCGGAGGTGAAATATATTTTTCATGTGAACCCGTTAAATATACCAAAGCACTTCAAGTAAGACTAAGATTTATCTCATATATATCAACAATTTATTTTTAATTTATAGTTAACAGATTTTGGAAAAATAAAAAAAATAAGAGGAACATTTTTTTCATTGAGGGTATCGCCATCAATTTCCAATCGGATGGTAGAGAAAGCAAAATCAGTTATGCTTAAATTTATTCCTGATGTATATTTTACGGTAGATCATCCAAAGGGAAAACTATGTGGAAAATCTCCTGGTTTTGGTGCAAATATTGTTGCATCAACAACCAATGGATTAATATTAACTGCTGATAGTGTTTCATTACCATTTACTGGTCAAAGAACAACAGCAGAAGAAGTAGCCGAAAATGTAGCATCAGCTATGCTTGAAGAGATTTGGCGTGGAGGTTGTATAGACTCTTCTTTTCAATCCATTGTACTTCTTTACATGGCTCTTAGACAAAAAGATGTATCTCATGTTGTATTAGGACCATTATCACCCTATACGTAAGTTATTATTTTTTGACAATTAATATTACCAATGTAACCTAACAAATTTGATTGATTTTATAAATACAATTTCAGGATTCAATTTTTAAGGCATTTGAAAGAATTTTTTGGGATATCATTTAAATTAGAACCGTATATTGATTCTAAAAATGAAGACTTACGCCAAGGCTGTGATTCAAAAATCTTAGTAACTGGAGTCGGTATTGGTTACAGTAAACTTGTTTAAAATGATAATAAAACATATTTTCATCTTAAAATGTATTTTGTTTTAATTTTTTAATAATTTTTCAAACCACTGATAAAGGTATAGCCGGGTATAGCCATATAGGTTTGCTTTTCTTGACACATATTTTAGATACACTTCCAGGTATCCAAAAAAATGTTATACAATTTTAAACATAATGGCCTAATGTATACTCCGGCCGGAATAAGAACGTACCCGGGGCGGCGGACCAAAACAAGTTTGCTGCGCGCAGATCATAGTTATGACTATAACTATATGTTTATAACTATGACAAGGTTGTGGACGGGAAACCGGTCGCCGCCTGCGCGACGAGGTACGTTCTTATTCCGTCCGGAGTATAGAAACATTTATTATTTTACCATAGTATCATAAAAATTGTAATTTCTTAAACATTTACCAATTTAAATTAAATGTTTAAAACAATTGGTGAATTTGTGCTTTGATTAGAAGTACATAAAACACTATTCCAAAAAAAATACCATATAAACCATAAAGTAAAGATTTTGTACAATTGCAAGATAGTTGTTAAGCCCTAAATCCTTAATAAATAAAATTATTTAATTTTACATTCATACCATATACAACAGTTAAATTTTCATTTATTACATTGACATAATGATATCTTTATGTAATATATGTCTGCTGTAGACATCAGACATGGTTTGAAAGTATTAGCACTGCTTAAAAACAGTTTTTTATAATTAATAGTAGTAGTTGTATTCACAAAGTTCTATACTACTGTTTACAAGTATTGAAGCTTGTGAGCAGTGGGCATATTTAGTGACGCAAGTGAATCGAAGGAATTAATGATAAATGTAACTAATGAATAAAATCTGAATGAATTTCAACCGTTATATTACTCTTTGTTAGTTTATTAAAAGTAATTATTATATTTTGTAATCAGCAATTAATGTTTGATAAACCACTCTCGCGATAAATTATTTTAGTCTCATACTAGAATGTATTTACAAAGTACAACTGTTGGATGGAAACAATATAGTAAAATTTCAATAGATATTGAAGTTATAATGAATGTGATTTATATACAATGAAAAATTTAATATTCTTTTGAACAGAAATATTTGTTTTATATTACATCATGTTCTTTTATCTTTCTATAAACACAGATATTGCCGTATAAAATAATTTGTCATTTACTCTGTTCGACGAGAGATCATGCCGCACACCGACCAAAACTGGTTCCCCTATAATTTAGTCATAGTTTCAACAGCGGGGTGACTTAGGGGGATGCGCAGAACCAGCATGATCTATCGTGGGGCAGAGTATAGCGATATTCATGAATTGACGACATATCATACATTCATACTACACATGTAAAATTAAATTTATCATGAATACGTCCTTAACGTTATAATGTACACATATTAGATTGTATAGATTTGTAATTTTATCACTACAGTTATATACTTATATTTGAGAGTTATGAATATTTATTTTAAAAATCTAAATGAATCGCATCTGATTTATGTATGATGTACTTGCACAGTTGACTTGATACAACTGAACTCTGTACGCAAACGATTCACTACAGTTGGCAGTTTAACCACAGAAAAATGTTATGTAAAAAGTAACTAAGTTAGAATAAAAGTTAGTTTAATAGATTCTGAAATTTACAGAATACTTAGTTAGAAGTTACTTTTTTACATTCTGAGCGGAGCGAGGAAGCTAATAGTTTTACAATGGTGTTTATTTCTTTTTATATCATGTATACAAAATTTCTACCAGAAAGAGATCTTCTATTTCAACATATAGTACCTTATCTTTTAGCAAATTGGATCATGTACTTTGTGTTTTAGTTGTAAAAGTGGCTTAGCGAACTTTAAATCATATGGAAGCGAACAAATTATTTATGACCTACCCCACCCTACTCCAACTGATGTATACGATACTCATATAATCAAATAGGGGGGGGGGTAACACCCAAAATAAAGTTCAAAGACTGACCATGTATGTGGGCTTTATGGGGTTATGAACTACCGCCACCCCCCAGAAAACAGAAGCAATTGCTTCTGAAAAACATGATTCGCTATACCACTGAGTTGTACTGTTTAAAATTATTGCCATGTAGATCTGGTTTAGAGTAATTTTTTGGGAAGCTCATTTATGGTATGAAATCAGTTGCCTCAATACATAAAAAAAATATTCGGTAGTTTTGAGGCATTTTAAATTTGAGAACAAAGGTAGGTTATTCAATACTACACAAAATACAACCGGCAATGCAATGAACCAAGGTTTATAAGTTTAAGTACAGCTCAATTATTTTAGTTAATTATTATATTTAATTTAATACATTTTTAGACTCGTTTCGGTTTAATAAACATAAATATTTTTTTAACATCTTTATATTTTGCATATTCTTAGTCCAAAATTGAATAATAATTAGTTAATAAACGCATGCATATAGCTCAAACAAATTGCAAAAACTACAAATATTACAATGTATACTATTTTTCCAATCTTTTGCATAATTTTGTATCATCAATAGTTTAAATTCATATATTTTAACTTAAAAGGTTAGATAAAACATACACATGTATAATATATATCATACAGAAGTACAGTAGTACCCGTTTAATCCGGATGAAATTTTTAGGATTAAATAAACATTGCATAATCCAAAGAAAACAATTTTCGGCCTAAGTTGTTTGGAATAAAAAAGCAATTACTGTACTTAAAATAAAAGTCAATAATATTTTAAAAACCTTTATTAGTAGTTATAATCAAAATATTATTTTAATATAAAACTGATGAAAGTAAGGTTTTAATACTTTCAATATAATAATGAATTATGTAACCAAAAATGTTATTATTTCTTCAGCAATAATCGATCATCAAATTATACACTATACTTTGCTAACATGTCCGGTGTTACTTTAAAAGCAGGTTGCATAAATGCCTGTACTTTTTTCTTATGAATCCTAAAAAAAAAAGAATAGTATCAAGTATAAACAAAAGGTAAATTTCTAATGCCACTAACATTTAATGAATCAATAGTGAGCCAAATATGATTTAGTCAATGATTGGTCCATTAAATTTTAGTGAAGCATTAAATCAATCAATCAATAATTTATGCAACTCTACATAATTATAAATATTAAAATACTAAATTTGTTAGTTAACTTACTTAAGTTGTTTTTTCCCAACAGACAATATATTCCGCTTTTGTAAACTTTCAAAACAATCTTTGAATATATTTCCTTGTGGTTCAGTTTCTCTTAGCGTACCTTTTAAATCTTTTGGTAATGCAAAAGCATCTAATGACTCAGTAAACTTGTTGGTTCCTAGACGCCTGGTGCTAATGTTATTTAATTGTCTTTTTTGTAATCTCTTAAGTTTCTTTTTATTAGTTTCATTTTCCAATTCATCCAATTCTTCTCTAATATAACGTAATCTAAAAATAAAAATAGTCAATGTAGTAAGTAAATATTATTCAACAATTTAATTATTTTCCATGAATAAATGTATGTATGTATTTGAAGAACATACCTATAAAGATCTGAAATTTTCTTCTTTTCAAGTTTAGCATTCATACGTTGTCTTTCTTCATTACGCAATCGTCTCTGGATCTTACGTTTTTTAATGGTTTTTTGATTATCTCTTGTAGTGGGTGGGTTAATAGCTTTAAACTCAGAAGTGTCTTCGTTTACTTCTTTTACTGTATCATCCGTAAAGCCAGGCAGACCTTCAGTTAATTCATCAATTATCATTTGCTAAAAATTCAACAATTTAGTACCATCATACTATAAATATTAGGTACTCGTCTAATATGCTACCTACCATTTTATGGTACCTACCAAAAAACTGCATGCGTGTAGTATGCTACCTACCGTAGTTATTTTTATTTAATTTCATTTTATTGCGGAAAAGTACATTTAAGTCATTACGATAAATAACATATTATAACAGTTGTACAAAATTATAGCTTACAATAGCCATTATGATAATTTTACTAATCCACAAAGTCCCATGATAACTTACTTTCAGATATATTATTTTATAGTCTATATTGTGTTTGTGTTGTGTTCGGGTATGTATCCTATTCGTTGCGAGTTTTAATTTTTATGTGACGCTGGCGATATTGATGATGATTATTCAACTCAAAAATATTACAGTACTCTCATTCAAGGTCCATGGATTTTTGGTATGTGTTATAAAAATGTTGATGGGGTTCTAGAGAGAAGATTTTTTAAGGTGGAAAAAAGAGATAAGGCAACTTTATTACGAATAATACAAAATGAAATAGAACTAGGATCAATTATTTATTCAGATCAATGGCGAGCATACAGTACCTTAAAAGACATAGACTACCATCATGAAACCGTCAATCATTCCGAGTTTTTTGTTGATCCTACAACACGCGCACAAACGATCGAGTGTATATAGACATGTCAAAACTAAATCCGGAATTAAAACCCGAGGAGCAACAGGTTTGTTAGACCAACAATTAAAAGAAGAATGGTGGCAGTCCATTAATACGCAACACAACTTATTAGAAGTTTTCTGGGATGACCGATGATATAAAAATAATATACAATGTATAATTTTTTTTTTTTTTACGTGTCTCGTATGCATTAGGAGTGTTTGGCAGAATTTCTATTGGGGCACCCGTAGGTTTCTGTCATGCCCCGAAGTGGGGGATGGCGGCACTTATTCTCTGGACACCGTAACTTGCCCGAAGAAAAATGCCGCCCGGTGACCAAGAATCGAACCCGGATCGGCTGAGCCGCAGCCGACGCGTGAGACCGCTCGACCACCTCGTCCCCCACAATGTATAATAATATATAATGACATATAGAAATATTATAAAGTACTTGACAACAATAAATTAATAAATTATTTAGTAATAAACTGTTATTAATATTGCTGTCAATTTGTTATTAATCAATAATCAGTAAACGTTATTCGGTAGGTATAGTTATACCGTATAACTTATACGGTAGGTAGCATACTCCACACAACGAAGTAGCGATAGGTATCATATTTGACGAGTACCAAATATTATAGCACTAATTTCATTTATTATATTTACTTCATTTTTTTCTTTAGAAACTTGTTGGAATAAGTTTCGTGTAACTCTATTCATATGAGCTTCATGCTTTATCAACTCTGTTTCTTTTTCAGCAATATTAGCCAATAATGAAACATGATCTTCGATTGTGGGATTGTATGAAAGACCCGGGTGTGGACATTTCATATCGTCAGCTTCGCATGTGGTTTGGCTCGGATGCGACATTTTTTTATTACTTAATTTCGGAAGGATTTTAGCATTATGATTTAATACTTCACTTGGCAACCATTTAATAACATTTTTTATGAGTTTATCTTTTCTTTGTCCTGGTTCTATTTAAAAAACAAAAGTACAAAATAACCAATTAATAAATAATGCTTTACATTTTAAGTATTTATTTTATCAAGGTAAAAGATTGAAGTTTGTATTATATAATATACATACCTCTATAACCTGTCCATAAATCCTTGTCAAAGAGATCTTTAGTTGAATTTTCTTTAAGTTCCAATGTTTTAACTTTGGCCTTTAGAATTTTATTTAATTCCTTCACCTCTTTTTTCTTAACTATACCTCCTTTCTTGAGAGGTTTAATGTTTTTATCAAAATCATCTTCCTTTTTATTATTCTTTTTGTATTTTTTTACACTTCTAAAAATTAAACATAAAACAATTTTAACTTAAATATTTTCATTCTTACATTTAAGTAACTAATAAAAATTGTTCTTCCAATTAAAAATAAGATAATGCAAACTATATGTATACCTAAAAAAATGTCTAATTCAGGACTTAAAACCGGTAACCAGTTACCATGACAAAGTTTGGGTCTGGTAACCGTTTCCCGGTTTGTAAGTTTTGATTTTGAGAAGCGATTATTGGTAACTGAAAAATTGAATTAAGGGGTAACATGTAGTGGTAACCTTATTTTTTCACTACCCGTTTATTTAACAAAACCGGAAATATCAAAAAAATTAATGTTATTTAGGTAATAGTTTTATTTTTTTTTTGCTTTTTCGAAATAGTTTTCTATATTTTTGATTAATAATTTTATTTAAAAGACATTAAATACGATTAAAGATAGTATACTAGTTGCTTGGATCTATTTAACATTGGTTAATTAAAAGTTTTACAAATCAAAACAAGATATTTGTATTAATTTTGCAATTTTAGTATTTACTATTTATCAAGCCATATTTTGACAACATAACTAATTAATGGTTAATAATTATTATTAATTATTATATTATATTGTAATTGAAGTTGGTGAACACTTTTCCATGAGCTATTTTCAATCAATGGTTATGGACCAACCATAACTTATGGGTACCTAATTAAATTTAAATTTAAATTTATATTTATCCATAGCCTCAATAAATATTTTTAATAGGTATTTATTACTTAATTTAGCTTACCCTGAACAGTTTTATAAAGTGGATATTTGTCTTGTGTAAATTAAAGTTAAAACTAAAATGTTATAAAAAAAAACGTTTCCCAAGTGGTTACTGGTAATCTTGAAGAATTAAAACCGCTTCCAAACCTATAGCCCAATTTTTCATAAGCGGTTTCATGTCCAGGTTTAATTAAAATTGATTTTAGCATAGGTACATTTCTAATTTACAATTTCTTCATTAAGTGAAGAACTGTAGAGTGTACTTAAATACAACTAAATCACGTATTTAATAAAACTAATTAAGCTACATATTTAAATTAATTTCAATACGAAGACATTTTTTTAAAACAGTTTGAGACGTAATAATCAACCTAGAAGCTATATTTGTAGTCATTTCAAGTTTACCTTTTAGCAAGTGGTGGAATAGCAGATGTTGATTGTAAGATCGATAGGCATTTCAAAGGTGCATTTATGGATTTTTTCTTAGTCTTTTGTTTCTTTCCACTTGTATCAATGTGAAACAGTTCTTCATCTTTTTTTTCACTGAATGGATCTCTATGAGAAAAATAAAATAAATAATTATAATTTATGAAGAATTTGTATTATATAATTTGTATAATAAAATATATAGGTCTAAGGTTGTACGCCCTTGGCTCTTACATACCCTATTCGTTCCTGGAGTCTTTTCCCCTCTAGATACGTGTCAACATCAGTTACGTCAATTTTCGTTCGCCAATCTCTTTTCAATCTTCTTCCTCCTCTTTTCTTTGTTTTCATTGTTCGTAGTGGCTATTTTCACGTCCGAGGAAATTCTTTCTAGAAGGCGAAACGAAAATACAAGAAAATCCAATGAACATTCACTAGTAACCACGATTTAAGATATATTTAAGGTATATTATTTTGAATCGTGCTAATAACTAACCTTACAAAACATTCTTATCATTTTCAGACAAGTGCTTATCACTCCATACATTTGAGTCCTTAATCGTGGTTCTGTGGTGGTATAAAACAATTTTGATAATATCACATGAAATTGTTTTCATTTAATCTGTGATAAATTAACACTGATAATATCGTAGTTTTGTACTTCGTCCACGGACTTTTAGGGTTTTGTGCATCATGAATGAAGTTATTAGAAAGTATTTTAATTCGTGCACATAATAAAAGTATTTAATTATTAATTAGTATAATTCTACTTAATTGGCTTTGTCTTTCAAGTCAAAAGTAAAATAGCCATTGCGATGTTTAAATTGTTTTCATCAGTCACCATGCAACCGAGTGTATTGGTCGCATCAAGGAGTATATCAACATGTGGAGGACCATTACTCTTCCGTTCATCTGTACCTATGTTTGCTGAGCCATTGAAAAAAAAGAAACGTTTGGATCCACAGATATTAAAAGCCAGAGAAGATAGGAAACGTAAAAAGATAGAAAAATCCATTAGAAAATTGGAGAAGGTGAGTAAATGTTTTGTCTAGATAGTACACTAGTACCTATAAACTATGCTAAGACATTCCAAAGTATAGTTTAAAAGAACATTTTTGTTAGACTGAATCTACATCTTTTTTGAAACATATTGCATGTTTTAAATGTTGAACAATGGCAGTTGCATACAAAATATGTGTTGCCATTTATGTTATACAATTTACATATCTCTGTACATTGAGCCTTTTAAATACCACTATATTAATTATGCTTTGTAATAACTATTAGGTTTATTAAAGTATATTTTAGCCTGATATATTATGAATACATGTTGGATAACCTGTTTTCCTCGTGTTAAAATATTTAATGTAGGTACATACTTTTTATATGAAATATATATAATACTTATTTTGTTTGTCATTAGTTTATTCTATAGGAATACAATTTATTTTAACATCAAACCTCTTAGAACCTACTTAATCATATTTTGTACATAATTATTATAATTTTTGAACTTAATTAGTTGAGCAAAGTACAAAATGGTATAACCGAAAACCCAATATGTGCTTTTTGTTTGTATTCTTTAGCTATACATCAAAATAATATGTATAACTTTATAAGTTTATGTTTATTGACTGAAACCAAATTGGACCTATACAAATTGTACATATTGTTCTACGACTTTTAAATATTAACATTAAATTGCATCCTATTTTTTTAAGGTATCCAAAACATTAAAACCTATTGATGAGGTACAATTAATGGCTTCATTATCCAATGAACTTGACAGTCGTCAGAGACCAATTGTAGTGCATAGTAATGATAAGCTCGAGGAACGAATAGTTGCAGCAAAGGCATGGTCAATGTATAAGCATGATGAACACTTTTTCAATCTTCAAGTTATCAACGACCTAGAGTATTCACAGCAACGTGCATTGAATGAGTTACGTGAAGTTTCTGAAGATTTGTATCTAGCTGCTGTTGACATTGACGAATCCTTATTGACATGCCAACTAACTGGACCAGTAGAAACTCCTCCAATTGAAAACTACCAAAGTCCTGATGGAGAATATATTGATATTTCAAAAAAATGGGACTAAAATAAATGTAGCTTGTATTTAAAATTATGCATGAAAGATTTAAATACATAAATAAATTATTAGATTTCGTAACAATTGGGATATATCTATTTGTTTTAATATTTTGAAAAAATTGATCATTTCAATGTTGTAAATTTAAATATATTCACCACCACTTGGTCATATTATCATACAATTTTTTGGATATTGTCTTGTTAGCACTGCAGTATAGACATAAATGATATATCTTTCAAAATAAACTATTTTTTTTTATTGAAATATACTCAACATATAAATATTCATGATCAACATTTTTTACAAGTATTACAATTCTAAAATTTACAAAAATTCTGAAATATTCACTACAGCATTGATTTGATTATAAATACCATAGAACAGTATAGAAGCGAAACTCGATCAGCTGATTGGGGTATTGGTTCCCTATGATCTGAAGTCTGAACCTACGAAAAACATGGAATTGGTTCCTGCACCAACATGATGTTAGACCCGCATATTATAAATTGGTTCCAAGACTAAGGCAGGATACGGGTTGCGGGGTTTTCACGTATGTCACGCCCTCCTGAAGACCGTGTTCAAGGCCGCAATCGCCTGGTTCGGCCAACGCACGGAGTTTCGTACCCCTGTAAATACTATAGATTGCTCACTGAACGGTTTTTAAACTTGCCATATGCCAGCAGTAAATATTTTGTGCCACTGAAAAATCGGCCAGTGAGCAATCTATACTCTATAGTCTATAGTATTTATAATTATTAATCAATAAATTCAGTTATAAATAAAAGTCAAAAATATTCAGTGTGTAAATGTTGATTTTTTAAAATTTCATTTTAATGAATAAAGATGTATTGCTAAATCAAAATTCATAACTTAAATTTTAAATCATACAATTTTTTCATTGCTGTACCACGTCTTATTCTAATATTTATTATATAATATATTTAATATATTTTTATGTAATAAATTTTATTCAAATAAAAGATGAAAATATAAAGTTAGATTTGATGTTACAGTGTTATAAATAGTTAAATACTTTTAAATATACATATAGGAACAAAGTGTTTAATACTAAATATTTAATAAAAGAAAACATGTAATTTAACTAATGTTTATAATAAATATTTCAAAATCATGATGCACTGCTATGTGAATAAATTATAAGTCATAAAGTTTTTGCATACAATTTTAACTATATAAAAATAAAATAATAGTAAATAATATTTTATACTAATTATATGAATAACTGACTTTCTTAATGTATTCAGATTTGTAAAAATAGTTTGAATTATCTAAATCACAATTATATTTTACTTAGAACAACAAACCCATATTATAAAACAAATTTTTTTTTTAAATAGAAAGTCTTCAAAAATAAGCTTATTTATGATTATTTGAGAATATAACCAATTTTATTTAGCTTATACATTGGTTATCGATAATATTGCTTTAATAACAGATGCTGCGGCCAAAGAGGCGTAAGGTTGCCACTTGTTTTTTACCGATCCATCTTTATAGTCAGAAATTCCTCTGACAATAGCATAAGAATGACAATAGTTTCCCATTAGTGATCCCATAACAGAGTCAAATTCTGAATCCATAGCCAGTAATTTGTACTCGGCAGCAAATTTTTGTCTTATAAATGCATTGGATCCAGCACTCAGACCACCACCAATGGGACCTACGTGTATTCTTGTGCCTCTAAAATGATAAATATCGGATAGTAATTTTATTATTAGAAAATATTTGAAATTAATAATATTATTATCGAGCTTACAAATTATTATCCTTGTCATTGCAAACGGGATGAGTAATTTCAATTAGTTCTGTTCCTCCGATGTACATTTGAAGTTTATCCGAATCTGCTGGCGGCCGGTTAAAATCGGATTCACTATCGGTTTTTTGTTTTTCAATCCTATTCAAACCTTCGCTTAGATATATATCCCACAATGGTTTTTTGTCAATCGATTTCACCTGTTGAATATTTGTTCGCACATGTCAAACCGTACTCTATTCAAATAATCAAATCTTTCTTACTTCCGTTTGTAATTTCATAGCAGCTATTTGTAAATCAAATATTTTCGGACTATATTGATGACAATGGAATTTCATGTCTCCGTTTTCATTCGAGACATTTTTGCAGTACGTATAAACGGCTCTAATGAAATATAAATGAAATCGTTAGGTCGTTTTTTGTGTGCATCGCAATATTGTAATATTATTTTACTTTTGGTTGTTTCCACAATGAGAAACGACTACGTCTCCTAGTCTTACATGCTTGTCATAGCTTGTATAATGTGGTACACCACCACCAGCACCACATACAAAGACGTGTTCGACTTTTTGAAATGTTCCTATAAAATATTTAGATAGGTACGTTTAGCGGGATCAAAGTTTTTAGGGGCGGATGTGGAAATAATAATAAAATAATTTGGTAACCTAATAAGCGAGTTATTGCATTTCCGGCTGCCGTTTTAGCTTCTCTGCTTAGACCCAATGCGGGGAGTTTGGTACAAACTACACTGTGATTTCCCATTTTTCCTATTGTGTAAACATTTGATTCTCCTGAAAAACAAAAACGTTTAGATTATTATAAAATCAGCGCCGGTCAGGCAAGGTAACTCGGCCGACCGAGTTTTAGGATTTTGACCGGCTCTAAAAAAGTTAACAGCCCTGCATTTTTCAATAAGACATGATTATTATTATTTATTATTATTCATATTTCATTGTTCAGAGTTCGGGAGCTCAAATTTGGGTGTTGTCGGTCATATTTTGTTTTCGGCTCAAATTTCACTCAAAGTCCAACTCGGTGCCTAACTCGTTGGGCCACAATATAGTGTATACCTACTAGCTATGTAAGCTATAGCCAGAATGCCAGATTAGTTCACGAATAAGCTATATTTCTTCAAAATTAACGAATATAAAATTTGGAGCTACATTGGTGTATAAGTGTATTTGAGTTTTAGTGTACCTACATAAAGTTTACATGCAAATCGATGTACTTCGCTTTGGGAACAAATTCGAACGAGATGGGCAACTGCCCATCAAGGTTTGGGTTTGGATATTACCTATATCTAGTAATTGGTGCATTATTTTTCAAACTTGGTCAAAGCTTATTTCTAGTCCAGTAGTCTTTAAGCTAATAAACTATTTCCTGATATTTCTAAGAACAATCTCCGAAATGTTCGTTAAAATCAGTCTAGAAGTTTGTGAGCCAACAATCATACGGATTATTTGTTTTTTTTTGTAATTAATGACGACTCAGAACTCTATATATAGGTAATATAAACTAAACATTTTCAATTTTTTTTAGCGAACACGAAATATTCACGTTCCAGCTATAGCAACCTACAGGGGTTGAAAAACGAAGCTATAAACATTTACAAAATCTCAAAGAATATGTATGCACAATTTAGTAGGTAGGTACCAATGAGTTGGCTATCATTATATTATGTTCAGAGAACTTTGAAAAGATGAGAATTTATCATTCAGATTTAAATTTAATTTATTTCATATAATATAAAGTATCTGTATTACTTTGTTACCAATTACCATAGAGATTGTATTAAAGGTAACTATATATACTAGGTATGAGATATTTATACTTCGCACGTGCTAAATGTCAATAAATAATAATAGGTACATTTTAATCTATAGTCTTATAGAGAATAATACTGTTTGGTACCTATTCGACAAAATAAATCTATAGACAGTAAGTACCTATACAATTTTAGTTTTTAATTTTAATTATTAATACACATAATATATTTTTTTAAATAGGTACCTATTAATTATAAGTAGATACCTATTCATTATTTTTACTTTTCTGGAAACTCGTGGGTGAGGCTTGTGAGCTGTATACCACCTATACAACACTAGGTACGAGATATCTATACTTTGCACGTGCTAAACGTCAATAAATAATAATACATTTTAATCTATAGCTTTATAGAGAATAATACTGTTTTGTACCTATTCGACAAAATAACTCTATAGACAGTAAGTAGGTACCTATACAGTTTTAGTTATTAATAGGTACACATTATACATTTTTTTAAATAGATACCGTTTATTAATTATAAGTAGATACCTATTCATTATTTTTACTTTTCTGAAAACTTGTGGGCGAGGCTTGTGAGTTGTGGTATATAGGTACTGATATGTAGACAGTTTAACCTTGTATTTATAAAACACTGGAAATTAACACGCATTCATACTGATAATTTATTTATTGTTAAACCTTGGTTTTACCTTCAGTAGTACCTACCTAAACTTTCATTAGTCGTGGTTCAGTAATTTCTATAGTGACATGATAATAAATAAATAGTTTAAAATAGAAAATTGTAAGTTTTGTGTTTTTACCGACAGTGGTGTATCGTACAAATGTTTCTTTGTTCTCGATTAAAATATCAACGGCTACTTTTTCGCAATACTCCGCTGTGATAATGGCAACAGTTGGTTGCCGATTATATTGAATGACAGGCATTTGTTCTACAATCTTAAACAATGAGTAACAGTTTATTATAGATCATTGGAAAATAATAGATAAAAAAACAGGAAAAAAGGAGTTTTTTTTACCTTGTCGTGGAGGACGACTCTGGTGTAGCCTCCGTCGACAGGCTTAACGATTCCAGACTGTTGAAGTTTCTCTAAATTGTCCTTTATGTCTGAGTTCTTCCATCCGTGTTTTCTTGACAAAAATAAGAATTACAGAATCTATAGTCGAACGATAAAAATCTAATAAGTAAAAAATTAAGTTTTACTTGTTAATATCGTCAATAGTTAGTGGGTTAGGATATGAAGATTCGATCAATTCACGTAATTTAGTCTGTGATATATCCAAATTTAATTTCGAGCCTTCGACAGAAACTATAATAACATATTTTATAGGATGACTTTTTAGGAACAAATCAACGAATGATTATTATGTGTTGAACATTGTACCTTGATTTACAGGTCTTACTGCCGTTCTTTCCAGCTCCTTTAATTCGATTTCGAGTTTTGATACACATTTGTAGCCTTTGTGCATTAAAGTCAGTAATCTTTTTACGAAACCAACATAATCTACAAAAAAATAAATAAATAAAAATACAATTTGTAAGTTGGCTAAGTGCAATCATTTAGAGCGATTCGCGAGGATTATTTGTAATAATAAAAATATGATAAATACCAAGAGGAAATTGATCTGGTAACACCAAGTCTTGAAAGAATTGAGACGCCACTGCTGAGGCGTCCACCGTTCTATCTCCATTACACCAAAATCTTATGGTACGTCTTTCTTTGGTGTGTAATCCCGTTTGACCATTAACCAGAAACACGCAGAACTGCACCGATGTGTCTTCAGGTGTTTCGTCTTGAACATCTATTGTGACGAACTATGGTTTTATATATATTTTTTTTTTATTCTCGGCACATATATGTATATATTATTTTACCGTATTTCCCAATTTTGCTGATCACGATGCCACTGTGTTCTCCGCCAGCCAGATATTCGTTTTTTTCATTGTGCTCATTGTTGTTGTCGGCTTGGCGTTCGACTACGAGTACAGTTGACGTGGGAGTCTTAGACTTTGTTATTAAAACCACTCGATCTACTTTAAAAAAAAAAAGAAGAAAAAAGTAATTCACATTTACAAAATAATAATAGTTGTTCGGTATATTATGAAATGTTTTGAGTGGTGTTCGTGTAAGAGTATTTACCTACCTACTTATATAAATGGTTTTGGTTTAGACGGCTTAGTAGATGATTTAAAAAAAGTCATTTTTGTAGGTTTTGGGAAAATTAAAAAAAAAACTTTGTGATAATAATTGTGAAACAGTTTTGAATTTAGTTAAATTTGTTATATATTATGATTATTTTTTATAATATTTAAAATAATAGCCAAACAAATTTCAAATTCGAAAGATTATATATTGTATTTTATATAGGTTAGAAGGCGAAAGCAGTCCCCGTCGGTTCAAACAGAAAAAAAAAAAGGTAGATATAGTAGGTACCTATATCAATAATATTATATTTTTGGATAGACATTGTTATAATTTTCTTTTTTTATAAAAGTAAAACAATACGATTGTAAAACATACAATTCCTATAGCTGATAATCGTCGTTACCTACGTAATAAGCAAATAATAATGACCTATATTAAAATATTTTAAATTAAAAAAGTGTCACCAATTGACAACCACCATGACTGTTATTATATTTATCAAGTCTTATCAGTAAGTATATAACATTATAACTGCACGTATGCTTATTGTAAATATTATATTTACAGATTATATAACATTTAAAGTAATGATAAAAAAAAATAAAAATGTTTGAAATGATTTATTTCCATCAAAAGTCCATTTTATAGGTATCTAATATCTCGTCACTGTTGGAATGTGACAACCAAAAATTGTATTTAAAAAACAATTGAATAGGTATTTATATTTGTAGGTATATGAATGTATATTATACATATACCTATGTAATTAGATAAAAAAAATAAAAACATTAATAGGTATTAATACAATTTTGAATTTAATTTTTCTGTATATTTGTATAGTTTGTAGGTAATAGAAAAAATAAAATTGTTCTTAAAATGTATACTTATGTTGTATGTCAAAATATATCAAATAAACAATTAATTAACTAACCAATAATTACTATTAAATGTGGGATTATAGAAATGTAGGTAGGTATTCATTTACACTCTAAAATGCACTTCTGCGTCTTTTCACTTTTACTACAGCATGCTTCCTCATTCTAGCTATTAAGTTGTAATTATTAGGTTAATAGTTTAGTTATAATTAACAATTATTTTCAATTTAAATTCAGTTTTTAAATACCCAATAACATAATAATATAAAAGTAGAAAGAATAATTTTAATTTGAAAATTTGAAATTTGAAAGAAATCTTATTTTGCAGCTACCTATGTAGGTACATACAAAAATACAAAATACTAAATGATAAGAAATGGAATTCTAAAACTGTACGTCTGTACCTATATTATGGTTGAAATACCATAAAATGTATATGATTTTATCATAGGTACATCTTAGATAGGTACATACCTAACTATGCAAAATGTACTAGGCAAGCCAAAAATATTTTATAAAAAGTAGTCACCGTTTTAGAGATTATATTTTACTAAATTTTAGGTATTTAATACAACAATTAATACCTACCTAAATACATTATAAATATATTATGCGGGGTGCCACCATTGGGTGACTTCCCCCTCCCCCCTTCCGTTATAATCATCACCATCACATTTACTTATTGTAATTTACATAATTATAGATTGTAAATAAAATTTTTGTTCATTAAAAAAAAAAATATATGTTATGTGTTTATGTTTGATTCTATGTTTCTAAGTTGATTCTCTTTTTCTATATAAAATATAAATACATTAAATATATAATATATTTGACGTGATATTGAGTAAAAGTATTACAATAATGGTATATGTAGTATGTACGATGTACCTATAAATTATAATGTCAGAACAAAGTAACTTACCTTGATTAGTCATTATGGTTAATATGTATTTGAAACTGATGTCACCTCTGAAAAAATAAGTATAGAATGTAGGTACAATAGACTAATTTATGAATCACGTGCTTACTAAAGTATAAAATGGTAAAAAAGTTATTTTTGTATTACGCCAAATGTGAATAAAAATAAAATAGTGAGCAAGTATAAATAAACCTAAACTTTTGTTTTATTATTATTATTAATGATAGTTAAAAGAAAATTCGGTCTAAAATACCAACGATAAGTCATTGGTTTTATTTCTATGGTTTTTTAACAATATGATTGATGTGACTCACCTTTTTAAGTGAGGCATATAAATGTTATAGCTTAAATCAAAAATCATTTTTTTTTTTATCATTAGCAGTTCTATTTATTTATTTTTAAGCACAAACGATGTTGAAGTGAACAATATGAAAACGAGCACTATATTATCATTGATGCTATAATATTCTTGTTAAAAGGGGTCGTTTGAAGGGAATGGCTCTAATTTGATCAAAAATATTTTGGTACCTGGTACCATATGGGTACGAGTTAAAATTCATACTACCTATACACTTATATTCGAGTTTATATATAAAATAGGCTAAATAAATATATGAGTGATATTGATATTTCTATATACATATAGAATGCAGGCGTATAGCGGTATGTAAATGTATATATTATATCCTACATTCCTACCTCACGCGCCTATAAGTCTGCTTACAATAACTACCTACCAAAATGTACTGTATATAAAGATATTATTGTTATTTTTTTTTTTCATTGAACCTTTTTAAGCTCGGCAACTATGGCCATTAGCTGAAGATATTATTATACGTCATTCATAATACATATAGTAGGTGCAGGTACTCACGTTTATTAAATAAAGCCGGTAGCCCATAGGCATTAATCCGACGTTAAAACAACGGCCCAATAGCAGCGTATTTTGTTTGTCCTTCGTGTACAGCCGACTGCCGAGTTAAACGATCAACCGTATTGTGACACACATTTATCAACGCAGTACTACAAGATCCACTGCTTCCGTCACTGTTGCGAATCAATTGCATAGCGACTGTGTGTCGGTTGTGCTGTTATTACATACATTTTATACGCATTACACTGGTGGGAGTATATAGGCAATAATAATGTGTTTCGTCAATGACTATAATACAGAGGATATGACAAGGTATTACAAGAAAAGGAGGGAATGAAAAACGTTGTATAACAAATGAAAATAACAAGAATAATAATATATGTTTATATAGACGTACAGTTATCAGTGTACGCAGGCATATTAGCCATCGCGGATGGAAGGGGCTATCTAGAGCATGGTATGCATCAACGTTGTAATGTACATAGCGTAATTCGAACGTGATTCTATAATATAGGATTCTCCTAGTGTATATATTATGTACACTGAAATCTATAATTTTAATATTATACTTCGATATAGTTCGATTTAGTTTAGATCATTATTATTCGTTAAATACAAAAAAACTACTTTAAAGAGAAAAATATCGTAGATACGCATATCGGTATACATTTTGTACCTACACAGAAAAAAAATATTTGTAGGTACACACGTGTTGTTAGTTTTGTAAGTTAGAACCGTGGGACGTCATTAATCCAAAATAATTGGTAAAATATATAATTACACAGCTGTACTGACGTCTGAAAAGAAACCACCTGAAAAGGAAGATGCAACATAATACATATATAGCACGCGCAAGGATATCCACCATGGCCATTTGATGTATTTACATATCATATAGTTTTATAATACGTTTATATTCAAACGGTGTACATTAGTAATATAATAATATAGTAATATACTAATATCTGTTCTTAAAATACAATTATATAGGTGGTAAAAAAAATGTTACGCTCTTGTAGCAAATTTCTATATACTAGTATAGTTTAAATTAAACTAATTTGTTTTCTACACATACGTAGATCCGTACTTACTATAGCTAATAATTCATGCATTTTTAGACCATGTCTTTGTATATATTTCATTACCTACAAAGGTTTGAAAGTAAATAATTATCATATATTATATAGTACCGTATAACACTAACGAGCTTGTTTCGTACAATGACGAGTATAATACCGTAATTTCATGATGCATATTTTTACATAATATTTCGTTGATTTCATAAAAAAAGAGTGCACATTTTTAATTTTCAGAAATTTTTTTTTGCATATTACGTGCACGTTATAAGTTTTCCAAGAAAATAATAAATAATTTCTTCAACCATATAATATTACAACTATATACGTAGTTGAGAATAAATATTACATATTTTGTCATCGATTATCTAGTTATCATAAGAAATGAATGATTATTCTTTATTACTTATTTCTATGCATTTAAATAATAGATAAAATTATAATCACACGGCGTTTTAGATATGCTATTTAGATACATCACTATTGTGGGTTCATTTACCTGTATATGGTAGGCTGGTTAAAACTTAGATTTTATCAAACAACGATATAAACATGTATATACTTAAGTTTATATGGCATATTAGTACGTATGACGATTGAATGAAAATGTGGTTATAGTACGTCGTACTACCTATAACTAACTATTTATAAGCATAACTAGGTAACCTAAGCGAAGTAATCGTAAAATTAGAAAATATAGTTTTTATTTTTAATAACAATATTTGTACTGCTTAATTATATCTTTATTTATAATTTATAAAAAGCTACTATAGGCATACGACATCTCTTGTAACTGTTTATCTTTGACTACCGTACAATTGTATAAACTATAAACCACAGTTGATTTTAAACAATGCTGCAGAGTAAGCGGTGGGTGGGTTAATATACGGTTGTTTAATGGTCAAATAATAATACATTAACGTTTGATAGTAAGAGTGGTGCATTGGTCTCAGCTGATTGCCTATCATAATTATATTAAAATGAGACAAACTATAGTTTATAGTTATATTAGCTGATCCCGTGCACTTCGTTGCCCGTTAAATGTACCAACTATATATGACTCAAACGTTGTTCAATTCGTTACCTATTTAATATTTGGTATTTTGGTGTATGTTGTTCAAAATTTATCTTAACTTTTCTGTTGCCTGGAATAAAAATTCTGATACACAGCAGTATAATATTATCAGGTAGGCAATCTATCTGCGGTAGATCGCGGACCCCGTGCTGTTTTACGTAAATGTATGCTTTAACTCTATAATGTATCAAAATTATTCCAAGTTTGTCGTTTTTACTTAATTCCACCTACCGTGGATTAATATAATTAATTAATACAAAATTCTAACCCAACCTAACCGTACTAAAATCCGATGAATAAAAAAAAAAAATGTAACCCTTTGTAAATTAACCTATCTTCTTCACAGAGGTCTAATCTACCCACAAACATTAATTTATATATACATAAATATATAGACTATAGTCTATAACTAAATAGACTAAACTCTGGAACTACTTATCAGATCTTCTTGTATATATTATATTATATGTATATTGACAAAAGATAATAATACAAATCAACAAACATGCCCGATTAACTAATAGCAACCAATATATTATACACGAGTGGATTTTCCTAAAATTTTCTTTCATATAAACCTTCTCCGTGAAATACTCTTTCGTTAAAAAAAAATCAAGAAGATCTGATAAGAAGTTCCAGAGTTCAGCCTGTACAAGGATTTTAATTTCACATTTTTTTTTATAGTTGGATATTATATTATAATTTATATTTAAAAAGTAAAGTATAATAATAATAGGTACGGTTGATTGTTGAATATGTATTATATATTTATATGAACAATAACAAATAGTCGATATATTATTTATATAAAAAATGGTTTGTTTGTTCTCGTGGCAATAAAACGAATCATTTAATACGACGTCACTCATGGCAACCATTGATGAACAAAAAATTCTATCTGAAATCTCAAAATTCCCATTTTAACACCTCTCGGGGTTGGTCCTCTCCCTTTTTAAATTATCCTATCTTTTAAGTTCGGCCAAATTACACACATTGTAAAAATGTCATCAAGATCGGTCCAGTAGTTTCGGTGTTTATCCGGGACAAAGACGTGATAAGATACCCGTAATTAATGGCTTGTATAAAAGTACAATGAAATAAATATTTGTATTTATATATTTTATTATAGGTTAAATAAATAGCATAATAAAATAGATAATATAGTAATAGTAATTTTAATTAACAAATAATAAATAATACCGGCAGAACTTGGAAAGTTGGAACTTTATGATTTGTACCTTTTCGGTTTCAATTTGGTTCTTTCTTCTTTATAGAAAAAATATTCTATACCGAATTTTACAACTGCAGAATAAAGGTTTCTGTTCCGGGAAATATTTAGGTATAAATATATATTACAGATTAAATTATATATTATATAATATGTTAATTCAAGTAAGCATGAATTTTATATCTAAATATTTAAATTATATAATCTGATAACAATTTATACTAGCACATATTTATGACTGTTTTAATAATCATTTTATTAGTCATCACGTTACAAGACGACAAGACGTCATCGTCCAAAATTACTGCAGGGAAAGTATCATTTCGTTGACTTATGAGCTATGAGAAATACGATTATACGAGTGTAATGACTTATTTGTTATGACTAACGAACTGGTAAATAACAGTTTATACCTATTACATGTACATTGTACATTGTACTTTGGTAACTGATCATATATTTCGTTTTCTGGAACTGGAAATTGTATATAGGTATTATAAAAACACAAAACAAAAAATCCATATAAACATTTACAGTATAAATCAATTATTATTACCTACTTAAGTACATAAAATGACTAAATAAAATTAGAACTGAACAAATTATCAGTTATCTGCCGGTTCAGGTTCCAATATTTTCTACTATATTTTCTGCTATATTTAATAACCATGTTTAGATTCTTAAAACACTATCGATATTTTGTTAAGGAATAAATAATGCTATTTTCATTTACGTACAATATTTATGTTACCTTTTGTAAAAATGAACAAGTGTAAAGATTTAAAAATAAAATAATTTAAAAATGGAAGATAAATTATCATTTTTTTCGTCTGTTATTTAAAATTAAAACATTTCTATAATAGAAATATATCTAACGTTTAAAGAATAGTTGTATAATATATATAAAAAAAAATGATACCAATACCTATTTTTTTTTTTTTATTATGTATTTTGTATTTTTGTACCTAAACATTTTATTAAAAAGAAAGTAAATACAATAAAATAAGTGTTAGAAATTTAGAAATTAAAGGTAATATTTAATCTAGAGTTGTGATTAAAAATATGATAATTGAATGTAAGTAATGACAGTAATGTTTTAATAAACAGTAAACACACGTATGGAAATATAAATACCATGTTTAGTAAGATTACAAATTTAACGATAATGCTGATGATGCGATGGTATAAAATTATTTCCTTTCTAAAAATCATACAGTATTAGCCACTGGCTAATAAATATTCTCCAATGCTACTAAATAGTAAATAATACCAATTACCAATACTATAATATATACAGAGTGATCCTGATCCATTCATTTAACGTAAGACACTTATATTGAGTATCGTATAACAGTATTTATGTGTCATACGTTGATAGTTCACTCTGTGTGAAGTGCGTATATTGAATATTGGTACATATACATGTATAGATGTATAGAGTCAAGACACGCCTATATGCAGGTTACATAGTGTATATTTATATACAGAAAATATATACATACATATATATTCCGCTAATGTTACGTATATACTATATTGCCAAGTAACTGAGAATACTCACGGTAGAATATAATTCATTATACAGAGTGTTCCTTAAAGAAGGTCCGGGTTTCAAAAGGATATAACAAAGTATTACACTTTTACACTTATAAAATTGAAGTAGGTACCAATCAAAACTGCAAGTTGTCAAATGTTATTAAATTTTTTTGCTTCACAAATGTTCAAATTAGTCCCCCCCCCCCCCCACACGATTATCGGGTTATAAGTGGAAACTCATCCCAAACCTTGGTTAACGCGAAGGTGGAAGTGTGTAACTAAACCTACGTACTTTCGATTCCTTCTCTCAGTTATTCATGTGTTGTGGGCGGAAGTTAAACTCTCCCTTTTCCTTTGACGACCTATCGATCGGGACACGAAAAAAACCCTCAGAGTTATGGTTTTTTGAATCCACTCATTATGGAACATCCTGTATAATAACATAATAGTAGGTATTACAATAATTATCCGGTTTATCTCGTTTGCCGGGTGAGAGAGAGACAGAGTGTGTGAGTGTTTGAGAGGGAGTGAGGAAGTCGGTGCAAAGGTGACCGAAAGTATACATATAACTATAATATTATATTGTACACCGACGACGATTAAAATGTAGGCTCAATATGTATTCGTATTAAGGAAGCGTTACGAATATATCGCGAATCACGCGCGCGTTTCTTTACACCAGTTTACATTGCATCCGAATATTCTTTTATAAATTAAAAAATATATTATCAAACAATATTGCAAGCTATAACATAATATACGTAAGTACCTACTCGTTTTGGACGTTTTTTTTAAGTTCGTTTCGGAAAAGTGTTCGTATTAATCGGACTGTATTCATCGCACTGTCATATAATATAATATTATATTGCCATAATAATATTATGCTGAAGACTGTCGTAGCAGGAACGGTCAGACTTGTATACTGTACGGCAGCCATCTGAGTGCTTAAAGCAGACGACGACGAGAGGGTCAACATCAATAAAACTGCATACACCTCAATAATACGTAGGTAAACATATAACGCGTCATCATGTCTGCCGAGAGGACTGCAGCGTGACGCGACGCCATCGAGCACGCGTGGATTGCGGACAGCGCCGTGATACGATCGCTTACGATAATATACCGAACACTCACCGAACATGACCGACATGGTAAGCATAATCGAACGTGTTAAATATTCCTAAGTATATCGCTTATAATATATAGGAAAATATTATAACTGTGTATAGATTATATATTATATTGGGCAGTGGTGGACTGTGAGAAAAACACGACTGTGATCGGCTCGGGAAAAATATTTGACTGGTCCTTAAATTTAGATAGTGAATGGTGAATCATCCTGTATTTTAAGGGGTATAGTATATGTACATGGTTATTTAGAAATTATTTAGAACATGTTAGCATAAACAAACAAAAAAAATCATAGTTTTCATTTAATAACAACAATTAAAAATATGTAGGTACATAGATATAATTGATCACTTTTACTTTTGACAATGTCAATAATTGTTTTCAACGTCAATATTATTCGGTATATTTTGCTCTACAGCCATAATCGCAGGAATGCCTCTATTATTACTTGTATATTATGGTCCACCGGAAAAAGTCCAGATATCCAACCGGCATGGTTCTCCACTAATGTTATAGGTAGTAGCCAGTAGGTACACCATTATTGGGAGACTGAAAGAATAAAATTGCATTGAGTGAAATCTGCATAATATAGGAGTATCATGCGCTATAAATAGGTAGCTGATAGGTGTATAAAATATTCAAAATTTTACGTAGATAAGTGTTATGTGAATTCAAAATATAAGTAGCTCGAAATGTGAAAATTAGATCAATACATTTTGTTAATATAACGTTTAGGCAAATAGTTAGTAGTTTCTATCACAGGTACTGTAGTTAGCTATAGGTACCTATACTTATAGTGCAATATGTAAAACTATTTTTTTTTTATAAATACTATATTGCACGTCTATATTGTTGTTGTTGTGTTATTTGTTTTTTTTTATACAATGTAATATACATATATTAATATTATACGACCTTGACCTTAAGACTCGCATCCTCGAATATATTTCGAAACGTTTAAAATACAACAGTTATTCTACATATATATCAAGTAAAATGTAATTATTATACCAAACATAGTACAATAACGTGAAAGTGTACAACCTGATTTTCAAAATTCCCAGTAGTTTTCAAAAGTGGCGGAAAAACAAAAAAAAATTAAGGAAAAACGGGAATTTTTATGCAAAAACCTTTATAGACTACAGTTTACAGGTAACAGGTTTTTTTCATACATGATATATATCCATGTTTATTATTTTACTTGTAATAATAGGTACCAAGAAGAGTATCTTATTACGATAAATTAATGTAAATTAGGTAACATTACACAATATTATTGATGTAAAATCCATATCTAGATAATATAATCTCATCGCTTAACGTTAACATGTAAGAAGTGGGTACGGGGTACCTATTAAAATAAGCGTTTAAAATGGTATTAATGATGATTTCTTCATAATAACCTAACCTAATGGAAGGTTCGATTTTTAATTTATAAATAATACAAAATTGTAAGATTAAAAATTTATACAAATTATAACTTTATTAAAATAAAACGAATGTTATTATTTATTAGATTAGTGACACAATTAAAATTTTGAGGTATTGGTGTAATACTGTACTGTGTATTGTGTATTGTAATCAGTATTCGTTAATTAGAAGCTAATACTGCAGTCGGCAGGTGTAATACAATTATACACCAACATATTATTATGATGTCGTATAATATAAAATAAATTCAAATATAAACGGAAAAGAGATGTATAAATATTAAATTTAGATCATAAATTATTAATTCGTTACAACTTGCAGTATATCTAATAATATCTGTGTGTTTCTTTATTATTGTTCTTTTCTGCCATTTATAGACGTTTGATATATCTATATACATACATTGCCGGCTCAAGAATTTGCGGGGCCTGGTGGGAAATTTTTTTTTATGAAAGAGTTATCTTCCTGAACACTTAACAAAATATACAAAATGGCTATTGGCACACGATTCGGTCAATAGTAGGGTCCCTTAATAATGGTTTAAATAAATGTGAATAAGTCTCCCCGATTTCATGAATTTGTTACGCTTACTGGACTACCGATTGTGTAGTGTATATTATAATATCATGTTTAATTGTATAATTAAATTATAAACAATAATAACAATAGTTAATTTTTGTACCGAAAAATTACATTTTGTTGATTCCAAAATAAAAATAATATTCGAACATTAAAATTTTCTTATTTATAATATTCGAACACTTTTCATTCGTACACATAATTTCCGAAGAAACAACGACAATTAAAATGTCAGTCTTACATAGGCAGGCAGTCTGCTTAGAGGACGCTACACTCGCATGTGTTGTCTACTTGTCTCCGTCTTAACAAATGTACAACATAGAAAAACTTTTTTGCCCGGGAAAGAACCGAGAAGGCTAAATTCATAACTAAGAAACGAGATTTTCACCACATAAAACTTTTTACTTACTTACTTTACTTACTTTTTTGCAAAAGCCGATTCTCGCTAATATATATATTTAAATATATTTAAATATATTTAAATATAATATAATAAAAAGGAGAGCTTTGGCTGTGCAACGATGTTTTTATTTTTTTGATATCATTTATGTGAAAAAAGTTTTTCTAGTTTGAAAAACACAAACAAAAATGGTTTTTGAAACAGTAAGAACTTCTTTCATATAAGTGATATTAAAAAAAATAAAAACAACGTTGCACAGACAAAGTTCTCCTTTTTACGTGGTACAAATCTTGTTTCTTGGTTATGAGTTATGACTGTAGCCTTCTCGGTTCTTTCCCGAGCAAAACAGTTTTTTCTATGTTAGACATTTGTAAGACAGAGACAACACATGCGAGTGTAGCGTCCTCTTAACTACACAGTATACACATTCCCACCAAGTATTTTTTACGAATTTATATTGATTTACACCAAGATCACAAAACTTGACAAAAAAATGTTGTGATAGCAATAATAATAAATATGAATTCCTACCAATTCAGAATAATAAGACACTCAAATCTACTATATAATAAACTGTCAAATAAAATAAATAATATAATGATATATATATTACAATTATATAGAAATTAATAGTCTAATGATAAAAATAATTACTTACTTAATAAGTGTTCGTAGTTCGCTCTTCGCTAGTGGCAATAACGTCGAGGGTTCTCAAAATAAAATAATAATAATAATAGTACCATATTATCAAGTCCCCGCATGATAAGTAAAATTCGGTGTAGACTATGAACTAAGAAGATCTTCTTAGTTCATGGTGTAGACATACAAATTACAAATTACGAAGAAAATAAGCTGATAATTAGCTGTACTTTTATTTATAGATCAACCTATTCTATCCATGTAACTCAATAATGTAAGCAAATCAGTATTACCACTTAGGTATAGAGAAATACAGTTTTTTTGAGAAATTATTGATTAGGTATTAACTAATAACTACGCATCACCGTAGCCTATCGGGCACCACTGCATTCGGAAGGTTTAATAAACATATTAATAGGTAGATACTCAAACTCAACAATACTTTTCATAAATTAATAAAAGTCAATAGTCCGATAGTCATTATTAACTATAAGTATTAAGCATTAAGCATTAATTATAAATACTAAAGTAGTACCACACAGTAATTAATATCAATACATTTATAAACTTTAAATTATTGTTGCTCAAGTAGTTTTGATAAGGTAAATGTGCAAAGCACGGGGTCTTCGATAGCGCGGGGCCTGGTACCGGAAAAATTATTTTGTAGTTAAAAATGTATGAAATGTTTAAGTTTAACTGTTAAACTTATTAACATCGAAGTCTTTATAATTCAATACAAGAGTCCTCATAAGTTTTTTTTTATTCTAGATGTTAAATTAGTTTTAAAAAAATGGTTTCATAAAGTCACCCATAAATCTTTTATGAACGATAAAGTTAAAAATTGTACGGCATTAGATATTCAAATGTATTATAACGATTTATCTCCAAATGATTTAGCCTCCCCTTCCAAAAAAAAAAAAACTGTGATTAGAGTACAATTGTATCGGACAATAGCTATATTGTTACCTTTGAGAATTAACGGCTAACGGTGTAGAACGATGTGAGTATGACGTGACAACAATATTATTATTTATTACAATAATAATAAATAATAATAAATTGTACAGCCGTAAAAAGTTTGCTTTTATATTGGACAACTTCGCAAGTCATAAGGGGGGCAACGTTAATTTAATAAATAAATTTATTCCACAGCATATTCTTTCTTACCGGGTGCATCCTAATTTGCAAATTGCAACGAGTTGTCTATACCTTTTAGTGAGATATTAGACCATTAAAAACATGTAAATACCTGATATTATTCCTCACATTTCAATAATAGTTGGACTATTGCAGTTTTCTAGTTTTCTATATTATAGTTTGCTAACTATAAATTACAATTGCGAAACATTTTGTGTTACAGGCGGCACAACTGAAATGGATATTGTCTATGGTGGCAATAATGACGTTGACTGGACTAAACGGTAAAAAGAATAATAAATATTAAACTAACTAGGTAGCTGGTAGGCACAGACTTCTATATAATACTATATAATATTAATTATTATATAGAAGTCTGTGCTGGTAGGTATATAACTACTAACTATACGGTAACGGTATGCATATGTGCTTAATCATTGCAATGTGCAATGTGCATGGACACTAGTATTTTAAGGATTTTGAAAATATAACAATAACTTAGAATTTATGATAAATATATTCAGATCAATGCTTAGGTATATTACATTTACTGATATTTAGAAAAACCGTATCTGAGCTAATACAATTTATTACCTAACTAATATAACAAAAAATAGTTATCTGCAAATAATTATTTAATTTAATTAATTCAAAATACCTACATTAAAAAAAGTATTTTCATATCGTGAGTTATACACAGTGTGTAGGTAGGTACAATGTACATTATACATTATATTATGCAGTATTGGAGATGACAAGACAAACACATAACACTATCCATTGAAGTTTAATGTTTAAATTTTAAAAGTGTTCAAAAATCTATTCAATCCTAAAATCTTTTCTCATAGGTCCAAAGGTGGATATTTGGTCACATCCGTGGGGTGGCTTAACATTTTTGTCCTATCCATTAGCGTAAACATACATTTTTAAACTCTTCAACATATTAACTAGTGGCCACTCAGTACTCCTACTTTATTATAGCAGAGGCACCAAGTTTATATAGGTATATTAAAATATACAATATTTTATTTTGACATCTAGTGTGGTTTGTTACATTCAGGGGAAGGCTTAAGCCCTCCCTCCAATATCCGCCTATGCCTAGGCCTATATTATATAATATGACTTGTATAGAACGTTATAATATCAACATGCTAATAATTTATATTAGATGCAGCGACGGCCGCGGACGACTGTTTGCCCAGGAAGTTCGCGTACGGCACGGTGTGCGTGTGCAACTCGACGTACTGCGACCGGACACCGGAACCGGAAACACTGTCGGCCGGCAAGTACGCTTTGTACACGTCTTCGAACGCCGGAAGTCGGATGCGCAGGAGCAGCGGGTCTTTCGTGCCGTCGCTCGACTCGCAATGGTCCGGCGACGAGATAGACGTGGATGCGACGACCACGTACCAAACCATTCACGGGTTCGGCGGCGCGTTCACAGACTCGGTGGGCATCAATGTCATGGCGCTGAGCCCGAACACCCAACTGAATCTTCTCAAGTAAGCTATGCGTACAATTATGATTTATGACTTATGTGTGAACCGTGAAATGTGTTGAAACGATAGTTCGGTCATATTAATATAATACAATATTATGTTACACGGTCATCGTGTAGGCTATAGCTGGAATCGGGGAATGTCATATACATTTCTCGGACATTATATGATTTTCAATACTTTAAGGTATACTTTTCGCTCGGTATTTTTGGGCATCTCATATTATAATAACCGGTGTATCATAATTGGTTCTGAAACGTCCGAATAAGTTCGGACGCTTTATAGGTATGGGAACCAATTCGGATGCAGTCATATAATAGACTCCGGCCACTTTTCTATTTCCACCTATGCTCCTTCGTCATTCCATAAAAGTTTTGCTTACTACGATTATAAAAAAATATGAGAGTAACTTTAGGTTTTTTTAATTTAATGTAATTTGTAATGTAGACAATTTCTAGAAATGCTTGAATACTAAAGTTGGTTTCTCAGTTTCTGATAATTAGTAAAATTTACCTATAATTGATGCTTTCAAAATAAAAAAAATCCCAGTACTTTTCTTGATCTGTATTAAAATATCCTATGTAAAAGTAATTAGTTGGATTAGATATAGTTCTTAAATTTAATTTTTGCGATCTGTCATGTAATACCATAGGTCTTATTTCGCTGACGACGGCATCAAGTATAACATTGGACGAGTGCCGATCGGCGGCACTGATTTCTCGACGCGCAAATATACGTACGCCGACAGCAAAGGCATTCCTGACCTGAACAATTTTGACCTGGCCCCCGAAGACGCAGAATACAAGGTACCAGCTATATTATATCTAATTTACAAATTAGATTATAATAATGTGTATGATTTATTGATATTTAATACTAATATCAACTGTATATTGTCAAATTATAATAATTTATATTAATTATATTATATTATATTATAATACCTACTGTTTAAAAAAAAAATAATCGAGAACTTGTTTAATGTGGGCAGAGAATTATTTTGAGTTTCAATGCCAAATGTAAAGTTTTGATGTCGTCCCTATTAAGCCTATCTTAAACAAATTAACTTGAATTGGTAATTATTTGGATGCAAAAAGTCTGCAATAACTTACAAACACTCATAATCTTTTTGTTAAATAATGTTTATTTTTCTTGATTGACGAATTACGATGGACGATGGTTGTAGGTAGTGGACAGTTGTAATATACCACAGCTCCTAAATCCCTTAGTAATTTGCACCCCAATAGGCGATGGTACATTGGTACTCACTCACCATCCAATGTTATAATATAATACGTCATTGAATGTGGAAGACTCTATATAGGTAATGAGTTATATAAAAAAAACCTTTAAATCCCTTCCATCCTCCACTGTTCGAGGTTGTCGAGCTTCAGATACCTACAGATTTATATAAACTGCAGACTTATATACGTCCCTTATTATAATGCCTATATTCAGATACCACTGATAAAGACCGCAATGAGTATGGCGTCGGACGAAATTAAGTTGATCGGGTCGGCGTGGTCAGCCCCGCCGTGGATGAAAACCAACAACGACTATTCTGGTATAGGTTTCCTCAAGCCAACATTCATGGAAACGTGGGCGGAATACCATATAAAGTAAACGATAACATATTTATTATCATATTGTTATACTATCGCATATCATCGTATTTGAGAGTATAATCGTGATTGTTATAAACCAGTGGCGTCATTTGTGGGGGGGGGGCAACCGGGGCATTTGTCCCAGTCTAGTATTTTCATCAACCTTAAGTCGGCACATTTACCGCCTCCCTCCCTTTAACCACTATGGCACTATGCTATGAGAATCTGAGTTATAAAAATGTTGAGTCGGAAAAGCAGTGAAAAGTTGCCCTAGTCTAATAAAAACTGAAATGACGTCACTTACTTAAATTTTTTAATTTAGTGTGGTTATAGATAATAGCAGTAGCGCCCATTGCCCAACCCTATAACCAGGTTTAGAGGTCGCTATATAAAACAATATAATTTTGAGTTTGTAAGTCGTGAGTGGGTGGGTGGGTAAAATTATTTCTTACTACACCTGAAAAATATGTCTTGGGCGCCACTGGGTAATAGAACTACCTACTATTTAATAATAGTACTTAAGTATAGGTACTCTATACTCTATATATCTAAATACAATACTTTATTCTATATAATATTATTATGTATACATATTACACCTTACCTTATCTTATAGGTATTCCTATTCATATCAAGGATTGCATACATTATAATATGCGATAATCTGCATAATATTTATGTTTGCTGGTACCGTATGTGGTGGCTTGGCTCAAGTGCGCAGCACATATAAAATGTAATAACAACTATTGCAAATTTTATTTGCAAAGATTGTTTTAAACACCCTCCAAATTTGAGACTCCCAATTTTTTTTAGTAAAAAATCGAACAGCAAAACTACAGGTTTTGAAATCAGTTTTTCTTGTATAAAAATAAAAGGGATTTTTGGAAAGTATAATGTATTTGGGCCCGTCCACATCGTCGTAGCCTCCACATAATATACATATTATATAAATTATAAATTATATGAGTATAACCATATAGGTATATACCTACAATTATTGTAAATTTCGTGATTTCATGTTTCGTGTCTTCGATATGTTGAAGATTTTTGAACGCGTACAGCAAACAAAACCTGACTTTCTGGGCGCTGACCACAGGGAACGAACCGCTCAACGGTATCGTGCCCGTTAACCGATTCAATTCTATGGGCTGGACACCGATGTCACACCGTGAATGGATCGGACGTCACATGGGGCCCCGGTTAAGGAGTTCAGAACACAACAGAACGCTGTTGTTCGCCATCGACGACCAGAGGATCGTATTGCCTTGGTGGATGAAAATGGTACTGTAATACTGTATATAGGTACTATACTGTTTTTACTTGTACTTGGAAATTATTTTAACCTATTTTTAATAGATTTTTTTTGTGTAAGATAATATCTTATATCACCTATATTGATTACCTATTGGTTGGCGATAATAATATTATAGAGTCTAGGCACCTACTTAAACACGTACCTATTCAATGCTACAGCGGCTATACAGCTCAGTACGCAGGCTCGTATACAGAGGGGGGTTTCGGTTGTTCAACCCTCTCCCCGAATTTTTTTTTTGTGTACGTGCCTGTCAGTACGTAATCTAATATTATTTTTTTTGATTTTGATTTAACCAAGAGACCAATCTTGATATGTCTATAAGTACGGAGTAGCTGTTATGTGGCGATCAGTGGCGTATTTAGGTTTTTGTCTTGGGGGGAGGGGTATGATTTTATCCAGTAGCTCCGCTTTTGAAGATAGAGGAATTATTAATTTAGGACTTTGAAAACTTTTGCATATTATTTATTTATATATTTTTTATGACATACCTATAGCTGGGCGACGATTACCCATCATTTATATTCTACACAGTCCGGGTCATTTAAATAATTATTTAAAAAAACTCATTAATAGTAAATACTAAATAGTAATTATTAATTGTAGTCAGTGACAAATAATTTAGTCAACTGAATAGTAATTTATCATGTTCAATAAATAATAATTAATTAGACTATATACAAATACATTTATATACATAGATCTAAACATAGGTTAGGTATAGCTGGTATTAGTTTAAACATAAAAGTACAAGAATGTGAATGTATATTGTTTATATAACTTTAAATAAAATATTGCTAAACTTATTTTTCTACAGCTTATGAGCGACGAACAATGCGCAAAGCACATCGATGGAATAGCCGTGCACTGGTACTTAGACTTTATCGTTCCTGTTAAAGTTTTGAATGAAGTGCACAAGAACTTTGGTGACAAGATCATAATGAACACTGAAGCGTCGCAAGGTGTGTTAATGTTGGATCTTTTTTTTTACTAGGGATAACGGCCTTTAAGACCAGCCTTCCAAGTATATACCTATTCCTCATGCATCCGCAGCTACCCTCCATTGTATTTCAGCTTCTATCCTTCCTACATCTTTAGCAATGCAGTCCTCCCAAAAGTCGTTTTCGATTACGCGGTTCTTGCTATTAATCCTTGTTTCATCCATGCAGTCTTCTGGCTGAGATTTCTTTTGTAATATTAGAGCGTTGGAAAAGGTTCTGGAGTTATTGATTATGCCCATCCTCGCATAGTCCAAAAATCATTCTCAGAATTTTCCTTTCGAACACTTCTAACCTTATTTGTTCTTTTTTATATTATATTCTGTGTTGTTATCATTAATATGAAGATCAACTTTATCCGCAGTTTTCATAAGTTTCAGACATGATAATTTAACTTTTTCTATATTACTCGACAATTGTATGATTACATTTGAACAATATATAATATACAGTCATATGCCAAATACCTACCTTAAAGTGATCAAAACGGTTTTGGTAATTTTATTAAATCAATTTTCATTATTCAGGTGACAAGCCGTGGGATTTCGTAAAAGTGCAATTGGGAAGTTGGGCCAGAGCAGAAAATTACGCGAACAACATCATCGACGTAATACATTTTATTTTACATCTAAATTAATTATTAGGTATAATAATATACACACCGGCTACCTAGCCGGTATACTTTCTGTCGTTCAGATCAAAATTAACGCTGTCTTGGCCGAATTTGATCGAAATAGTCAAGGCACCTAGGTACAAGTGACGACTTATAAACAATGTCAATGTATATAATATTATACCCTATAGGTTATATATATATATATATATATACATTATACATGAGTATAGGTGCGGAGTAGGTCATAAAAGTTTCATTTCACAGAAAAATATCAAAACTTAATAATGTTTCAATAATATTAATACAAAAGTTGAAATAACCCATTTAGACTCTAGAGGGATCATCAAAATTATCGAGGATAAGATATTGACTAAATCACATTGTATACGTATATGGGTGGTTATTTATTTATTTATCGTATATGGGTGGTCGATATTTCGATATTATCTAAAATCACAGAGCTTCGGAAGAAGGTACTTTTGTTATATTTCTAGATTTATACTTCTATCTGAAATTATATAAAGAGTAATGATAAAATAATAAATAAATTAAATAAAATTTGGTATAAATATGTCAAATTAAAAATAAAATATGTCCAAGCCCGCAGGTAATATTTTATATGGAATTTAATAAACACCCTACATCAATACATCATAATATTATATAAATATCATACCTTTCAAGTTTCGATGAAATTTTAGCGCATAGATTTGTACGTTCATTATGTGATATGTATGTACCTTAGGTATTATACTTACCTTGGTAAAAATGGATACGGTCTTTTTTAAATTTAATTTCAGGATTTAAATCATTGGGTGCAAGGATGGGTGGAGTGGAATTTAGCTTTAGACATGACAGGAGGTCCGACCTGGGTGTCTAACTTTATCGACTCACCCATTATTGTTGACAAAACTAAAGATGAATTCTACAAGCAACCAATGTTCTACGCGATTGGACATTTTTCAAAATTTATTTCCAGAGGTTCTACGCGCATAAAGTTGACACAGACGTCCGTTGTGAAGTCAGTCGGTTTTAAAAGGCCTGATGGAGCAGTGGTTATTGTTCTATACAACAGGTAACTATATTCTTTAATGCATTTAGACTTTAGTACCTATAGGTATTCGTTATATTATTTATTAGGAACTTCATACATACCTATATACAACCTACACAGACAATATATCTTAGGTAGGTACCTAAGACTTTAGACATACGAGTGTATGCCTAACCTATTGGTTTATGCACCAATATTAATCATTAGTAAAAAAAATTGTTTACAATTTGTAATCCAAGTATTGTAAATACGATACTTATTTAAATAAGCAAAGCTAGTTTTCTAAAAAATGTTAAATATTATTAACTAATATTCTTAAGTTCGGGCTAATATATGATACTATAATATAATATACTATATAACTATAGATAACCATAACAACTAATAGCTTATAGAGACGCAGTCGTGTAGAATATTGTCATGTGGTTGGGGAACCTGTTATAAATAATTAATATTTCGTGAGAGTTTCCTAGCCATTTGAATTATGATGAGAATTAATATTATCATTATTATCATCAAACTAAATTAAACGTTTTATTTGTATCACATTTTGAAACATTTGAAAATAAAACAGTTCATAACAAAATTGTAGAATAATATTATTTTATAAATTTAGTCACAACAAATACCCAAATGTAACCCAGAGTCCCAGAGTCCTATTAAAAATATAATAAAAACTCAATTAAATTAAAAATGTTGTCATCATTATTATCATATTTATAATAATTCCCAACTTAATCCTTAAGTTTATTGATTCATCAATTATTAGTTATTATTGAATGAAAAAAACGATAATTTATAAGTATCATAATATACTATAATAAGAGTCTCACGTAAAATTATGTTTTCCTGGGTCACAATATAGGTAGTTGGTATTTCAACCATCAATATCTATAACTGAACGTCTGAACATATTAAGTTATAAAATGAATCAAATTAAAATGATAGATATTCAACCCATTCAACTATATATTATATTAAATTGATTAATTAAACACATTATACATCTTACAAAACATTTTTTTCCTTTTAATTGATATGAAATTGAGTTTTAAACAATTGATAAATAATTTATTCTCGAGGAAACGTAATTCAAGTACCTATAGGAATCATAAAATATTGTTTTTATTATTTTTATTTAAAGTAACCTTGAATTAGAAATAATTGCACAGGTAGTTTTAATAACATTTGTATAATACAGAAAATTTTAACTATATTTTAATAAATTTATTGTCAGGAGTCAGGACGATTTTTTTTTATAATACTGGATGTTTGAAATTTTTTAATATTCAAGTTTAAGGTCTAACTCACATAGACATCAAAATTAATGCTGTTCGGTTAGATATTTTTTGAAGACCGAGTGACCGAGTTCAAACTTGACCGGTTTCAGTTTCGACCGAATTTAACCGATTTCGTTATTTCGGACAAAACCGAATTAGCCGATTTCGGTTATTTCGGTCAAAACCGAATTAAAGTGATTTCGGTTACACTATAATGAATTTCATATTAAATATTTAAATATAGAATTTACATGATGTAAAAACTAAAAACTGTATCAATTGGATAATATTAAATTCCGAAGTTTTAAGTTTTCAAATTTTCCAACCAATACCTACCTAATTACTTACTGATTTGGTAGTTTTCGAAATCGAAACTAAACACAGATTACAGCTGATTAGTGATTAGGTACCATAAATTATTTCCACCAATCCCATCATATTATTTAATATTATGAAAATTGTATAATTATTTTAAAATGCATATAATAGCTTGATAAGTTTTATTTAATTGTAAAATTAATTTAGTACCTAATATTAAATGATAAACCCAATTTTGTTCTTAAACATTAAATAGGTAGTATCAACTATCAATTTAACTTACTGAACCACTGAACTATAAAACAAACATTTTATCACATCCTTATTTCAATAAACTTATAATAGCTTAAAACATAATTATTTATATTGCAGAGTATTTAGTTTAGTCATTTTCCTTCAATGACCCTATTTTTGAAATTAAAACTTTAAAACTTTAAAAATTATATTATAATAAAAAATGAATACAAATCAAAATATATTTTTTTTAATTCAAATGTTATAACTCATAATTATACCTACTGAACTTTTGTATTATGAGCTAAAAATATCAGCATATCTGCAGTTTTCCTGGAAAGACAGTTTCGTTTAGCTGTTATAATATTACCATCTTTAGAGAAAGCTCTCTCAGCAGCAGTTGAAGTTCCGGGAACACTTAAATATTTTTTTTGCTATTTTAGCTAATTTTGGGAACCGTATTTCATTTTTTTGCCACCCCAAACTGGGATCATTATTTTTATCTATCTGGGGTTCCTCGTCATAAATTGTTACTTCACAAGATTTATTTACTATTTGATTGTCTGATGGAAATATAAAATCAAAAGCTGTACGATTTTCTTCTGTGTCTTGAGTAGGGGCTTCGTTGTCAATATCATTGTTGATTATTTCTTTTAAAAGTTCTTTTATTCTATTGGATATGCCCATTTCTCGTTCAAACCTTGGGTGGAAAAATGAGCATATATCTAATAATGTTGGTTGAGAATTACCCATCAAGCTTTGGCTATATCTCCCATTAGTGGAAAATCGAGTGATAAAATCTTTTTTGACTGTCGATTTAAACTCACGAAGAGGATTTGAATCACCAGAATTTAACTTTAAAAAATTGCCTCTAATTGAATGAATTAGTGGTTATACGATTGATGGTGAAAGGTGAACTTTCAAAAGACATAATTTTTGTGGCCAACTCAAAAAGTTTTAAACAATCGAGTAATTCTTCCAAAAAACGCCAATCCCTTTCAGCTATTTCTAATCCACTTGCGATTCGCAAGTTGACGTTACCACCGTAATGGTCCAATTATTTAAAACTGCTGTAATTGTTTAAGTTTTAAAACTACCTATAAAACTTTAAAAGAAGCCAAGTAAATAGATTGTATTTGCGATGTACAGAGTAAACTTTAGATGTAGAAATATATTATATAGGTACCTAGTGTCTATATAAATATTATACAGATATTTTAATTAAAAATTTGGACGAAATTCCATATTAAAACCAAGAATAACGATTTTAGTTATTTTGTTGTAATTTAAAAATATTATTTGTGGTTAGTGGTTACTTGAAACTTTTAGAATATATTATTATATTTTATACACACATCTTATAGAATTAATATAATACGTATCTTTAAGTTCTTAATAGTTGATGCTTGATGTTCACTTAATACTAAATTCGGTCAAGACCGATTAAACAGTTTTGGTCGATTTAACTAAATTTAAACCGTTTTGAACGTCGACCGGTTTAACCGAAATAAGACCGATTGAGTGAAGTAAGGCAGTAACAGTCTAACCGGTCAAAACCAGTTAATAAAAAAAATCGGTCTGACTGAACAGCATTAATCAAAATATGTGTTGGCTATCTTATGTTTCAAATTTTGAACGAAATGTTCATGTTTTCAGGAGGAACAAACCAGTCAACATTTCTATCAAGGATCCACAACGAGGTGTTATAGGTCTCAGTTTACAAAAACAATCTATAAATACACTAATTTTTTGGTGATTATTACAATCGATATTTTTTACTTATGATTTATTTATATTCTATATTGCATGATACACATGATTAATAGTATAGTATTAAAAATATTTATTAAATATTAATCAATTTTGTTACTTTTTATTTGAATTAAACGACGGTTATATTTTTTAATCTGAACAATTTTATTTTTCAACATATAACATATGACTAGATACATGTTTAATAATTTATAATTTATAAATGGTTAATAGAATACCCATGTCCAAACAGTGTTTTATATAATATCCTTAATTAATTTAAAAAACAGCGGTATTGAATAAAATAATTTCTTTGCTACTAAGTAATTTTTGGTATATAAAAAATATTGATAAAACATTAAACCATACTAAAACATTATTTACGATAAAGGCTTAATATATAACAGTTGAAAATTATTTTTTTAATCATGTTCTGGATAATATTGTTGGAAGTTTGAATACACTTCTTCAGCAATCTCTGATGACGATGTAGCTAATATCCTTCGATTCATCAATTCAAAATCTTTACCTGAATATTATAATTATAAATGTACAGTATATAAATATTTTATTTTATTAATATATTAGATCAGTGGTTCTCAACTTTTTTATGTTCGTGGACTATGGCACATCTTTTATAACAGTACATTTTGACAGAACAATATAGTAATATAGTATATAAAAATTATAATGTTTATTTGAAAATACTATACTAAAACCACAATTTTTAGAAGACTTTTGTGTAGAAAGACTAATAGTTGTTCACAATATTGGCCGTTAAACAATGAGTGTAATTAAAATAACACTTCTATAAAAATGTAACTGTTATTGATAACAAAAATTAAAAACTGGGAAATTTGTAATGTTATTAAATATGATAGTGTGGCGGCCCTCCAACAAACAGTTTGGGGCACACTTGTATGCTACAGAACACCAGCTGAGAACTACTGCATTAGATAATTATAATAATAATTACCTGCCGGATCGATCACAGTACCACCAGCTTCTCTCACAATAATGTCTCCCGCTGCCATGTCCCATGCATGGAGACCCATTTCCACATACAGATCAATTGCTCCTCTAGCTACTTGAGCTAAATTCCAGGCAGCTGAACCAGCTGAACGAACACTAAAACAATTTTTATTTAATGATTTGAAAGAACTATTGCTTGGTGGGAAAATATTAAGAATCTACCCGTGGGCATTTTTTGCTAGATAATTGATGTTGTGGTTCACAATACTCCTGAATTCTTCAGTTCTTACTGAACCAAATTCTACAGCCACCAAAGCATCAGTAAGTTCTAAAAAAATAACAATAAGGTAGTATTTTGTTTTCAAAATAAACTTAAGTGATTCTCAAAATATTTACGTTTAACGCCACTGACTTTGATAGGTTCATCATTTAAAAATGCACCTTCACCTTTGATTGCTCTGAAAAACATGTCCAATATGGGATTGAAGATAACTCCTAACTTAACATCACAGCCAACAACCAAACCAATAGATATGCAAACGTTTGGATAACTGTGCACAAAATTGGTGGTACCATCCACAGGATCAATGACCCAAGTCGGAGCACATGTCAGTTTTTCTTTAATGCCAGCAGCAAATGATTCCTCACCAATGAATCTTAAATTATATGTTAGGTATTATAAATGAATGAATGATTTACAGTACCATGATTGTAAAATGAATAATGATATACTTATGATGTGGATATTTTTGTTTGATTCCCTCAATAAGTAACTTTTCTACTTCTTGATCTGTTTCAGTGACAAAGTCAATTGAATTATTGGCTTTAGTCTCGATTGTTTTTTTCTTATTGATTCGAGATTTTATAATCTAGAAATAATTGTAAAATGCATTAATATTTAAATATAAGGAAGTATATGGTAAGTGATGTACTATACCCAGGGGCTAGGGAGTGGGGAGGACCATGGTAGTATTGTACCTATATATTATATATTATGTAGATTATTAGGATAAATTTATAGTAGTAAATAAAATAATTGAATAAAATGAACATTTTAAAATGAAAATATAAATTAATAATATAATTAAAAAGCACCCACATATTATGTAATGTTGTCTCTGTTTCATATTATAAACGTACAAAATGTTATGCTCAGGAGCTCCGTTAGTTTAAAGTTACTTCTTACAAAATATAAAGGTAAGATTATTATCTATGGCAACTCAAAGGCTTTTTATTATATTTTAATTTTAAAGCGCGTTATGAGTATTTTAAAATTATAAATTGTTTGTACATCTTAAAATACTCAAAACTTGCTTTGAAATTAAAATATAACAAAAAGTCTACCTATGAGATGCACTAGATAATAATCTTACCTTTAAATTTTATAATGGGTAAATTCACCATAATTTTTAAACTAACAGGGCCAAACGTGATCTTCTGAGAGTAAAATTTGATATGTCGTAAGTGACAGATACAACATATTATGTGGATGCCACGTCCGGATGTCCTCTTAAGTTTCGACTGGATTAAATATAGATAATTTTATTCGTTCATTTAAGTAAATTATATCCACTACCTACATATTTTCCATGAGTAATTAAAAATTGATATATTATTATAAACAGTATAAATAACTTTTGAACAGGAGGAAAAACCGAACCTATTACCCACCTACCTACCTATGTACAATAAAAGTTTTTAATTATATACAGACCCTCCGACTTACTCTCCCATTTATAAGCTACAGTGGAAAAATTAATACTGAAGAGTAGGTGGTAATATCTATAATTGTATATGATTTAATTACCTAATAATATTACTATAGAAATTCACTTAATGGAATGTTTTGTAGGTATGTTTTTCTATATCAGGATTATGTAATTTTTTTTGTAGTCTAATATACAAATATGAATAGGTATAATACGATTTATGAAATAAACGGTAATCTACAGTGATTATTTAATTAGTAATAGAGAACCACCGGTGTAATAATATCGTAAGAAATACAATATCTCAACAATGGCAGTAGGATTACAGAAATAAATTAGCGAGAGTTTGGACCGCCGAATACTAATTACCGATATTATACAAATAATTGATTTTTTTTCCCAATCACCTTGCCGGCGTGTCGCGCGAGTCTCGTGATCAGTTCCAGGCATTCGTGCAAATTGACCTCTTCGTTACAACCAGACATGGTAATTGTTTACTTTATTAATATTTAACAAGTATGGGCTACAAAGTCGAAGATATACTGTAAGTCGTTTTAGCAGCAACTGAACAATTCGGGAGCACAGGAGGAAAACGGAAAACCGTCAAGCTCTGACGCCTCTGACTGACGAATGACGATCGAAGTCGTACTACAACAGTTGTAGCGGTTCTACACTAGAAAGACAGACTGGCAGTGGCAGAGTGGCACTGGCAGACTGGCAGAGCGCCAGAGCATAATAATTCCTGGCGGCGAATAATGAAAATGAATACATAGATAACGAATTAAAATTCAATGATAATATGTCGTTCGTCCGTAGATCGGTTACTAAGGTCATTTCTCTATTCTGTGCTAAGGTATGCAAAGGTCGTGGTTTTTAAATTAGTAGATTATCGTTTATCAACAAAAATTTACTAAAATGTTCTATAATTGTTCTATGGTAAAATGTACTTTCATCACGGTGTTTTAGAACGCATTAACCCATATTATATTTATTATAGCACAAAACAATTTATTAAATATACCCACCACATTAACATAATATTACGTTGAAAATATATTTATTATTTAATTACAATCTATACAACGTCTGTACAATAAGTAATTTTGCCTACATACTATAATTTCATAATGGGCACTCGCACTACCATAATATTATAATGATTCGTTCTACCACGTTCTACCAGACGGAAACGGAATATCCCTTGGAAAAGACGCGAGAATTCATCCGTTGCGCGCATTGATAATATAGAAATTGATAGGCCATGTTAATTACGTAATACGCATGCGAACGGTACGTTGTGTTTGCAGTTCGCACTGTTTAGCGTTGAATATAGATAAAACGAACACCGTTCGAGAAGACAGTAAACGACGCGTATCGCCGTTTCACCACAGTTCTGATTTGTTCCGCGCTGTCTGAACTGTTTAGTTGGCTGACGTTACACTGGACACAGCTAGCATCTGACCACCGCCACTAGGCAACCGGAGCCTACAAATGCCTACAACGAAAACGTACCGATGCACGTCGACATATTCGACCCAAGGTAAACAGCATGATCCCGTGAGTATCGCATCGTCTCGCGACAGTCCGCTATCCTAATAATAGCAATAATAACGAGTAACGACTTTTTTTGTTCAACCATTGATTATAGAATAGACTAATCAATGGTTCAACGTTCGTCTTTCGGTCATAGCCACTAGTTTGTGCAATGTCTCCGCTCAGGACATTGGTAGCCAGGATTTTTTTTTGGGGTGAGGGGGGGATATACGTAAACATGAATTTTAGTTAACATGAATGGTCATTATAAATACTTTGATCAAAATGTAAGCAGTGAAAAAAAAATTTTGGGAGGGGGATCTATCCCTTTAATCCCCCCTAATTACGCCCCTAGGGGGGGGGGCTGATAAACTTTTATACTTTTACACATTAAATACGTACTAGCACAGATTGATAGCCGAAAAGTGTTAATACTTATACCTAGTACGTTTTTAAATATTTTAAGTACAATTTAAGACTTTCTTAGCGACTATCATAGACCATTAAAATAATTATTACGTTTTCTTAACATTTCAGCGGTGGGGGCTGCAGTTCCCCCTTGGCTATGCCATTGCGACAGGTGGCCCTAAAAATCTTCTGTAGTAATTTATTGCTGTGCACGATTCGCATTTATTTCACAATTTAATGACAATATGGGTTGTTGTTATTACTGCCGGTTAGCAGCGGACACTTCTCTCAGACCTAACTTGCGAAATTTTTTTTTTTCAAGATTATGATTTTTTGTTACTTCTTTGAAACATCAAACTAATAGTTAACATTGGCTAACAAAATAAATCTTGGTTATTATAATCCCGTTAGTCTTAATAAATGTTGTAACAAGTAACGGGATTAAAAACTCAATTTTTCTTAAATAATTATTGTACTTACTATATTATGTCTAGTATCATTGACTATAATATACTCTGTCCAGCGATAGAACACCGATTCTGCGCATTGTAACTCAATACCTGTTCCATTATGGCATTATGCGATTGTGCAGTGTGGAGATGCGCAGTCTGTGTCTGTAGATGACACTAATTATTTTTATGCCAAGAGATCAGTCACATACAATTGTATATTATCAGTCATGACAAAAAGTCATAATTTCACACATACTTACTGAATAAATCTTTAAACAATGTGTTACTTTGTAAATTATAAACAAACAAAGTATATAGATATTTAATTATATCCTGCTAGTTATGACCTATATCAAATAGCGACAAAAATATTATGAAAGTACCAATCATATTTTTTTTTCAGTGTTTTGTCTAAACAGTTTTATGTATTTTAATAATAAACATGTTTTGCATTTCTTTGTAACCGCCTACCCTTTTTTTTTAATTACATCAATATTAAATCAATTTTGAACTTATATTTATCAAAATATTATCAACCTTTTTCTTATTTCTGAACTTACTGAAAACTGTTATCTTATAGGTACTTTCCATTTTTAGAGGTATATTAACATTTAACTTTTAATATAGGTAATAAAATGTATATTTATGGAAAAAGATGATACTTTTTTTTTACCTTAACTCTAATATGATAATACGGTAAAACTTCCATGTGACAAAGTCTTATGGACTACAAAACCAATTTGTTAAATGGAAGTTTGACTGTATAACTTAGAATGATAACTTACATATTTTTTTATTTATAGATAATGGCCAAATAATTTGTCATGTTTAATTCAAAATTTTTGTGATATTATGGTCAATGAGACAGATTACCGACAGTTAAATATCAACGCAGATACCATGTTAGAAAATGATTATGAACCTGGTAATTTATTTTTAAATTTTATATACACCAACAGCAATGGTAAGAAAAACTACATCTATTTAAATAAAAAAAATTATTTATACATATTTATTTCAGTTATGGTAAACGAACAGGAAGGAAATAACTTTGATGGTTATGAAAACAATGAAACCGTGCAAGAAATTTTTGATACCGATATTAATATCGAGCAGTCCAACAGTGAGTTATTAAATTAATAGTTTACAATTATGAATTAAAGAAAATTACAAAATTTTTATTTTTATAAAATATATTGTTACTATGTTTTAGACATTTGGGATGATATTTCAATTCGTTACTTAATTTACTGTTGGAGTCAATTGAGAGATCAGTTTGCGAATTGCCCGGATAAAAATAAGAAAACCCTATGGGAACATGTGTCAGAACGTTTGGTTGAACATGGTTTTTATTTTGATGCACAGACGTGTGACACTAAATGGCGTAGTCTTAAGAAAATTTACATGTACAATAAGACACGTAATTCTAAAAAAGATAATAAACACCCAGTTATTTGGAACCATTATTCTGAAATGGACAAGGCCATTAAAGGCATTCCTTATGAAATTTCAGGTAAAATATTGTATGAGTTATAAGTATTTTAAATTTCATACTAAATGTTTTTACAGATATTGAAAACGACGACGATGATGAAGATATTGATAACAACGGTCAAAATGAAGATGAGGACGACTTAACAAGAGAAAATAGAGATAATGTCGGGGAATATGAAAATGCTGATTCATCTAGTAAATAAAACACATTCAACTATTCAGACTGATTTTATTACACTTAACAATGTCTTTTTCATATAGGAAGATATGTTGATAAATGTCCATGGACAATCGAATCAACCAAGGAATTGATTCGTTTGTACGGTAAACACAGGAAAAAATTTTCAGCTGCCAATCAAGGAGAAAAACATCTGTTATGGCAAGATATTGCACATCAGTTTTCGCAGTTAGGATATCAATATTCAGCTAATAATTGTAATGATAAATGGCGTAATTTAAAAATGACATATAAAAAGAATAAGCAAAGGGCTATTAAATACGGAACAGAATACATTAAATGGTGTTATTTTAAAGATATGGACAACATTTTTAAAAACACTCCAGAGGGATGTAAGAAAGCCGATTATAATACATCTAAACAGCATTAAAATTGACTTATATTATTTTTTTATAGCTCCAGAACTTAATGATATAATTACAGTATCTTTAATTGATGAAGATGAGCTCGATGACATTAAAAAAGAAAATGAAGCTTATAACCACATGAATGTTGTTGATGAAACCATTGAAAATAATGAGGAAGAACCCATTGAACTCCCTTCTAGTGGTAAGATATCAAAACAATATTTTAATACATTTTTTTGTGTGATTCAATCCTAAAAAAAATACTCAGGTAATACAGACATATGGACAGAACAAGCAACCAAATGTTTGATTGAGTTATGGGGTCTTTACCGCCCACGATTCCTGTTGGCTCCACAAGGCAAAAAACGTTTACTTTGGGATGAAATAAGTAATCAGTTACGCCAAAATGGTCACAACTATTCTGGTCTAGTATGTGATCGTAAATGGCGTCTCTTAAAAGCAAACTATGTAAAAAGAAGAGAAAAATACAAACAATTAGGAGTTAACAGTGTGAAGTGGCATTACTACCATGATTTAGACAGGTTACTTGGTGTACCTGCTGAAAGTAGTAAGTTGTTCAATGCCAAATACTCCAATTATACTTTTTAGGTGCGTTGATATTTTAACTTAATGTTTATAGTTTCCTGGAGTATGGACTCTACTATGTGTTTGATAGATTGCTTTGATAATCATAAAGAAAAGTTTATGAATGCTGCAACTGGTGAAAAGCTCTTGATATGGAAAAGAATATCTGAAGAAATGGCTCAGAATGGTTTCAATTATACTCCCAGAGCTTGTGACAATAAGTGGCGTACACTAAAAAATAGGTACAACAAAAACAGAATGAGAACAAACAGGAATAAAAAAGTAATTTGGGTGTACTACAATAAAATTGATTCTGTACTAAGAGGTAAATTAATAATAATAATAATAATTTTTTTTTCTTGAATGCAAAATAATAATATTCTAAACTTATAGAACCTAAAAATGTTGTCAAAGACGAATCAGATAACAGTGACGTAAACAATCACTCAAACGAGGCTAATGAGTTAGATGAACACAATTATATCAGGACTTCTAAACCAAGCTGTTATAATAAAACAAATTGCATTACTGAACTACAGACAATGTTTAGGTTGAGAAATAAGGAATTTGATGAAAGGTAATAAATGCAAGTTTGTAATTTGATTCATTTATTCATGAATATTTATCTTTTAAGGTGGAAAGAAATGGAGGAAAATCTAAATAGCCGAGAAAAAGTATTCGAAGGACTTCAACAGCAGATGTTGGAACATCTGAAAAGGTCAAATGAGTTAGAAACACAAAAGTTGAGACTGTTGGAACAGTTAGTTTCAAGATTGCCACCACACATCCCATAGTTTACTAACACACATAAAAAAAAAAATATATTATACCAACATTTTACCTGTATGTTAATGTTAATTTGTAATTACAAATCTATTTTAATTCAATGTTTACTTTATTTGTTTATTTAACTCAAATTATATTTTACACATTTGTACAATGTTACATAAACAGTTAATCTGTCGTTTATAGAACTCAAGATCTAATTTTGGAGCATATATTTTGGCGTTTTTCCACACTATACTCATCATAATAATCACATTTGAAAGTGCAGCACTCGTAAGGTGGACAGTCTATGTCATCGTCGTTACTTAAACATATATTGTGTAAGCAACTAGCAGCAAATATTAGTATGGCAAACTTGTCCTGTCCCCACAAATCTAAGCACCTATTACAATAAAAAAAAAAAAAAAAAAAACTATGAATTTATGTCATGTTACTGTCGTATTTGATTTTGAACGTACAACAGTCTTGAGAACCGCCCTAATAGTTTACCAAACGCCAACTTTACAATGTTCAATGGTACCTCAATGGCATCATTATAGGCGTCTTGTGATACTGTATTATAAGTATCACCAGAAAATGGAGTCATTAAATTGGGTAGAAGAGGGAAACAGCACTGTCCAACAATATGACTCTCAGTGTTTGGAAATAGTCTGTCTGGATCATTAAGAATCATTTCAGCTAATGGACTCTCTAGGAATGTTGATGAAGTAACAGATGACTTGAGCAAATAACTGGTAAAAACGTTATAAAACTGATACCTGTTGTTGCATACACACTGCAAACAGATAGCATTCAAGATTAATGAGTTATATAATAATATTGTAATTGTTTACCATTGGGCTATCTGCTCATTTTTTTTAATTATAAATAAATAATGGTATAATTTTGTAGTCTAACCTGAATGGCAATTGAAGACCCATCTTTGGTATGTTTGGATGGATTGGCTGTGCAAGTTTTTCTCAAGTCTACCATTCCAATTACACCAAGTATGCCAGGAAAACGATTTCCTGGCATTTCATTGAATTCTTCAATTTCAGATTCAGCTTGTTGATTAATCGGCCAATAGATAATTTCACCCATACGTTTAAACAATGTGTTTGAGACATCACTAACACATTTATGAGCTGTGCTAATAGCAATATTAAATTTTGATCCAATTTCCCTAAATAAAACAAATTAACATTTATAATTAAAGAATGTTCAATTTGCCTAAGCACTAAAACAAAAGGGGGGTTGGGGTCAGGGTGTGTTGCACTGCATCTCTTACTTCTAAAATAGTCTCGATTGGTCTGCTGAAATAATGCACTATTATATTTTATATAATTATTCATTAATAATAATATTCAATTATATTAGGTTCTGAGCCAGGAAGCTAGTGGTTTTACAATGGGATTTTTTTGTATCCTGTTTAAAAAATGTCTACCAGAAGGAGTGCTTTGATTTCAACATATAGTGTCTTATCTTTTAGTAAATTGAATCAAGATGGTACTTTAGAGGTCATTTTTTCAATAATTATTTAACGCCACGGGAAAAACCACATTAAGAGTTACATAAACTTTTTACCTTAATTTTTTTTTGGTTGTTCTAGGCGCTTTTGAAAACTTCTAGGAATTTTAAACCCCCCAAAGCACCAACTAGATTCACTTTCCCGAACAAAAGATTGAAGTTGAAAATCTAAGCATTATTTCGACTAGTTATCGTGTACAAAATAATGAAAAGTTGTAATTTATCCAGTTATTTTCCAGTTAAAAGTTTATAACATTGCCAATTTTTATGTCTAAGGATTGAGTAGTATAGTAGTTCATACTATAACTGCAAAATACAAAAAGGTATTTTTGTTATTTTAAGTTTAAATTAAAAATTTGGACGAAAGTAGATCCTTACAACATATAACAATGATTTTGATAGTTATTTTGTTGTCATTTAAAAATATTATTCAGGGGTACTTGATCATTCAAAGTCTATTATTATGTTTTATACTCTCAATGAGTAATCAACCTACTTTATTACTTATCTCTAATATTAAAATAAATAACTTAAATATGAAGACCGTCTTTAGCCAGAATCGGTTTTCGTATACAATGATTATATTATATTATCATTGAATTCAAATTTAACACATCCATTACAATGATCCCTCTAGACACATAATGTACAGCAGAGTGGTATCCACTTGCTAACTTTTTTACTATTTATGTTGATGTGGATCTAAAAAAAATTTAAAATAGGATAGTGTGGATAGGTATATCTATTTATATATAGCCTGGTAAATTTAAAAATGATACGCTTGCACACCCATAAAAATCTGAAATGATGCCCATGGTTTAATACAACAAATGTATTAATGATTTGTCAAATAATAAATATTATATTATGTACTTGTAACTCAGAACAGTTCCCAAGTATGTTAGAGTAACCAGCAATTGTTTTTCAACATCAAATTCAGTCCTCTTGTATGCCATAGTACCGTATTCTTGCATTAAATGACCGCAAGCTATCTAAGAAATATATACAACACAATTGATATGTTTCCGACATAACGAGAATGTGTCCCATTTGAGATACATGAAATAAATAATATACTTGAAATGAGCTCCTGGTGATGAAGAAGTGAGATTTGAAATTTGATTCTTCTAACTGTGTATATTGTAAAATCTTTGAAGCAATAGGGGATGAATCTTCTTTGTCCTCGTGTTCATCTGTGTCGTTTTGGTCATCTTTATCTTCGTTATCGTTTCTGTTGCTGTGGTCATTTATATTAATAGCTTCCAGAGGCTTGGATGGAGATTGACAACTATCTCCCATACATGATAATACAAATTCAACTTCTAACTGTGAGTTTATCACCTCGGAGTGCAAAATCTTGTTGAGTAATTTTTTATTATCTATAAACATAAAATATCAAGTTATTAGTTAAGATTGTTGCTAGTTGCGATGGATTTAGTACCTAGATTGATTTTTGTGATGGCTGGTGGTAACGAAGTTTGAAATACATTCAGCTTTGACAACCATGTCATACCAAACGAAACGCGCAGTTAATGACAAAAGTTGGGAGAATAAACAAATTTGCATTGTTTTTATTTATATATACTTTTTATATCTATGCACAGACAAAAACGAATAAATCGGGTATCATCTTATAATTAGCACAATAATTTATTTAACTAATGTAGAATGTAACAATCTCAGTCGACTGATAAACACAAATATAACCACTGGTATTTTATAAAGTTAATTCAATACATATTATCAGTGGCGTGATGAACGGTAATTTCAGAGGCAATTTGCTTTGAGATTTTTCTTAAATAGAGGGGTTTTTATTGTGTGGGTGGGTCCCCTAGTAAATGTAATATGATAAACTCTAAAGGTAGTCAATGATCTGAAATATAATTAGTTATATTACATTAATACATTATTATGCATGAATACTTGGGATATTTGTAACTTGCCTCTGGAAAATGTTCAGTTCACCACACCACTGCATATTAAAATGTGTTTACACATATGTTATTGTAAATAAAATGATAATATAAAGAAATAAAAACACTACATTTCAATAAAGTTGTTATATTAAAATGTTGTTATAGCTTCATGTTTGAAAATATGTAAAACACTTTGTTCGAACTTAAATCTAGTACCCCAAAATATGATTATTTTGAATTTTACTTTCAATTATTGATTATTGACAGTTAATCACAGTTTAAAATCCTAAACCAATAATGTCGGATAGTAAATATTATTTATAATCAATAGGGTACCTCCTTTAGTGATGTACATTGTACATTGATCTTCAGTGATGTACATTGTACATTGATCCTCAGGGATGTACATTGTACACATATCATCTAGTACATTTTAAAGGTTAGTTAATAGTTAGAGTCATCAGTCTCAGAGACATCAATTTAGGTATGAATATTTTATCCATTATAAAATAGTTAAACATTTGAAGAACCAATTAAACATGTTTGTTAATTGTTCAAATCCGCGATTGGTTGGGAGCACATTTAAAACCTAAACCAATAAATGTATTTGATACAATAATTACATACTGACATGTTTTGGAATGTAGCCTTATTCAAAGACTTGGTAGATCCAAATTAAAGCCCACTCTGTACCTAATATATCTTGTAATCTTTATACAACTGAAATAATTAGGAATTGGTTCAATAATGTTCAGTTTACCTACAGTTAATAGTATGTAAAAAGGTTAAGAGGCTGTCAGCGTACCATTTGTTTTCTCTCTCTGGCTCACACACAATATAGACAAAATGCATTTACGCAAAATTATTTTTTCTATGAGTTTAATTGTTTAAGTAATCTTAGAGTAAAGTCACCCATGACAAAAAAGATAGAGAACAATATTTTTGAGGGAATGACATCGATTTGTCTAAATATTGTCTCAAAACAATTTAAACATAATTTCAATTTACAACATTCTTTTGTTTATTTTGAAAGTCGAATACAAAGTCAAATAATAATAAAATATAAAATCGATATGTCATTCCCTCAAAAATATTATTTTCTATCTTTTTTGTAAAAAGTGACTTTACTTTAAGATTTTAGATTACTTAAATGCGTGGAAAAAATGATTTTGCGTAAATGCGTTTTGTCTATGTTGCGTGTGGGCCAGAGAGAGAAAACGAATAGTACGCTGACATCCTCTTAAGGTTTTTTTTTAATAAATATAGGAAAAAAGAAACATAAAATATTTATATTTCATTTGTATTTTGAAATAACATAGAAATCAATTAACAAATGTTTATAAAAAAAAAAAAAAAATTAAAATACAATTAATACTCTGTGAGGGGTAACACAATGTTTATTATTTTATAGTAAGGTAGTATTTTAGTATAACGCTTTAAATAGGAGGTATACCGTTAACCTAAAATGATTGTAAAGGTACAAAAATATTGTCACCTAAACTTTTACCCTTAAAGCTTAATTCTATTAAGTTTGTTCTTTATAGTATAATATTGTATACATAAGTGCCAAAAGTAAAAAAGTAAAATTGATAAATTATCACAAAATAATAAAAAAATATCACATGGTTCGTTTCGAAAGAAAACAATAATATTATAATTAAAAATACATGTAAAAAGTGAGACCAAATATTCAGTTTTTATATTATTTTGGTAGGAAGAAATCATAATGTTGCCTAAATTTAAATAAAAAAAACTAAGCCAATTTAAAATTAAAAAATGCATACACTAGTATTAGCTATTATAAATCTATACATTATATTTAATTCTAAAATTATTTACAATTTTATTATTTATTTAGAAATATTTACACATAATTAAACTAAAGAATTTAATAGAAATTCATAAACTCTTTATGGTAGAATAATAGGTATGCTGGACTTTTCAATATGTCTTCAAATTGTACTAATCTAACAACATTGTCATTACATTGATACCAAAGGCCCATGTGTTGTATGTAAGACAAATAATGTCCTCCGTTTAGTAGACCTTCATGACAAATCACAGCATACAGTTTATAGATAGACTCACGTGAAGCAAAACACTCATCAATGAAGGCACTACCAGTCACAGATTTTTTCTTTATAAATTTGTTCATATCTAGTGTTTCTGGGAATTCAACAAATGTAGTGATTTTATTTGAAACATTGTCTGATGGCTGTCCAAATCTTTTTAAAATAAAACATAAAACCACTGGCAAATGTTTTAAAATAAGCTGTTTGGTCGATAACTTTTTTGTTTGGCAATTTGTGCAATCTAAATCGTTCAACAATTCTATCTGACCAAATTGTTCTAAGCATGCACTTAATGTTATATTCGTTGGATATTTTCCTTTTTCGTCCATTGAAAAGTATATAGGAATATCATTGATTATGTCAATTTTAGATGACACATTGTTACAGCTCTGGCAAACAATGTCACTTTGCAAAACACCTTTAAAAATTTTATGGATGATACACTGGCAGTTTTCCAAATGTTTTATATCCTTGTCATTTTCATTTTGTATTATCGCCTGTTTATGTATGATATCCAATATAGCTATGAAACATTCGTGTGCATCATGTTGTAAAGCTGACGCCATGTACCAAGTGTTATCCCAAAATATTTTCAACAACTTTTGCAAGCTAATCACATTAACTTGCAACATGTAGGATTGCTGATATATTCTGCCAATTTCACATGTAATGCATCGACTGGGCTCCTTTAGAAACGGGCATACATGTTGGTCAGAAAGAACATAATTTCGTAACATTGGTGTATGCATTAGTACCTGCAGTACACTGTTTAAAAAACATGTGTTACCCAAGTTGATGAATCCCGGAACTGGAGTAACACTATCAATATATTCAATTTCTTTAATTTTTCTAAGCAAGACAATGTCTTTTGTCTCTAAGGATTTATTTTTATAACAATATAATTCCTTATTTAATGTGTTTGCTAAAGTCATAATGTCACCATCATAGGTATAGTCATCACAGTGTGCACAAAAAATATGACTAAAGGTTAGGTTTAAACCAAAACAATGCTCAGTTTTTTTGAAATGTTCAAGAAAGTGTGTAGGACATGCAAAACACACACAATATAAACATGACAATAACCGCGAGCCTTGAAATTTACACTCCTGACACGATGCTAGTCTTTTTTTAGCACGTATTGAATCATTAGACTGACAGGATATAAAGTTTAAATGAATAATACGATAATTATTCAATAATTCCTCATTCTTTCTTTGGACCAAATGTTCACAACCAATAACTGAATCCATTTTAAGGTAATAATATTGATAAACGTTTAAATCAATAACTTACTATTGATGTTAGCTACTCGCATTGACTGGCTTAAATGCACAAAGTTGAATATTTCCTTTTTACTCTGCCCCAACTCCAACAATAAGTATTCAGATAAAATGTCATCAGAACTTTTGTCAGCTAATGTTTTGTATTCTGTAAAAATATAGATATTATTAGTTTAAGGTCAATTTTAAAATAATTAAATGTTTGGTACATAAATACACTAGGTATATGTATACAATTTTTAATTGGTTGTTTATTTTAAAAATAAATTATAATAATTGAAATTTTTTCTTGCCCCTTAAAGTATTTTTAAGTTGTGTTTGAGGTATATAACTTAAAAAATACATAAGTCGAATTTATTTTAATTTCCCTTGAGATTCAAGTTATCAAGACTCAACTGTACCATATATTGTTAAATATTATTAAAATTAAGACCTAACAAAAATATTCAAGTATAAAAAAAACAACATAAGTAAAGATAATATTTACTAAGTTTAAATTAAATGTATCTATTAGTATTGTATGGGCCTCAAGTTTGGTGCAACAGCACACATTTAAGGAAAATAGATACATCGCTCAATAGCGTAATGAGAGTAATAAGCGGGACAGTTAAATCTATACCACTGCAATGGCGAACATTAAACCACCACACATATGTAAGAAAGATGCACTTGTAAAAACCAGAATAAGGATATAATTATAAGAACCTACAATAGATTCATACTAATAACAAAACAAAGTAAAAACATTGCTAAAATTTCTAAGGTATAATAGAACAATCAACAAATAGTAACAAAAAGTTATTTTAAATATGAATATAAATTCATTATTAATTCAAGGTGAATTTGGATAATTAGCACGAATGTAAGTGTTTAAGTGTTGTAACATTAGTATAGTTGACACGAAAATATTATCTGTCTACATAGTTTAGATAACAATCCAGGAACATAAATTCATAAATAAAAATTTTTTTTATACAATTATATTATTAAAATGGAATTTTTTTGATAGTTTTTTAAAAGTAATTTGATTTATTATAAAGTACTGTTTTATTTGTAATATTCTAATAAGGACAACCTTAATCCTATAGATTGCATTGGCCGTGAGATTATGGAGAGGGTCAAACTCTTTATCGAGTCTGTAGAAAGAAATAATACTGCGAATAAGATAATAATACATGCATATTTTACAACATTAACATGATTAATGTGAATATGAATGTACACTAGGTATGTGGGTCATGTCAAGTTATGCCTGGATCTACAAGAGTACAAGACTGTCTGAGAACCTATACAGATTTCAGGTTGCTTGTACCAGCCTAAGAAGCGGCAGCAACACACACTAGCACTGACCATAGTTTTTTCTATCGCACTCAGTGGCGTATACTGGAGGGTTCAAGGGTGCAGTTGCTACCCCTGATTTTTTTTGTGGGTGGATACAAAATGGCTACAAAATATTTACACCATAAAAATTCTGCTACATAAAAAAAATATTAAAAATAAACTACCTATTGAATGATTATAGGCTATAGCCTTTAGCTTAATAGCCAATGTAGAGGTACCTAACTAATTCAATATGCTACCTCTATTTATTTAGTGTGCGCAACTGATCGCACTTTTAGTTTTGTACCCATGTCAGCGAACGAGTTCATCTCGGTGGTTGCACTTACCCGCCGTCGACTGTTGCCACGGGTCCACCTCCCCACTTGTTATGGTAGAACGATAGACGTCGCCGCGTCCAGACAATCTGTTACCGTCACTGTTGTTGGACATCACACACACACTCTTGAGCAACGAAAGAAGTGCGCAGATCTCACAACGGGGGGTTGCCACGTACGAGAGGGTGAAAAAATAAAAACAGCCGGGGACAGATGGTCCACTCGGGCCTCGGGGAGTAGACGCAAAAAATCGGACGAATAAACGTACACAAAACCGGTGGCGGCGTTGACTGTTATCACGAAACTATCAGACAGCTGTCCACCCGCGTGCCAATGTTATTATAATGGTTTTTATGCATAATCTCAATCCTGTGTATATAATATTTATATTCTTTACTCTATGGTGTATATAATATAGATAAAAAACTATTATTATTATTATTATATGTTTTAATAATAATATAATCTATTCCTTTATACGTCACACGACACATATATAATAATAATAACAATAGTAATTAGTAATCGTCCGCATCCGTAGAGATAAACAAAATACATTATCGTGGGTGTAGTAGTAGTGAGCCGGACGGACGTAAAAACACGTCACAAGAGCCCATGCGCAGGCACCGCCACCGGTCAGCTGCTGTTCTGTTATTGTTGTCGTCTCACAAAAATGCTATGAAATACCTCCGAGAAAAACGGTAGCGGCCAGCTGCTGTGGCCGCAGCGACCATCGAAAACCACGAGGAAAAACAAGCTAAACGGAGAGGGATATTGTGTTCTGTAAAGGCGTAGGCTGTGTAAGCGACGAAAATATCGTTAGCCACGGCCGATTTATTTTTAAACCCGGAGGAGGATACCGCAACTGCCGTCTCACCCACCTCGGCGACAGAGAGCGATACGTCCGTCTCTATGAGGCCATCCCACTTCTCCTCTACCGCGGTCTTTCGCACGGCTGATACCGCAGTCACCTCCTCCACCGTACCCGCAAACGCTGACTGGAGGGGACGACACCGTACGCATTTGTTTTGGTTCATCGTTTTTAATCAGCCGCCGCCGCCCGTTCAGTGCGCGTATTGTGATAACGGTACTCGATTTTTCCGACGAGAGTTGTTTGTCCAACGCGCTGTAGTAGTTGTAGTAGTTACCTAGTTGGAATCGAAATCGTAAACCGAAACGTGTAGGTACGCAAGCGGCAAGCATTTCGTCGGTTTTCTGTCGTCGTCGTCGTCTTCGTCGTGTACTGCTGTCCAGTTTCGGTTGATATCCATATCCGTCTGTAGTTGTCGGTCTATTGGTTTTTTCCTGACCGCTAACCAAGCCGCAACACCGTCCAGTTGTTTGGCACTCAAGTCTGCTAACTGAGCGCCGAGTTTTTCCATGGTAATCCCCCGGGCACCGGGTAGGCTGTCAGTCTTCCCAGTTGTAGCTGCTGTTCCCCGGTGCTTGTCACCGGGAGGCCACGCTTGTGGTGTGCAGTGGAACTCAGTTGGTTAACCTCAGACACCCACAGACTGATCTAGGTTTTCTTTATCGGTACATAATCTTTTTCTACACTTTCACAGTCCTTCCAGCTAGTGGATATTAAGAAGACTGATAAAGAAAATCAAGTTTAGTACAAAGAATAGGTATTTGTAAAATGGTCTGTTTGGATTGGTTTTCCTTCCAGTTTACTTATAAATAAAACGTATCAGAGCAGTTGAGACTTCATTTAACACCTTAATTTCTCATAGCATTCGTCTTATACACTTACAGTTCACTAGTATTAAAATAAGTATCTTGTGTAAGTAGGTAGTATAATTTATTAGTTATTCATTGTACTCCAGTCTATAATTTATTTCTAAGTATTTCATGTATTTTACCTTAACTGTGTTGCTTAAATATTAAGTAAACTATGTAAACTAATTTGATGTAGAACTATTTTTGTATGTACCTATTTGTAAATAATTTGTGACATCACAATAGATGTTTCTATGATTTATCTTCCATTTCCATCTAAACTAATGGCTATCAACAAACAAACAAAATGTAAGTATACATGTTTTGATAACATTACTTCATTAATGTTGTTTTGTGCTTAATGAAAAGAACATAATATTATACCTACGTATAATATGTTCCTGTCAATGTAATAAAACAATCAAATTAATAATTTGTTTTTTGCTTTTACCATTGGTCTTAAACAATTTGAAAAGTAACTGTCTTCAGTGGTGTTGGATATTGGCACCGATCAATATATTATATATATTGCTAATTATACTCTCGATATTCTAATAGGTGTATATAGTAATGCTCTTGCCAACAGTACATTAAGACAATATTTTTATTTTAAGCATCACCTATCAACAGCCTGTTGTCATGATATATGCGATTCAAATATTCGGATCTTTATGGCAGAATACCAGTTTTCTTAAAAAAAAAAAATAATATATATAATTTTCAATAAAATTTCAATATTCCTTCCTTGAATACTTAAATGTTTAGCTATAGCCTTAAAGTCTCGAGAAATGTGCATAGTGTAAATACTAAGCACCCACAAATTGTTTGTTGATACAGTTGGTGTTACAGCGTGACTAGCCCGATTTACACATCTACAGGTGCTATGTACTCACTAGTGGTTTTTTTTTTTATAGAAAATTCAGTATATGCTAATATACAAATTACCCATGAATATTAAATATCTAGTACCTATACTATTTATTTGAAAAATAAAATACATGTTCTCTTTACATTTAACAATGTATAGGTGTTTTTTTAAATAACTAAATAAAAATTGTACCTAATTGTTTGAATATTAAACTACTAAACCAAAGTTTTTGTATAGGAAAAGATATTTCATTTTCAATTGTGAATGATTGAATTTTTAAAATATAAAAATCCAACATATTTTGTAAAAGTTGAGTAAGTGTAGAACATCTAACTAATAAATATAAATAAAATAATATTTTTAATAATTATTGTTAATCAACAATGAGGGATGTCTATGAATACGACATATCCCCTTTAGCATTTGTCTGTAGTCTGTACCTATAGTCTGTTCATTTTAAGAAGCGATTCAGCGGCCACTAGTAAAACCGGTTTTCAAGCGTAAATCAGGTCGCTTCTTATTTTGAACAGGGTATATATAGTTATAAACGTTTGTAGTTGATATACATATTATACCTAATATACCTAATAACACATTATATAGGTAATATATAATTTCTACATTTATATTTATATATGTTGGAATGTATAGTTATGTTGTTTTTGGATACATTTTAGAAAAATATTAATCGTACTACTGTTAAACTCTGCCTTTTAATGTTATTTTGATTCCTACTTCAAAAGCTTAAACTTTTTACTCTATTTATCAGAAATTATCTAAAATTGCCAATTAACTAATCCGCAGCACTCATCTACAAATAATGGGCTTAATGCTAATATATTTGATTTAATCTATTATTATTCTTTTAAAAGTTAATAATAATATTTCTAACCAATATATTTTTTATCCAATCATAAATAATATAATATAAATATCATATATATAATATAAATATCATATAGATATATATAATATATTTATATATATATATATTTTTTTTTATAGAGGGACGTCTCATTCGTGCGTCATTATCCCGACGATGAAAAAAAAGATAAAAGTGGTAAGTGTTTTATATTTTTTTCTAGATTAGATAAAACGAGTATAGCTCGTTTATATGGTTTTATCTCCATTAAACAAGCTGAAAATATTAAGGCAAAAAGTACGCTTTTTCGCCAAGTTGATCGCCAGATAGCGCGATAGTTTACATAAAATAATAATAACTACCTACGATAATAAATTAATAATAAATCTTTCGCATTTCCACCATACCTAATATTTAATTTTGATGTTGTATCGAGTGTGAAATTAAAGACAACATTATAATCAAAAATATCTTTTGGTGGTTCAAGATTATCAAAACAATTTAATTACTGTTTTTCAGCTTTTGAGAAATCTGAACATTAAATAAATAATATAATATATTATTATGTATTTATTTTCGTTTGAAGTATAATCAGACCTAAATGTGAAATTGTACGACTTGTTGAAGTATAGGTTATGGTTGATGAAAGAGGGGGGGCTGTGGGTAGTTAAATGCTTACGCTATTTACACAATTTTGTGGTATCGCCTAAGCCTGCCAACTTAGTTGCGCGACGTATTGAACCTAAACTCTGAAAATTGATACTTTGCCAACCAAGTGGACAAATCGTGAATGCAATCGTGTAAGTCACTTGAAAAATAGTTTATACCTACCTATATCAGGATAAGATCACGATAAACTGAAATTCGATGTAGAACAAAATGTCGGGTAAATATAAACATGTACCTACCTGATTTAATACCTCGGTATAATAATTGATTGTTTTATTACAAAACATATTGATAATCAACGGTAGCTTGTGGATATAATAATTTAGGGATTGAATAGTCTACAAATTCACCAGATTGAAATTAGTTTACTCCACGAAACCAATTAATATACCTACTTCAGTACATTTTTAACATATACGTTTTTAGCAATATTTAAAAATTACACTAAAAAAGTGTGACTTTATTACCTCATCATTAAGTAAGTCACTTTAAAGTTTGTGTTAAATTTAAATTTAATGATAAATCATTGCAAACGAAAATTGATTCTGAGAGAAGACCAGAATCGTATCATGTAGGTATATGGTATGTCTGACAGTCTATATTACTAAGTATATTTTACGAAATATTTATACTGCTACTAAAGTAATTTATTTTACTATAAGTAATATCAGGCCCGTAAACAGGGGCGGTTGGGGGTTCAATTAATTTTGGACGAAAATATTGCATTTGAAAATGTCATTTTGTGTATAAAATATAATACACGTAAATGTATCAAGTCCACGACAATAATATTTTTGAATTAGAACAAAATAATAAAAATCGTTATCCTATTTGTTTTAATATCTAAGTTTCACCAAATTTTAACTTCAAATTTCTATAAAAAATTGTGTTTGATATTTTTTTGAATTTTTGGTTACAGTATAAACCACTTTAAGGAACCTTGTATTAAATTTTCAATCTTTTTGATCGAGCTAATTTTTTATCGATATGTATATAAAATAATATCAAATATCTATAAAAAGTCGCTCTGCTGTACAGTAGGTTACAAGTGGCCGGTCACTGTTATGGATACTGTTAAATTTGAATTCAATGATATAATACCATTGTATCAGAAAAACGATTCTGAGCGAAAACGGTCAACCAGCCTATGATATTACGAGAACTGTATTTGATGATGTTATTGTGAATAAAGTAATTTATATATTCATCTATTTACGTGGACCATTGTTTTAAATTGTCAATCCTTAGCTATAAAAGTCGAACATTTTATACATTTTTAACTACAAAATAATTATAAAATTTTAAATTTGATAAATTTTGACAAAATTCGAACTTTAAATGCTTATAAAAAAAAAAATGTGGCTATGTATTTTTATCATTTTTCAACTGCTATTGTTACAATATATCAGGAGCCTTACATTACATTTTCTAGCTTTTTTACCCGATAAATCAAGTTTTATTGATATTTATAGAATAAAAAACTAAGAAAATGTAAAACTGACAATGTTCGTAAGCATCTCAAAAAGAGTCAAAGTATTTTCAAATTGTTTTGGTGTATAGAAAATGAAAATACAAACATTCAGTAAAATGTTCATGTATGTAACAGTTATTCGTTTTTGAATAATAATAAAATAACAAAACTGCTACATGATAAATCGAGTGAATTTCCAATATTTTAAAAATATGAACTTCAAACGCTCATAAAAATTTAATTTGATTTGCTTGTAGAAATTTTTTTTTGATAAACGTAGATAAACTTATAAGGAATCTTGTATCACATTTTAAAATCTTAGATTTAAAAAGGAAAATATTTACGAATTCTTAAGGGGATTCGATCCGGTGATTTAATAAGGGGTCGTGTATAGGCAATTCGATGTATTATAGTCGTTTCGCAGTGTGTTTGTGTGCGAAGTAAATGATCATTAGTGTGCGTAGATACGTTTGGAATCAGTGGTTCGCACCCGCATGCACATGTCACATAATAAAATATTTGTTCTAACGAGAAACTAATTTCAATCAATTGAAACCTAAAAGCCTGACAAAAATACGATAACTTAGAATGATCGGATTTTAGTTCTGTAAACATATTTGAATTCATCGTTCTTTTTTCTAGGTTATTGTGGGAGTCGATTTTTGAATAACTGTTTAACTTTTTAAAGAAAGACACAAACAATTTTCAAAAAATTGAGAAATCGAAATATGATTTAACGTGAATTCTAAAAAAAATATCGAAAATTGATTCCCACAATAACCCAGGAAAATTGTCAATGAACTCGAATCCTTTTACAAAATTTAAATCTGATAATTCTAAGTAGGCGTATTTTTGTCAGGCTTTTAGGTCTAAATCATGAAATAAATACGCTGCATCGAATCCCCTTAACTCAAAATAATTTGCTAATTTTTGTGATTGTTCCATATTTTGTCAATTTTTGGACTTTAAATGCTTATAAAAAAAAACTGTGACTATATTGTAACAATATAGTAGGATCCTTGTATTACATTTTCAAGCTTTTTTACCCAACAAATAATGTTTTATTGACATTCATAGAAAAAAAGACTAATAAAATTCTAAACTGGTAATGTTCCTCAACAGTTTAAAACAAATCAAAATATTTTGAAAATCTTATCGTGTATAGAAAATACAAATAAAAACTACCAGTGAAAATTTCATGTACTTATATACGTTTATTTGTTTGCATTTGTTTTAGAGTAACACCAAAAACCAAAATCGATTTTGTGGAAAACCGATTTTGCTTAAAAATTCCCGTTTTTCCTTAATTTTGATGTTGTTTTTCCCGTCGCTTTTAAAAACTATTGTGAATTTTAAAATTTGACCTCCCGAATGCACCAACTATATTCACTTTCCCATCGAACAAGATACTGTTAAAGAAAATCGAAGCAGTTTTACTGGAGTCAAAATATTTTAATGATTATACCATGTACTATAAAAAATGCTAATATATTTGGGGAAAATCTTAAGTCGGTTTTGGTTTTTGTGATTACAACCTAATAAGAATAACGGTTTTGTCAAAAACTGACTGAATATATTATATTTTGAAAAAATATTGATGCTGAAAATCCAAGAATTTTAACTGATACCAAAAGTGATGACAGAAATATCATTGTAAAATGAATACATTCAACGCTCTCCACAGAATATAAAGAGTAAATGAAATTTACCAAAATGTTGAAATGGTATAATAATCAACATTTCTGTTATTATTATAAAAAATACACACGTATTATTTTAATCAGCATTAATATATGCATTTAAAATTGTCAAAATATGTAAAAATATCCACTTAAAACTTCTAAATTGCAAAAATACAAAATTTTTATTGAAGGCATTTTAATGAACCTTTATCAAAATTACGTTTGTAACTCTCGATTTAATATGTTTATCATTTTAATTTATGTGATTTCAAACAACCACAACCAAAAGCAGTGAACGTATTAGGTATGTCATATTTACTCGCCAGCCCTATAACTTATAAACATAATTCTTATCTCTGATATACCACACTCGCCTAGTCGCCTGATACTTATCTTGCTACCTTCGCTGATGATACCAATAATTTCTTCCCATCCAGACACTGATATGAATCCTCAATATAAATTTATACAAGGCCATAATATATTTTATTAAACCTCCAAAACTTTGGAGAGTAAAAATAAACGAAATCAAAACTAGTCACATATCATTTATACTAAGCTCTATATTAACAGCTATCCAGTGGTCAAAATAGCTCAAGATAAGTGGAGGGATGCCTTACAATTCAGATTTCCTGATATCATCATAACATTCTTCTATTCTCCATCTAAAAAAAAAGTATAGAGATTCCATCTCTACATATCCCCCCCACTTCGAGCAATGCAACTATCCCTACCAATTAACAACAATGTAATCCACAACAAGACAATAGTATGAATACTTATGTTTCTTGACAAAAAACTTAATTGGACATATTATATTATATAAGAACAAAAACCAAAAACAAATCCTGATATATAAACAAATTATAAGACCTGCTGGCCATGACGTATAATGAGTTCTGAATTCAGAAATATGAAGTGGTGTCATTATTAACCCCATTCACTCAAGAAAACACGGCTAAAATCGAATATAACTTTTTATTATTGTATTATACTTGTGTACTGATTGTAAATATATTCTTTTATAATAATTAAAAAAAAAAAACCGGAGGCTTATCACGATTGCCAGATTGTCTCAAATCGAAGTACATAATAGAATAAATTATCAATACTTAAAAAATATGTCGTATAAACTATTTGATAATAATTGGTTGTCACATACTTAAACCTTAAATCCTTCAATAATATTTAACTGCTTACTGCATATTATGCAAAATTGATTTTTTTTTTATCTGCAAGCTTCTAAAGAATGTTCGTTTTCATTCGTTTTGAATACAAAATCGATTTCGTCTTGATTAGTCCCCACAATTAAACAAGAATTCTTTCGTAAAATCATAGATATTCCCTCGGATATTCCTAATTCAAACTTTTAGAATTTAAACACACGGTATTATCATTAAAAAATATCTTCTCCAATTGTAGGTTCATAACGTATACTTACATGACTCAAGTCAATATGAAAGCTAGCTGTCAAAACACCCAGTTAAATAACATCTTTTGTTTTTAAGTATAAATATTATTAGTAGTAGGCAGGTACCTAGTTAATTATAGTGTTGTATCTATAGATTTAGTATATGCCAAATCTATCATCAAATCTAGAAAATAACGAATAATACACTAAAAATATAAATATAAGTATATTATGACTAATTTTAAGCTATTCATGCATTTTTTTAGTATTTTTTTTTATATAAGTTTAGGTAAAAAATTGTATGCTTTGTCAAAAAGCGTCAAGCGTTTACATGTTTTCACTTCAATTTTTCTTAAAGCAATTTAAAAATAATGAAAACATAGGGATTCTTTCTTTTAATAAGCTGTTGAAGTTCAAATTTTGAAAACAATTCGTACATCTCAAATACCTAGTAAATTATTTTGATTTTAATATCTCTCTTGAAAATTGAATACACGATTTTTTGTAATTCTAATAGAAGCCAAAAACATTCAAAAAATAAATGTGTAAACAATTGTTATAGACGTTTGAAGTTCTTATTTACTCAATAACGAGTTACACTTGAGTACTTGACACTAACTATATACAGTAGAGCTATTTTCCTGTTTTTTTTTTTTTTAAATTTAAAGTGCAAGTTGTAACATATTTTGGAGTTTTAGATCATATTTTGTCAATTTATATATTTATTTAACAGCTTTTAGTATACTTAACTACCATTAACCTAATGCATTATTTTAAGCTAAATACATTCTACAAGCGTTCTATCATAACATTTCTTGAAAAAAGTGATTTAAATTTTAAACATATTTGAGAATTTTTTGTATATGTTCCGACTTTACTTGAAACTTTTATGATACTAATTTTTAAGTTTTCGAAATACACAACAAAAAAGTTTTGATATAAACAACGTGTCATCTTACTGAAGGATATAATTATTATTAACTATGCACCAATTGAACTGTCGAAGAATATGTTATAGTAAAACATATGTATTATGCTGAAGTAAAAGCAATATAAATAAAATATAAAATATAAATATAATATAATAAAATATAAATATATGATGGCCAAGATTGGAATGAAATTCAGATCAAGTATAAAATATTATGCACACTTATCCACGCACGAAAATCGGTTGATCGCGCCTTATATTATAAAATGTATTGTGATATAGTATATTATAGTATAGTGAATATTATATAGATTATTATATTTGCTGCATTTATATTGTACCCATGTAACAGGTTTTTATTTTCTTAGTAAATATAATGCGTGTTAATAAAGCGTGATCTATATATTATTACTTTTAAATATCCAGTAATATGCTGTTTATGTATGAAAAGTTTAGGTAAATACTAAATATACTTATCAACTATACATTTACAAAATATTACAAAATATTTCTAAGGTTGTGTTTCAAGGAGTTAAGTCATTATATTTTTTCTAAGTCTATTGCCAATTTCATTGTCTGATTACAGAAGTATTCTAGTTAGTAAAGTTTTATATACATTGCTAGTCAATTTATAATTTTATTATAACAACGATTAAATAATAAAATATATTATTCTGAAACGGCACCTTGTATAGGCAATTTAATATCACTGCTGCATTCAGTATCACAACGTATCATGATTTGTTTCTACTATTTTTATTAAATATTAATAGTTTTAATTTGTATCCTGAACGTGAAGATATAATATGGTTTATTGATTATTACAGACATTTTATTTTTTAATGCATTTATCTTAATATATTATTAATTTATTGATTTGAATAAATACAATTATTATGTGAATACTATTAAGTTGTGTGTATAAACAATTTCAATTATAGCATTATTTAAGTATTATTTATAGTATTATCAAATAATAATTTTGTTTTAAACGTGTGAATTATTTTTAAATTTAAATTTGTTATATTATATTTATAAACTATTACTTTTTATCATATCATAATCTAAATAAATATTTTTGAACTGCATGTCATATTTCAAATATATTTATTATAAATTGCTCGATACATTTTGTTCATATTTCTACAATAGTAGGATATATTTTCTAAAAACATCCGATCATCTTAACTGTATAGTGATGTTTGGTGGAAGTTTTTGTCACTTTGCCATTAACTTAGTTGACTTATCAAAGTTTGACTAGGTTAAGATCGATTACATAATATTAAGATCCGTTAACTATAAAATAGCAGAGGTGGTGAAACCAAATACTGTCATTATTTTCATTTTCTATAACCTAACCAAATACACCTAGTTAGAAAAAAAAATACAATTGAACAACATATACTCTGAAGTAAAATTTGTAACACGTTCCAAAATATTGGCATATTTTGTTATACGTGAAGGCAAAGAGAAGTGGCATTTTAAACCGCTAATGAAATTTGTTTTTTTTCGTTAATACGTATACGTTATTCGTTTAATACGGTATTATGTTGCCACGATATTATTTTTTAAATATACATATTATAAATATTTACTAGGTCTTGTGTATATAAAATATTAAAATTTATATCTATCAAATGTTCTATATGTTTCTATATTTGAAAATTAGTTCGTCAGGTTTGTTTCTGATTATTTTTGTATCTATAAAGTATTGCCATATGACAAATATTATATTATAGGTATAAACGAATTTGTTTCGTTTGTGTGGTCATATACTCGTGGTGTATACGTTATATGTGCGGCGTGTGTATATATATATAAGTAAATAGTCAAATATTAGTACAAATATCATGCTCCGAGGAAGCGCTCAGTTGGATTACAAGTGTCTCGGATGTGAGGAAATGTCGGAAAGTGGCTCATTGATCGAAGAATTTGGGACGTAATGTCGACGACGGTGAAACGTTTCAGGAGTTGGGGTGGTAATGGACAGGGATTGGGCTGTAGAACAAGCAGAGGAGTACAAAAAGATTATTGAAATTTTCGACACGACGCAAAATGGTTCGACAAGCCCCGCCACCTCTGCGATCGTAAATTATTATACTTTGCATCTGTGAAAACGCAGTCATTAGACAATAATAAATATAATTTAGGTATACGTGTTTCGGAACAAGATGGGGTCATATAATAATGTATTGGTTTGTCTCTAAAAAGGCTATTTTAAATCATCGTAGTAATGTAACATCATAATGATTTTAAACATATAATTCATAGTCGCCCGTCGCATCTGCACGTCTGTTCTTCGCAGCACGGAAAACTAACGGGCGGGTTGTGGTAGGGACATTGGCTTTAAAAAATATGATGAGATCATAAAATAATATGATGTAGTACGGTGATTGTTGCAGTCGAATTCGACTCGCTCGCCTCGTGACGCCTTTTTGCAGTTTTCCGCCCCGGTTAATATTATCGCGGCCGATGTCGCGACACACCTGTTAAACCGTGCGCAATATGCTCCACGTACCCGGGACATAATAATAGAATACTCCGCCGTATCGCCACATCGGATTTCGTTTATGTGGCATATGCTTACCTATACGCGAAATGACAAAGCGCGGTTTGCGAGTGCGCCGCGGGGGTGGTTGAAAAGGGAAAAAACATTACGATCGGGTTTTGGCGCGAGACGGCGTGCGGTGGGGTCACGGAGGCGTGTGTAGCGCGAGCGTATCGATCGCCGACGCGGACTTTGGCGCGCCGGCGCTCCGCTGCTGTATGCCGCCGGGTCCGGGGTCCACCGCCACGGACACGCCCGCCGCTCGACACCGCGTGTACCGTGTAGCTGGGCCGGGCTGCCGTTCGGTGGCGTTGCCGGGCTGCGTTTGCAGTGTCCCGTCGTTAGCGGCGGATCCAGGGCGGCTGCACCGGCGGACGACGGACGGACGGCGGGTACCGTCCGTGGTGCGAGGACGGAAAGAGAGAATACCGAGAGAGTAGAAAAAAAATCATCATAATAATATAAAGACTACCTAGGCGCCCGTAACGGTGGTGGTGGTGGTGGCAGTGATGGTGATGGCGGGCGAACGTGACCCCGCCGCTACCAGTCTTTTCGGACACACCTTTTGTACTCGCGGCCAGTGGAAGAGAGAGAGAGAGAGAGAGAGAGAGAGAGAGAGAGAGAGAGAGAGAGAGAGAGGGAGGGAGAGAGAGACCCGCGGCCGTTGCCGTGTGTATACCGCCGGCGAGTGGGAATTCGATCCGCCGCTTTTTCAACCCTCAACCCACTCTTCACCGCCAGCCACTCGACTTACCACCACTGCCACGGCGGCCGAGTAGGATTTGAATTTTTTAAAACTCATTTCTCTCTCGCCTTACATGCGCTCACCTCCTAACCCTTTTTCCAGTTCGAGGGTGGTTTCCGACTAGTATACATATATATATTATATATGTACTCACTCGCCGGCTGCCGACTTTACCTGCAGCTGTCGACGATGATTATGTGTGTGTGTGTGTGTGTGTGTGTGTGTGTGAAAACATGGTCTTTTTCCTTGGGCCAAAACTTATCAGTCACCGTGTGATCGCTTTTGTGTGTGAGTCGTACGACCAGAGAGCGGGGTGCATGACGGTTTGGCGATTATACGTATATAAAGTTCGGTGAGAAAGAAACAAGAGCAGCTGCAGTAGGTATATATTATACACATATCTATATAATATAATATACATATATATATTAAGCCGCACGAGAGCGGAAAGTAAGAAAAAACTTTTATATTTTCCTCCCACAGACGCCGTAGTGAATACGTATGTACGTGTACTGCGAAATATATATACATACAATATGTATAGGTATACAGTGTGCAGTGCGCCAGTATTGATGTAAAACTTGCGGTGGATTCTCGTTAGCTTGGAGACCATTTTTTAAATCTGATTTTTATGTCAGAGTAATCGAAAACATAAATAAATTATCGCTGATACACCTGCCTTGGATAGGCTACCCAATTATATTAATTATTATTATGAGGCGTTACTTTATATTCATCCGATATGAATGATAACGACACAATAACATAAAATAGATTTATGTTCATTATTCGTTTTTTTTTTTAAACGTACAGGGGACATAATTGTTTTTGTTTTTTTAACTTTGGTAGATGTATAGTATAGTATATTATTATTGTATCGCGCATAATAGCAACAATGCTATATTTTTTTTTGTCCCGGGGATAATTTTTGTTTAATTTAAAAATACTTGAAACTTGCGCATTATAATAATATATTATGATATAAATGACTCCATTAAAAAATATAAATTTTTCGTTACATAAAACACAGTGTCTGCATGACTCGTTGTATCTAATGAATACCACAAAAATTTTATGCAGACTGTTAATTGATAAGAAAAAACACCTAAAAAACAATATCATTTTTCATATCATTCTCCTTTGATGTGGAATTAACTTGGAATTTAATACTCGATTTAACTTTTTCATATTTGTCCGTTAGCAAAAACGGAGCGCTCTGCGCTTATGAATATTAATAAAAAATCATTAATTTCATACAAATATATATATTTTTATCTAAAGTTACCCTCGACAGTAGTGGGAGAAAATAACTGTGTTTAATAATATGATAAATATGCAGGTAATATTGTTTTTTGCGTAAAATGCAATTGCGTTTTTAAAATAGGTTTTTATTTTTATATAATTTGTTCAAACTCGCATGCAGTACTTACCTACCTTTAATTATTCTTATATTATATTATATTTGTATATTAAAAAAAACGAGCTATAGATGTATCAATATATGAGTATATGACCATTTACATAATATATATAGCTATAGTAGTGACGTTTTTGAAATTGTGCGTACAAACTACAAACATAATAGTGTATGAGCTCTCAAACGTTATTCAAAAACACTGAAAAATGACATTGCGTATAAGCACGCGTCCGTAAAAAATTTTTAAAAAACGAGGTCAAGTCCGGGCGGCTATTTGCGTTAAACCACAAGTGTAATATACATATACGCTCTAGAGCATTATTCCGTCGACGACAACCATATTGAATTCGGCGGAGTTGTGTATTATATACATATATACATATATATATATAGTAAATAAGTTCCAGCCCGGGGTTCTCGTTTCTTGTCAAAGAATTATTATTATTATACGTGCTTGGCTACCAATTGGAGCGTTTGAAAACTTTGGCCGGGAGGGTTTCGGTCCGAATGTGAATTGTATACTTATATATAGTGTCTATATATTATATACATGACGATCCGTAGCGTTTTGCTGTGTGTATTCGTATTCCTGTACTCCTCGGGTAAGCGGACTCTCGCGGACAAAACGCCGTCGCACACCCTGTGTATTCGTGTAATATACCATTCGGGAAAATGATGCGGTCTCGTCGATCCGACCGCGTTTAGCCGAGCTTTCGTATTATTATTATTATTATTATGTTCTCGGAGATAGTTCAGTTTATATGTGTACTTTGCACAGCATACTGAATGTTTATTTTCTCAATAAAACAGTAATAATAATAAACAAAATATGGCGTACAAAATCTATATCGACTTCAAAACCAGCTTCACCAGTAACAATGTTTATATAAGTATTACCTTTTTTCACTTTTTAAATTTTCAAACAATCCTATATCTACAACTTATTTAAAATATTTAAATAGAGAGATAACTATCTATTAGTCATAAACTAACGATTAGTATTCCTATTTCAAATGTTTTCCATCCGTTACACACTTGTTGTCGATAAAGCCGAATGATCTGATGTTGATTTTTCATAAAGAACACTATATTATGTTATTTTAGATTCTTAGCGGAGTGATGAATTTATTGGCTTTAGAATGATGTGTTTTTTTTATGCGAATATACTGTTTTTATAATAATGTGTGTTTTTTCATATTTGTTGTGTCTGACGTCACCTTTTAAAAGAGTTAACTTGCCTGGATTTTCTTCAACAGTATCTTTTTTGATAGGAAAGTAAATCTTGTTGGTACTTTTGGGGGTCAAAAGTAAAAAATTCTCATTAGTTTTCAGAAGTGCCGAGAAAAACAAAAAAAACAAAAAAATAAAGAAAAGCTGAAATTTTTATGCAAAATTGGTTTTCGACAAAATTTTGGTTTTTGGTGTAACTCTAAAACAAATAAACGTTGATAGAGTGGACTGGATAATCTTCCATATTGTGTTTGATGTGAATTTTGAATCAACTCAAATTATATTCATTTTTCCATATTGTTATATATTTTACTACCTAATAGTAAAAAGTTTTGAGAGTGTGGGGATTTTCTAATTTTCCCCTCCCATTTAGCTATGTTGTTTTATTTTTTTAATCCCCCGCTTTTAGAAATTATGTCTACTCCACTGAATATAAATACAATACATACAATATAAAATATCTTAGGTTGATAAACCGTCTCCGCTCAGAATCATTTTTCGTATACAATGATATTATTTCATTGTATTCAAAGTAAACATCCTCCATAGCAGTGACCCACCACTTACTTATAATCTACTGTACAGTAGAGGACACCCACTTAGCCGCTTTTTAAATATAAATATAAATTTGATATTCTGTTATCTGTAAAGCATTTTAGGTAGTTGAACTTTCGGTTTCTATATCAGGTGTATTAAAATTTAAAAAAAATGTATTCAAACACTTCTAGATAGTTAATTTAAAATAAACAAATTAAATATTTATACCTATATATTTGTACCTACCTTACAGCCGTACTTATAATATACCTATTTAATTGGCTTTAAATATAATATTTAAATTTGTATCGGTCTAGGATTGCGGTGTAGGTACACTGTACATTTATTTCGAATTCAACCATTCGAGTATGCCCATATTTTATTCAGACGTGATTGAAAAATTTAACAAATTACTATTTCGGTTGATTTTCGTGATAAAACGTGCGCGCCCAAATTGAATACCGTATACATCGGGTAGAGCATACTATTTAGAAATATATGTATACGTTATACGTGTTATTTCCTCAGAGTTGTTTTTTTACTCCAATAATGGGTTGTCAAGTAATTTTTTATTATTTTTTACTCTGCGTATTCACTCGCAAACTTTCAATACATGTATATATAATATAGATATACTTTTTTTTCGCCGCTCCTTTAATAATATGGAAATGGTTTCAAATCGGTGGTGTTCTAATTAATTATTCAAACTCGTGTTTCCATGGAGATATATTATATAATATATATTATGTGTGTGTGTGTGTGTGTGTGTGTGTGTGTGTGTGTATGTGTAACTTCTATGCCCGTTTTAGTTTCGGTTAAGCGAGAAATTTCCTTTTTTTTTAAACGTATTTCCATCGCCGCTCTCTCGTTTTTCCGACGCACTCATCTTATATGCATTTGATGTCTTTAAAAACCTGATTCGATAGACTTAAAATATTTTTGCTTAGGTACCGAATGAACGATGATTTCAGGATTTAAGTATTTTTAACGTATGCATAAATACCCACGTGAATAACACAAACGCTGATGGACGAATTCAGTTAACAAATAATTTATCAATCGTATAGTCGTCGCCAAGTGTAAATATACTTTGCGTCAAGTGATTTTTTATCTACTTCAGTGCTATCTGTTATTAATCGCACGCACACGCACAATAGTATTCATATAAATATACACGTGTTTGATATCAGCTATACAACATAATATTAAATTTAATACATATTCAGCTGTATTTGAAAATTTTTCAGTCGGAAATAACTCGACAGACTAGGTTTTAAAAAATTTATAAATATTTATCATTAAAAACGACCATTTTTTCAGACACAATCAAAAATTAAATACTCAATCAATGGATTTTTACTTTTTTATTGCCGGATTCAAATTGAATGTACCTACTGGTTAGTGGTTTATGCTGTCAGGAAAGTTCTACTTAAACATTTTTTTTTACATACTTGTATTTGTACAATATATTATTAATATAATATGTGCTAGTTAATTTAAATGGAATTTTCAACGTTCTTATACGTTCTTATTCTTATTTTATATTATAAAATGAAAAAAAAATGTCAGATTCCATATTTGTCTATAAAACTTTTTGAAATAGGTCCAGTAGTTGTTGAGTTGATTCGTTACAAACATCCAAATCTTTCCCCTTTATAATATTATTATAGATTATAGATTATATTATAGAATGTTTGATATAGATTGTAATATAGTATAGATTTAGATATAGATTATTGACATTTGAAAACAAATTTGACTAAAACAAAAATTGACTATTTATTTTTTATTTATATATAATATTTATATATATATATATATACTAGCTGATCCCGTGCACTTCGTTGCCCGTTAAATGTACCAACTCTATTTAATATTCGGTGCATGGTGTTCAAAATTTATCTTAACTGTTCCGTTGCGTGAAATAAAAATTTTGATTCACAGCAGTATATTATCAGGTAGGCAATCTACGGTAGATTGCGGACCCCGTGCTGTTTGTACACAAGTGTATGATTTAACTCTAAAGTATCAAAGTTATACCAAGTTTGTCGTTATTACTTAATTCCACCTACGGTGGATGAATATAATCAATTAATAAAAAATCCTAAACTATCCGTATTAAAATCCGATGATTAAAAAAAAACAATTTTAACCCTTTTTAAATTAGCCTATCTTTTCCCAGAGGTCTAATCTACAGACAAATATTCATTTATATATTATATAGCTAAAGAACCCGGCGTTGCCTGGGAAAAAAATGTGATTAATTATCTCCTTTTGGGTGTAATTCGCTCTGCATAGGTATGGAAGCAAAATCATATTAAATTTTAATTTTTAGCCATCCCGCGTGAGTTTCTCATATGGTAATGCAAACAGTATATTATCAGGTAGGCAATCACCTGCGGTAGATTGTGGAAACATTAAAGAGGGAGATAAAATGTAGGTAGCCTATATTAGTACAGCTTTGTAGTTGAAAAAAAAATTGTATACAGTATATCTAAAATAGTATTGAAGTCATTATAGTCCCGGATTTTTAGGAGTATTTAATATTTATTTTCGGGGGTTATTTTATTTATTTTTATGGACAAACCCCTACAAGGGACGGCATGCAATTTGGACATTTTTTTTTTTTGGCGTGCAATTCGTATGCAGCCAATTATACCTAGCTTTTTGAAAGGTTTATGTTATCGGTGTGCATTTTATCGTTTAAAATATAATTGGAATATTGGTACGCTCGATGTATGAGATTATTTTTATCGATAAACTTCTCAAAACAATTCTTATCGTCGACCTTAGGACAAAATGGATAGGTTTCAGGTAGCTGGAAACCCGCTGGCCGCCGTATATACGTAATTGCAACGTAACAGGCCATTATTTATAATAATTGATAACTCTTTGTTTATTAAGTTAGAGAATCGATCAAATGCCATAAACCTTCTCCATAATGAGCTCTTCAATTTGAAAAAAAAATCATAGCTATCGGTTCAGTAGTTTCCGAGAACATATGCCTCTAAGGTTTTCATTTTCACATTTATATACATATATAGAAGATAGATAGATAGATATTATATCTGTTCTTGCGCACTTCGCTGCCAGTATAAAATGACAACTCTTAAAAAGTTGTGATTGTTCAACTCATTTTGGGCGTAACTCGCTGCAGTAAATGCAACTCTGCCAGGTGGTAGGCATTGTGCGATAGGTAATTCGATTTTATGCATGCTTGTACCTGATCTGCCCCGAATAACTAATGTGCAACCACTAATAAATAAAATAAATACTAATTTTTATTAATTAATTCTCCTATAGTCAATAGCAACCATTTACAAACAAAAATTTCCATCGTAAATTTTAAAATCTCTGAACATCTCCCAGGGTTTGATTGAAAATCCCATTTTTATCGGTTTTTTGTAATTTGTCGGTGGTTTATCCCGTGACATTAAATAACTATTGAGAAAATCATATATTTATATTATATATTATATACAGGCATTTTGGAACATATTGATTCATTGCTCTCATTGGTACAATTCGAGGGGGAAAACGATTCTTTTGCCCTTACCTACACCAGAAAACAGGGTGTGAGGTGGCAAAATAAAAATTAATGGTTCGTGAGTGTGCCAATATTACAATGCAATGTTATTTTATCGAAGCCAGTTTTATCAATTTGCAATCCTGTTCTTAAAATATTTTAATGTACAAATAAGAGCGTGATGGAAAACACTTTATCTATTTGGTCGTAGTATATAATCAGGTACTTTTATTCTTAAATAGTTTAACCTTAGTAACCTAAAAATATTATTATTTGTTATATTATGTATCACAAAACGTTGTATAATATTTAATAAGTTCCATTTATTATAAAATATTATGTATATGTTTCGCATTGTAGTTTATATGTGAAAAAACTTAGATATTCATTAGAAATAAAGTTAGTCTTGTTTCAATTTATTTAACTTATACAGCTGAAATTAAGTTTTTATTTTAACATTTAATTTAGGTTTGATTTGTTAATACTCATTAATTCGCAGTTTATAGTAAATAGTAATCAGCATATTATTTAAAATTCTTACAGATATTTTGTTGCTTAAGAAATATAATTTGAAAATGTAGAATGATTATTAAAGTAATTGTGCGGGTAGTGGTGGTGAAGTCCTACACATTTTATATACTGTTGTGAATTTCTGCACCTTTTCTATAGAATCTATATGTTTTACGAATTCCGAGGCTGCTTATGCTTGGGGTCGTTCAGGTTTGTGGTTGATAAGTATACAATTTAGTGATATATCATAAACAACAAATATGGACTAAAGCCGTGATTGCATTTGGCGGACAGTGTGGGTGTGTGATAGAAACCCTATTACTTCCCCTCTACATCATAGTCGTTGGGCTCTTTGTAGCTAAATCACTCTTTATACAATATACCTCCGCACTTATGTATACATTTTGCCTTTTTATAGATTAAAGTTATAGATAAGAGGAAACGTTTTTAGTACTGGTAGGTATTATATATTATGAAAGAGAAAAAAATAAAGAGGAATTAAAATTGTATCGATTATTTTTACTTTTTTTTAGTTAACTGCATTTTTTGTTGTATTTTTTTCACCAACGTTTGAGTGTTGGACCTTTAAAAAAAATATATTTGTGTTGAGCCGTCTTGAACGTAGATTTTGAATGAGTGATTACCCTGCAGTCTTATTTAAATCGCGTTGTATATTTCCGTTTTTTATATGATTAAGCGCCGTCGTAATAAATATAGCTGTACACCTAATGATAAAAATAATAACAAATTTAATCTCTCAAACCGTTAGGCAGGTTAAAAAAAAAACGTCGTAGAACACGAGGTTGGCTTAAACGCATACATATAAGTACTATATTATACGAATTAACCTATTCCACTGCGAATAATAAACATTAATTCGAAAGTCATACTAATATAATTTATACCTACCTGAGAATGTATATTATATTATAAAATATTATAATTTTCATTTTTCGTTGTAATATTTTCGTTTGCACCTTCGTCAATATTTTTTTTACCCTTTTTATTTTTGTATTATCCTTTTGATATTATACACAGTTGTTGCTTTCACATTCACGAAAATCGATTTGTATTAATTTTTTTTCGTAACGTCGGTTTTAAGCGATTTATATATTCATCCGGCCGTATAACATCGCTTAAACGTACACGCACATTGTTATTATATTTGTATTTACATTATATTATAGTGTGGTCGTTTTTCTGCATACATATATTATGTATAGTAAATATGTATATACATTTAAATAAATTTATATTTTATTATTATTTTTTGGAACCTGCAGGCTATATGGAAACGACGAGAAGAACAAAAAAGAGCTCACTGCTCGGCTCACTGGATGCAACTATAGATATAATATTATATGTGTGTGTGTGTGTGTGTGTGTGTGCGCATACATGGGGTCGTCGGTTTGAATCGTAAAGGATTTATTGACCGTTGAAAGAGGATTATAAACTGCAGCAGTCAAGAACGACGGAAGAAAAACTAGCATTTGTTGGATATATGTAATAAAATAAGTACCAACGTGTGTGTATGTGTACCGTTTTATATATGTGTATAAATTGTATGTACTGTATAAAGTATTTTATATCCGTGCTGTGGCTGCTGTTGTTACTGCTGCCGTACAGTCGTCGTATTTCGCCTCGGTCTGCAGTATATAATAAAATGATTCTTTCTTTCCCACATTCTGCACAACAATGGAGAAGCTTTTAACCGAAATCCTCTCGAAATGGAAAACGCTTTTAACCTAGCGTGAACCAAACGATACCTACTAATTTTGATTGATGCAATAAAACTCTAATATATTATGTATTATAGGAAATTCCGATACACTGTAGCTCTACATACGGTCATCTATTGATGGGGCGGAGTGGCTGAGGGTGGTGGGATCCACATAAATAAAAGAAGACATTAATCGATATTAAGTATCGTTCGTCTTTTATGGCTTGGATATACGTTTGGTTTACAGCTATAACATAATATGTTAATGTAATAGTACGTTTTGGTAGATGTAGATATGCCCGGAGGGTCATGTCTATTTTTTGTTTATGTAGGGTGATTCACCTAGCATGCCTATCAATTTGTTTTGGGAATTCTTCTTCTGTATTTTGGAATTTTAAGTACCTATACTTCTTGAACGTATTTTCAAATAGGTACTTTTATACCTATGTCATTTATGAGCCGTGTTCTGTACTGATACAGTCTCCTTTTAGATTCTGAGCGGAGCGATGAATGTATTGATTTTACAATGATATGTGTTTTTTTTTAGTTTTGTGTCTGCCTTCATTTTTGGGGCACTAAAACTGCTTCGATTTTCTTCCTCAGTATCTTGTTTGATTTGAAAGTAAATCTAGTTGGTGCATTCGGGAGATAAAAATTTTAAGCTCCCAATAGTTTTCAAAAACGCAAGGAAAAAATAGGTGGGGAAGTGGGTATCGCTCTGCTGTACAGGATTATTCATAAAAATTTTAATAAATCTAAAATTGTTCGTTCAAATTTCGAATTAGTTGAATTAAAATGTTCAAAAATTCATCTGCTCAGTATTCACTATAAAAAAAGGTGGTTCTTATTTGGAAAATACTTTATTATTGTCTATCATTTGTACTAAATGATTTCAAAAATCATAAGCTGCATAAATACATTATTAAAGAATAAGCAGGAGATGAGCATGCTTGGTAAATCACCCTGTAGGTTATAATAATATTACCATTTAAAACCACATATAGGTTACAAATTCTAACATAATATTTTGTATTTATGTGGGTTGCATCTATAGGTCAAGAAGTTAAAAAATAAATATTGTAGGTAAAGGTAAACATATCATATTGGTACAGCCTTCTAACTTTGAAAAAAATGATCGCTTGAAATTAAAACTCGAAAACATCTGTCAATAGGTAATAATCAAATTATTAATTAATAATAAAAAGCGTTTTTGTAAATTGTATCCAGCATTCTTTCGTTTATTACCTAATTAAATGATGTTATGAAATATATGCATTTTATATCCGAAGTATATATAATATATAATATATATATATATTATTAATGGAATTCAATGAATTAATTTCCAAAAAGTTTTTAAATTAACATCGTTTAAAAGTATTTCTGGTTTAATTATTTATATTAAAATTTTATGTTATGTATTTTAATCTTTATATATACACGTTTAGTAATTTACTAAGAGTCGAGTTTTAAATACCATTGTACTTAATTATACTAATGAATAATATACATATTATACATTTGTATTTATTATTATTTAATTAATTTCAAACCCCGTGACCTAGATTATGGTTATTTTAATTTGAAAATTCTTTTATCACATATTATGTCCATATTTCATGAATAATAACTATTATTTCCAAGTTGGGTTCAAAAACAAAAATATCCCACTTGTTGACGATCAAACCTTTTTTGGCCATCACCCAATGATATAAACTTGACCAAAGCGTTAGCTTTAATGTACGTATAATTTATTATAAATCAATATTTAAATTGTAACTTTTAATTATCATGTAAAATACCTACAGTATACTATACACATAATCTAATATTGGACTGCCATCACCGTTATTTAGTGCGGGCAAAATGGTTTTTTTAAAAATAAATTCTACATTTCTATGTAATAATTTATTATATAACGTTTAAGATTAAATACTTACGTCTACTAGAGTTCTATAGAATAAAAAATTATTGCTTTATTAGAATGTAGGCATAAATTTTATTTAATACATTTAACATCTTCATTACACAGAAATAATTGGTCTGTTAAATTGTAAAATAGAAAGTTAAAATTTTATATGTATTAAAAAAAAAAAAATTCACAAATGTTACTGTCATACTGCGAATGCGTCTATATTATTGTAAGCTACAACAGTGTATATTTGTTTTCAAATAAACTTATGTCTAACTTAAAGTTTGAAAGTTATTTTATAATTATAATTATTTTATTACATAAGATTATCTTATCTTCATACACATACAGCGTATTATAACAATGCAATTAGGTTTCGAACAGTATTATACGGTTTCAGTGATTACATTATATCAAGAGCTTAGAAAGCGTCGCAGTAAAGTACCACCTACATGCACGCATACATATGTTATATATGTATATTGTGTATAATATACCTTCTCAGTATGGAATTCTAATTCATTCATGTAAAATACCTATAGAGATCGTGAAACTATGTATACATAGCAGTTATCCAATTATATACCTACCTGATGCTGATGGTAATATAACAGAGTTTGGCCGTTTGGGGCCCATATTGAGACAGTTTTACATTATTACGATAACACTTCTCACAGGCGCACTGTGTGTATAATCATAATACATTTACTCAGTCTGTTAACTATAAATATATCAATAAAACTTTAACATTTTCGAAAACATTTTCTGGGGATTTAAAATTTGAATAAACCCCCCTTTACTAACTAATATACCCAATTTAAATAATGATGGCGTTCGGTCGATTTAATTGTGCAGCGTTACAAATGATGTACACGCGTTTATGCAGTATTATTTTAACAATGGTGTCTTCCGGTCTTCGCAATAGTATCGCAATGAAAAAAACAAAAAATACTAGCATCAGCATTATATAATATTATATATGCACGCGTAGCTCTGGTTCGGTATTATGTAGGTACGTCCAAGTATGTATGTATGTATGTATGTATGTATGTATGTATGTATGTATGTATGTATGTATATATGTATGTATGTATGTATGTATGTATGTATGTATGTATGTATGTATGTATGTATGTATGTATGTATGTATGTATGTATGTGTATGTATGTATGTATGTATGTATGTATGTATGTATGTATGTATGGGTAGGTTGCAATAGGTACGTTTGAATTTTCATTATTAGCGGGTGTCAACTGTCGTCGAGCACTACTTTTGTCTCGTTAACACGAGTGTTTCGTTAAGGCTGCAACTAAATTTATATATATGCATAAATATAATGTATACCTACGTTCTTGCGAACAAAACGTTAGAAAAAGTCAACTACAAATAATGTATATAATATAATAGTCGTGTCATTATTTCGTGGGTCAATATAAAATATTATACCATATACATTATACAGTGAAACCTCCAAATAGCGGAAATTTTTTTGGAAAAAGTACACTTTCTACATACTAAACCCTCTGAATAGCCACAAAATGCATGCGACTGAGAGTGTCCGGTATTTAAAGGTTTCATTAGGTATTGTATAATGCAGGGATTCTCAACCTGGGGGGCGCGCCCCCTAGGGAGGCGTGACAACATTTCAGGGGGAGGCGTGAACACATGTTGAAAAAAAAAAATAAATGAAAAATTTGCCGTTTTCTACGCCGTGCCAAAAATCTATTAATTGTGTGTAATTGTAAATTATAAGTTATATACATATTAATCAAATAACCAAAATTAAAGTATGTGATGACTTATGACGTATATATTATATATCCTGATATCCATATATTAATACTATATCTAAAAAAAAAAAGGTCATCAATCTTGGTGGTGGGGCGTGAACTCAGATAATAGTTTGAGGGGGGGCGTGGACCTCAAAAGGTTGAGAACCCCTGGTATAATGCATGATCGCGTACCTATATTATATTCGTATACAGTAAGTTCGATTCTTTCGAAACCAAACTATTCCAGTATAGAACTTTTTTACACAAAAATCAAATTTTTCATTATTTTTTAGTGGCAAGCTTATAGTTACTAATTTCTTAGTCGTGATAGTGTACAAATAATGTGTACCTATATTTAAAATAGTTTTTAAATCTACAAGCTTTTAACATAAATATATGATATGATCGATAGTGTATAATATGATAACGCATGACACTACACTCGTTGAAACTTTTAATATGCTTAGTAAGAACTCTTGGTGAAAAATGAAAATACTCGCCACTGTAAATACTTCTAAGTTTAAATTTGATCACAAAAATTGACTGTAATAATAATAAGTGTTTTATTTCAATAAGATTACCTTGTATACAGTTTCCATAATATATACATTTATTATACTGTTTGCATGTTTCTGCTCGTGTGCGATAAGAAGGGATTAGAATAGTAAAAATAAAAGGGCATTTAGAAATCTTCAACTGTTCTTCGAGCCATGGCATTTGAGCATTTCCCTGGAGAGAGAATGTAAGCGGGTAAGCAATGTCGTGTTGCTTCTAAATAGATAAAACAAACTTCAATCACGGCTCTCGGGTTTCTAAGTCCACCCGACATTTAGCTTTAATTAAGTACAGAAATCGTGTACACATGTATATAATCACACAACTCTGGTTAAATTCCCGCGGGAAATGACCTATGCAAGTAACGATCCCGACGAAATCCCTTGTTGCGGCCAAAAAAAGTACCTACAAAAAAAAAAAACTATTCCTATTGTATCAAATAAATAACTTTTCATATATATGAAAAAAAAAATACTGCCTCACATTTTCAGAGAACGTTATACACCTATCTGCAGGTGTTATACCCATCGAAAGTTTATTAGATTTAATAATATGTATTGTTTGTCACCTGCTATATTGACGTTTTGGGGTTCTAAATGACACTCGTGCTCTTGATTTAACAATTTATTATTGGCAAGTATGAAAAAAAATTTTACGTATTTATCCTAAACGAAAAGTTGTGATTTTTGGCGCGCGCTGTTTTTTACCAATAATATAATATTATACTCTTATCTATATTATGCATTATGATATATATAGAATGACCCTCCGTGCATTTATATTTATATTATATTATATTTATAGGACGTTTACGTCCTAAATCGTAAAAGGAAATCACGATTTATCACGAAGAAATATATATTGTAAAATAAAAACGTATTTTATAAATACATCTATTTATATTGATTGTGTGGTTTACTCTTATAATTATACAAAGATACAATTTGACATAAATTATGATTACGCAATATTTACTAATAATTGAAAATAAATTAAATACTTTCAAGTTCTACCTTAGACTATTGAGTGTACCTAGTCGATTCTTCCAGAATGACGATATAAACGTGACTATTGGAGGACGCCTCTGACTCCTAGCGCAACATTCGTCCCGCGAATCAACCTCGAAATAATAATGAATATTTTTCGTGTCGTGTGGCCAACGGTGAGTGGTTGGGATTAGATTCGATCGGATAGTAAAATACGAATAGAATCGTGTCATCAAACCTCACCGGTTGACCGTCTAACGGTTAGACTCTAACCTATAGGGCTGTAGAAGATAAAACTTATATTAATAGTTGACATTAAATCGTAATTTTAATGTTAATTTTTCATATTTACATTGTAAAGCTTAACATTTTTATTCTTCAACTAATAACAATGGGTGAATCAAAACCAATACAATGATATGGTTTTAAAATAATTGCTTGTAGGTTTATTATGATAAAATAATGTATCAGCGAAAATAAACGAAATTACTTGAATTAAGAATCACAAGGATATGTAGCGTATACCCTTATAGTATATACCCTGCAGTTTTGTGCCGAAAATCATAATATATCAATAAATTATTGTAGTTATTGCTTTTGAAATGTATCAAATAATTTTTTTTAATCATTTACTATCTATAGGTATATGTATTTTATGTTCATTAATTATTATGTATGAACATTTTACATTAGGTACGTAACCCACGAGATGTAATCGCATTAATATGCTCTATATTATATACTTCTCATTTATACAATTTGTATTGTTATACATTTTCGAAATTGTAATGCTTTTATTTTATGTACATAAATGACGTGAGCGTTGTATAATATGTAATGTTGTATTGTATAGATACAGTTTTCCATTTTTTTTTTTTTGGTGAAGACAGAGCAAAACTTTATTTCAAAACAATAAATGCGTTTGTGATCATATTACCTATAATATATATAGTGCTATACTATAATACAATGTAATAATACATACATGTTTCTATATTAATTACAATTTAACATCGTATCCTCGTGTCATATACAATAACTGATTGTTACTATGTATTATCAACTACGTTTTTCGGTTGCATTTTGCCTGTATACATATAGCTTTGTATAATTATATAGTTGGTATATACTGGTTTGTTAAATTGTTGTCAAGTCTATTCTTCTATACAATTTGCTTGTTATACTTATACCTCTCATATCTAATGCACTCATAAATTGGGTTACACATTGAGAACAATTATTAATAAAAGCAAATTATACATAAATATAACAACTTGCCTTTGATTTGATGAACATTTTAGATTCTGAGCGGAGCGATGAATGTATTGGTTTTACAATGATGTATGTTTTTATATTTTTTTTTATATTTTTGTGTCTGTCATCACGTTTTAGGACAGTAAAAGTGCTTGGATTTTCTTCATCAGTAGCTTTTCTGATAGGAAAGTGAATCTAGTTGGTACTTTGGGTATTTTAGTATAAATTTCCCAGTAGTTTTCACAAGCGCCGGGAAAAAACAACATAAAAATTAAGGAAAAACGGGAATTTTTACGCAAAATTGGTTTTCCAAAAAATCGATTTTGGTTATTGGTGTAACTCAAAACAAATGAACGTATATACATGAAATTTTCACGGGTTGTTTATATTTGCATTTTCTATACACGATAACATTTTCAAAATATTTTGATTTATTTTGAACTGTTTAGGGACATTTTCATTTTCCATTTTTTTTAGTTTTTTTTCTAAAAATATCAATAAATTTTATTTGTTGGTTGCGAAAGCTTGAAAATTTAATAGAAGGCTCCTAATATGTTGTTTCAAAGGCAGATGAAAAATATTAAAAATCCTTAGTCACAATTTTTTTTTTATAAGCATTTAAAGTTCAAAAATTGACAAAATATGGAAAAATCACGAAAATTAGCAAATTATTTTGAGTTAAGAATTCGTAAAAATTTTTCTTTTTAAATCTAAGATTTGAAAATGAAACACAAGATTCCTTATAAGATTATCTACCTTTATCAATAAAAAAATCTCTACCGGACAGTCAAATTAAATTTTTATGAGCGTTTGAAATTCAAATTTTTACAACATTGGATTTTCACTCGATTACTCATGTAGCGATTTCCTTATTTTGTTGCAATTCAAAAACGAACAACTGTAGATACATGAAAATTTCACTGAATGTTTAAATTAGCATTTTCTATACACCATACAATTTTGAAAATATTTTGACTCTTTTTGAGCTGTTTATGGACATTTACAGCTTTCAATTTTTTTTAGTTTTTTTTTCTATAAATATCAATAAAGTTTTATCTGTTGGGCCAAAAAGTGTAAAAATGTAATACAAGGCTCCTGATATATTGTTACAATAGCAGTTGAAAAATATTAAAAATACATAGGCACAGTTTTTTTTTATAAGCATTTAAAGATCAAATGTTGACAAAATTTATCAAAATCTCGAAAATGATCAATCGTTGGAATTAAAAAATTATAAAATGTTCAGTTTTTATAACTAAGAGTTGAAAATTTAAAACAAAGATTCTCTTAAATAATTCATACTGTAATCAAAAAATCTAAAAAATATATAAACACACTTATTTTTTACAGACATTTAAATTCAAATTTGGACGAAATTACATATTAAAAAACCTAGAATAACTATTTTAGTTATTTTGTTGTGATTGAATAATATTATTCGTGGGTACTTGAAACTTCTAAAGTGTACTATTATATATCTATGATAGTATCACGGTTTTTGTTGATGTATAACGCGTTATAAGTATCTAATGGATATTGTGATATGATTAATTTGGAATTTACCTATTTATTATAGGTACCTATTATAGGTCAATTTTTTGTTTAATACCATAAATGTGTATATAATATCTCTGATACATAGACTGACATACCGTCACCGCTCAGAATCGTTTTTCTTATACAATGATATTATATCATTGAATTCAAATTTAATACCATCCATTATACAGTGACCCACTTGTAACCTACTGTACAGCAGAGCGACACCCACTTGCCCACCTTTTTTTTTTTATTATTTATCCCTGAAATTATATAACTTTATGTAATCATTCCTGTAACTTGCTCTTATTATTACCATATAAAAACCGTTCGTCTCCGTCATTTCGAAAGAATTGAAAACCCGACGTGAAATCACACTCAGAATACTTTCCAGCTGTCCGGGTCTGTTTCAGAAAATTCGATAATTTTTGTCAGTTTCCATTTGGCGTACAGACGATATTAACAACTAATGGCATTTGGGTCGCATTCCCGTCTAAACGTTTTTAACAGGCTACATTAGCACGACTGGTATGTTGTATTATGTTTATATATATATTATATATGTATATGCATTGTATAGTCTTATATTCGAGCGTGTGTGCAAGCGGGAGACTGTGCTCTCTAATCCCCTCGCAAAATTGAACCGATGGGAAAGTTCAACTATTTTTCATTTCCAAACCGACGTGGTTATAGTCTCGTTTAAGTGGCAATATTTTTTCCGCTTTTATTGCCTTACACACTAACGCACTATATCGATTTTTAGCAACGTATCGAGACGCGAGTAATATGCTGCAATACATAATATCTGAATACTATATAAAATATCTATTATAATACATGCGTGTGTAATGCCACCGTCGTAAATAATATTTAATATATATTATATACCTACCTACGCCTTAGCGATGGAAATCGGTTTTATTTATTGTGAATATTATTATTATTATATCGGCGATTTGGTTTTAGATTCAAAAACGCACACGGCCAATCACATAATAACAATAATACTATATACTGACATGTGTTGGTAGTGTATTTACGTGGCGTCCCGCAGTACCTAAATTCGTATAAACCGTTGCAAAAAAATAAAAATAAAAGCAATTAAGTGACATGATCGAAGTGCCATGACCTTTCAACCAACTGTCTGTATATGCATATTTATGTATAGGTATATAAACCTTTTTAAAACACCGTATATAGTGCAGTCATTGTTATTTTTCTTTTTAACATTATTATATTATTATTGTTACGATGTTGTTGTTTGTGTTTTAATATCATAATCGCGTTGTACGGCTGTCGAAAAATTATTTTATTTTATTTTATATAGGATAATCACAACAAAACTATAGGTTTTATGTATATTATTATAAACTGACGTTGGTAATATAGTAATGTACTGAGTTGAAAAATTATGAATTTTATTTAAAATTTGCCTTAAGTGTTTCTCTTTAAATTGCCCCAGCACCGCACAACTTGTACGTATACAGCCGAAAAACTTTAAGTTGACTGCCCATTTGTTTTAATGACGATTTATTCGGTTCATATTTAATTTTTTTATATAATACGCTTAGCTTTTCCATTTTTCTTTTCATAATTGCCCTTATAAATTTCTTCCTGCTGTTTAAAGTTTAAACAGTTTTAGAATGTTAAATGACTTGACCTCTTTTGATATTGCCTCCTAAAAAAAATAAGATGAAAAATAAGAGAAAAGTTTGCTTTCAAGTAAAAATACACACACCTTTATAATACGGAATCTCTTAGTTGAAATCGCACGCTTCAAGTTGTATTTTTTTTTATTATATGTGATAGAAGATGTTGCAAAATCGGAATCAAAATTTCCCCTCGCGATTGCAATGTACTGTGCGTTGGAGTCAAACCGTATATACAAATATATTTATATTTATAATATATAGGTATGTTATAGGTACCTCAATATATTATATTACCCATATATCCGCTGTATATTGTATCGTGTGTATGAGTGTATGGACCAAAGACGAAAAAAGGAACGGACGTCGATCGCGACAATATTGAGAGGAGTGAAAAATTTACAATAATAATAAATAAACATTACAATACTAGAAACTTACAATAATATGCGTATTCGCTTGCGTAGTTGCGTGTATGATGTATGTTGTATACATACGGGTATACTTTGTCATATATAATATGTATATGTATATGTACTACGGAGATTGGGGAAAACGATCCTGGGAAGGTTTTGCGCTCACCCGAAAAATGACGTACGATATAAAAGCCACCAGTATAATTGTATGTATGTGTGTGTGTGTGTGTGTGTGTGTGTGTGTGTGTGTGTGTGTGTGTGTGTGTGTGTGAATGTGTATATGCCAGCTTTTTGTCACCCGTATCGATCGTCAACATTATATGGTTCCCAAAGGTTTTCGCATTCGACATTTGTAGCAGTCGTCGAGTTGTATGCACACGACGTCCTCTGCTGTGTATATAATATAATATAATAATGGTTATACGACACAGCTATAATAATATATCGATGGTATGTATATTGTATAGTATGTCATACGATTTTGTTGTTTTATGGCGGCGAGCGAGACCTGCAAGTATTTTACTATATTATATACGTTCTTGATAAATTATATCACTCGGTTTTCATTTGGTTTGCGATTTCAATTTCATCTCGTCCTGCGCATGTCGGGTGAAAACATATATACCTACTTATAATACTTAAGGGGCCGTTACAGTTACATTTGTTTTCTCTGTCTTACAAGTGCGTAACATAGCAAATTTTACGCCCTGCAAAACACGTTTATCTCCCTTTAGTTTAAAAATTAGAGCGAAGTGACCTCTTATAAAATTTGAAGGTAAAATTATTATCTAGACAATGACATAGGCTTTTTATTATATTTTAATTTTAAAGCGAGTTATGAGTATTTTAAGATGTATAAACAGTTTACAATTTTAAAATACACATAACTCGGTTTAAAATTAAATTATAATAAAAAGCCCATGTCATTGTTTAGATAATAATCTTACCTTTAAATTGTATAAGAGGTCAATTCGCTCTAATTTTTAAGCTAACGGGAGATAAACGTATTAGCTGAGCGTAAAATTTGCTATGTTACGCACTTGTAAGACGGAGACAACAAATGTCAGTGTAACATCCCCTTAACAATATATTCGTATAACTATACACTCAATTATTATAAGTGCCACGTAAAAAAAAGACAAACATGGTGTCGATGAAAAGCGATCATCTCGGATAAGCGTCTGCCAGAAATATACCTATAATATTGTATATGACGCGTATAAAATTACTGGTCGTGGTTGGGGGTGTGTTCCCCCATTATTATTACTCGACAAGTTGATAATTATACTGTACTCATGTGTAATTGTGTCATTGTACACATCAGAATAACATCACACACTGCAGCGGCACCGAATGATGTACGTTTTTGGACTATAAACCGACGTGTAAACGATGTCTAGCTATTTAGCACGAACTCTAACACGTTATATAGGCACGGTGTATGGGTGGTATCTGTGCGTATTTGTGTTTGTGTTTGTGCATTCAAGTTTTGAGGGCTGCGCGTTAAGCTATAATAACAGCCAGCTGTGTAGACACGAATTTTAGTCATCGTAGGTACCTACCTAAAAAGTATACCGTTTGGTTGCAAAGGTGTTGTGAGAGGGAGGAGTTATTTTACCGTCGGGTACCCGTGCTCTAGCTGGAAAATGTAATTAAATACTGAATTTCGTATTTATACGTTTAAATATATGAATATCGATTTAAGTACTACGTAAAGGCCGAATACATTTTAAAATTGTTTAGTTTTTTTTTGTTCATCGTTATTCCTCATAATATGATAATAATCACTAGGTACCTATATGGCTATATATAATATTATCATAATATTTATAAAGTCACTTATAATGTATTCTTATACTTATGAGGTCACAATACAAAGCTATGTAGTGGTCGTATGAATTAGTTAACACCGACAGAAGCAATTAGCAAACGATTACATTTGTAGATACCTATAGGTAACTTATAAGTTAAAAGTTATAATAACCTCTCGATCGTATTTCGCGGTGTTTTAAATAAGACATAAGAAGGGACATGAACAAATATATTATTATTATATTATAATGTAACTACATATGTAAGAACATTCGTTTTTCATTGCTTGGGACTGAAAGGTTAGTCGATCGCAGAGTTCTTATATAGAACTTGTGCCGCTTAAGAGTGAGTTTTGAAGCATTGCTTATTTGTCCTCCTTTATCAACATGTATTATGGCGTTGTTAGTTTTAAAGTTCTTTACAAAGTTCTCATACATATTATATTAGAGTATGGTCAGCTGCATGGATATAGGACACTGAACTCTACTTACTATTAATATTGTACCGAATCAATGTACGACAAAGGGAAATATATTGCCAGTAGCGATAACGCTCTTGTGGGGGGATGGTGGTAGGGTCTAGGGAGCAAAAGCCGGCTTCGCACCCCTTTCCCGCGCCGCTAGGGTCCGTCACTGTGGCGAAAGAAACGACTTTATACACACATAACACTGTCCGCTGCCGCCCGCCACACGGTTGTATATATATGTACAGCGTCGCCGAGTCGGAAACGAGCGGGCTGATATCTGTTGTACGTGCAGTTTTCGATCGTAAAAGGACTCCCTCGTGTACATCTATGTATATATATTACATGTATATATGCACACACGGCGTCTTGATCTCGCTGTCCGTCGGGAAACAAACAAATGGCACGGACCACGACGAGACGTCGTCGCCGTCAGCCGCGGTGAGCGGCGAATAATTTATTTGTCAGTTATCGCACGAGGAGTTATCTCCGACGAGAATCGTAATATATATATATTATGATATAATGTACACAGGAATTTCCGAACGGGAAGTACGCTTATTATGTTACGATTGTGGCGGCGGAGCTTATGCGGTTCGGAGTCTGGCAAGCACCGAGCTGTATATTCTTGGGGGCGGGGGGGGGTAAGATTACTCAACGACGTTCGGAGGAATAGATCAGCGATAACTATACATTCTCGGTCGGTTTATCGGAGACTGCGGTATTTATACGATATGATATTAAAATTACCTTATTATACCGTTTATTCGTCGGTTCGCTTTGAACAGCAATCTAGGTTTTCGTTTTGTTTTTTTCATAATCTGTCCGCAATTATTACATAGGTATACCATATTATAATAGAATGGTTAATGATATTAATATAAATACTATTCTATACGTATTAGTTATTACCATAGGTGGGTATACCAACAAAGTGTTTGCAGCATATTTCACTAGCTGTGTCTATGGGCAACCCTATTAATGACGACTTTTGGTATGCACTTCGCTTTAATATTTTTTTTTCTAAAAAAATGGACTGTACATTTTTCAAATCGATAAAGAATAAAAATATATTGTTGTGTTTGGATTTATTCGTTCAGACATTAATACTATATCGTACTTAATTCTTGTTAAAATAATATAATCAAAATTGGTAATTTTCCAAATATATAATATATAATGTATATTAATTTAGACAAATTATGTTAATAAGATAATTAGAAAAATCATGTTCTAAATACTTGGGGGTATGATAATAGTTATTATGGGTGGTCGTGATATTTTATATTTAAAAAATTGACAAATGCAAGTAAATTATGCGAATGCAAAATTAAACTTTAATTTAGTTGGGTTAATAAAACTTAGAAGTCATATTTATATAACATTCAAAGCATCTAATACAATTTAAACCATTTTTATTCCTAATTTTTTTTTTTTGTTATTTTATCTATAGTAAATAATAATATGTTACCGTCTACATATTATATTTGGCTTTGAATATAATAATATGATTATTCACGAGAACAATATTTATCTTGAGTTTATCTATACTAATATATAAAGCTGTAGAGTTTGTTTGAACGCGCTAACTACTGGTTCTAATTGAAATTATTTTTTTGTTGAATTCATCGAGGAAGGCTATATTATATAATATCACGCTACGACAAGTTAGGGTGGAAATGTTTGTTTATAAATGGTCGCTATTGGTTATAGGAAAAATAATTAATAGAATATAAATTATTATTTATTATTGGTTGCTATTGGTTAATCGGACATATCAGGTACAAGCATGCATCAAATCGAATTTTCGTACATTGCCTACCAGGGTGGCTGAGTTGCACTTACTGCAGTGAGTTACAACCAAAAGGAATTGAACAATCACAATTTTTTTGGAAGGTTGTCATTTTTTACGGGCCACGAAGTGCGCAGGATCAGCTAGTACAATATATACAAGCAAATTTGGCTTATAAATGTTTATATAAATTTGTTTGTGTTTGAATTGTTTGATATGATAACATTATAATATATTATTCTTAAGTAATTTTTTTAAGTTCGGTTCTGCATTGGTTACACAATATTCTATTAAAACGCACGCTAATGTATATTATACGGGGTTATTGTGTTAAGATTTATGCACATTTCGGTTAAAGTTTGCAGGGTATTCACAGTTTTCTTCAATAGTTAACGTGCAAATATTTACTTATTGACGTTTTCGGTTGTGGTTTTTGCGGATCGTTTATACGAGTGCAGTTACTTAAAGAATTACGCCATGTTAGATTTCAGTAACGAAGTGTGTAGTGTATATATACACACCTCTACCCATATATACATACGACCGCGTTTAGCTTAAAGCACAACATGATTAAAACGGGGACAGCGCGAGTAAACAATATCACGAGTAATCATAAGATTAACGAAAATACGAAAGTATTAATAATATATGGTTTGGTAATGCGGTTTATTCGTGGATTTATTTTAACTCTCTTCTTTTTCGATTTTGCTCTGCCAAAAATGATTTCCCCTAGGTATTACTTTTTACAATCGCCATAAACATTTATTTCTTTTCAAGTATATATATAATGATTTTATATATCTGTAATACCTACTATTATTTAATTCCATACCCCAATTTATTTACGTTGAGATCGGCGTCTCATCGCGGTCGATTATCTGTAGTGTTTGTACGTATGTATAATATACACACTACACACAAGATACGATGTTTATGTTTTCTAAATAAATTACAATTAAATAAACACTCAATTTATTATCTACGGTGAATGAAAATTTTATATTGTGTACTGGAAAGTATACCTAACCCAAGGTATAAAACCATTGTATCCCACTGCTGCATTATGTACTTAAAAATAAAAATATAATATACAATATTTTTAATCGAGTATAGCAGAGCTATATAGGACGAATGACTTGTGTAAACATGATACATAATATATATATGTAGGGACTGTAACGGACATAATATTATACTTCTAAAGGTCATTTTTTTCTTAAAATAATGTATTATTTGAGCTCGAGCCACATATATATATATATATACAAGGTTAACACGCGCACTCAGCTAAAGACAGATGTAGCTGCAGTGACAATTTTTCATATCTAACGCCCGATGTGGATATTGTCAAAAACGTGACGGTTGATGATGGAGGTATATTTTTTTTTTATCTGAGGTAGTGAGTTCTGATCATAAATAAGTGATAACATATTATATAAAATTATTTTCAACGTTCTGTCCATCCGAGATAAATTGCAGTTATTGATACACGTCTTTGACAAAGTCTATATAATTAAACTCTCGCAAATTTTGGAACGAATGGCAAAAAAAAAACCTTTAAATTGATTATATACCTGCAGAAAAATAACCTGGGCTACAATAATATTGTCGTATGGTTACATTGTATAAATTCTATACGCAATTATAGATAATATAAATTTTTTTCTCGCAGTGGCAAAACTGCAAATCCAATACCTATATAGGTAGATAATACACGTCAATAGTATTTAACTGAAAGTATATACTATATGAGTATACTCATTGATCGCTTAGTCGTGTGATGTTCTCGTACAACTTTTTGAATTATAGATTAAACTATTAAAGCGGGGGGGGGCATGTTGAAACTGCCCCTTTTATTATACAGTGCAGTGCGCTTGTACTTATCCGTATATATATATATATATAGGACATAGGTATATATATTTTATATTGTATACATATGTATATATAACGGCGAAACATAAACGATAATAGCCGTCTGTATATAACCCGAAAGTATATAAACGTACACTAGTTTATCATTTTTTTGCCATAATACCACTATGATGATGTTTTCATAATTTGGTAGATTCAAAATTGTTCCCTCGGGCCATATATTTCTTTATTATTGTGCCGCGCCGCCGCGGATAAATGCATTGTCCGGGCGTATATACTGTATAATAATACAGCAGTTTGCGTAGATTTTTTTTATTATATATTGCGTCGTATACGTTTGAATTTTAAACGGTATATTATATTATTGTCTCGATACCCTTTACAACATTCTTGTGCCGTCTGGTAACTGGGAGTTACCATCATTCGCGTGTATTTGCAATAATAAATGATCCTTTTCCGGATTAATGGCGGTTTAGAAATATTTACACCTTTTTTTTTTTTCCTGGAGTGGCAAATACACTAATATTCATCACTCTCATCGGACGGTTTCCTCTTTACTTTAAGTACAATTTATAGCTCACAAATTCTGTCACCGTGTATTAGGCTTCATCTTATTTTCGTTGTTTTTTGTCTTGCGATTTATGTGGTTCATAAAATGTTCTAGACGTTGATAAATCTTTATTAATAAAAAAATAAAAATAAAACAAAACAAATGCTACAATGTACATCAACACTGTATGTTATGCCTAGTAGTTAAAGTAATTTTTTATAAAGGATTTAATCAAACATCTAAATCAATCAATAAATTAGACGTTTGAATTATTTATTTATATTATCTCCCTATTTCGTATATTATATAACATTTTGATGTACTTTATAGTATCTAGGTACCTATTAACAATAATTTTGTACACAAATAAACTTTCTGTATAATTTATCCTATGTAGGTATAGATATTTTTTTAAATCTTTATAAAAAATCATGATCGGTATTGCAGTGTTCTATGGTATTATTTAAGATTGATGTGGCATTGTTAAAGATGAATGAAAACACATTGTCTTGAATTTTATAATTTACAATTATTATAACTTCACTTTCTATATTGTCGTGTAAACTACCGATATTTAGTTGCAACTGCTGCCCATCTAAAGATGAAAAATATATATTTCCTAAATTGTATATGAAGTCTAGCTGTTATGAAATTAGAAATAAAGTGTAATGATTTATATATATATATAAATATTTTTTTTTGAGAATGTAAATTGTCTAGCATATCTTTTTGGCACCAGTTAATGGTAATAATTTAAAAATAACAGCCTCTTTTAATGGCATGGAAACAAAATGAATACATTTGCATTTAGACTAAATAATCAAAAAATCCAATAATATGTCAAATTTAATATGACTTCTGGTTAATTTACCATAACACTTCTTCACACACTGCATTAATTCCATCGTGGTTTTTTTAAATTAAATTTATTTTAACTCTATGTCATTTTGTTTTGCGGCTACGATTATATAGTGTCTATGTTATACTTACTCAAGATTTAAATAATTAATATTAAATGATACAATTGTATTTGATTAATTATATCACATTTGATTCCGTGTATCGTGTAGAACTTATTAGTTATTATCAAGGAATAATGTGAATAATTTAAATCTTTACATATATCATCTTTATATCAATGAGTTGTAAACGTTCCGAAAAAGAAATTCGTCGATTTGCGGTTATTTTTAAATAGACTAGACCGAAAATATCTCGTATGTATTTGTATTTCGCATTTGAAACGGATTCTTATAATACAACTTTGACAAATATTTTATGACTTCTGATGTAAAGATTGAAATTTTAACTTATTTAATGTTTATGTGGACACTTTACTGGAGGAATACAAACAAAAGGCGGAAATTTGATTGAGTTTTAGGGGGGGGGGGGCTTAAATCTTTCTTTACAAAATAAGAAGTGCTTATTTGAAAAAATGTCGAATAATATTTTGGAGGGGGGCAAGCAGGTATACATTGGATGGAACATAGTATTTTATATAATTAATTAAAGTTTACAATAACTTAAAACTTAAATTTCCTCTTGTAATTATACTTTTTTCGGATATTTGAGGGTTAAACTGTTACATAATATAATATAATAGGTATAAATATTGTTGTTAAAAAAAAAAATAGTATACCTACATAAACATTTTATATGTTAGGAAAACAATGTATAATAATTTTTTGTAGCAATAAATGTATGAAAAACTAAAATAACCTAATACCTATGAATAAAATTATACTACATAATATAATGTTACATCAGCCAGCGGTCATAAAATCATAAAAAACGTACCTATATTATTCCATACATAGATTTAAGATTATAATATATGCTCTACATGACTACTCCTTAGTTAAATATATATTAATATTATATGTATTAATAATTTACTTTAAATAAACGTATATAAGTACATTCTCAGTAGTGAATTTATTTGAAAGAAATATATGTATTATTGCCTGTAGAATCCCAGAATTGAAAGGGTAGAAAAAAATTATTTATAATATTTATTAAATTCTTTAGACTTTTATACCTCTCATATATAATATAATAAACATAATATGGGTTAGCTGGATGACTAACTTCCAAGACAAATAAAAAAAATCATTAGTATAAAAAACTTTATAATATATAATGTATATAATGTACATTATGTTTAGGTACATTTAAATGTTTAATACATTAATGTAATGTATTTTTCAAAAAATGGTACTAAAGATAACTTAATTGTTACTTTTTATAACAAACAAACATACAAAACATTCCTATAAGCTTATAAGTGGGAATGGAAATGAGTGTTTTCAAAATGTTTAGCCCCTCCACGCAGCCATTTTTGTTGAAGATTTTTCGAATATTACCTGTTTTTAATCGAGTGCGTGCAGTTCAACTATTACCTATTTTTTTTTATCCCAAGTGCAATAATTCAACCTTATGGAAATACACGTGACAATATTTGTTTATCGTGTCGTGTCCTTTAAAATTAATAATATGTAGTACCGAAATTGAGTTGCATAATGCAATTCTTTATTTACATTTATATTTATTTTTGAAATGCTAGTTAGATCTTATATTATGAGAAATATCTTTAGTTGGGTGTTAATCTATTGTAATAATGTATTAATTGGTAATAATTATTTCAAAATATTAATATGTGATAGCTTGTACATCAATATACAAATATAAAATATTATATAATATCTAATGTACTATTATACAAACATAATATTGTAATATTGTAATGATGAACAGTGTATATTTTTCCCTTTACGTACAACTTATCTCCGACACATGGCTTGAAGTTAAGTATCATATACAACGCTGTCGGACTTTTAGTGCATGTACGCATATATTTAATAAGTATACGCCGCTGTTGGTATATTTTATATACGTGTTACACATTATTATTTACAATACGTGGCTACACGTCTGCCCTCGGGCTTTCGACTGTTGTTCTTATATTATATACGAACATCGTACACTGGCGGATTTCCACATTTCCACGGAATGAAAACCCAGCAGCATGTTTGTTTTACTCCTACTATGGCCCGTGTACAACGCCCCTTACCTCCCCCCAGCCCATCGATGTCCACCGCCACGTGCTGTTACGACGCACGGCCGCGAAGTGCCTACGACCTACCTATATTATATAATACATAGACGGCGGCGGCGGCGGCGGGTAACGATTCGTAACGAGCCGCCTCCGAAATTCGCGGAACGTTTCATTTTTACGCGCACGTGACGCGTGTATACAATAAGATATCGCTCAAATGTCGATACGATAACGTGTCGCTCAACTTGCGCGCAGGTACGATAATATTTAATAATACTATAATATTCCTCGCGCTGCAGGGTAGGATTGGCACATTTTCGGGAAATTGGCTGAACTTTCCCGGTATAATATTATAATTTACATTCGCGAGTCAATATATACCTAGGTACCTAATATTAATTGTGCCGTGAAGCCGGGTTCACCCACTAGTCACTACACCGTGACGTGTAAAATTATCACAGATACCATCGTTACCAAACGATACCTCATATATAGTTGAATATATTCAACTTTTGACCGTGTGGTACATTTATGTGCGTAAAAGTGCGATAACTAAAATAAAATAATATTATGTTATCACCTGCAGGTACAATATTCATATCATTGATAATGCATTTTGGTATTAACATAAAAATACGAAATCACACGACACGATGTAGTGTGAACACTGAACCCGGCTTGAGATGTGAGTGCAGTGAATTTACAAGGTAACATTTCAACGCTAATGTAACCAACTTTCTTTTACCGACCACTCAAAATGCAACGCGATCCCTTAAATTTTGGCACGGCCGTCACTGCAGTATATAGTATTTTCATCAGCTATACTTATCTACCATAGACGTCGGATTTATACCAAAATTGCTTTATGGTTCACTGCGTGGTCTGTTATACAACAATTATCACACATTCCTATTTATTGTTAGTTGCAATTATATTTCAATAACAGTTTTTCATTTTTCTGTTCTATACCTGTATAGCAAGACTCGAGAGAATATAGTATGTAGTAGCCAGTGGTTACATAAGTGATAAGTCAAAAGGTATCATATGAGGTATCGCATAAACACCAATTTACGAGATACTATATTTTACCAACTATCCACAATTTTTTTTACGCAAACTCTCAATCCCTAATTTTTACCACCCATAACGTATATTATACAATTATGTATTTTATTGTGTGCGTGTACATTATAAGCCCCCGAGTGCCTCACACCCAACATCGTGTGTACGTGCACCCGTGCACGTGTGACTGTAGTAGTTGTTTGTATAATACTACATATAGTTGTAGATACATAATGTAATACGCGTACGACCTTTGCGTTGTTTAACGGCACACGCGAGTATAACGTATAATAAATTACGTGTAGCGATTGCTCGTGTTTATTGCCACATTTTACGGACGAGACTTAAAATATCATTATTATAATATAAGCGACGACGCCACCTCCCGACTGCGAAGGTACAATTTTATTATAATATATATTACGTGTAATAGGTATTTACCGACCGTGCAGCGCGACGTTGCGCGTTTCACAAATTATATTATTTTAGTTTATATATAGGTAGTGTTTCGCGAAAACGGGCGACGGTGACGAGACAACGCAACGATCGCTCTCTTTTCCGTGTACCTATACTGCAAGGCGTGTACGGACAGATGACACTACGTCTGTGTTATAGTTTTTATAAAGTTGCGCCTCGTCTATGTACGGTGTGTAAGCCGACCTAGACGTAGAAATTGCCCAGGTGTAATAATATACGAAAACACCTGGGCAATTTCTACGTATCAAACGGAGTAGTTTCGTGGGGATGAGAAGGGAATAAGGATCTGACAGGGAAGCGTATTGATTTCAGTGCCTTCTTGCTTGGCATCTTTTTGTTTCTCTTGGATCTAAAATCTGCATATATTTTATGTATTCAAATTTAAAACCGTTTATAAAAATAATTAAATATAGATGAGTACCATTAACCAGACAACTAAAACATATTTAACATATGTATACCATACCTATGTCCTATATATTTAGTAATTAGAATATACTAAGTAATATATACTAGTAACTAGAATTAATTTGTTAAGCATAAAATATACTTATACATGACTACCGTAGTAAATTAATGAGAAGATTGGGGGAGAAATCGAAAATAAAACGTCTATACAGGTTAAAAGTTCTCTAGTCGAAACGGATGAGAGTTTCTAAACTGTGCAGATCTATTATATAGTATAATAGACTATATTATAGTGAAAATTGTTATTATACCTATAAGTTATAATATAAGAACGGCGATTGTAATAATGAGGGTCTCCCAAAAATCTACCTCCGTCTACCCAATATACTGTATACATTTTTTTTTAAATAGTTGAAGAACAATAATTGTGTATACAAATATAACAATTAATTTTACTTTTGTATTTCTTCTTACTATATATATACGATATATGTGTTAATACCATATTATATTTGTATGTATTATCAATACATGATACCTTCGTTTCACACAATATTTTTTCGCTTATATATTCTTTACATTTCACTTATTGTATTTATAAACATACTTTTCGATAACCCTGGGTCATCGTTTTCTAAGCCTTTATTTCTCACGAATTCCTTTTACATCCATCTCTGAACTAAGTCTCCCTGTGCTTGTTTTCCCCGTAGTATATAAACATATGACACGCAAGTACACAACCCAATACAACCTCACTGTGGGAAGTGGGTATCTCTTATTTTGTTCTCTATGTTCAGTAAACTATTATGCGTAGGTATTATGGGATAGGTTCTCTTATTGGAATACAAAAAGTATGATATAGATACGTTTCATACTTTGCAACAATCTTTTTCAAATCCATTATGTGATAATAAATTATATTTTTAGTCTAACACATAAAAACAAAAAAATCAATTCTTAGACGAAGCAATCACCCATACTATGTACATTGTACCTACACATTATTTATGACTTGTGCCGTCTGACTTATTATTTAACATACATATTTTATATTATATCTAATACGAAACACCAAATTTCGGCGACAAGGGTTGTATTTCGGTCGAATGTAAAATCGTCGTGTATACAGCTAAAACGACACCGAAAGTATATCATGTATATTTTACCTATTTATATACATATATAAGTATAATAGTATTAGTGTGTATATAAGTAGAGTATGTATAATATTACGGTACGTCGTTTGATGCGTGCGTATGCGTAATTATAAACTCATGCAAATTTATATTTGACCCACACCGTATTATAGTGTCCGTGGCTCATGCGGAGTCCGGACATAATAATATTACAATATATATGCATATTATTATATATGGCTGTATAAGTTAGTCAAAAACAACACCTGCACTTTGTGGTGGTGCGTCCCACAAGTATTCGCTCTCCACTCGTGTACAATGCCGCAGTTAAAGGGCGCGACTATCGTTTTTTTAGTCAAAATATAAGCACTACCTAATATTCTAATTCGCAACGCTTATAAACTCAATTGTCATACTAAAAAAATATTCAAACCCTCTATAACATGATACAATTATACCCAGTCACATTTTTTTATTTTGGCTCTTTGAATTGTGATACATTTGAAAAATGTCAAAATAAAATCGTGTAGTAGTACAATTTTAAAAATACTCCTCGATGGCGTTCCCTTGTAAATATTACCTATTGTGGGAAATCCTAATATTTTTTCAGAATGCAAATCAGAGTGAACAATAATGTAATTTGTAACGCACCATTGGAATTAGAATTGTCCATTAGTGTGTACATTTTTTCGTTTCACAGTCCACATAATAGATTGTTGTCATTTGCATACGATAGTCCTCCGTATACTTTTATTATACCCGTATACTAACACTGATGATCTTTAACGATGAAGACAAAGACATGGTCGACGGAAAAAAATACATAATAATATTAAGTTGTCTAAAAAACGTCCCTTCGAATCCAGTAGTCGTGAGGCCCCTTAACATCGCCAATGTATGGAATTACAGAGGCTAAAATATTACATATTTAATTTAAATCGTCTCATCACAACCCATTGACTGTTCCAAATTATTAATGACTAATAACATATGACGTTCATAATATTATGTATAGGTATGTAAGTGCATTATTATTTATTTTTTTATTGTATAAGTATATTATTTCTTATACCATACATCAATTATCGGTGCCGTGTCACTGATAACACCATATTTTATCTTAATAATTCTGGTTTTCGTTATAATAAAGTCATAAATCATAATGGCCATCGTCATTGTTACCTATATTATATTAATATTTTTTTTCTCTTCTGTGCCTCTGCTTTCTTGACCAACGCTATTGACGCCCCTTGGGTACGCCACGCACAGTTTGAATACCTCTGATATATTGGATACTTGCAGACATGTGGTCAGTACAGTGTTGAGATTATTATTTTTATTATTATTGAAACATAAAACTCTATACAGCCTTGCTATATTATATACGCCCAGACGTCCTGCATGAACCAACCACCAACCACCAAACGCCACGCACTTTTAAACGCAAATGTATGAATGATTTGCAGATACTTATAGAGGGATTACGTAAATAATTAGTAAATTAGTAATTACAAATAGTTTAGATGAAATTGGAATTTATAAATAAAAATCGGATTTAATAATTTAATTTTAATTGGTGATATCGAGTTCCGGTGTTATTATTTTATTATTTCTACTTATAAATACTAATACTAATTAAATACCTTCATAGAGTATGATCATCACAAAAATCTAAAATATCCTCACAAACGAAAAATGTCTAATAATTTTAAACGAAAAAAAACATTTATCGGTTATTATTAATACCTACTAAGTACCTATATACAATTATTAAGATAATATAAATAATACAGAACTTTTTAAAAGTGTTGAAAGTCTTATTTTCTTAAAATATCCTTTTCAAAATATTAATATTACCTAGTTATGTAAGTATTCGTTTTTGTACGTAACATACTTTTTCTCTGAAATGTATTTAAATTATGAGTGTATAACCAATGCACGAATCTTGAGATAAATTTTACAAATTATTATTAATTAAAATGTCTGAACTTTTATCTGTGATCTACTTTACACACAATTTATTATTCATCAAAATAATAATACATCAAACATGAATAGTGCAAAACACGCAGAGACTGCCTTATAGGTATTAAAATATTTGTTTAATATATTTATAAACATAGGCTAAAATATGTCCATTATTAATTCAAGAACTGCAAACGACGTTTTGTTTAGTATTTATTTGACTTGAATATGCACGATTTATAAGTGTTGGCAGTTAGGTCCTTGAATAGAACGCATTTTCTGGCCAAATCTATTATCAATGTTTATGAATTATGATTGGTCCTGAATTTCATTGTATTTGTAAATTCCATTATTCCTATACGTTGTACTCGCAACTCGTATATATATATAATATATTCTGATGGCTTTTCCATTCACGAAATTTATACTCAAATTATCATGATTTATTTTTAATGAATACAAAAACCCAAGTAATGAAAATCTAAATAAAATGACAATATTATTAGTTATTAAATCATTTATTATAGTTTTAAATAGTATGTTTTATTTGTTTCATAAATGTATTTAGACTTACAGTATTGTATACACTATACACTATACTGTATGATTATGAAATGTCATAATATAATGTGGTAATTTTAAAGAACGGAATAAGATAAATTGTATTATTGATTTCACAGTACTTGTATAGCTATAAGATTGAATTATTTATGTGAAACAGCCATTAACTGTCACCTTAAAAAATTTGTGATTGTGAATTGTGATGTACAAGGACATGACTTACGTTAAAAATCATTATTATAAATACTAAAATACTAAATAATCTTTTAAGCGTTTTGTGATAGGTACCATAATAAAAATTTTAAAATAAAAATTAAATTTAAAAAAGGAATAAAGTTAGCCAATGTGTGTTGTGTGTATTTTGAATTGTGATGACTAACATTCAATTTTATTTTCCGTATCAAGTGTTAATGTGTTGTACAGTTTATTTAAAAAATAAAAATAAATATGTATATCTAAAACATAAAAGTATATTAGCTATTTATTAAGTAATGTTAGAGACAATATTAAATAGTTTGTCTAGATAGATGGATAATATTAGTTATGGATTGTCACCTATATTTGTTACATTGTAACTCTTTTTTATGATTTTTTTTTTTTTTTGTTAATTTGTAATAAATTCCAAAAATGGCATTTTTATATAGAAAATGTATTGATTATCCAATATATATGTATAAAATACTATATAATATCGAACTTTGAGCTTTTTAATGCATAAAACATTTTGATAAAATAACTCAATCTTAAATTCGTTTAATTTATGTCCACCATGAAATCTGTATGTACCATAGATAATATATAATATAGTATGTACGATGTACCTAATATTCATAGTGTACAGACGATGGTTATTAGTGTTAATCATTTTTAAAAATCAAGTTTAAAATATGATTAAATATTATACATAGAAATTATAAAAGAATATATTATATTTTAATGTAAAAGGTACTTGAATTATATCAAAATATTATTTTCTTTTAGAGCAAAAATTGGATTCCGCATCAGCACAGTGTAGGGAGCATAACTGTAGTTGCTATCTGAAATCGAATAATTTAACATCACAATGGCATACGTCGAAAGTTCACATACGGGTAAGTTATTACTTTAGTACTTTAGTTACAAATTTTCCATACCTCTAATCCACATTTATTTTAATTTACATATTATTATAGTCTTTACACTTTATAGTTATTCAACTTTTTATTGATACAAATGAGATAAGTCCCTTCTTTGATATCCTGTTTATTTTTTATCATTTTTCTTCAGCACATGACATATTAATTCTAAAATGATGGTTTGCTTATTAACTTTTTTATCAAAAAAATAAAACGTCTTAATGTCTTATGGATGCAAACGATTCGTTTTCTTATAGGACTACCATTAAAAACTGATTTTTTATAGAGACAAAATATATTGTCGTAAATCGTACAGTTATTATTTACCGTACAAATAATGCAAATGAAAGTAGTGGTGAATGTTTAGGAACTTCTCGAGCGTACTGCCAAAATCGAATGGAATTTTTTTTTTAGGGGGGTGGATATTTGGTCTCAAGGGTGCTCTTGTACATCAATGACCACGTTGTAATGGACATTTCAGACACTAAGTGAGTATATACGTACATCATTTACCACGTGTATGTATACGGCTAGTGTGTGTACACACACACACACACACACACACACACACACACTACTTTACTGGCGCTCGTATTGTTCTGGCCCGGGTTATCCATGGCTTCCGTCCAACAATTGTACATATAGCTGAAAGCTCATAACCCGGGCCTGTTTTTTCGGTCAAAGTTAAAATAGCCTTCAACCGCGGATTGCCAGCGGTATAGTTTGCACAACATAAATTTTCGCCGCCCCAGCTCAACATTATAATATGCGCTTACAGCCTAATGTATGCATATATATATCGTTTATTTTTTTAATTTACCAACCCTTGGCTCACTTAAAACTGGTGACTTTTTGGCGGTCGACTGCTTTTCGAACTACACCCAAAATCGCTGTATAAACAGTTTAATATTTTATGCACTCTCGAGAAATACTATTGCAGATCCTTTATATACTATCCTTCTGGTTGTAGACGTGTATTGTTTTATTATGACCTAATAATAATGATAAAGTTACGAGTGTCGAGGTATATAATAGGCATACCTAACTCATGGTAGCGTAGGTATAGAAAGTGTGCCCGCATATTTTTGTGTGCATAACAGAATATTATTTATTTAATTAAATATAATGACGAAATTACATGTGCATATTAGTTAGCAATAGCTAATAGGTAATATGTAGGCATGTAGCTAACAAAATAAATAACTTATAATTTTAAGTTCAGTGCAGATCATCACCTACATTTCACATTTTTTAATAAATAACATATCTACATGGGTAATGTCTATAGATAACGAGAAACTTGATATTTAATGCAAACGCAATAAAATAAATATTTTCATTTTATTATATTATACTCAGAATATATATGATGTGAAATGACATAATATTATAATATATACCTCAAAAGTCAAAGTTCAAACAAATATTTGTCTTTCTTTTTAAACTTCCATTACACACGAAATACATATTATGATATGAAAATTCGATAACATAAATTTCTGATAACTTTGAAATTTTTTTTATGGTCCTTAAGTTTAAAGTTACCTAAAACTCTTTGTATATTTACATAAGTATGTTATTAAAAAATTTTATATTCTTGAAATTTGCATATTTTATTATACACCGTATACAATTCATTTATAAAAACACCTTCAAAAGATTTTAATTTGGCCATATAACTGATTAAATTATAAATTATATCGGTAATTTATATATACATATATGTATCCTTGATAGCTTGAATCAAAACTTTAATAAAAAAATAGTTTGCTAGCACTCATTCTTAATAATATATTGATCATTTGTACGTGTAAACCAAGCTCAGTAGAAGCATTATTCAAATGCTTTATTTTATCATTGCTTTTAAATATACACCTACAGAATAATTCACACCCATTTCTCCCTTTCATAATGAATATAATCAAATTCTGAATTTTGGAATTATAAAGTATACTTATAAACCACAGTGACTTGAGATCATAATTTCACTCTCAATATCAGAATAGAAACGGTTTTCAACATTTATGCAGCTCTCACTTACTAAATTTATATTAGGTTGCTTAAATAAACATGGAATACAACCACACATTTTGTTATGATTAGTGTAAGCTTCTTTTCGTGTTCTTCAACATGAAGTTAAATTGTCAATTATAACATAAAATGTATTTCTTTTAAAATACATTTTACCACTCACAAATTCCTCGTAGTTATCTTCATCAACAAATAAAACCTAATCACAATCAATCAAATAAATTATCATGATGTATAATTTAATGTAAAATAAAATGATTAAAGTAGATGGTAATGCCACATATTATAAAAGTTCTTTGAAAAAAATATATTAGTTAACTCCAACTCCAAACTTTCGAATGAAAAAAAATAAAAATAGAAAATACGGGTGGAGTTAAGAAAATAATGCCAATACGGCTATACCGCTATATAGATAAGCATACCTAGCAGTTGCTATACAGTGCACACCGAGGTCCCTATATTTGTTAACCCCCACCACTCAACGGCCGAACATTTTTACACGGACCGACGGTGTTCTGGCAGACCTGCACATTAGTATTTATGTGTATTTATTGCATATCTCGACTACATTTTAGGAGTACCTATAATAATTAAAAATGTTTAAGCGAATATCAAATGTTTTTAAAATTTAATTTTGTATCTTAGAATAAATACAGTTTAACAGATATTGAATCTATGTCAGTGCCCAGTAGTTCCCAACCTTTCTTATGCTATGCCCCATTGTAAATTTTCAAAATGTTCATGCCCTCCCTTTAAATTAAAGTTTAGATGACCTTTTTTTTGGTTTTACAAAATAACTATATTTTATACAACTAATGAATTATTTAAAAATAAAATATAAATCAAATTATAATATTTAATATAAATTATAATCAACTAATATATTTTTGAAGTACCTAAAATTAATTAATTTTTTCAATTTTACTGATTGTAAAATGGCCTAATTATTTTAACAGCAAAATGTTCGTTATATCATCATCACTATATTCCCCCCGTAAATTCTAAATTCCCCAATAGGGGGGGGGGGGAATTCCTCACTGGTTGGAAACCACTGATCTATGTAATGTGCTCACACCTGCACACCTAGGCACGATGAGCCACTGCTATATAGTATATAATATTATAAATACAATATACTGCATTAAAAATATTTTATCGATTTTATATTTTTGTAAAACCATATTTTTAATGATTATATAGTATATACATTTGATTAAAGTGGAAAATATTCGTTAAAAATGTATTTTAAATAATATATCAACATTTAAAAAAAAATTATCTGCTTATAAAAATGTACAGTAAAAAAGTTAGTTTTCGTTAAAAAAAAAGAAGTTTGTATCGCCACATTCAGGACACTCATCGAAATTATATGGTATATAAATTTAAATAATTGAACCTAATAATACTATGGTCCTTAACGACCTTAAGTACGTACCTTAGGTACACTTAATCCAGTGGCCCGTAATCAAATTTCTGGCTGTATCAATACTTTTTATTTTAATTATGAGAATTCATTATAAATAAACATATGATTGACCACAGTGTGCTTATTATTTGTACAAATAATAATAATTTTAAAACTTTTATTCTCAGCCGTATACTTACGTACATATCTACTTAGAATTGTATTATAATGACCTTAATAAAACGAAATTATAAGTTATACTTTTAAAGTTTTTTAGGAGTTACACTTTATAATTTAATTATACTTTTAGATTTTAAGCAAAGCGATATTGAATGTATTGATTTTACAATGATGTGTGTTTTTGTTGACTTGTTTTGAGCTGTTAACGGACAATTTCAAAATTTTTTTAGTTTTTTTTTTTATAAATGTCAATAAAATTTTATTTGTTGAGCCAAAAAGTGTGAAAATTTAATACAAGGCTCCTGATATATTGTTACAAAAGCAGTTTAAAAATATTAAAAATACATGCTGCACAATTTTTATATATTATGCATTCAAAGTTTGATTTTTGACAAAATTTATCATATTTAAAATTTAATAATTATTTATTAGTTAAACATTTGTAAAATGTTCAACTTTTATAGCTAAGGATTGAAAATTTAAAACAAGGTTCCACGTAAATAGGTTATAGTAAATTACTTTATTCACAATAATATAATTAGTAGTTAGTAATATCATAGACTGTCTGCCCGTCTTCGCTCAGAATCGTTTTTCTTATACAATGATATTATATCATTGAATTCAAATTTAAGACCATCCATTACAGTGACCCACTTGTAACCTCATGTACAGCAGAGCAACACCCACTTGCAGCCCACCTATTTTGATTTTGAATTACAGTACATTGAACACTAAGTAATCGTGAAGTGGCCATATTGAGATTTGTCTATAATATTATAATATTTTAGGAAAGTTGTTAGTTTTTTTTAATTTTAATACAGTTTATATTCCCAGTTATAAATTATTCTGTTATTAAATATTTCAAAAACTTTATCATAATAAATTTAAATTTACTCATCAATTTTCAAAAAGTTTAAAAATACTTGACATACATTATTAATATTTAAATCAGTACCTAACTATATCTATCATTATTCAAAAATGTCAATTTGCTAAATGTAATTAATACATTTATGAATATCAGAATAGAAAGGGTATTAAATTAAATTAAACCCTTCATGTTAAATATAAACTTTTCATTTTTAGTTTTATCGTGTGAAACATATATTTTTTTTGAATCCTATCAACTGTTATTGTATGTAGTTTGTATTAATATGTAGAAAAAAAGGGAGGGAGGATTCAAAAGAAAAACATATAAAACTACATGTACCTACAAATATTGCTGACATTGTATTAATTCACTGCATGGTCGATGTATGGAATATAATATATATATATGTGTGTGTGTGTGTGTGTGCGGGTACGTATATGTATGTATTTATGGGAGAAAATAAGGCTTACCGTGCAGTTAAGACTGATCTGGCAATTAGGATTTTCTATTCGTTTTCTTTTTCGTTTCCCAATACAGTCCCTTGGGGCTATCATTTAAGCTTTAAAATGGGATTTTATCGTATTTGATCAATACATATAGATAACCGAATACATGCAAGACTATTCGTATTCTGTAGGCCGTAAACACTTAGACACTTAAGATCCCAAATTATCAAGACGTTCTTATTGGAAAAATATAAACATAATCACTGAAATAAAACTATAATACTCAATGTCTGAATAGAGCTTACATTGTTTTAATCGGGGGGATGATTCCTCGATGGTTTTTATAGTCGTAGGTTTTCATTGGCACTGCGTTTTCAGTGCCTAATTGTTAATCTTCCTTTGAGTATATGAATACCTAGCATTTATACAGATGAATTATTTTACTAACTATTAAAAAACATCAAATAAAAGTGTAGAATTCAAAGTATTGTTAAAAATATGTAGGTATAAGTACCTATACTATATAACAATACATTAATCGTTTGACTTTCAGTATCTTAATCAATGTATTATTTTGTATACAAAATTATTGCATAAAAGATCAATTAGTGTAGGTAGTTGGTACATGTGCAAATGCGCAAGCCATTATTTCGAATGTATAATATAGTACATATATATTATATATATAACAAAATAAAATATGTTTAAATTAATTTTAAATTAATGACAAGTTAAATGCAAAGCTCAACCACTATTGAGTATTATAGTCTATAGTATATTTTGGGTACAACAGTTGTTACTATGTTTTTTGGATAGTTCGTTTTTCTAAATTTTGATTGTCTATATGATAAGTGAAAACTTTGATGATGATGAACCTCAATACCTATATACCTATATTTTAAACGATCAATGCAATTTGTAAGAAAAAAATGAATAATTTTGAAAGTAAAATTTACCTATTATTAGTAATTGTATATTTATATTGTAGTATACGTATTCGTTATTAAAATTATATTCTTTTCAGAATTGGTTTGACTGTTTATAAATGCGTAAGAATTTGTTTTAAAATAAAAGCATCTCATGTGTATGTAACAATATATTATATTATCTTGTTCAAAATATATAATTTAAAAGAATAAATAAATGGCGAGCAAATACAGGTTTGTGAAGATCCACGACTGTGTAGGAAATAAATATATATATACGTTATACATGAACGACCCGCTTATCGGTTACAATACTCATATGACTGTTGGAATTGGAATGCTCTGTTAAAGGGATTTACACATCACTCCGTATCGTATTATCGCGTCTCGCTCGTACAGGTATTAGTGCGTATATATTGTGTGCAAACGCTGCAACGGAAGCTGCTCGGTCGACGGCGGCGAAACTCCGAGGGCCGAGATAATACAAATATACGACGCGTTAATAGTGGGCAAATAAAATGTATATGATAAAATAAGGTTTGGACACTTTGGACCGAGATTCGACGGAAATCCTTTTTCTCCTCCTCCTCCTCCTACTCCTCCTCCTCGAGCGACCTCCGGTTCGTGTCGTTGTTTCAAAGTTTCTCCGGGTCGTTTAACAATTCCGTTGCTCCTTCCGTCGACCCGTCGCGACGCTGTCGTGTTCGGCGCCCGTTTCTCAAAACCCGACGACGACGGCCTGTTGCAACGTTTTTCGCGTTCTATATACGCGGATATACTGTATTTACTAAAATTTCATATCGCATCCTCTTTCGCGTAGGAAACTGCGGGACGGGGCTTTATATTATGATGTATAAATATCGTTATCTATTTATTTTTTCATTTTATACTTCAAGCGTTCGGAATACGACCTATTTATTATATATATCGTATACGCATTTCACACGGCGTGACAAGCCCGGCGGCGGCGTCTGCGGTGGTGGTGTTAATGCAACAACATGTCACACACATCTCCAAACACCGTTTTCCGCTCGCTCGACCGTATATATATATATGTGTGTGTGTGTGTAGGGAGCTTATCGAATTAAACTTAACCCTTTTAGAGGCTATAACGAACACCGAGAGTATATTTCACCCTAGCTCGAGTTGCAGCGATGCGCGTATTGCCCGCGATGGTATTACATATTATTACGTATATGGATGTGCTGTGTGGGATGGCATATTGTCTGGTTTATACACGTACAGCGCGTATATACCTATACCTATAAATTTATACCTATAATCGTTTGAGTGTGTGTGGGTACGTATATACGGGAAATTTTTTCGGCGCGTGGAATGATGGGGGGGGGGGATGAAAAACGATCACACCCGCGTTGGACCGTACACCTTTACACGGTGCGGGTGTGTGTGTGTGTGTGTGTACACCGTACACGAGATTGTATAATATACAAGAGTACAGGTCTCTCGCGCCTGCGCGTGTGTGTCTGTATGAGTGTGAGTTCGTTTCTCCACCAGAACATAATCGAATTAGCTGTGCCTCCGCCGCCGATATATATTAAAGCAGCTACGATGGCGGTGGTGGCGGCGGCATACACGTACCTCAGCGGCGGCTGCGATGCTGCCAACGGTAGATGGGCGGCGGCTGGCTGAAGCGGCGGGCCCGGGTGAGTCGCCGCCGCCGCGCGGAACGCCAGCAACACCCGCGGCGCGGCGCTGGGGCACCACTACCGCCACCACCACCACCGCCGCCGCTCGTTCACCCAATGTTGTGTTTATAGTAGTCGGCGCGCGTACCGTAGTGTGTCGTTCGACGCTGTGTTGTTACGTCCGCCACCGTTCCACTGACGAGTGTCGTCTTCACGGCGCGAGATAATAATATTATATTATATTATATATACAAATTTTTTTTTTGATTTCTTTTTTACGGTCAAATAAAAAACGACGAAGGGTCGACGTTACTACTATTTTCTTTTGTTAAATTTTTTTCGCTGGGAAAAGTACACAATTGCATCAGTCCGATTCGAGTCCCGCTCGAGAAATAAAAGCCTGCAGACTTGTTACTCGTAAGATACGCATACCACACCACGCCGAGCGCGTCTTAGCCGTCGTATCTTTCGCGTGTCATCCACACGCGGTAATATCGACCGGCTGCGGTGATGTGCACGTTGTCGTTACCGACGTCGTCGCCGTCGTTCCATCAGACCCCGACAACGGCAACGACCGCCGTAGACGCGACAACCGCAGCATAATCATTATAAGGCCGCGGCGGTGTAACGCGAACGTCGTATTGTCATTATAACTATTATAATATAATTATTGTATACATCGAGCGCGACCCCCGCGGATACGAGACACATCCTACACGTCCAGACGCCAGCCGGTATATAAACGGGGACGGACAGCCGGACAGGAGGACTGCGGCCGTCGTCGAGATAAACGATTGCAGATCGTTATACAGCGGAAGCAAACGCGGAATCTTCGTCACCGTCTTCGTCGTACACCGACCGTTCGCAGGTGAGAGCGCAAGTGACGCGGGCGCGCGCGAATAATCGGCGGTACGGAGGCGGCGCGGGTGGCGATTCACCCGCCGCGAGGCATATAATATCGTACACACGTATATAAATTTATACGTGTACGTATATATACGTGTGTACGCTTAGTGTATATACCGCGTAACGGCGACGTTCGCTCCGCGAGCGCGATTATCGATTGCCGCTCCGATTTCCGGAGAAAAACCCGCCGCCGCGATCCGGGTCCTCGGAGTCTGCGGCGACGGCGGTGGCGGCGGCGGGCGGCGGACTCGTTATCATAAACGTTATAATATATATTATATTCCTTCCTGCATTACAATTGATATGTATATTATGGCTTTTCGGACCGCGGCTGTCGTTATACGGTCTAGTATAAAATATATTATGTCCGTGTCTAGGGGCAACGGTGGATCGGTCAGCACACACATTTACTACCTACCTATGATATATTTGTAGGGTCGTGTGTTTGCGTGTGTGAGCGATTGGGTAAGGGTGGGTGGTTGACGGGTGTGTGTGTGTGTTTGTATACTCTATATAAGTTCTACTCCCCAACCACCCCTAAGCACGTCCGCAGAACTGAATTTCTCATTACGGTTTTACACGTATACCTTTATACCTCCTACTACCTTTGCGGTTTTTGTATTCCTATTATTATTACTATTACAGAACCCCCATAAAGTCATATAAACGTACCTACCTATATATTATTATTATGTTCAATTGGTAGGTACGTCACAATGTGTGTGTGTGGGTCTTTGTGGCATTTATAAGTATGAATTCGAATTATTGTTATTGTTTATTTTCTCGAATAACCGACCAAACGAACATTTGACCGAATTACCTAATTACACAGCCGTGTTTTAACGTTAATTAAAAATCTTATTTGTCGTTGAACTGTTGAAGCCTAGTATATTATATAATAAATCTTTTCATCACGAGTAACCCTACCATTTGTACCCTATAATACACTGTATTACACTGTACTATGTTTTATACAAGTATTTGAATTGAAATTTTTGCATTATATTATATTACATTATTTTTGTAGGAAAAAATGTTTAGAAAAGACGGTGCTTACAACTCTATAATATTTTTTTATAATAATAAGTAATAATTATATAGTATGCATATGATATGTGCATTACACTAGGCTTGATCGGAGAAAACATTAATTATCAAATATATAACAGGACTTTTTTCTGAACTCGGGGGAGATTTTTTTTAACGAAACTCGTGTTTTATTAATTGAGATGATAAATGTATGAAAGTTCATTAGGTTTTAATGTTTCTCGTTTTATTTTTTGTACCGTCTCAATGGGGTTGCCAGTGTTTGTAATATTTTATTATAAACAATTTAAAATTTATTAAATGTATTTAAATAGATATTGATCATGATTCATGACGTTATGCTGTACAAATGCATGCGTGGTATGAATTTTTTTTATCATCTATAATATTATTTTCTATTTATTAGTTAAACACTGAAAATCATAGAATACATTTTTTTGGAACAGTAAAATATAATTTCATTTTCAGTTATATTAATTGTATTAATTGCACATATTGATAAAGTAAAATTAATCTCTATATTAAACCTAGTTGTTTTTTGACTATTTTTTTAAAAACATCTGATGGTTAGTCGTTATGTATCATATTTTATTCATATATTTTGTTTTGACATACACATGTTTTTGGGCCGATATTGTATAACCTTTTGTTTATCGCCATAGAAACGAATAAAATGTAAATAGCTAATTTCCACTAAGTATATTTGGGTACAATAAACGGTTACTTATTAATACACATTTATGATTCATACATTTTCTTCGAAATGAAAATATCGAGTAGCGTGCTCTAAGTTTGTCATTTTTTATTATCATTAGGTTTTAGGTATATTGATATCAACTGTTGGATTATGTGGTTACTTTAATAATGATTCCAACTATAAGCCTACTAGGTAGTGGTAGTGGTAACTCTAAATCGTTTTATGTAGACTTTTAATTTAATTTTTAACTTTTGTTTTATCGAATTGGATGAAGAAATTATAACAATTAGAATGAAATACAGACACATTAGTAATTTTTTAAATAAAGATTCGGGTTTCTGTGATAATTGCATATTATATGTGTGTGCGTGCTAATACAATCATTTTAAATTCTAAGCATAGCGTGAAAGCTTACAATATTAACAAGCTTACCATGAAGACTTTACGACGTTGTTCCTTTCTCAAAACAATTAGTTTCGTGTTATTTATCGTTTAATTAAATTTAACATATATTGTACTTTAGGTTATTATGACTCCAATATTATTATACTTATTTGTTTTTAAACAAATTATTTTGAGTTTATTATTCAAATTTGTACTTATTTTTAATTAAAAAAATTTGATTATGTAGAGCTTTTAAATTTAAAATTATTTGCTTTCCGTTATACATTGCTTATGTTAGAACGGTCACATAATAATGCAAGGCTATTTCAACTCGGTATTTTGAATGTATCAATAATCACTTAAAATAATTGATATGTTAAATTTAACTACTAATCATTATAATGACTAATGTAAAACTCAACCAAGTATACTATACTATTGAATATTGGTTATATAATTCCTATAAAAAAATGAAACTAAAAAAAAAACCATTAAATTATGACCGCCTTTGAGTTATAGTTTCAGTAACTATAGTAAGTATAAAGTAAAACCTATACTTACTTCTAAGAAAATATTTTATAACAAGCATAGACATAATATTATACATGCAATCAGTTTTTTTTAAGTCTGAATTTATATTGAACTTTCGATTTATTATTATTGTTGTCTTAATATATTTTAATGTTCAAAATCATTATAACTATTATCATTATCTATTAGTTCGAATAGTTCTATTAGTTCAAATATTAAATAAATAATAGATATTAAATCGACCGTTATTCGATCGTCATACCTAATGACAATATAAAAAATGATATTCGTGTCACGAAAATAGTTGAGAAAAGTTCTAAAACGTTCTAACGCTTATAAAGTTACCCAGAACAAATTATGTGCAACAATTACATTGTGTATGTATTTGGAAAATAGTTAACGAAAAATTATTTAGGCAGATTAAAAATACAGAGAAAACAGATAAGAAACTATAGCCGATACTCAGCGGTTTGCATCAGCTGTTGCATTGGTTCATACTAAACGCCCAAGTGACTTGATCATATCCCAAGTACGCATATTATAAGCTTGCAAAAATATATTATAATAGCGTATAGAGTGGTTGTAATAGCTCTCAAATATTGATCGAATGACAAGTTATATAGGTAGTTAGTGGACTAGTGAAAAAACTGATTAATATATTATGCGTCCGTCATATAAAAAAAAAGTGCTCGTGAAATTCAATTTGGTTTTTACTGTAAAATGTAGTAGCAAAATTGACCTGCTCTCTTATATTTTAATTGAACACCTATATTGTTTATTCAACGGCTCCCGATCGATTCCCACATATACGGTATACCTACATGAAATAATACAACGCGATGACGGATCATATCGTATAGGTATAATAATATATATATATATCATAATGTATTGTTCTGAATAATTAACATTTATCCCTGTTAGGTTATTAACCAAGATAACAAAACGAATGGAAACCGGGGGGAAAACAAATATTTGAACTTAGGGACGACGTATCCCGGTTGCCGATAAAATAACCCCCCGTGTTACTATATATATATATTAAATACACAGCGTATGAAGTTTAAACTTTGCAGGCTCTGACGTGATCCGTTACGATGAGATAATATTATTAATTTATCTTTGCTTCGTGTGAGTTGTCACACCAACATTTTTTCAAAACTTTAAATATCGTTCAATTGAGTTTTGTGTTTTTTGCATTTTTAAATTTATGACGGTACTATCAATAAACACTAATTTTTTTAAGAAAATAAATACTAATGATTTGGAATTTCGCATATTGCATTAGGCAATGAAATTAAAATTATTGCTTGTCATTAAATAGAACTGCGAGTGCCTAAACAATTATAAACCCATTTTTTGTTTTTTTTTTTTTTAAATTAGATTTTTAACTCCAAAAATGGCCAAACACCGAGTAAAATTAGGGTTGTTTTCCCTCCCCCCTCTCCTCAAAAAAGTCTTCCTCAGTATATAGCTAAATAATTATAATATAATTTGATTGATTAGATACAGGATTTTCACGATCTTTATGTATTTTTTGTCATTAATGTTTAATATTCTATAAGCGCCTGATGTGAACTATTGTAATATAGGCTTTAACACTCTCTAGAGATAGTATTTATATGAACGCTAAATAATAGTATTCGTGTAGGTGTATTAATAATAATAATAGCACCTGACCGGTTGGTTTATGGATTCATGCGGAACCTTCATAATAATATATAGTCTTCATACATATTTATTGTGCATAAATTCTCGTCCCGTTTGACAATAATTATTCGTATACAATAATGAATCGATTAATATTATTATAATTTATAATATACGATATTTTTTTCCCGGTCGTTGTTCGTGTAAAATAATTTCGAATTTAAATAATTATACATCTAGTTGATATGCGAAAACCGAATGATCCGGGCATTGTTCTTTGTATAATCATATTATTATAATAATATTATAATGAAAAATATCCCGTGCTGGCTGTGGTTTTTAAACGTGACCGCAAGGGAAAAAGAAAACGCGATAAAATCTATTCCTCGAATTTAAACTTATATATATATAGTATATACACTTATAAGCGTTTTCAGCAAGTTTAATGATGGCTTTTTTTTAGTTTTGGCGTGGGTGTTATTATTGTGACCGATTTAATATCAGCGTAGATTTATAAAATAACTTTTTTTGACGAATCATTTTTTTCCCTCTACACCCTCGCCGATTATCTATCATATTTTACGACGCGTTATAATATTTTTTCTAAACGATCGCGTTTTGATGTCACGTCGCTTATACTATATATGCATATAATATTTTATGTGTGTAATACATAGAGTATATAAACACGCCGCTACGAGAATTCGTATTTACTAGCTATACATAAGAACGAAAGAAAAATAAATACACATTATATAATATTTTGTTTGGCCGATTTTGTTCGCTGGCCGCCATGAATCGCGATGCAAAGGCGTCGCGTCGTGTAGGTATGTAGAAAATTCACTTTTTCCGTTTATTTTTTTAAACATATATCGCATGATCGACTGCCATCTCGCCGTACGTATATATATATTTTATGTGGTAGTGTGTGCGACGTGCCTATATGTACATTTGCCACGAGACATTTTAATTTCCCGTTGTCAACAGCCGCGCGCAGGTGTATAATATTATACACGTACGTACTGCAGCAATGACAGGTTATTTTTATTTTTTAAACAGCCAACAGAGCAACACGTTGACGCGCGCGAGAGGCGTTCACGAATCTAGTGCTTCAACACTGTCATTTCGTCCATCGTAGGTAATAATTCTGATGGATTTTTATTTTTTCCACTCTTCGTCGTCACCAAATGTTGTAAACAACATATATAGCTATATTAGCTGGTAGATACTTGTATCTCGTCAGATCTCGATTGATCATCGGATCGCGGTCCATTTATCGTCCAATCGCGGTATAGAACGAAATCGTCCAAAACGACTACGTTGAACTTATATTCGATATTATTATTATTATACGATATTCACATCGATTCGGACGATTAGACGCGTGGGCGTGGCAACGAAATCTTATACGTAGTTTACGGCCCTGTGAATACGTTTATTTTTAATCGCAAAAATATTGTCGTGCTTACCGTGGCATGATTATAGGTACATGTGTACCTACTTATATATATATATATAATATATATTTTTTTTTTTTTTGCTGCATCGGCTGTTTGATGTTTTTGACTTCCCTTTGAATAAATATGTTCACAAAATGAATGTAACGATATATATAATATTATGTTAAACTGACTTTGTGAGTATACCTAAATGTCATATATAATATCGGCGTTATAGTAAAATGTGCCCGATCATTTTGTTTTTTACGGGCCATCGGTAAAAAGCATATAATATTATATATTATATTATTATGTCGTCTTTCACGGGTAATTCGTGGTAAAGTACGACGAGGAGAGTATTATATATCTGCTGCAGTGCAGTCGGTCGGACTCAAAGAGATTTCAATTAAATTTCTTCCCCTCACCCTTCTACCCTGCTTGTGCACAAACACACACACACCCACACACACACACACACCCACACACACACACACACACACACACCCAAAGTGAGAAGTGAAACCCGATTGATTTCCCGAGCCAAGTGCCAATAACGACCAAAGTGTAATTAAAAAAAAAAAAAAATGTTTTAACTCCACGGTCGGCTGCGACTATAAGTATAATGTGTTTATACACACACACAAACAGGTACCTACGCACGTTGTATATACTTTTTGTTTCGGCTGTAAGTCAACACGCGAGAGTATAATATAATAAAGCTGATGTGTATACACACACACGCGATCAAACGTTATTATTATATTCCCGTCAGCATATACACCCGTGCATGAGCGATTGGACTTGACAAAAGTGCGTGTGTTCGTCGTCAATCGATCGGCGGACAAGTGTGCCACGCCGAATTTCGGTCACGTTCGCGGGCTAGAAAACCATAATAATTCATATAACATATTACAATAATAGCATGTATTATAATAAATCGTCGCACGCGAAATATATAATATTATATTATATTGTATAATGTGTGTCACGATGATAGTGCAGCGCGTATAGATGATATTACGAGTAAGATTTTATTCCGTCACGTTTCACTCTTTGCAACGATCCCCCGTGTACGCGCCATTATATTATATAATAATATGTACGGCCACTGCAGCTGTTACCAACTACGACCACATATACCTAACCCTGCGTGCGTTACTAAAAAGTATGATATGTGCTCAAGAGCCTAAACGTCACCGCGTGTCTCTCTCACTTTCTCTATCTCACCCTCTCCCTCTCTCTCTCTCTCTCTCTCTCTCTCTATATATATAATATATATATATATTTATATATATCATTTATATTAATATATTATTTATACCAGCTAGGACGGATATTCGTGACTGAAATAATTGTTGCGATATCATTGTCGCGCCGAGTGTTCCATCCAACGACCTCGCAGTAATGTATTAATGTATTATTATGATCTATATTCGCAGTTGTCTGACTATACCGCCGCCAATCTGTCATATACTCATATTATAGAATATATTATAATATACACTGTCGTGCTCTGTATAGTCCGTAATTACTAATTAGTAAATCCTTGAACACGTTTTTCGACGACAAACAAGATCACATATTATTATTATCACTTGAGTAAACGCATGGATCAGTCTATTGTTCCCCATCAAACATAATCCTTTCATTCGGCGGCCACAATATAATATAATATTTTATGTACACTATGCACAGTAACTATTATTATTATTTTTATTTGTCAGGCATTATGTAATATATTATTATAATAGCTAAGGCGCGTCAACCTTTCGTCATGATGTTATTATAATACATGCGCGCGCGTGTAAACAATGACAAAAACCTTTAAAATTAAACAACAATATAAATCCTTCGGGTTTTTAATTAACGGAAAAATTAATGAATACATCTGTTTAGCTTCTGTCGCGTTGCTGTACACTGTTTGCAGGAGTGCCGTAACACCCGTAACTACGATGTGGAGGGGGGAAGGTATTATATACGATATGATATTCCACCCGCGATCATTATTTCGGGCAGGGACGCTTTGGAGTGTTTGGACCAATTAAAAAAAATTACATTTTATTTAATCAATCTTGGTGACGCGTTTAAAGTTTTAAACCAAATACGATATTGCGTGACCTTTCTCTCGTTATAATAAAAATCCTGAGTACGAAAATTAGATTATTACTCGTGTATATAATATACCTATATTAGTTGTATTGTGGAAAATTTTAATTGCACATTGACTTATGATTCTCTATGATACCTATGCCATATTGAGTAATTAGTTCATAATAGTTATTATAATTTATGCCTACCTACATTATATTATATATTATTTTTTTTTGTATCATTAAAGTATGTATTATAAGTATCTAGTAAAAGCGGTTAGGTCCCGGTAGGTAGTATGTGCTTATGTATAGTACATAACACATATCATTTAATCGATACAAATATGTTTTTAATTACCTGTCAATAAATTATAATATATTTGGCTCAGTGTATATGTGGCTCGTGTCTGACGTCTGTGTAACGAATACCGAAATACAATTATACATTCATACCTAAATATCCTTTGATGTTGGTCAGAATACCGACAACGATTGGCTGCGTCACGGCCTACGACCCCGTGTACACCGTATAAACAGATATAGTACAGTTACACCCTCGGATTCACTTTATAGTCACTTGCGCATTACAACTGCAGTAATACATGCGCATGCACGTATACATGCCATTACTCAAGACTCGATGTAGGTACCTATATTATACGATGATAAATTATATCAAAAAGCGTATGATATGTGTCACCTTATATATTTGACACAAATATAACGAAACATAAGTCGACGATAATACACGATAATAATTGATATTAGTGTTATAGGTATTTTAAAAATCGTCATAATATTATTTATACAGGACTTCTTATTACGCAATCATTACTCAATCGAGGCTTTTCAAACCTATCTCTGTTACTATGATAATTAATTACAATAAATAACGGCTGTAGTCGTATATGTATAGCAGTCGTATAACTTATGGTACCTATAAGGAACTCGTGAATATTATTGACAATAGCTTTGGCATCCTATATACACCTTTATTATATGCGGCGCCTGGCGCGTAATTCTCGGAAAACTGATGGGACATGTCGTGTTAGGCCGGAAATGTTCAATTTGTTGATTTTATGGAAGGTTGATGGTCGGGGGTTGGGGGTAGTTTCCTGCCTCTCCAACCCTACCCGTTTTCGCCATTGGGTAATCATCGTCATTCATTTTCTCCTCGACCGTATCACCGCCGATCTATAATATTCATGTGACGATTTTCTATCGAACCGTTTTCACGTCGACGCGAATGCGTCTAAAATAAGTATATACTATAGTATGGTATACCTTTTTAGATACTAAATCGGAGGCGTTATTAAGGTCAGCCAACCTAGCACCCCGGTTGGCTCAAAATCAAAGTTTCGAACTCAAACTATACTTGAAAATTAGTATCCAATTCGTAATAGTTGTTGACCTTTTTACAACTAAAATTATTTTAATGTTATAATTTATAAATTATAATATTATATATTATGTATATATTATTGGGTATACGTTTATTATTCATTGCTTATATTCCGAGCGCACACATTCACAGCATTTACAAACATATTTATTATTATTATGTGAGCAAATGAGTTTCATAATGCAATATACGTCTTAAGGATAGAGTAGCCTGAACCGATGGAGATATATTCAAGTGGCTAAATGGCTTATATTTTTATGTTAATTATGGTAAATTAATATGGCATATTTTGTGTTATAATTTTGCCCAACTGGTCCAAAGTGCCTTCCCCATAATATACCCGTGATGCCGTGATCATTATTTCATATGCTTTACATATTTTCGAATCCTCATTTGGCACTGAAAAATACAACGTTAAGTGGACATTTTATTAAACACATCATTTTTTTCCAATAAAAGCTTTAGGACGTTCATTTTATGCAAGAATATTTTGAAAATTGAATAAAAAAAATACACCTAATATTATGTTAAAATGTGAAAGATCGCTTAAATTGGAGAAGCAGGGGAGAAAACAATATTTGTAAGTCCTTGCTGGCTTGGCGTGATCTTTATATATGAGCCAAGCAAAAGCAAATTTTCAGGGGGATAGGTACCAAATTTCAAACATGTATATTGTATTATCCCTCCTCCCTCTCTAAAAAGAATTAAATCAAAAGTCCCGATTGAGTTACAGAGAGTAAATCGAATAAAATGCAGGTAGTAAATACAGGTATCACGGTGTTTATGTGCTCGTAATTTTGTCTATTCGATTGCCCATTTCTGCCGCAAAAGTAAGACCTAATCGCGATCCCTACTATGTATGCATTTATACTGATATCAGTATATATACACTTAACCGACCGAGACCCCGACGTGACCGGGTTGTTCGATAAAGGATTATAGTATATAAACTAGTGGCACTGTAGGCTTCACTTTTTGGCAATATATACAAACTCCAATGGTCAAATTGCTATTCGTATGACGAAACCATAATTGTATAAGACGCGCGATTACACAAACACATAAATGTATAATGTATAGATGTATGGACTATACAGAGTGTGCGTAAGAAGTTTGAAAACCCTATTTGTATAGTGAAGAATGTACATAATATGTATATAGATCACATATGAAATTACGTTCACCGATTAAACATAACAATGACACAACGCATTAAAAAGCAAACTTCCAAACTTTCTATACTGCACACTGCACAGATGCTCGGTATACACCTAAATACCGATATATATCAATGTATATATCAATCTTTGCACCGCGGTTTATTCAAATACCTACGTTATAATAGTATTATTTCTATGCAATGGGTTACAATAAGATATATAGGTACTTTCTTCCAAAGAAAAAACATACTAGTTGGTATATCTGTATAACCATTATTGATTATAAATACTAATACCATTGAAATGTTTATAATATAATATATATTGTACCTGCTTGTAGAGGTGGTGGTGTAAAATTGTTTTTGTCGTATATATATTTTTACCAACCTTAGGCTATGATAAATTTATTGTATTTCGACTGCAATGCGTGTTAATATGTATATTTGGGATTGAGATGTTACTATTTACTATATTATATTATTTAAGATTCCCTCGAATCGGTGTTGAATGAAATATTGTGTTGTATTACAATATTTGAAGTTTGAAATCATCGTGAAACATCTGCGTCTCGCATCCGTATTCGATTAGAAATTAATAAACGTTTTTAAAGTATAGTTTTATTAATTAAAAATAAATCACATCGTATTATGTTAACAACGTCCTAATAATAATTATGTTTGCTTATTCGAGTGGATAGTTGCGATTATGAAGTTATTCGGGAACCTTATTGGATCGTGTCAGTAGGTGTACCTACCTATATAATATATAAACATCATGTTTGTCGAGAGATTTCAAACGCAAACACAATCAAACAGTATTTCTCTTTAAAGCGTTACGAAAACAAACTCCCTTGTCGATTTCGCCCATTTCGCTTCGGCATTTATGTTTTCCCGGTATCTGGTTACCCCCTTTTTACTGTGATATACTGTTGCTGTGTCCCTCGCCGCGCGCATCGGACGGAGAGACACTATACTACGACTCTATATAGACGCTCTATACTTGAACAACGCCTCTTCTTCTTACCTTGTATTTACCGTGGCTTGCATGTCAAAAGTTTTGAAATTCACTGCGCACATAAAGTTTTTTAATCAAACCCAAACCGTCACATTTTCCATTCCGGTGTTTTATATACCTACTATTTTATAACCTACGCGCTGTACGACCCGGTGCCGAGAAGATCAAAGTTCAAATAAATAATAAATAAATAAAAGAAACAACTATACGCGGCGAGTCGTATTAAAAATAATAAGTCACTCCGACAGCATCACATTTGAGTTGTCTCCGGAAGATTGATTTGAAGAATTATTTTTTTCTTTCAATTACATTGAAAAAGGGACCCCGCGAAAAAGAAAACAAATACATCTTATATACGAGATACATTACTTTCCGGAGAAATCGCGTATTACTACAACTGCAGATTAAACATTTTTTTGAAAACGAAACCCGTGATAGAAGGTACCTAGCTATGTTTTGGAATATAATACGAAAAAATATTACGACTGAGATTGATTAAACGCACAACTCTCATATAGCTTGCAGCTTTTTTTTTCTATCATAATAATAATAATATAATCAACCGATATTTTATCGTATGAAAAATAACTGTTAGTATTTATTATTAATTAATTTTTTTCCATACGATTATATTTATTTTGCAATTATTTGATAACAGTTTTAAATGAAATTTGTCGCATTTAAATATATAGGTATATGTATATAATTATATAAAGTATGCATACATGTATATACATAATTTTCATAAAATAAAAATAATGGGTCGTATTTTATAAACATGATAGAAGTAACGGCCCATTTAAAAGCATTTCTAATTTTTTTTTTTATATTGTATTATATAATAAAATTTTATATATTATACATAGGTATACATAACGTTTAGCTATTTCCCTTAAATGCGAATAATACTCTCGCTTTTTAACCGTTATAGTTTTATTTCATTGTAACATAAATGTTTAAATTTACATAAAGAACAATACTCCAGAGAAATGTAACCGCCGATGTGCTCCATGGTATTTTAACGGAATTTAAAACAATATGACGCGAGTGGTTGCTTTACATCAAGAATAGTATATTACAATAATATTATAATATTCTCCTTGCCGGATCGCCCGAATAAGAGATGGAATTAGGATATTTGTTTCCCTTCGCCATCTGCAGCCTTCTGACGAGTATATACTTGGACAGTTGGATCATACGACGTATATCGAGCGTAAAATCTAACATTGGTATTTTAAGTAATCCGAATATAGTCGATGTGTACCTACTGATACAAGTTAAACCTAACTATGTATAGTGTGCGTGTCGGAGGAAATTAAGGCGCGAGAGCCGTCCTTACTTTTTTTTTCAAACGTTATATTTTTAATAATTATTGTGAACATAATAACCGGGGTAGCAGGTATACAGCTCAAAATGTAATAACATATATTTTTCCGAGAAGGTAAATGGCCGGGGTATTATATACACACTCGGAAATTCTAAAATCATAGTGGATTTGTTTTAATACGAATCCCCAAATTGTCGAGAAGTCGGTAAAAACACGATTAAAATTGCATAATTAATCGCATTTTACCCTTTTACTGTTTAATGTATTCGGAAAATGAAATGGCTTTTACTATAAAATATAAATACCAATCAGAGATGGAAATTAAAACGGTATAATATAGCGGCGGGCGGCATTCGGTTATAATATAATGGATATTTCTATGGGACACGTTCGCCCGGAGATTGTTTTATTTTAATTAAAGCGCTCCGCCCGGTGCCCACCGTTTTATTATTTTAAATTTTTTTTGTTTCTGTCATATCCCTTACGGGAGATAATCCACCGCGCGCATTATTACGATTGTAATAGTAATTATTTTTTAATCAAAGCGATTCGCAATAGCGTGCATAATATAAAATATAAAATATTATCGCCGAGTATAATCGATCGAAACACAATCGACCTCAACGCGAAGATCCATTATAATATCATATTATGCACGCAATGTCGCAATCGTAGATGATATCGCGTCGTGAACATCCAAAGACCACCTCCGGGCGCTGGAAATTACTGCTCAGCTTATTATATAATTATATTAGCGATTAGCCCGAACAGACTGCAGCGTGTGATGAACATATTATTATAATAGTGGTTATGACTACATAATATTCTGCAAGGGATCTTTACGTGTTTTCTTGGTTTCGATATATTAAACATTATACGACAGTAAAATAATACTATGGGGATCCACGAAACAGAAATGTAAAATGTATGTATAAAATATGTATACACTTCGATTTTTAACGTTTGAGATTTGACATGTTATTCCTTCGTTATACTGAGAAAAAGAACATTATTTATCGACATGTTTTTATTTTATTTTACTTCATGCATATTATTATAAATAATAATGGAAAAAATAGCAAGTACCGACAAGATAAAAAAAAAGCTCAACCTGTATACGATGAGGATGTGGGCGGGAGAGCGGGGCAATCATTTTGGTTCGCTCGCCCCTCTGTGCTGTATATATATATATATATTACAGTGTTGTGTGTCATATATTGACATTTCATTATGAATGTTATATATAAGATATGAACGCAACGGTATTTATATAAACGCATTTGAAAAACGATTCTGTACAACAGAAGAGTTAGGTTTTTATGTCGTATTTCTAAACGATTGTAGAAACTATTTTGAACGATATTGAGCTTATAGATTTTTATAGCTGTATACAATAACTCGTGATTAACACTGTATTGTTTGCAAATACTCTGATGTTCGATATTAAAATCTCCGCGACCTATATATATATATGCACATCGTATAACAATAAAATAAAAACGACAATTTGTTGTGACTTTAACGAAGTACAAGCGCACAAAAAATCAAAATCAAATGTATTTAATTATTTAAAGCGCGCAAATAGCTTGTCAACATTTTTTCCACTGTAACATTTTGCAACTTTCCTGGAAACGCTATATCATCAATCTAACATTTAAACGGAATAGTGTAGTACGCACACGGTACACCACACCAGATCAAGTACCTACCTATGTAATATATCATAGGTACATTGCAGGTGCGTTGAAATTTACCTCGGAAAGCACATAATATTACACAAACGGGCCACACGAGTCGGCGGTGGTGAACTTGACGTCGGACTTGTATTATTGAATTATGATTAAACGTGTCAAGTTCGGTCGGGCGCACGAAACTACTCCCCTTCGTCGTCGACGATGGTGAAATAATAATAATTACTAGGGCTCGGAACTTAATGCACTTAAAAAGTACTAAATATGCATGCACTTATGCGCTTAAAAAAGTACAAATATGCTCTAAAAATATGCACTTATATTTAATTATTTTACACAACATTTTCATTTGTACAAATATTTTTTTTAAATTTGTAAATAAAAAAAAAAGCAAAGTAATATAAGTTATTAATTTATTATTATTTATATTTTCTAATCATAATTTAAACAAAAAAATAATAAAAAAATCGCTTTAAAAATTAAAAATGTTCCTTGAATAAAAAAATGCACTTCTGTCGAGTTATATTTATATACCTGAAATACCTAAAATCTATAAATGCCATTAACAATAGTCAATAATCATTGAGTTATTTTCCTATACAAGTATTTATAGAAAATCGTCGTATTTCGATAGCAGCTGTTTCTATTTTAGATTTGTATAATATTCTATTTTAGATAAAGCTAGCTGTAGTTGTAATTTATATATATATTTATATAATATCATATTAACCAATAGAGGAAAAACATAGTTTTTAATGTCAAATGGAAATTTGAATAATACGATTCAAGAATATCTAGTAAGGTCTCTGAATATGAATGTATTTTTTTTTTATTTACAAATTTTCATATTAAATATCCATAAATTATAAAATATGCTTTGAAAAATTGTAAAATTAAGAAATATGCTCTAAAATCTAAAAATCACTAAATATGCAAAAATATGCACTAAAAACTTTTGATATGTTTTTCGTAGTGTCTTGAAATGAATTTCTAGCTTACTTAGCAATAAATCGAATGGTTCAAGAAAATCATGCAAATGCAACAACTTCCGAGCCCTAATAATTACGATCGCGTGTCGTCCCGTTCAGCAGTCACTTAGTGTGTGTGTATGCAATAATAATATAGTAATAACTAATGGCGCCGCAGTGACGTGCACAGCTGATGTGTCTGTACAATGTGTGTGGGCCGCTGCTGTGTTGTTTATACAGCGAATATATAAAGTTGCTGACGGTGGAGAAAACGTTATAAATAAAACCGACAATGATTTTACGGTAGACGCGGTGGCCGTTTAAATTGCTGCGACGATTAACGACTTTTTTTGTCAGGATGACAGGCGCGGATCCAGAAGATTTTAACAGGGGGTGCTCAAAATACACCTTTCTATTTTAGATTACGTATAATTTTAAGTACAAATTTATTTTATTAGGGCTTAGGCGACAGGGAGTGCCCGAGCACCCATAACCTCCCCCCTGAATCCGCGCTTGAAGGATGAGGTGCAGTGCGTCGTATAGTGAAGATGAATTTCGTCACGGTGCGTTATCGGAGCACTCGCACACACACGAGTGGCATAAATAATAATATATTATCTATATTATAGTATTCTAATTGCTAATACAATATTGTTCGTCGTCTCCGTTATTTATTGTCTTAAGGGGTAGTTATGTATAAGCACCATAAACCTATGTACCATTGTCCATTTATACTCTATACTCTAATATGTATCCGTGCTGATTGCTGACTGCTGGCACTGCCTCTTAATCCTTATATATTTGTACTAGTAGTAAATTATCATTAGTGTGTGTCTCTTCACAGAGGAGATTGCCAAGGGGACTATAGCCCTACCCTTGCCCAATTAAATATTCCTTGTTAACCTAACACAGAGTAAGAAGGTAGACTGTGGGTAACAATGTAGGTAGTGTAAGTAAATCCCAACCGTTAAATGTGTCAGAATGTTGGATACACACTGCACGCGCGTGGGTGTACCATTTCAGCATTTCTTCTAGATATTCAAAACCAATTTGTAAACGTACAAATACTCTTGAAAATAACTTGGGTATATATTTCCAGTGGTCATATTTTAAAGATAAAAATATTTTTGAATTCATAAACAAGTTTACACTTGTGGAGCTTTTATTCAATTTTAGCAAAATGTTTACTAGAATAAAATATTTTAAAATATATAATTAAGTTTTAATATGATTATAATTAACAGTTCAAAGCTCAATATCACGGGAAGTGGACATACCTAAATCGCCGTCAGACTTCGTTGTGGTGATGGTGTTTTTCGGGTTGGAGGGAGGGGATTATAATCGAAAACGTACGATACCGATCGACATCGCGACCGTATAATGTGCAACGCACATAGGTACTCACCTAAACGATAAATAAATATTAAAATAAAAACCTCATGACTTGTGTGACAGGTTCAAGAAACCGTCTATTGTCGAAATCTACTTGACTTTATTTTCTTTATACTCGCTTAGGTACGCATTTTTAACGTAAACGACAACACGTGGCGTATACGACGCACTACATAATAATATATATATAGTATATTATTTGCAAACGGGCCGAAAGTGTTTTCGAGTAATATTATATAAATATATATATTGTCATATTGTTTTTTTGCCGTACCTGCGTGTGTCTTGTATTCGTAAATATTATGTGTGCAATGGTTTTATTGAATTTTGGAAAACTTGGCATTGTACCGGTGATGTCGTCGCGCGCTCGCGGGTGTTCGATATAATGCAATATGTATTATAGCCACTGTAGAGGTATACATATTATTATATATTTATTTTTTTATTGTTTAACTGTATTGTATTACGAAATGATATTAAGCGTATGCTATGCATTTATATGCTAGTGCTTACGTTTTTCCGTCGTCGTGGTTCGATATAATAATACTACGATGTGTAAACCGCGCACATGTTATTTTTTTAAATCCAATTTTCGTCTCGTGCGCACGCAGTGAATATCGTATTCTGAAAACGTCATCCGTTTGAATTAGAGAAAAGTATCAATAAGTAATTCAAACGGATTCCAACGACTGCGCATACCATATCGGTTGTTGTCATAATATTAATGGGTGGTATAACAATACATTACAATACTTTCGTTGGGCGCCGTTCGATATTAATTATTCAAATCACCGCTGTGCTTTTATTTCGCAGTCATAACCTAACCTTTGGAACGCATCCCTGGATTCTTAAATTACATGTATTACAAAACGTCTGTATGATTACACGTATACATTATACATTGTAGGTATTTATTGTGTTAAAGGTTTTTATGCTATGAAATACAATTATTAATTACTTAAATGTTGATAGTGTCGAAATTATATTGCGTGATCGTCTTGCCGTCTTTGTTGCCGATACTAAACAATGATTACACAGACGCGTCTTATGACTTTTGACGATCGATGTACAGTGTACACGATTAAGTTTTACATTTTAATGTTATTTCCAAGTTTTTGTATGGACACAATTATGTTATATACATTTATATAATGGGTTAAAATATTACATCAGGTAAATTATGTAATAATATTATAGGTTTGTAAAAAGTTTTGAATTTTAATAGGTTTTCAAAAAATGCCACTTAAAATGAATCGATATAATATATTATATAATATTTATTTTTGATAATTCTAAATAATTAGTATTGATATTAATACGAACCAATTTTATTAAAAACTGAATACAATATACTTATATTGTTATTATGAATTTTGCATATTTTAGGTAAGGTACACAATATATGAGTACATGAATTCGGTGTGAATGTCGTTTTGTGCGTACATGACGTATAATTATTTTATTGATTTCGATTGTTTTACAATACACTGCAGTTCGGTTCCTTTGTTTCGCAAATAGATATAATATAATATGGTATTAGTATTATAGTATTTACAGCTTATAATAATCAAGCTGCTAATTATAGTAATTCATAATTGAGTTGTTAAAATGTAACAAGTATTATATTCAATGTTTAGTATTTATTCGGTTTAATATAATATTTCGGACGGAATTGTATAATATTTGTACCAAATGCTAATCGTATGCTAATTGCTTTAGATAAACTCGCAATAGGTACCTATGTACACTATAGTACACTACCTATTCATATATGCGTGTTCATGAATAATTTCCTAATTATATTCATGTATTAAATTTAGATCACTAATGGCGAGCTTTCGTCATAATATTCTAAAACATATCTATTGTATAACAGTGCACGACCGGCAGGACTTTATTCAGATTGATAATTTGTCGTTTTTAAACCCAGTTAATGAATAATTTCAGTAATTGTTTGCGTAAGTCATTTAAAGAATATCAAATACCGTCAAAGCTATTTATAATTACAATCATTTAGTCGATTATAATATAGTCTTAATAGATAATTTATATTTTTTTTTTTTGTATTTCCGTCTTAGCGACACGACGCGCAACGGTTATAGCTGACTATAATATAAAACATCTGGAAGTAAAAAAATAACATTAAAATGTAGGTATGTACGTTAATGAAAGTTCAGCATAAAACCAATTTGATATAATATTCTTAATGTAATAAATGTATTGTATATCAATTCTTAAATTGTTATTGTTTTAATTGTGTTATATTTGTGTTACACGTTGGCATATTATCGTATGTAAACCAAAAAAAATTAAAATAATAAATGTATGTTTTATACTAAAAGTCCTGAGTCAATTGATAAAATATCGATACACATAGTGTGTAAATATTCGTTGAAGAGTGTTTACAAGTATATAATATGTGTTTCAGCGTGTTTTATAATGTATAAATTATAAATGCGTGTAGTGTATACAGCACTGATGTACATATGGGTGGCCTATGTAATATTTTGTAGGGGAAAAATATTTTCAACCGATTATTTTTTTGTTCGTCTTTGTATATTTTCTTTATCACGCGTATTCTCGAGATCATGTAGACAATACATTTATCGCAAAACAAGTTTATTTATATTTCTTTACTTATTCTCGGATGTTTTAATTAACTTGTTTTTTATCCTATTTATTGGTACCTTCATCTTTGAAATTCAATTAATCTACAACTGATAACTAATCAAAATAAAAAGTATTTTATGAATATGTACATCAATCAATAAACCTACTCGTGTTTGACAGTTTTTAAGTGTTTTAAGCTCGTGTATCATACCTATTTCTACAATAATTGTAATGATCAGAGTTTTAAAATTATTTATCTTCATTTTTCAGTTTTCCTCCGTGGCCAACATTGTGATCCATACAAATGGTCGTATGTGATTGTTATATTTATAATATATAGGTGTATGTGTACTATATACTTGTGCTTATATCGAGAGTGCTCTTGAACTTAATAGTTTGCCTAGGGCATATAGAAGCGTTCGTTTTCCATTTGTATTCTCTCTCGAATTTCGAATCGAATGTCATTTCGTATGTGTACCGCGACCATTGTGCCCAGAATCCAGATACTCGAACCTTGGTACTTTCTTGGGTTCGTATATTGATCTACATCATATATAGGGTGTCTGGACTCTCGAGTGAATAGTGTGTTGTCTTCTCTTTTACTTACCACTTACGCACATAATACAATCTATTATATATAAGTGCGCATAGCAATATAATATTGTCATTATCTCGTGCTCACATATCATGTAGTGTACCTACATATTTAATATAAACTAAAATTATATATTATTTTTATTTCGGGTGTGGATGATACACGTTTCGCGCACGTTTTAATGTTACCATCGTGGAACTTTACACGGGAGCCTACCCTCCACCGCCGATCACATATTATATACGACATGGTTGAAATATACATGGTTATTGCATATATACCCCTTATCAATCAAATATTTGATGATAAAAACAAAAATGGCAGAGTAAAGGGAGCCAATAATAATCAAGTATGTAAGCTCGGGATTTTGAATTTGTTGGTTTTTTCGGCGTATTTCTGATTATAAGAAAAATTGATATTTGTGTTATCCCTATACGCAGCCATTTTGTTTCTTATGATAACAATCCTAGTCGATATGAAATAACCTGTATAATTCAACCTTGATAGACGACACGAATCGGAAACTGTCACTGTCATTTGTATGTATATTTCATGTATTATATTATATTGTGCAATACATAATATTATCTATACACCGTCGGACGTGCAGTGTGTTAAACTATCGCGTGATGATCGGAGTGGGTATAGTTGTGGGGCTGGCGAGTGGGTACGTCGGCATATTATACTATACCTATACAATTTTAGCTGCGCGCGCCGATAAAACATATATATTATATAATATGTAATAAATCGAACGCTTGGAAACGCGTGCAGGTATTATAATATATGTATGTACGCATACTGTATATATTATATAGTGGGTGCTCGGGGCGGTACTCTTTCGATCGCGAGTTTTCTTTTTCAGCTGTCCGTCACATATTGCGAGTGTGTATATATATTCTAAAACCTCCCCGCCGCCTCCCATTTATATGTACGTGGTATATATTAAATATATATATATACTGTACTATATATAGGTACCTTTTCGAAGTTGCGATCGTCGCACTGAAAACGACGGTGGTATAAGTGTTTTTCGCGCATCCATCCACCCCCCGAACCCTGAGCTAGTTCCGTTTGGGGAGTGTCGGTCAATGTTGGGGGTGAATGGGGGTGGCGTGGTGGATTGGTCTTACACCATGTGTCCCGACCCTTGTCCCGTCCGGTCGGTCACTTTTGGTTTCCTACATTATATGCTCCTGCTGCAGTATTCCCAAATTGGTGAAGGGCCGCGTCCCTCAGCTATTCGTGTATGTACATATTATGCGATGAACTCGCGGTGCTTTTCCAAAATTCCATCACCAGATAACCGAAATTAGTTAGAGAAATATAAATCATAGGCGGCCCGCGGGAGGGAAATATCTGGACCGCCAAGAATATTTTTTTTAATGCTGTTTTCTGCACATAATAGATATTTGATCTATTTTTATGTTGTATTTTGGCTCCCCATATACATACTTCGTTCTCTAAAATTACGTTTTCAAAGAATAAAATATATATCGTTATTATTAAAGATCAACCGATATTCACCTTGAAAACACTGCGCATAGTTGTTGTTCTCCATTTCTCCAAGATTACCAAATTAAAGAAAAAACTGACTTGTATTATATTATTTTATTGAATAATTTGCTTTAAACAGCTTGAACTGTAAATAAACACATAAGGTATATTAACTGATACTTAAGTTTTTTCTGGCCCCTGAACATTTTTTGTTCAAATTATCTGGACCGCCATATAATTTAATTGCCGACTCCTGTTATAGAGCATCTCAAACAGAGATTTTATTTATGATATATTTCGTTCTCTCGAGTTTATAGCGAATGAAATGTCTGGCCACTTCCCTGGATAGTACATCGAGTTTTCCCGTTTTACTGTTATGTCATCCTTTGGTAATAGGAAATTTGGTTGTCCACAGAGTATAAATTTATAAGTGTGAACATCATATTATGAACATTAACCAACAATGATTATGAACCATAATCATGACCACGCCTGTTGTAGAGGGGGGTTGTGAAGGTAAAGAAAAGAACGCCTATGTCTGATGTGTGCAGCTATTATTTTTCCCAGATATTTTTTACCCTAAAAAGAAATAACGGTATGCTGGTGGCGCCTAGGGGGTTAGTAGGTATGTGGCTAAGACATTGGGTCAGGGATGAAACGATAAATATTGTATATACGACGCGTTCGCATAATTTAGCGATCGGTTTGATGATTTTATCATTTATTCATTCGCGCGGGGACGTAGTGCATAACAATATATTTAAATTATAATACACCTACGCACGATATTTATATTTTATACGACCAGCGTATGCGTGTTCACTATTCCGAGGTATTCCCTCGTAAATTCAGTGTCCATATAATAATAATAATAATAATAATATAATACCTACGTTCCGAATAAACGTTCGGTGATGCCGCATGGGGATGAGGGGACGAGCACCAAAAATATATTTTTGTACAGCTCGGTATATTATTTTAAAATGAAACGTACCACCGAGTAAAATTAACTTGAGTCGAGTATGAGTAGGTAATATGAACTCCAATTTTACACATCCAAAACAAACGTTTGTTGTTTTGACGTTCGACGCTTTTATATGTAGCCGTCAATGCCGGCCAGAGCACTATAGCTGGTCCTCTTCAACTGTCATATCGCACACACTCCTACACGTTAAGGGGTAACCTCCAAGCAACCAAAACAATCAGTAGGCATGTGTAGTGGGTGGGGGGAAGGTTATTTCTGCTGGCAAGGTGAATAGTGGATGGTAATAAGTTCCGTTTGCTGCAGGCCTCATTATTTTAACACGCGTCGAATTCTACTTTCTGTTCTATATATATATATATACGTTGAGGGATCTATGGGTATACGTATAGATACCATATACAGTATGTACATAAATAATAAATACATAATATATAGGGATACGATATAATCTCCTCGACTCTCCCCCTTCACCAGTGCCGCAACTAAGTTATTTAGGGCCCCAGGGCAAAATTTAATTTCGGGCCCTATAACTATAGGGGGTACATAATAACATAAAATGCTGCTATACATTTTTTTTTTGATAAAATTAAAAGGCATGATAAATGATTATTATTTTGTATATCTTTTTTATTCTATGTTTTTGTGGAAATAATATCTGTATTTATATAATTTATTTTATATATTTAAATAATTTTAATAAACTTAACAATACATTAATTCATAATTAATCAAATTTCATTTTTCTTGCTTTCATATTTGAAAAATTTGTTAATATTTTGTCCATATCAATTTCTTTTGTACGGCGCTGTTCAATATTTAAAACTGAAATATTAGACAGTCGTTCTTGTCCAATGGAATTCCTTAAATAACTTTTTATTATCTTAAGTTTTGAAAAAGACCTTTCTGCTGTTGCAACCGTTACTGGCAATGTCAAATAAATTATACATGCTCCTAATATATCAGAGTAACTCGTAGCAAAATCGTTTTCGAGAATAAATGAAGCCAGTGCTTGGATACTATTCAAATTTTTATTTTTTATAATTTCTTTGATTGATAGCAATTGACTCGTTAAATCAGAACTAATATCTGATTGATACATTTGTATAAAGTCATATGATCCTTTAATAGTAATTTCATCTGGTCCTAAAAGTGTTTGAGGTTTCAAAAAATTGAAAATGGTACAAACGTTATGTAAACCTTTAAAGCGATCTTTAAGTTGACATATTATTGTGTCAACAATTGGTAAAAATACTTTTATTTTAAAATTATCTTGTGTGATATTCATCCGTCTGTCGCCATCTATTTCATCAAAAAACAATCTTGCTTTTTTTTGGCGAGCCACTTTGTCATCAGTTGGAATACCCCATTTAATTGCCAGGTTGCTTGCATTTTCAACTATACTACAATAGTCATTCCTAAGTTGCTGCATACAAGTATAGGCATCAGTCAATCTATCTAATGCTTTCTGGAGGTCAATGTCTTGTTTCTGCAAAAGTTTAGAGATACCATGCAAAGGACGCAATACTCGTTCCCACAAACATAACATCAGTAAAAATTCAAAAGATTCTATTTTTTTTTTAATTGAAATTGCCATATGTTTTTCATCTACTTTATTACTTGATAAACTCATGTATGTTAATGATTTTATAACTCCTATATACCTTTGTTTTAATGCAGATACTGATGAATGCCTAGCCTCCCAGCGAGTAGGACAAACTTTTTTTAATACTTTAAGTCTAATTGTTTTGGCAGTGTCATCACCAAATGCAAGTGATGCCCATCTAGGACAACTAGAACTAAAAAAATTGAATATAGTTTGTAATGTTGTAAAAAAGTTAGTTGCAACTTGCGTCGATTTTGCTGCATCACAAATCACCAAGTTAAGGTTATGTGCGCAGCAGTGTACATAATGTGCATTTGACACAGTAGAAGATATTCTTTGTTGCACTCCTGAATAAGCTCCACTCATTACTGCTGCACCATCATAACCCTGGCCTCGACAATTTTGGATGTCTAAATTGTATTTTTTCAACACGTCATAAATAAGATTTTCATAGTCCTTTGAGCCATGGTTCTCTAATTCAAAAAACCCAAAAAAAGATTCTTTTACTTCAAATGATTTTGTTTCGTAGTTTAAAACAACATAACGCAGTATAACACTCAATTGATCAATTTTTGTTATATCTTGTGTCGAATCTACTATTATTGAATAATATTTAGATCTTTTTACTTCGTTTGCTAATATATTTAATACTTCTGAGGATAATAAATGAATTAATTCATTTTGAATTTTCCAACTCAGGTATTTTATTTTATTATTTTCATTATTCAACAGATCATTTAAAACTGGATCAAAATCTGCCATTAGCCTTACAGTTCTCATAAAGTTTCCTTCTGTATTATTTATTTTAGTTTTACTGTTTTCATTTCCTCGGAGAGCAGTATTCCCCGCAGTTAAAAATAAAATAATTTTTACTAATCTAATTAAAACACTTCTCCAAAAACTAGCTTCTTTAATAATTTTATCTTCCATATGTTTGTCTATAGTTTCGTTTTTTAACCAACGTACTCGGACTTCAGTGGCTTGAATATGTTGTTGAGAAATTTCATGTGTTCCAATTTTTTCTCCAATATGGTGCCAATCATTAATTCCTAATATCCAATTTATTTTAAAATTTCTATTTTGCCTATCAGCGAAAAGCCAACATATTTCACAGTATGCACAATCTAAAATGACTGAATAGCATAACCATATTCTGGGTATACATAGTCCTGTATTTGTAGTTTTGTGATAATACTGTACTGAAAAACGTCTAAGGATACCTTTTCCATCAGGGCTGTACGGAAATTCTATGTTGATTGGTTTACACGGTCCATGCAATAAAATACTTCTCTTCAAATCAGATTTTACAGTCTCAAACTCTGTAAAATGTCCACGGTCAGTTGGATAATCATTTGTTAAATCTAAACCTATAAATAAAACAAAATTTACTATACATATTATAAGGTAGGTAATGAATATCAAAATTGTTGAACTGTTTAAAAGCTATATGAATATCTTTTTACATTTAATATCACTTGAAATAGATGTAATTATTATGATTTTTAATTTATTCAGTTTAGTTTAAGTTTTAAGAAAACTATAATTTGAGAAATATATTTCACCTGGTTTATAAAATATGCCTGATTCATTATCATCACAATTCTCAGGCGATTCCACTTCATTATTGTCATTCATTATTTGACTAATTAAGTTGTTGGAACAGTTATCAACTAAAAGCAAAAAATTACTTTATGAAATAGGAATAAATAAAATGTTCATTAAAATGTATAATATTATGAACAATTATTATATACCTAGGTGTAGCATTGGTATAATATAATAAATTAAATAACATAGCTAATCTTCATACGATATGTGTTTAGTATAGTTTACATTTTTACATTTTAATAATTGTAAAAAGTTTAATTTAGGTACGTACCTGGTTTATCAAATATGCCTGGCTCAGTACCATCACAAGTCTCAGACAATTCCACTTCATTATTTTCATTCATTATTTGACTAATTAAGTTGGTGGAACAGTTATCAACTAAAAGCAAAAAAAAATTACTTTATGAAATAGGTACAAATCAAATGTTCATTAAAATGAATAATAATATGAACAATTATTATATAGGTGTACCATTGGTATAATATAATAAATTAAATAACAAAGCTAATCTTCATACGATATGTGTTTAGTATAGTTTACATTTTACATTTTAATAATTGTGAAAAGTTTAATTTAGGTAGGTACCTACCTGGTTTATCAAATATGCCTGGCTCAGTATCATCAAATATCTCAGACGATTCCACTTCATTATTTTCATTCATTATTTGACTAATTAAGTTGGTGGAAGAGTTATCGACTAAAAGCAAAAAAATAAAAAAATAAAATAAAATACAATAAATTAAAATGTTCATAACAATTTATACTAATAATATAATGAACAAGTGAACAGCTAGTTTAGGCACCTACACAGGTATATCAATATAATAAATTAAACAACAAATGGAAATTGCAAATTATAAACAAAAAAAGTATGATAAAATTATACTTAAATCACGAACTAAGTAATAAAATATCAACATAATTATAAATTATTCTACCTATTAAATATGATGTGCTTATCCTCATAGTTTTTTGTATAGGTAGTTTACATTTTTACGTTTTAATAATTCTGAAAAGTTTAATTTAGGTTCCTACCTGGTTTATCAAATATGTTTGGCACAATATCATGACTAGTCCCAGACGATTCCACATCAGTATTGTCATTTGTTTTATTCATAACATTAGCACGCTTGTCAACTAAAATATTAAAAAAAATATCACATATTCACATCATATTATTTATAGATGTGCAGAATGTAATGTTATAACTAGGTAAAATGTAAATGTGTAAATAGTAAACTAAGTTTTTTGTAAACAACCATCATTTTAAGAAAATCTTAACTTCAGGAATCTTAACAACCACCCAGTATTTAATTATATATATTTACCACTTACCAGCATTATCCAAATTGTTTTTTACTACAAACATATTTAATGAACCTCTCAATTTCTTTATTTCTTCATCTTTTTTTATTTTCATTTTCCTTTTTGCTGAACCACTGGGATATTTTGGCATTATAAATAATATTAAAATCACTTATAAGTCAAGTATTAAAGTATTAACACCAATGGGCAATGATTAATAAAAGTATTTATTTATTAGCAATGAAAAGTGAAAATTAAAAGTACCTTGTAGTAACTTCGTAATTTATTATAAATGTGAAATAATTTAATATACATAGACTATAGAGGCATAAGCTGTAAAGATTATTGCCTATTGGCTATTGGTGAATTATTATTTTGTATGTAGGTACCTAAATGTAAACAAAAGAGATATTTTATATTCTATTTTTATTTTTCACTTTTGTGGTACTTACTTTGGTTTATAAGACAAACTGAGTATTCAGTGTAGCCAATTCCAAGATGATCGGTGATTTTTTCATCATTAATCTTTTATCACAGAATAAATCTATGAAATTAAATTGACTTGCCACCTTAGATCATATACAATGATCAAAGTCCGGCGTAGTTACATCACCTACATAATACTTACGTGGCTTTCGCTTTCGTTTAGGAGTATCTAAAATTAAACCATATTAATTATATAATCGTATATAGTAATTTTAAATAATAAACCAGTTTTTTGTTCATATATCTATAACTAGTATTAGTACATAGTATAAGGTATATGAATATATTACATAGTTATCTTACATTAAAATTGAACATCAATAAAAATTTGTTTACGACGTACCATACATTTGGGAAGTTTCACAGTTGTAAGCGGTTTCCATTTCACAGTTTGAAACGGATTCTATTTCATAGTTTGAAACAGTTTCCATTTCATAGTTTGAAACGGTTTCCATTTCACAGTTGTAAGCGGTTTCCATTTCACAGTTGTAAGCAGTTTCAATTTCACAGTTTGAAACGGTTTCTATTTCATAGTTTGAAACGGTTTCAAATTTCACAGTTGAAACAGCCTGATCGTCAATTTGATAAATCACCTCGGGAGAAGACATCTCTGGCATATTCTTACGAGAGCTCCTATACTTATTGATTTTACTTTAAAATATTTATTTAAATATCATAATATAATTTAACATACGTTGATATAAAAAATTCTTTTGAATGTTTGTTAAACTTTGTGGGAACTGAATTCGGTTTTAAAATGTTCAAAGTAGTCCCAGTTTTAAAGCAATCTTGGTCGAAATGTTGTGAACATAGTTTTCTAGAAGGCTTATAATCATCTTCAGTTAAACCACAAGCTGTAAGCCACAAAGATCGCCGGGATTGATCTTTGGGGAACCTAAACAATCAATATAAATTAAAAAAACCAAATATTTCATGTGATTAAATATATTATTAACAATTTTAAAAGAACATAAAATAATGCAATATGTATTTTAGAAAAGGTTTACGACTTACGAGTGTAAAGAGATGCTTGGATTTTTGTATTGCGTACTCAAACAAAATACACATGCAATAGTACATTTTTTTGGTGCCATTATCCCAAAAACAATTTTATAAATTAAAATAAAACAATAGAGTTAAAATAACTAACGTCAATGACTGGTCATTCCAAAATTATTGTTGGAAAATTGGAATTCGAAATTCAAAATTATAATTTAATCTTATCAGTTCATATATTTTATCATATCATTGGGAAAAATATGCGACAGGTCTCGATCGCGCATTCGCGCATGCGCAGAAAGGTACAGACAACTGGCGACTTGTCGCTAACATGTACATCAACATATTGAGCTGTGGCTCCATCCATTGTATATGATCTAAGCTTGCCACCAAAGACTTTATACTACTACGGCTATAGATAGTACTATATACTAATATACTATCTTTAATCGTGCTTATACCATGGATTTTTACCGCATTATTACTAGTCGATTATGAACTCCTTAATATTTAATATTTAAAATAATTAAATTCAAAATACATTTTTACAAAATCAAAACCTAGGAAAAATAATAATAGTATCCATCCATTATGGGCCCCCTTTGAAAAATAAATTTGGGCCCTTTAGCAGGGCTTTGCCCTGCTTGCCCTGGTGGTAGTTGCGGCACTGCCCTTCACCGTCTTCCATCTACCCACTGACAATAATCACGTGTTTTCACGTCGTTCGGAAGGTTCTTTTGGTTTTGCGGAGCCCCGGCCGCGGTGAATAATAATATGTATTTATTCGAGAAAAATACGTACTCGCTTCTGCTCATCCTTCCCCCCCCCCCAGGTACTTTCGTCTGTTTTCCCGCTGATATTTCTATACAGAAAATGCCTTCTGATCTGATGCACGTATATAAACTGCGTGTACGAGATCAAACATCCCTGTGTAGTGTATGTACATATTATTATTATACTTGTTCCGCAGTCTTACGGTAAACCGTTGTAAATTTGGTGGTATTTCTGGAAAACAAGAGGGGTAGTTGAGCATTACTGAAGCGCATATTGTATAAACAAAACACGCCATATTATTTAGAATAACATGTATCAAAAATATTTTCGTACGCTGTACTAGAGGTATATTTTTTGTCGTGAACGCGGTACAGTTTAAAGTTAAGTAGGTAGTTGGACTTTTTTTTATTTTTTAAATTTAAAAACACTTAAAGACATTGCGTTTCATACTCGCTGTAATTACTTATTATGATATACGCGTTGAATTTTCGTACAAGTTCTAACGAATATATTAAACACTTTTTCAACGATCTTTTGAACATTCATAAATATTCCTACTTAAGAATTAAATTAACGTCAAAATAAATAAGTAATTTAAAATAATGATAATGTAATTGATTTATGTTGCAAAGTATTTAATTATTGTAATGGAATGTGTTTCTTATCAATTTAAAAAGGTTTTATTACCATAAAAATAACTTTAAGCTTAAAAAAATATATAACTTCAGTAATCAAATATATATCAAAGTGTATTAAAAATTCAATTTAGATCCTTAGTTGATTGCGTAAAAATATGAATATGTAAATTTTTACCGACTAACGAGATGTACATTTTTATATTACACAATGCTATAGCGATATTCATGTGATAGTATATTATAAATTAAAATGTTTATCATATCCTATTTAAGGCTACACAAATATTCACTTTACTTAATGACCAAAATACTTAATGTCATTCATTTCAATTGGTATATATAACATTTTTTTCAAGTGAAATTAATTTTTTATCTCATTTTGTTTTTAATTATCTTTTATCTAAAATAAAATAAAATTTTTGTTTTAGTTGACTCCCCAACGAACAATAAATTATGATATTACAAAATAATTTAAAAACAAATCATAATATCTCAACTTAGACGCATAATATATTATTATGACATTATGTAGAATGTAGATTGTAGATATAATATTTTTAATATTTTTGTAGAAATAAAAACTATTATGATTTCTTAAATTACGTTAATAAAAATCATCATTCAATTACTATTTAAACTTTAACAATTTTTTTCATTTGGGTTTTTTATTTATTATTGTATTTAAATTATTGTTAATACATTATTACTGACATACTTAGTGGTAACTAATAACTATAGTAAGACAAATAAAGTCGTACGACTCTATAACTAAAGCAATACAACGTTTGGGTAACATAATATTTTTTAAATAATACTACGTTTGGGTACCAACGTTTAGGTGCACATTTTTTACAAATATACTTTTACATTTTATTTTTTAGAGCCTATTGGCGTTACCCAGGAGACACCACGAGGAGGTTGGCTCTTAATAGTCCCCTAAAAATATTTATTATTTATTTTTCACTTTTAATATTTTAATTATTTTATTAAAATAAAATATTAAGTATTCGTATAATAATATTATATTAATATTATATATTCGTAGTCGCGTATATTACGATAATAATCAAAATAATGTAAGTAATTGATATTAATTGGTTTGGAGGTAAAGTATATGAGTATACCACTATTGTAAATCACGTGTTTATAAAGTGTACCCAAACGTGTCTTGTATAGTATGTGTACTGTGTACCCAAACGTTCTCTGATTTACCAGGTAAAATTATAAAATACCTTTTATTTTATGTGTCCAAACGTTGTGTCTATTTGTACCCAAACGTGTTGGCTTTTGGGTCAATGTGACCAAACGTTCAGCGCCCAGTAAGACGACGTACGGTGGCGTATATATAAATTAACTGTGTAATCAACTTTGAATTTCACATAAATATCGCAGGTAGATAAATGCTAAATATTATGTACATTTATATTCTATAAATAAGTATTATTAGGAGTTCGGGACGGACACTCTAAGGAAAACAACATTTCTAAAATAAGTAAAAAACATGCGATTCACTTTCGAGCAATGGTTTTCTGCTATTATAGGTAGCATAGTGCATACCTTATCAGATTTATTTTTAAAACGCAATATCTTTAAAGATTCGTGAACATCCATCAAAATCATTTAGTCATAAGATGACAGCAGCAGACTTATGCGAGGTATGACCTACAAATCTTCCCAGGCGTGAGTTTGTGTATATGTGTGTACACGCGCGATAGACTCGAGTGATGTGTATAAAAATAAAAAAAATGATATAATATATATTGTATTAAATCGAGGTATTTACTGTCTGTCTCTCTGAATACACCAACAACTATTGTAGCATTATATTATATATGTGTATAATGTATATACTATTGTAGGTACTATGTTCTTTCTCAAAAATGTATGTTCATATATAGGTACTGCGCAGTATACCAATAAATGCATTGTATGGAATATATTGTATTCAAAAATTACGGATAGGTATGACACGTAGTACTGGCCGTACTGGGTGGCTAAATTATGAATATCGAACAACGTTCTGGGATTAGAAAACATTTTTCCGAACTTGCTTGAAAGCAAATCCACAGCAATCACCGAAATTGGGGTCAAGTGGTTTTATTGCCGCATGCGCATAGAGCAGGAAGCTTTCAATTAAGGGGTACACCGGGCAAACGGTGTACGCGTGAAGCCCGTTTGATAGAAACACAATAATAGTGAAAGAGATATTTTTTACCCCAATTAATTTTAACCGGAAACATCACGTATATTATTGAGCACGTAAAAAAACCACTTGTTGTACAGCCGATAAATGTTTAACTGTAATGTTATCGTATTTTGTTGCAGACATGGGTTGTTTCGGTAGCAAAGACAAGTTGTCCAAAGAGGACATGGACTTCTTAAAATCCCACACCAGATACGACGAAGCGACCATTAAAGAATGGTACAAAGGTTTCAAAGTAAGTACCGCGTGGTTGTAATTATTATCAGTTACCACTGACGTTATTACTTATTATTGATTATATTAATTATTATTTAAATTTTACCTATAATGCACTTTTTGTCTGTATTTTATTGTCATAATACTAGATTATAAAATACTGTCGGTCACACGTTGTATGCCAAGCACGTATTCAATACCGGTGTACAGTTTGTGTCGATATTTTATGGTTACCTACCTGAAGTGAATAAACAAATAACAAAAAAAAAAAAAACACATTGTTACCTTTAATATTATATGAAGCTTTTAGATAAACCATTCTTATACGCGTTATTCTTCGTAGATTACTTATAATAATTGTCCACCGGTCACTGTCTTAGCAATAGTCTCTCGCGGTTTGACTGTATAACATCTAATAATAATCCATGTGGATCAGATAAAGACTGAACTACACAAGTTTATTCTTCATTTCGTTTTTCATTGAGTATATTTTTTCAATTACTTTTGCAAAAATCAATGTGACGACGTTTCTTTCAATTCTCTAAATTGTTCGTGCTTGTTCGTTCAACTATGTTATTTCTGGAGACTTTTGTAGTCTGATCAATAATAGTCATTTCACGTAAACCGTTTTTCCTTTTCTCACAAAGGATTCAACAAATCCCATAAGAACATACTTCTTCTATTGTTGTTCTTGTTCACAATGTCACGCAAGTCTGAATTACTCTGAAACGTAATAAAAACTTGGTTTTAGTTCATTTTGTCTACAATTTTAGATACCTATATACCTTAATATAAATAAATTAAATCGAAATCTGTACTTCAAAATATAATATCAATTGTAATTATTATATTTTATGTGCAAGTATTTATTGAACGTCAAATTAAATTTTCAAATTGTAAAGTAAAAAAATTGCTTTTATAACTTCACTATACCAAATATTTCATCGGTTTTGCCACTGTTAATTACTTTTTTTTTAATTTTGATTTTTAAACACTATACTATACCTATTAAACGTTTTGATATATTTTGAGTTCATACTTAATAAATTCCTAGAATTAATATAAGACAAAATATAAAAACTCAAATCCAAAATAGTTAAGAGATACATTTATTAGATTTAATGGAATAAAACTGTTTTGGGACCGAAAGTTGCATAAAATATAAACCATAAATGAATAAATACAAGATATCATGCAATATGCAAAATATAATAGTATATTACTAAGTACAGTGAGTATATAATAAAGTTTGGAGTTGATAAAATGTTGACTAAATAGGGTTAAAGTGTTAGTTTTCATCGTGTTCCTATAATCCTATTAACTTTAATCCTGGGTTATAAGACTGTAAGCTTATCCGTAATTAAATGTTTATCAGTTTAACTCTCATTTTTTGTTTGATTTTACCATACCCCTAGACTTACAAAAATTGTAATATCAATTTTTAAAAGGTATTAGAATTGAACACTTAAATGAATAACTTAAAATTGTAAACATATAATTTATATTATAATATATAATGTGTAATAATAATAATATGTACTATATTATTCTTCAATAATTTTCTAAATAGTTTGTTTATCTTAATAGTGAGTATCTATTGGAGACACGAGTTAAAAATATATCATGAATTCTTTTTAATGAGTTAAAGTTTTATAAGTTACTTACTGCATCTGGAGGTTTTTCCATGTTCATTAAAAAATAAACTTACCTATATAGGTATTGTACTTTATTTGGTCTTTCAGTTTTTATTAAGAATTTTTATAATTTCAAAGTTTCAAATAACTTGTAGTAGCAACTTCTACGATACATAAGATTATATTTGTTTTGGATATAAAATCTGAACTTTTGTTATTGTGTTATACATCCTTGGAACATGGTGTTTTATGGTTTAGATCATAATGTATAGAAAAGAAAAGTTTTGCTACCTTTTTTATTGTATAGTATTTTTTTTTTTAATTTGAAATCAACGAAAAGTCAGTAAATTTGTTATTGAATTTCAAGCTTTTACTATAGGTAAAATTCGAACATAGGTACTTACATTTAACATGCTTCCTTTAATAACTGAAATGGTTAGGTAGGTAGGTACATCATAAACCATACATCTACATTAAAATCGAAAAAAATATAATTTCGTATTTAAATAATAATTGTATACAAATTTTATATTTAGCTTCATGCAAATGTAACAATGTATTTACAATACTAAAAATAAATCGATAATAATCTAACATAGTTTTATAACAATTAACATGATGTTAAGTATAAAAAAAAATTCATTCATTAATATTTGTGCTGGAGCAATAAATTCAGTTTGGAAACAACTAATTCAAAGAAGATTCAACAAATCAATTATCTTTAAATCGAATTTTCACTACCTGTGTCAGGTCGTGTTTCGTGTATTTCATAGTTACAGAGTGATTCATGAAACATGCTCACCCCCATTTTTCCTTTAATAATTTATTTATTCAAATTTTGATTTTTAGAAATTTTAAACACGTTGAAAAACCATTTTTTCAAATCCTTGAATTGTTGTGTAGTACTTGTAGTTTCCTAGACTTGAGTGTCTTGTGGTGATACAAATTTTTGTTTTTAAACGAGAACCCCTCTTTTTTATTGTAAATTATTTATAGTGGATAATTTTTTTTGAAAATTTTAATGTACAAATACCTAATTAAAAATTTGATTGAGTAGTTTCTCAGTTATTAAAATATTTATACTAAAGATAATAGTCCTTAAAAATGGTTTTACAAAAATAAAAATAGATGTAATATTGGATTTAGTATTTATTATACTTCGACCATTCTTAAAAGTTGTTATTCATGTATTAATCATCACTTTAAAGTTCAAATCACAATAGCCTCAATAATTGCCTAACCCATTATCGTGGACCTATTATCCCTAGTATGCTATGTTAAATATCTCAAAACTACTCGTTTAAATGTTGATTTTAATAGATCAATTTTTTAAGAAAAAATTAGCTGCTAAATAATTCACTGTATAAAACAAGTTCTCGTTAAAAAAACAATAACAAAAAATGTCGAAATTTTAAAATTTCAATTATCTGATTTTGAATAAGTGCATTATTGAAGAAAAATTAGGGGTGAGCATGCTTTGTGAATCACTATGTATATAATATGTATTAGAAACCTGGCTTCGATTATGCATTTTTCGGAATCAAAAATACTTTGGTATAATATAATATATTATTATAATATATAAATGTATAATATTATATACTTATTTTGTTTAAATTGGTTGTAACTTATGTTTATGGATATTGAACATTTATACTTCTGGATTTGTCTAATACTTAATAATCCCCTCCCCCTCATTTAACTTGAAAACTTTAATGACCACTGGTCAGTGGTCACATTCACATAGCCAACCGACTTAGAGGACCAATAAATTGGATTTAAACGTACGCCATGCATGTAAACCATGTACATAAATCACTCCGAATTATATCTTTGGTTTAAGCAGCTTAAATCGTGAACAATATAATAATGTCATAATAAATTTTCCCCGGTTTACAATTCATGGTAATTGAATTTGTGTAATTAAGCACTATTTCAATTTTTGTTAATTACATGTAGGTACTTACATAGTTTTACTAAAATTTGTCTTATTTAATATTAGGTATTTATCTGTTTGGATTTATTCAAACCTAATTATTTACCAATGATATATTTAAATAGTAAGATAATTTATCGTGTGTAAAGAAATTAGAAAAGTAATTTTAGTGATTCTTACGTTTACAGTTAGGTCTACTTACATAATATTCTTATTCAGACCAACAAAACTATATTATCATATTATTTTAATTTAAAAGATGAGTATCAATTAGATAAATTATCAAATATGGTAATTTAATAATAATATATTACAAGTACCTATGATCTTTGTGATTATGAATTAAACAATTATTAAAATCTTTTAAATCAATGACCTTGTATTTAAAAAAACAAACTGTGTTAATATTACACTTTATACACCTAATACATATTATTCTAAAGATAACAGTCATCCTAAAAATATTAATCTATTTTAGTACATGTAAAAGCTTTTCTTAAAACTAAATTCTTATTTTGTGTAGTATTTTTTTTATCGTCGACTTTTGGCAGAGTATTCTGAATTGAATATGAACTAAGAAGTTTATGTTGTTTTTAAACTTTTTATAATTATTATTTTTTACTTAATACTTTTGTATCCTATGAAACATAACATGGCTTACTTTAAAAAAAAATATTGGAAAACATTATTATTATTATTATTATTATTATTATTATTATTAATATTATATTATATTATATACTACGTGTAAAATAATAATGAATAATACATAATTTAAATAACTTAAATGTATTTTTTCTTTTTAGATTTTCAAGTTTTCAATTATATACTATTTATTATTAAGTTACAGCAGTATGCCTATCTATTACTATCAGGGGCGTATTTAGGGGGATAGATCCCCCAAAACTTTTTTTTTACTGCTAACATTTTGATCAAAGTTTTGGTAATGACCATTAATGTTTGCTAAAAACGTATATCCCCCCAAACCAAATCCCTAATTACGCCACTGATTACTATATTATTATTTACGGTGTTATTTCCCTATTCTCTATTAATAGAAATTTAAATACGTGTAGTATGCTCTTTTTTAAAAAGTAAGATTGGATTATGTAAAAAATACGTAGTGTATCTACTCATTACAAATTAATGAGAATTAAAATGATGTAATAATTTTAACTGTATTAGTTTAGTGGCACAATATGGAGGTTTTAGGGGCTCTTCACCCCCTCCCCTTCAGAAACTATAAATAGAATATTAATATAGGTATTTAATTGATAACTATTTTTAAAAATAATTTTTGGGGGGCTGAACATTTTTCCAATTTGCTCAACTGCTATAGTTTATAATCAGTAATCACATTTGTTTCTTTTATGATTTTATATAATAGATAAACTAAAAATTCATATGTTTACACTGTATAATATATGTAAGGTTTTTTATTCACTTTTTAAAGTGGGTTCACTTAAACATATTGTTCTTTTTATTATTTACTTATATAATATTTGTGTATAGCTCAAAGATTGTTTTGAAAAAAAAATAATATTAATTGTAACATTACGCCAACTACTGATTATTTAGAAATTTGTCGACATATTAATATTTATGTATGGTTAAACAAATACTTTATAGGTTCTATTCGATTGTAAACTTCACTGACAGAATCATTTGAATTTATATTAATTCATAGAAATATGTTTTTAATTTTTTTAATATCTTACATAATTTTATGAGATTTTTATTAAATATTATTTAAATAGGTAGGTAGGTATTATTATATCTCTTAAAATGAAAAATACACTTAACTGTAGGAAAAAAAAACTTTAGATGTAATGTACGCTTTCTGCAGTAAAAAATGAAATGCTTAAAAAATCCTGACTTATGTTATTAACGACTCGGAGAAAAAAATATAAAGGTTTTAAAAACTATCCTCGAGGGACAAACACCAGATGTCATTTTAATCTCGAAAGAACCATCATTTTTATATCTGACAAATTGTTTACGCTCTATATGAAATAACCTTTAATCCGCTCTAAAAATGATCCAACAACCAAACCCATAGTAAGTCAACGTGGTCGTATTAAAGTCTTTCGTAATAAATTGACAAAAAAAAAAAAACGTTTGAAACATTTCTTAATAATTCACAAATCAAATAACTATTTTATACTTAGGACTCAAAATTTACCTTTTAAAAACTTTTATTGTAATTATCCCAATAAAAAATTTATAAAACTCAAATTAAAATATATTTTGCTAATAGAGATGAATTCAGTTTTAAAATTTCATTCAAAATCCAATAAAATGTTTTGTAAAAAAAGTATCATAACCACTTTCATCAAATCAATTAAAAACTTGTTACAAATTATTTGCCTCTTCATTTCTTAATCTTAAGTTTCCATATAGGGCAGATTTTTACAAATTCGATTTTATACTAATACAATCGGATTGAAATTTTTCATAGGTGAATGATACGAAATAGCGATAGATAATAACTAAATTATATTATGATGTTATTAAATTTAAATACATCGATTTTAAAAGTTGTCAGTTATAAAAAAAAATAATAGCAACGGAAATACAATTTTTTAAATATCGATTTTTTATTTATAAGGTTTTTATACTAACGTAGTATAGCTAATGTTTAAATCTTTAAAATACCTACTAACATATTACGTACATATAATCGTTTTTTATAACTTATAAAGATATAAAAAAATGTGGTGCATACATTTGATTACCGCCGAATCGCAAAATAATTTTATTGGTGATATTGAATTTTAACAGATGCGCGATATATTAATGCATCTGATAATTATTTTTACTCTCATTTTATGCGTTTTCTATTCTCGTCTATTCAGCGTACGATGAATGATAATAATATATGTGTATAATATGAAGACGTGTTATATATGCGTTACCGTTATATATTACAATGTGTATGGAAGAAACTTGTCATGCGAATAATTTACCTTGTCGTTGGTTGCAACGTCACCGCCAAAAACACACGACGATGGAGTTCGGTCTGTCGGGAAGAGTTGCAAAGCGGGCGGCGAGGTATTAACCTTTTCTGGATTTTGTTTTGTAAGATTAATGGCATTAACCCGGAGGATGATTAATTGAGTTCTCCCGACGGGGTAAGAAGTCTGCAGCATACACCCCCTTCCCCCCCTCTCTCTCACTCTCTCTTTATTCTCTCTCTCTCCGTGGCCCAAAAGACAACACTGCCACCGTTATTGTTTGGCAAACCCATTCGACTGCGTAGTCAGTCTTGTCCCACAGGATCCGTCACTTCGATTTATTTACCTTTACCGCCCTCAGTATACATTTCGGCCGTTTCTATCTTACATACACATCAGACATTATTATATTATTATGCTGTATAACCTATTTGTGCCCGGAAAACGTTCATAACTATACAACCAGTATTTTCGTCGTGTGAAACAATATATAGCGCTCAGGTTGTCATCACCTCTTGTTACTATCGTTCAGTTACCTACTGTACTATACTGTTGCAGTATATTTCGGATTCGTTCAGTCTTCCAACATATTTTGGCGAATAAGCCGTCGTCTGTCGTCTCTGCTCTGATATGTGCTCGGTGCCTACAGTGATTGTGCCAAAAATATTATGTTTCGTTTGGACTTGTGACCGTATTTATTAACTATTATATAACTATTAAAAATAAAGCAGCAAAGATTATTCGGATTACACATTTACACAATATGCACTTATAACGTACCAACAATAACGAATATATTTGTTAAATTGTATACTATTGTATTTAAATAGTTATATACGGTATACAATTAAACATGCAAATTTAGGTTTAATCAAAAGTCGTTAGTAGTTTCACCAATAAATATATGAGTAAAACAAATACGACCAATATAAACTGTTAAAATTGATTGACCTATCTTCAAAATTTCCAAAAATATATTTTCGAAAAAAGTTAATACTTGTTTGCTTAAAACCACCGCCCCTAAGCATAATTAATAACGTTTTCAGGGAGACATCTGTCATATGAAGTTAGAATACAACTTTCAAAAGTTTCAAATATCATTTAAATTGTTTTGAAATAACGGTTTGTCATTATGGCACGAAATCCATTGTACGAACCCATTAGTCTTAGACTATATATTTTATATATTGAAATATGGACTGAGGTTTCACAACACTTCACATTATAATATTATATTCAACCCTTTTCGAATCAAGCAAAATGTAATAATGACCTTTTCAGCGTGTATATAAGCCCCGGAGGAGTGATTATAATTTAATACTACTGCATTTATCGGTTTGAAATGTACAAGTAAATCAAATCGGTTTATGTAAATTCCCGCGTGTTTCGTAAATATTATAATAATAACATCCCAAACTCACGCTGTTCAGGTGGTATTATAATGATTGTACCCCAAATAATAATACAAAATACATATAAACTATTATGTGTAACGATTTTCATATTTCATAACATTATTTATTTATTTTATTTTAGCAAGACTGTCCAAATGGCCGTTTAACACCAGCGAAATTCGTGGACATGTACAAAATGTTCTTTCCAAGCGGTAATGCCGAAGAATTCTGCGATCACGTATTTCGGACATTTGATATGGATAAAAATGGTTACATAGACTTCAAAGTGAGTCAATAATATTTTACAAACTGTACCTTTATTATATACTATGTTAATATAATATCAGAATGCAATCGAAAAAAAACACCATTTCCTGAGTGGTTTTATTGAATTTTCCCATATGTCGCCCACCCGTTAAAGGTCGTCAAATGAACTTCACCCGGACCCCTTCCGATCGTTCAATGAAATATCAACTTTTTATTATTCATGAGGTCGCTCCCACCCATAAACCTGCAACCTAACCCTCACGCACCAAACAGGCGCCATTGAAAACCGTGCATTTCTATATCGGTTACAGGAGTTTCTATTAGCCATAGACGTCACGTCGTCCGGTACACCGGAGGAAAAACTAAAATGGGCATTCAGAATGTATGACGTGGACGGCAACGGAGTCATCGATATTCAAGAGATGACGAAAATCGTTCAGGTACAAACGTCTATTGATATGATAGGTACAATAACAAAACGTTACCTCATTTACTTGACCATTAAAACATGTATGTACCTTTTTACGTTTTATTTTTACTTATACATACTTCAATGGCGTGGTCATTAAAAAAAAATGTATTCACTAAAAGACAAGTCGTACAAATTATTTGTATTAAATCATTCAACCCGAAAAAGGAATATTATAAATCTTTCTTCCTGTTTTCGACCGTTAAACCTGGGAGTAAATATAGATATTGACACCGATTTTTCTTTTACATATTTGCAGGCCATCTACGATATGTTGGGTGCGTGTTCATCTAATCGTCCAGCTGACTCGGCAGAAGATCGGGCTAAAAATATATTCGCCAAAATGGATGAGAATAACGACGGACAGTTGACCCAGGACGAATTCCTTAAAGGCTGTTTACAGGACGAAGAGCTATCCAAGATGCTCGCGCCATAACCACTGCCACGGCTGGCGTGAAAGCCCAATATATAATATTATATTTCGCCGCATTTTTTTGTATATCTTTTTCTCTCGCCCCGTAGGGTACGCCTTTGTTGGTGCCAAAAAAAAAAACAAAACAAAACAAAACAAGTCAACCCGTTTTTTCTAAAAAAAAAAAATTTGAATCCAAAAAAAAATAACAAAAAAATTAAAAAAAAAAACGAATTGTTTTCTTATGGTTATATTTTCTCTAATAGGGTAATATTTATCTACGGTACATATGATTTAAATGCGCAGGTTGCCAGGTGGTACGCGTTTTACATCTCGTGGGGTGTCCGCCCCCTTTCTTCTTGGGTCGATTTGCATAGTATGGCGTAGTATATGTAAACACATCGGCAAACCTCCGAGGCCTTTTTCCGAGTAACGATTTCCCGAATCTCAAGTTAGCTTCCACTTCACCTGGTGACTTATTTGTGTAAATAATTTTCTGCACATTCCCATTTATTATTGTTTGTTTCTTTTTTATCATTACTATTATAATTACGACGACGGAGACTCAATTGAACTCTGTTAACCTGCTATGTTTTCATTTTAAACAGGTTTCAATCAGTGCAAAGTAAAGCTCAAAAATGAAAAAAAATATTATACAAAACTCGATTACGTTCACCGGATTTGAAAACTCCGTAAAAAAAAAAAAAAACAAAAACAAAAACCATTTTCGGGGTCATTTTTATAGTTTTACATCAATATAATAATGCTATTAAGGTAATTGGCTGTAAGAAAACACACAAAAAAATATATACAATAAAAAGGGAAAACCTTGGCTTAAACAATGGGGTTATTCCGAATAACTTCGGGTTCAAAAATCGTGTCATCGAGGTGGACCATTCGTGTATTAAAACTGACGGGAACTTTACGTTCAGAAATCAAAATCCTGCACAAATGTAATAATCGTGCGACGAAATCGTATTTATTATTATTATTATTATTGATTACCTTTGGCTAGTTCATTAAGCCGCTTGTAATTTTAAGATACATTCTCTTGGACCAATATATTTATATTATCTAATCACATTAATTTATAACTTAATTTCTTATCTATTTTTTTTCGTCGATGGTGCACATATTATATTGTTGGATTCCATTAGCAATAAATCGCAACCAAAGTGTCTGTTACCAAATTATGATATTATACGTTTACTTTTTATATTTATAATTATTATTTAATTAAACATATTATTATTATTATTATTATTATTATTGTTATCATTTCTATACCTGTTACTTCATTTAAATCATGCATATAATATGTGATGTGTATGTTATTATTATAGTGTACGGCCAAATATTAAACCATAAATTTTCATGTTATATTATTCAATTTAATTACTTTTAAAAATACGCGATTGTAAGTGTGAAACGCTTTTTTTTTTTTTTTACGAAAAAGGATACTTAATGTTTACGGTAACGCTTGACTTGGTTAAACTTTTTGTGTGTACAAAACCTGAGTAATTCAAGCATTACTATTTTTTATTTTTTTTCCATCTCGACATATCTTATAAAGTTATATTACTCTTCAGACAACGAAACATATTAAACCAAAAAATTATATAGGCAATTTGAGTACGTGTAATATTTTTGTAGCCATTTATTATATTTTATTCTATACATAATATATGTCACAACAATGTATTTTATTCTTGTTCACTATGTACGCGCGTACATTATTAATAATCTAGTAAAGTTTATACAAATTAAAAAAAAAACTTAGGGTTAATTATTAATCGAGAATTTTTCTATACACCAATTTGTATAATCCATTATTATTAATATTATTATTATTATTATTATTATTCTAATAATTATAGATGTTATATTATACACATAGTGTAAAAAAAAATCTGTGTCAAGTGTTGTCCTTAATAGTAATTTTAAAATCCAATGAACTATATTTTCTTTACTTATGTATGTGTGTAATGTGTATGAATATATATTATAATATAACATAATACATTATATTCATATTTATGTACGTACCTACATTTAGAATTAACAAGTCATAGTTATACATATTTTATAGTAAGTAACAATAATGTCTAGCTACTACTACATCAAACAGAACAACTTATTTTAATTATCTTATTTTATTTTATACAATACGTACATTTATTTGCGCACATTGTAAAAAATATTCAATGTGACAACTATTTTTATTTTTATTTGTTATACATAGGCTAAGTTTAAATTTAAATAGCTTAGACAATTAGTTCTTAAGGTTAGGAAATGTTACGTTTCTTTTCTGCTCTGAGCGCTGTGTATGGTTAACAGATGAATCAAAAACTAAAAATTTATTTCATTCTGATGTCTCAAACCAATGTGTTTTTCTTTACTTACCTTTGAGAAAACCATCCAATATGATAAACGAATACCTACTCTTTATGGTGTTCTTGATAGTACTGTCGATAAATCTGAACATTCTTATTAGTTATTATAATATACTTGTGTAATAAAACTGAATTATAACTTAACAGATTATGAGAATGAAAGCTTAATGGTACTCGACTACACATCTTATAATAAGATAAAAAAATGGGAAAACAAAACAGCAAGTTAAAGCCAGAGGTCTTGGAAGACCTAAGACAAAATACTGAATTTTCTGGTAAAATCAAATTTTTCATTAATGTCTATTAAAGTAACCATTGAATTTAATCATTTGCAGATGCGGAGATTCAAGAATGGTATAAAGGTTTTTTAAAGGATTGTCCAGGTGGTAATTTAAGTGTTGAAGAGTTTAAGAAAATTTATGGAAATTTCTTTCCCTACGGTGACGCGTCTAAAGTAAATTAGTTTTAAGAAAGTAAAAGATATCTCATTTAAATGACGCCTAAAATAGTTTGCAGAGCATGTATTTCGAACATTTGATGCCAACAGTGATGGAACAATAGATTTCAGGGAATTCCTTTGTGCTCTGTCAGTCACATCGCGTGGAAAGTTGGAACAAAAATTGAAATGGGCATTCAGCATGTACGACCTGGATGGCAATGGGTTCATTTCACGACAAGAGATGTTGGAAATTGTTACGGTGAATTTTTGATGTTCCAAATAGTAGTGATAATAGTTATAATTTATGAATTATATTTATTTATTATGGTGTGTATATACAGGCCATTTATAAGATGGTAGGCACCGTAATGAAGATGCCTGAGGATGAATCGACGCCAGAGAAGAGGACAGATAAAATTTTTAGGCAGATGGACAAGAACAATGATGGCCGACTATCGTTGGAGGAGTTTATCGAAGGTGCCAAAAGTGATCCGTCTATCGTTCGACTGTTGCAGTGTAACCATGCCGTCCAGTAGGGCTTTGCAATGTGCATTTCACTGAATTTGCCAGCCTTTTAACTAAAGTCTCATAATGTTTGGACTTCTCTTTTTTTTTGTCTTTAACTTTCTTTAATTTTAAATCTCTAATAGATTAATTCTTCTACAAAAAAGCTTCAATCAAACATCAATACGTGTGCTCTAATTTTTAATGCTTATGAAGTTTTACAAAATATAATATTAAAATCTGAAAATTGCATAGGTACTATTTCAATCAATAATAAAATAATAATTCATCACAGATACATGTGGTGTTAAGAAACACGTGTTGATGATTTAAGATAAAACAAATTAATTGTTTTTACTGTGATATAATAATCTTAAATTTTTTTCAATTTTGATCTATTTTATCCATACAATGTGTTATTATTATTGTATTTGTTGGACGAAAATATTTTATTATCCTATTAAAATTTTTTTGTTTTCATAATATTAATAATATTTAATTGTAATTTTTGCTTGTATTATTTAAATCTAGAGATGTGTGATGATTGTAAGACCAAATCCCAAAATGTACATTTAAATTTTATAACTTCATACGTAGAAGGTTATATTTAAATTAATAATGATTTTGATTTTTATTAATCAAATTATTCAAGTATGTGTCATATTGTAAAAAATAAAAGAATGTAGAAAAATATAAATTCGCACATCTCTTTATTTATTTATTTACAACCATAATTTTACCACCACCGTGGTATTTTGATTTAATAATGTATAATAATTGTTATGTATTCCCAAAAATAACAAAAATTCATAAAACCAACAAATATTTTTGTAGGGTTCCTATATCTAGTCTTTGTTTACTGTTCTAATATTATCATAGTAAATACTGATGAGTTGCCTATAACCTATATAATAATTAAACATTTTTTTTTTTAAATTACTTTCCTAAGGGCTTGTCAATTTTTTTCATTTAAAAGGGAGTATATTATATTAACTTATTGTTATTTAAGATTTAATAGTTTAACTCGTAATATTGTTAAAAAAAAACCCCCAAAGTAAGAGGATTGTGTTATTGTTTGAGTTGTTATTCGTTTCAAAAGTATATTTTTTTAACTTGGCTTGAGCCCGACTCTTAGAAATGTGCCGTTGTATATATACGTGCTCAAATCTATTTCCACATCCTCGGTGCTATTCATGTTTAATAGTAAACCTGTACGTAACACTTACAAACCCTTCCATTATTTTGTTAATTCTAAACCGCGACCAGACACATATTTATGTTAGTATGATTTAAATTAATAATTATATAATTTAAATATATTTTGTATATTTTTTCTAAACTATTGGCTTACGGTTTTGGTCCATACATATTATACACTAAGGGGGACGAGGTGGCCGAGCGGTCTAACGCGTCGACTGCGGCGCTGGCAGTCGCGGGTTCGCCTCTCGACCACTGGGCGGCATTTTTCTCCGGGCAAGTCACGGTGTCCGGAGTACAAGTGCCGCCATCCCCCAACCCGGGGCATGGCAGAAACCTGCGGGTGCCCCAATAAAAATTCTGCCACCACAAACACACACGTGTACCAACCTACCCAATCTAAAAAAAAAAAAAAAACCTACAGTTCCCTACCAACACCCAATGGCCTATGTTGCCGCGGGTTATCCAATAAAAAAAAAAAAAAAAATTATACACTAATCATAATATGGTAATTTTAAATTTTTTCAATGTTATTCAACTGTATAATTTTGTTATGAATAATGTGTTAAATGTGCATGAATATCTTTGTATTTAAACATGTATACCAAAAAATGATTATTTTCCGCCTCCATTAGTAAAATAAGTAAAAACAAAGAAAATACAGAGAACCATCCGACATAATATGCGTCTTTCCGCCCAATATAATATTATGTCAAACATTAAAATTTTACATATTTGCTCAAGCGTCAGTCATGTGTCAAAATGTCCTCTTCCTTGTACCTCTTACTCTTCCATTTACATCTACTCATTTTCTTGCCAACAACTGTGCATCACATTTTTCACACATTTTACACACATAAATTTGGATGTATAAAATGTATAAAGTTGGGAAAATTGTACGAACGGTATAAAATGCCTCAAACATTCTGTTTGTATACATAAACGCGGCATAGATTAGTTATTGTAGTACAAATCTTACAAATAATATGTTATAGGGTTATACCGATAATATATTTTTTTCTTTTATTGTCCACCATATTATATATTATATTATATTATATTATATTATATTTATATCATATTATATTATATTATATTATCAGCTGTGTAAAGAAACATACAATTAAAAAAAAAAAAAAAATGTTTAAATTATATATTTCATACTTATACATATACATATTATTTAGTTACAAATAAATCAAACCGTATGTGTGTAAAAGTCTTAATATTTTATTGCAATTTGCAAACTAGACGTGTTCCATACAAATCAAAAAGTAAAATAAATATAATGGCCCCTGCAAATGTGTCATTTTTAAGGAGTTGTGTTTAGGCAATTATTTCGTTCCTGTGATTTCTGATCGTCTGTGTGTGTAGTAAATGATCATCAGTGATTAGTGTGTGTATACTCCCCCAGCGGCTTATTTAGGGGGGGAATTTGGGGGATCGATCCCCCTTGGTATTTTTTTTGCTATTATTAAAGGAATCAAGTATACATATATAGACACCGAATCGTCAATCGTTTTAGTATTTACTATGTATTTTTCATTTTTGTAAATACAGTTAGAAAAAAATCAATTATGTATAAGGTTATTAGTAGACTGTTATTATTACGCCACTGAAACTGTGCAATGTCCTAAATGGTGCGTTTCCTGTATAATATGCGAGTTGCACTCGACGTACCAGCTAGACACGGCTGTAGTACTGTACAGTTGTAAATTTGTAAAATAAAAACAAGATATATTAAGACTAAAATACCACAATCAACATATTAAATTATGGTATTGTCTTACGATAGTATTTTACACGTAATCACTAATCAGTCCGGTGAAGTCCGCAGGGGGGGTTACAATTTTCATAAATTATCCGTAATTTTTGGGTAAAAGTATGAACTACTTGTATGAAATACCTTGTATTAAATTGTCTAGCCTTACCTATACATATTTTATATTTTATAAGTTTTGAACTACAAATTAACTGTGGTTTTGATGAAATTTGAAAAATATTAACTTAACTCAGTTTAAAAAAAGTTATAATCTATTTTTTTTTTTTAATTAGTATGTAAATTACATAAAGAGTGAATGTGTTCATAAGTTGATTAGAAAATATGCTAACTAGTTAAGTTAAAAAAAAATTAACTTTTAAACTATAGTTAATGCCCACCTTTGTGATTTTGTATAATAATTGTAAATATTATAAAAAAGATTATGAAGTGAAGTATTTAGATGCTTTTAAATGGCAGTGTATACATAAAAAGTCTACTACGAAACGGTATGTATAGATCAAACATTAAAGAACTTTTTGAAAGATGAAAATATACATAATGTCAACCATCACGAAGAATCAAGAAACCACATCAAGTAGGTAGGTATATAAAAAAATAATACTCTAATGGAATTAAACGAAAATTGGAAAACGAATTGGAAAGGTCTTCAAAAATCATCAATATAGGCATTTTAACTAATCCAGAACTTACAAAAACGTTTACAGGTAGGTACAGATATTAATTTAATATTTGGCCATGGTATATAGGTAAAAAATATTTTTAAACAGAAATTAAAATTGGCCAAAGTTGACTTTTTGAACTTCTGGAAATACTAAATAGGAAGTCCATCAATGTTAACTCCTAATTTTAATGTTTTACTGATATGGCATTTAATATGTTCACTAAAATATATTAAAATAGGTTGTAACATGTTTTTTAATCCTAAATGTGTGTAGGTTCCATTGGGAATATTAGAAATTTCATGAATTTTAGGTGTTTTCATTAGAGTTTGTACCTACATCATTAGGCAAGGGTAAACCTTCAAGTTTCAACATTTAGTATACTTAATACAATTATTTACACAGTTGTGTGGTAGGTACTTTAAAATTCAGTACCCACACAAGAATACAAGATCGTAGTTTTTTCTACATTGTTATAAAAATAAAAGTCAAAAGTTATTTAATTTAATTATATTGTTTCACTCAATCGATCTTAAAATTAAATACAATATTTTTATTTATTAAGTAATTTACAAATTGTCTTTGTAAAAAATATAAGTATTAAAAATTAATCTAAATAATATTATAAAAACATGCGATAAATAATGACGTTTTCTTTAATGTCTTACATCTTATTCTTTAAACTTGAAACCAATTATTTTATGTTTAAATGTTTATACATGGAAAAAAAATTTAAAATAGTGCTTTCTACAAAAAAAAAAAACCATGCATTGAACATTTATATAATGATTTGAACGATGATTTTTAAGTTCACTTATTTGAAACATATGAAAAAATATTATCAAAAGTATAGTTACATAAATTATATTGGGTATACAATGTAGTTTTGTTTTTTTTATTGAGTCAGAAATATATACATATTGACAGAAAATAACATATTAATAAAAAAATATTAAATCGATTTATGTCTCGTTTTCGAGGACCTACTCCTGAAGTCCTGAGTCCTGTAATTCGGGCCCCGGCGTACTCATTTCTCCTCGGGGCCGGCGTACTCATTTCTCCTCGGGGCCGGCGGGTAGACCCTCGAAGTCTGGGCCACACAAGATGTCCGGCAGGTCGGTGGCTTCCGAACGACGGCCGAAACGGGAGTCCAGCTCATCTCTGTGGGCTGTACCACGTTTGGGTACAGTAGACCCTAAAAGCAACACGTTTGGGTACAAATGAATACACCATATCTCTAGAAAAATAACACGTTTGGGTACATAGGACGTAGGTATTAATATAACATTTAGAAACACCTAGAAAGAACACCTATTAGGTAGTGCTTATTTAATTCTTTGTCATTTTTAATACGACGAAACCAGGCTTGAGTGAAAACGACAACCTACCACTTGACAATTTTCGTATACTTCTAATACTGCGTTGTGAGCAGCTTTTTCTAAGTCTAAATGTATCATTTTCAATTGCAATTGTTGTCCTTGAAATTTAAAATATAACTCTTTTATTTTCAACCAAACATCAGTATACGATTTTTGTGTTTTAGAGTCCATAAAAAAAAATATAATTGGCACATAAAATCCATTCAAATATACAATATGTACCTATTATATACGTTTGAAGAAAATATTTTGGTGAATACGAAAAAGTTCCATCCGCAAAAACATTCTTTGAACTATTTAAAAGAGACATGTTAGTAGCATTTTTAAAAATAGGTACACTACTTTCCGAATCCATGATTAGGTTCATTATTTGAAACGAAATCTTTTTTATTTTGAAAAATCATAGCATTTGCTCCGAATAAAGATTTTGATATTTTAGGAATTAATATTTTTCGTCTAGCTTTATGTATACTTTGCCTGAATAACTTGACGTCGGAATGACTTATATGCTCCGATTTTGGGCAATTACGTAGTTCTTGTAGTATAAGTTTGTTAGGCTTCACATTAAGATCAGTAGTTGCTTTGCGCTTTAAAATTGACACCACTGTTTGTTTAGTGATGGTTCCTTCACCTAATTCAACATGGCTATGTTCACCATTTATTGAAATTACCGTTGATAAATTGGCAGTTAATTTAGCAGTGACAGTGCATTTACGATTCGTGCAACGAAAAACTTTAGTTGTATCTTTGTTTTCTCTAAACTCACTAAATTTATAACTGTTAATCGCAACACACTTTTTCCCACGTTGGGTTTCAAAAACATCGGAAACTTTCACGTCCATAATTACAAAAAATAAAAGAACCTTGCCGATTGAAAATCCTGAACATTGAAACGTTGAAACATTTAGTTAGTTTCCTAAACCATATCTTATAAAGATAAAATCGCTTTTTCGGTATAACCTATTGGAAATTACAGTATATACCCAAACGTGCTATGTGCTTGTGTAAAATCCACTCCGTTCAGAATCTAAAATGTAATTTATAATAAAAATTATTGAATTTTTATCTTCTAATATCTATATTTTGGTATTTCCATTGATTATAAATACTAGTATTTATATAATTGATTTGTATATGCATTGATTATTAATACTAGTATTTATAATCAATGGTACCACTATACTCGACTACTCACTACAGTATAACTCTCAAAATTGTACAAAATTAGATATTTAAATAAAAAACCTTTAACCCTTAGATAATAAATATTTTATTTATATGCATAATATTAGTTTAATTGTTTACAGTTGACATCTTTGAAAATACTCTAAAAAATGTAGTTACCAACAATGATGATGATATTATTATTTAATGAATTATTTTCAAATTATTTTTTTTGGTTAGACATTTTTATTTATATTTATATCAAATTAGTAATTACAATTATATCAATAATTGGTATACAATATAAATACACAGTACAATACAATATACCTAATGCTTCACAATAAATTAATGAATTCAACCAGTGGCGTATTTAGGAATTTTGCTAAGGGGGGAGGGATGAAATATATAATAATTAATAATACACCTATAAATACGCACATAATATACATTTTTGAAATCCCCTAACTTGTTACCTATTGAAGTAAGTGGATCAAGGTGAAATAAGAAACACACTGTATAGTACCTAATACTTATAATAGCATTTATTATAAATTCATACTAGCGTTTAATACGATGAACAAAAAAAATAGTTATAATTCCAAATCCAGTTTTCTCATTTTTTGGATACTCAGTTCATCGATAACCTCATCTGCCATTATTATTGTATTGACCGGGGACATACCAATAAAGCCAACACATTAAGGAATAAGAGCTCGTCTTACAATAGGTTAAACCGCGGAATTAGACCTGTAAAATCAGTGGGTTAAGTATAACCTAGGTTTAAACTATGATTGTAAAACGGGCCCTAGTCGGTTAGGTTAGGTTAGGTAAGGTTAGCCCTAATCGGTTCTAATAAACAAAGTATATAATAATTACCTACTACTTAATTTATAATTATTATTCGATATTAGATAGGAAAATTGATAAAATATTTACTTCTGTCATACTATTTATATTGAGTAAGACTTCTTACCTAATAAGAACTTGAAAAACTTCGTTCAGGTGTAGCAGTTGATACAGGGAAAGTACAAAATATTTTCAAGAGTTCATGAATATTTGGATAAACTTTTTATAACAAATATCTAAAGCATGTAAACCAGAGGTGAATAAAACTTTATCAGTCAATAACTACACATCAGTCACTAAAAATAAACCCACGTCCTATGTTAAAATAAATTCAGAGTTGATTTAAAACATGATTTTTTAAAAAAAATTGTTTTAATCGTTTAAAACATGTTTTTTTTAAATGATTTTTTCAGCTGTTTTAAACATGTTTAAAACATGATTTATTCGAGTTTAAAACAAAATATGTAATTTATTTAAAAAAAAATCATTTATTTAATAATTTAATATCATATTTTTTTTATAACTTGACGTGTAATTTAACCACGGCTATCGGTTTTACACTTAAAAATCGTTTTTGAATATTTTGATATTAAAGAATGATGATAAAGAACTGATCTGTTATCTACATCGTGATAAAGAATACTGATTACTGTATTTACTCTTTTCAATTTTGGCGGGTTTGCGCCACAATATTTCCGATTATAAAATATGATAAAGTTAATAAATAGTAATTAGTAATTGTTATGTTATTTATTGGTATGTAATTTAAACAAATAAATAAATAATTAATAAATATATTACCTACAGAACTACAGAAATAATATATTATATAACCATTGAAGTGTTAGTAATTTAAATAAGTAAAATTATCATTATACATTTTATAAATTTTAAATTTGTTTATGAAATAAAAAATAATAATAAATAGGAGTTGCCAGTATGAACTTACAAATAATAAGTTATATGCACATAAATGATGATTTTCTGTTTTAAACAAAACCATGTTTGATCAATTTAGACGTTTAAAACATCTCAACTCTCACTAAATCTACAGTTTTCATGTTAATTTTGTTTTATTTACCTACCAACTGTTTATCGCGTTTATTATAAACACTCTAGCATTAAAAATAATTCGCAGAAAAGTAAAAATACGGTACTTACACCATATTACCATAGAGGTATATGTTTTTGTTGTCCGATATATATGCCACATATATGCCGCGAACGACTAGTGGCGTAAAGTGGTAAAATTACCACGGCTAGAACATTTAGAAAACAGACATACTTAAAAGTAATATCATATTGAGGCATACAGAAAATGAGAAAACTTAACTTTACAAAAAAAAGGTCAAGGTGGGGGATCTATCTATCCCCCATATCCTCCTAGTAAATACGCCACAGGTGAGAGGATACTGTAGGTTTCGATTAATAATAATCGTGATTTCGATAGTGAAGTGGCACTACCATGTATTAAAATTACCTTGCTAATAACTAATTATTTGAAAAAAAATACCTACACCGTTTCGGGAAATCACTAAAGCTATAATTCATAAACTTCGATTTATGTTTATCATTAATTATATTAAGATTTTAACGGATAATATTATAAATAAAATATACGGGCCAATTAAAATATCATTGTTGTGTAGGTATCTACTAAGTCTTGTGTAGTTGTATACTTGTATCTATAATGTGTGTGTGCGTGTGGTATGTCCGCATAATTACCCGTATTGGACTGTAGGTATAGAATTATTAGAAATTACCTAAATAAGCAGTACAGAAAATTATTGTTTTAAATTCAACACTTTTTTTTTTCGAAATAAAAATTTACCATAACTTAGATTTTGAGGCACAGATAAAAAAAAATGTGTCCACAATTATTCATCAAACTTCAATGAATATAATTCATCAGATATTCAATTTGATTCATTATCTAGATAAGATAAAAGATAATTATTTATTTATTTAGATAATTTATCTAGATAATGCTCAAGCACTGAACTCTATACATGGAAGACATATTATTGTATATAATTCATGTAGTATTGATTGCCGCCATTTTGATCCCGTTAGTGTTCCTATCGATGATTTATCATTGATAGAATTATTTTATTAGCTTATTATCTTCTACAGTTCTACGAAATATCAGTGATATACCGGTGGTCGGTGGATAGCATATTTCACAGATAATTCTTATTGTTCATTCTATGAGAAGAATCAAAATGGCATCATACAAGGGTTAGACAGTTTTTTTTCCCAATTCGCATTCCATAGTTTAGAGTTCAGTGTGCACAACGCGGCCGAAAACTACTAAAAAAAAAATATTCTGAAAATATTTTGAATACTCTTAAAAAGTATTTTACCCAATTCGCTTGCGCCCGGTCTCTCCTCGCAAATTCTGGATTATAGATAAATCTACACCGCTGCTGGAGGTGTTTTAAGAAGAACAATCCCAAGAAAAAAATAATATTAGTGTTGTTGTTAAAGGAATGCGCTCATGTGTCATGGATAACAAGATATAACAAGTATAATAAGATTTTTTAAATATAACACAAAACTAAAATCCTTCTTCTAAATATCTAATTTCGTCCAAATATGAATATAATAACTATAAAAAATCCTATGTTTTTATATAATATAGATTTTTTGGTTTTAAAATAACCGATACGGACGTGAAACCTTCTTTTATATTTTTAATCCTTAGCAATAAAAGTTTAACATTTTATAAATTATTAACTACAAATAATTTTAGATTCTGAGCGGAACGATAAATGTATTGATTTTAAAATATCGTGTTTTATTTTAATTTTAAATTTCTTTTTGTGTCTGTCATCAACTTTTGGGATAGTAAAAATGTTTGGATTTTCTTCAACAGTATCTTTTCTGATAGGATAATCTAATTTGTACTTTGATGGTCGAAAAGGAAAAATTCCTAATAGTTTTTAAAAGAGCAGGGAAATACAAAATACAAATTTTCGACAAAATCGATTTTGGTTTTTGGTGTAATTCTAAAACAAATGACCAAATAAATAAAATTTACCCTGGTTGCTTATATATTAGCTTATATATATATTATATATAGATTATTCTATATGAAATTATAAAAAAATTCGAATTGATAAAATAAATGATTTAATAAAATATGAATTTTGGTACCAAATCTACTATAAAAAAATATTCTTGAAATATTTTTAATACTTTTTATGAATTATTTGGAATATGTATACGAAATACTTAAAAAAAAATACTTTACCTAATTCCTCCTGGCACGTATAATCCGACGGATGAAAACCATTGCCAATGAAATGAAAAAAAATGTCAAATGTATTCTACTGTAGTACAGAATGGATTTACGTATACGGCGGTATCCTCTATTTCCAAAAGTTCCAGCCAACGCTAAATCTTCAATTTTTTCGTATCCGATTTTGTAGTCCATGTTCTCTGTATATTAATGATATTCTGATGGCTGTATAACATAATATTATGACGAACGCAAATCAATAATAGATAATTTTATATTTCAATAATCAAGGGGTTTTTATTCGGTTTGTATTTTCTACCAAAATATACCTATCTTATGTCAATTGTACCGACTATCCTATATTATAGTCATCGGATAAAAATGATCAGCTAAAAACATATTACCTATTTAAATTCGTCATGACTGTTCGTTTACAAGTTTGCTAAACAAAAACCACTCTTCTACTTTTTTGAAATTGAACCTTTCACTATTAGATTTTAAATTTTAAATAGTAAGAATTTACATGTTTATATAATATTGAAGTGAAGAAATTATTTAAAAAATATAAGAACATATTTTTCAAGTAAATTGCATGACGAATATGTTTACAGAAATTATATCCTGTTTTTAAAATTTTCCGAAATTCTATAAAATTAGTTATTTATATTTTATATTTTAGTTACTAGGTACCTTAATTACAATACTTTTTCACTAATCTACTGCTCGATACTTATTGTTTAATGTGTGGTGTATTATATCTAAAAAATGACTTCACAGCATAAATATCCAGGCCTTACAGAATTGCAGGATTTTGATAACTATATTTTTACCCGAAAGAAGTAATATCCTATAGGCTGCATTAAACTCCAATTTTTATTTTATTTCAAATAATGGTAACAAAAAGTTTTAAAATGTCTTATTTTTAAACACCTACTATTAAGTTTGAGATTAAAATATATTGAAAAAATGGAGATCATTTCAGCCTGTAGAATAAACCCCCTATTCAATATTAGTTTGAAAAAAAATTATCAAATTTGGTTGATTCTACAGAACCGGACAATTATTCCTGTATAACGTATTTTGGGGTGACAACATATTACATTGGCATCTGACGCCTTAAGGGGATTGGAAGCGGCGATTTTCTGTCTTTATCTAACACACGTGGAACATAGGATTATAGACGTGTTCTATGTCCAACGTACCGATTAATCTAATGAAGCGATAAGAATTCTGAAAACAGATTTGAATTTGTCGTCAAGTCTACTTGAGATCGACTTTCCCACATTTTTGATATTGTCCCACCAAAATCATAAAAATGATATATTATAAAAAGTACTTAAAAAATTTACAAATTTCAACTTTTGGAGAAGTTTAAATCAAAAAATCAAAAATGTGGGAAAGTCGATCTCAAGTAGACTTGACGACAAATTCAAATCTGTTTTCAGAATTCTTATCGCTTCATTAGATTAATCGGTACGTTGGACATAGACCACGTCTATAATCCTATGTTCCACGTGTGTTAGATAAAGACAGAAAATCGCCGCTTCCAATCCCCTTAACACTGTTGTTAGTTTAGGTTAAATTAGAATTGTATTAATATACAAAACAATAAGTAATAACCATTAGAGTTTAGTAATTTATATTACCTATATCAATAATCAGTATATACCTAAGCCGTACTACAGGTGAATAATGTTGCTTATATTATTCACTCAAATTTTATTTAAAAGACTCGATATATTACTTAAAGAAAATAATTTTACTGAACTAGTTTTTATCGGACTCGGCCCCAATTGTCAGTATTCCCATTTACCTACCTATTACCTGGTATAGTAATGATTGTGTATAGACATAGAGGAAGTTAAAACAAATTTTCTATTCTAGGGTTAGTCATATTATATTATTATGTGGTGATTATTTCCGAGGATATAATATAATATTATTTTATTATACCCTCATTATAATATATTATAAGTTATGACTTATTAAATATAATTGAAACTACTTTAAAGTATAAAATAAAGGAAAAAAATACCATAACTATATGTACTTACCAAACTTATTCCTGTTATTATAAAATCTCCGATATTTGATGGTCCTTTAGTGACAAATCTCAACGCTTCTGACCGGAAAAGTATTGAACGCTCTTTGTAAGTAACTTTGGACTTGGACAAGGTTAACGTGGTATCTCATTCCTCTCGTATCCTCAACAATCGAGCGATCCAAGGGCGCATGAAACCGAAAATTCTCAACTGCCAAACGATTGTATATTGGAAGATTCGGAGTTCTACCCGTTCGGTGACAAGATAATAGACCAACACGTTTTCTGGAATATCGTTGGGTGCGTACTCGATGACACTAAGTACCTGTTGACGTAGCAACCGGAAGTAGTCGAGCAAATTATATGACATACGTGAAGTAATAAACTAATAAGTAAAAAAAAAATAAATATATATTAATATATTATATTATTATAGTAAATTATAATTTTACATGCACGGAACACGCGAGTTCTTTAACTGGAGGTAGTTAAACCGAAAATGATACCTATAGTGGATCTCAGTCGTTTTAGAACGCCAAATCTGAAGACCCGCCCCCACTCTGCTCCGAGCCCTCCAAATCTTCAGAACGGCAGTGACCGTGGAGCACAAAATGTTCAAATACAGCTCTGTGTATATTGATATATTATAACAACGATCGTGTATTTCGGATTTTCCAAAACCACTCGGCGAATTAAGGTTTTCTGTTTATCATTACTCGTCCTATTATAAATAGTTATTACTTACAAAATATTTGGCAATTGACCCTTCTAATATAATCTAAAGGGGGGAAAACTGGAAAAGTATACTTATCCATACTACATTTAAATTAAAGAGTACACAATCGTAAATTACGATTATTTTATACGTTTACCGTTTATGTATTCGAAATTGGTCTCATTTTCACGAACGTATAAATGCGCGTAATAATAATATTATTATTATTATTATCGATTTATTATTTATTATTATAACATAATACATATTAAATATATTGAATAATTTGTATTTAAATATTGTTACTTTAGAATATAACTCAAAGTTAAAAGTAGATAATTTTCTTTATATTTAATTTATTTATATATTGTTATTTTTGAATAGAACTTTAGGTATAAAGTAAATATATGTTATATGTTTTGTTTCAAAATATAAATGTATAAATATAATGTATTTATATTATGCTATAATAATTAAATCAATACATTTATATAATTCTTATATTATAATATACTTCCTATATCAACATTAAAAGAATAAAGTAGGTCATAAGTTAAGGTTTTCTGTTATAAATCACAAATAAATATATTATATAATAGTTGTTAGGTGTTTTATGTTTTATCCCCCTCATAAAAAATAGTTCCTGCACCACTTCATATATTTGTATAAAGTGATTTAATCTGCCACAAGACACACAAGTATACCATATAATAGATAGGTACATAATATTTAACTACCTACATGAGTAAATAGGGTGTGTGCTGTGTGGCCTTTTACGCTTCGTTTTCCTCGTAGAACCTTCATAGCGCAGCGTGTCGTTGTTTTGGCTGATAACCAATGAACACTGAACGCTACCTACAACGCACCTGCAATAACATTACCATCCCTTTTCGTTTCGAGGCAAATCTTACGGGCGAGGCACGTTTGGGCCAGGGACGTTTAGGTCACTAATAAAAATGCAACCCATTTGGACCAGGATTTTGTGAACCCGTTTGGGCCAATTTTTTCAGTACATTTTAAATAAAGTACTTCTAATTTCTAAATATTTACTAGAAAGCCCGCTTAGACAGAACGCGCGCGCTTTTAGTTTACATTGGTTAAGCTTAAGTATCGGAGAGCAAAACGCGCCATCGTCGGAGTAATAAGATGTTCAGTTTAACTGTGTAAACTAATTTGTAATTTGTAGATTATGTACAGAACAAAATTATTTATAATTGATAACTGACCAAAAACCCACAGTTATATTATACATCATACGTATAATACAATAATAGATAAATGTTTCAAGCAGCTCAAATTTAAATAGTTCATTAAAAAACACAACATACTACATGCACGATGGGCACAATATAAAAATGGTGAGATATCTCAATTGACGTATTTAAAGATTATTGGACAAAAGTTTCAAGCAGCTCGAATTTAAATAGTTGATTAAAAAAATATATTTTCGTAATTCAGTCGACTCGTATTTAAAAAAATTAATAATTTGTACCTAATGTACCTATTTATTTTTTTAATATCATACACAATTAAATAATAATAATAATAATAATAATAATAAGAAACAACATTTTTAACCGTGCTAAAGACAGTCCTAAGCCTGTTAAAAATAAAATGGGAAGGAAAATGCTGGTCCAAACGAGTTGTATAAAAGTAATATATTTTAGTCCAAACGGGTCTTCAAAATTGGTCCAAACGAGTGGTGTTTTAGAAAAATTGGTCCAAACGGGTCCTGCCCAATCTTACAGCCATACGAGCGATTGTAAAGAGATTTATTTTTTTACCTGGAATGAGTATATGGAAACTCCACCAGTATATTAAGGCCTTCTTTGTGTAAAACTAAACAATATTTCCCTACTAAGTAAGCTCAAATATTCAAAATGAAAAAAAAAATTGTGTTAGAGAAAACTATAAATATACTAAATAGTTATAATAATGGATTTATATTGGACCTAATGGTTTGAATATCTACAAATCAGTGGCGTATTTAGGATTAGGAATTTTGCTAGGGGTGAACGAAAAATATAATAATTAATAATACACCTATAAATACGCACATAATATACATTTTTGAAATCCCCTAACTTGTTATCTATTGAAGTAAGTGGATCAAAGTGAAATAAGAAACACAAACTGTATAGTACCTAATTCTTATAAAAGCATTTATTATAAAATCATACTAGTGTTTAATACGATAAACAAAAAAAATAGTTATAATTCCAAATCCAGTTTTCTCATTTTTTGGATGCTCAGTTCATCGATAACCTCATCTGGCATTATTTTTGTATTGACCGAGGACACACCAATAAAGCCAACACATTAAGGAATAAGAGCTCGTCTTACAATAGGTTAAACCGCGGAATTAGACCTGTAAAATCAGTGGGTTAAGTGTAATCTAGGTTTAAACTATGATTGTAAAACGGGCCCTAGTCGGTTAGGTTAGGTTAGGTAAGGTTAGCCCTAATCGGTTCTAATAAACAAAGTATATAATAATTACTATTTAATTTATAAGTATTATTCAATATTAGAGAGGAAAATTGATAAAATATTTACTTCTGTCATACTATTTATATTGAGTAAGACTTCTTACCTAATTAGAACTTGAAAAACTTCGTTCAGGTGTAGCAGTTGATACAGGGAAAGTACAAAATATTTTCAAGAGTTCATGAATATTTGGATAAATTTTTTATAACAAATATCTAAACCATGTAAACCAGAGGTGAATAAAACATTTTCAGTCAATAACTACACATCAGTCACTAAAAACAAACCCCACGCCCTATGGTAAATCTACAGTTTTCATGTTAATTTTGTTTTATTTACCTACCAACTGCTAATCGCGTTTATTATAAACACTCTTGCATTAAAAATAAGTAGCAGAAAAGTAAAAATACGGCACTCACACCATACCACCATAGAGGTATATGTTTTTGTTGTCCGATATATTATAATATGCCACATATTAACATATATGCCGCGAACGACTAGTGGCGTATAGTATATATATCAGAGCGGTAAAATTACCACGGCTAGAACATTTAGAAAACAGACATACTTAAAAGTAATATCATATTGAGAAATACAGAAAATGAGAAAACTTAACTTTACAAAAAAAAGGTGGGGGATTTATCCCCCATATCCCCCCGCCCCCCGTAAAAACGCCACTGCTACAAATTATATCTCAAAATTTTAGTTCACAGTTCAAAATATTATAAGTTATAAACTTATAACATATAATGTCATAATAAAATAATATACCTACTTATTTTTTGATCATTACAGCCATTGCAATTTGTAAGATTTGTTCAAACAATTATTATTATTATTTTTAAGTTTTTAATATTTTTTTGGCATATATTTATTTAATAAGGATAATAATTATTATAAGATTTTTTTCACTGGCGGAGCTTACATGAACCCAATATTTTACCTGTTTTGTTTTCCTGGCGGAGTTTACATACCATAACACCTGTTTTATTATTTTCTCTGATTTTTTTAATATTAATAAATATATATTTTATAATATGAGTGCCCATGTGTAGGAATTACCTGAGATAAATCACCATATTATTTTACACCTGCTACAAGGGTGGGTAAAATAATAGTGTGTATTTTATACCGACCGAAATTACAGTTTCACTGTAGGAAGGTGTTTGATGTTGGGTACATTTCAATTTCGGCACATTAAATTTTATTATTAATTTTACGCCGTTCGTGTAGGCGTATATTATATTAAATTGTATTATACACTGAAACTTCCATATAACGATCGACCAAACAAATTTGTATTATAGAGAAATTCGTTAGATATAATTAAATACTTACCTAAATGTTAGTCTAATTTAGTTTGGATCTCAAAAATATTTCGTTACGCGGAAAGTTTTACTGTACATAATTATATAGGCATAAATATTATGGATGAACTTATGGGCTATACTAAGTAGTAAGTACGTTTCCAAGACGATCTGTTTGATTTAAAGTCAGTAGGCAAGGTCGGCTATAGGGTATACAGCCTGTATATTGGATGTTTTGGCTAAAATAACTGTTTAATATATTATAAACTATATAGTATTTTGTCAGGAACGTTTTTTCCCGACCAGCCCGCATTGTGTCATAAAAAACTTCGTTTCAAAAATTATACTAAGATTACCTACTCTGATATTTGAATATAAATTATGCAATAACCAAAACTTTTTAACTATTATACGAACACTCGAGTATATAAGCATAAATAATGCTTATCATTTTTGGAATATATTACACTTATTGTAATGCTCATCGTAAGAGCAGCTTTCCAATATATTTCGTTCAACTAGAAAAAAAATCGAAGGCCCGTACATCTACATGACAATCCACTTAGTTTTATCCGAACATCTAAGAATAATAGGTAATTTATTATACTTTCTTAGTAACGTTTTTGTATTTTAAATAATAATATAATGGTGAACGACGAACATATTATAGTAATATTATGTTCTGTATATTTTATACCTTCATCATTCAGACATTTACACTACGGCACGAGTTTTTTTCCAGGAATCTATTTAATCTTTAACTACGCAGTATAATAAAGACACCCCCCGTAGTGCGCACGAAAACCTTTTCGTTATCCGTTGTCACGGTTTTTGTCATTTTCGAGAATGTAATAAATTACACACACACACATGGATTATATTTTAAAAGCATTTTCTGATAGGCATCGGGCCGTCTGTCTGTATGCACATGGACGTGCAGGGCATAACAAAATACAAAGCGAGGGGATGAAAAGATCCAAACCGGTTCCTCCACCCGGTCGTTTATGCAGCATATATAATAATACGAGATAATAGCGACAAAGTATATTATGGGCGAGGTCGATCGGTTCGAGGGACCCAACTAATCCTGCTGAGGTATTTATGACCTGCAAGTGCAATGAATTTATACCTATATATAATTTAGTTTTATATTTTTTTTTCTCCTGACAGCGTTCACGAAGAAAAAAAATAATGGGTGGTACACGTACCCATATAACCTAAATCGTTTTGTTGGAATGTCGATGTGAAATGGAAAAAAAACATTAATACAAATTAACGACGATACGAGCATGTATATTATAATAAATAAAATAACCGAGTAGGGTCGGTGTTTTCGAACAAAATGCATCGTATACCTACTGTATTTACATTGCAACACAGCACGAGTGTTTGTAACATATTTTGTAAAATATTCGAATCTCCCAGAGAGAATTCTTTTACGTCCTTCTTCGAATCGTCAATTCATCGTACTCATAGCAGAGCAGAATATTTTTGGGGAAACGTATACGAAAAAATGTACCATAACCGTTGCACGAATAGGGTGCAATAATATTTCGCAACCATCAGTTTAGCCAACCTACGTACTTTGCTGGGCAGTGGTGCGCGGATAATATTCGCTTACTAGTGTTGGTTTGTGTTTCACATTATTGCCAACCAACGCTCAAGTAGGGTGGCCTTGACGACATGGCGACACGCATGACGCCGAAACCCCACAGATCGGCCACGTATTTCGCCTTTTCGCGAGAATAATATTACTCGAACGATCACCGCTTGGGCCGGACCGGAAAAAATTTAACATTTTATACAAGCTCACCCATTTCCAAGGGTTTTTACTGAATGAACAAAAAAGTTGCTATATCAACTATAAATTTGATTTACACATAATAAAATTATATTATTATATAAATCCAAAATTTTACTTTGTAAATTTCGAGGTTTATTTTATTTATATGCGTGTTCTTCAAATGGTTCGTTGTTTTCAGAATATTACAATATAATATAATATTATATGATGTGTCGATGTGACTTAAAAAAAAACCAACCTACCCTAACTTGTAATATATATATATACAATATACATATATAAACAAATAATAATCAAATAACAAACAAAATATAAAATGTAGGTAAAGTAGGTGTGTCTGGCGGCGACCATCATACAATGTCAAATCTTTTACATATTTTTAAAATGTATAAAAATCTTTCATTGTAACTTATAATGTTTGAGAAAAAATATACTTACCTATGCATTTATATTATTTTATAAATATACATTATAAAATAATATTATTGTATAAAATAATATTTTTAATCACTAGTCAACTAAATTGAAATAAAAATATTGACGTCCTAAAATAATGGAAGCGATGAATGTATTGATTTCTTACAAAGTGTTTTTTTTTGTGCATTTATATACGACAAGTAGTTGAAATAATGCTTCGATTTTCAACTTCAGTATCTTATGAGAAAGTGAATCTAGTAGGTACTTTGAACAGTTCAAAATGGAAAATTCCTTAAAGTTTTCAAAACTGGAAAAATAAAAATAAAATTAAGGAAAAATGCATAAAGTTGTCAACAAAATCTATTTAGTTTTTTTGTGTAACCAAAAAACTAAACACCGTAAATACTTCAAATTTTCAACACATGTTTATATTACAATTTTCAATATACATTATTAATTATTAAAATATTTTGACTCTTTTTGAGTTACTTATAAGTACAAGAAAATTTGGAATTTTATTAGTTATTAAATTATTGTCGATAAAAATTAGTCTAAATACTTGAAAATTTAATACAAGATTCCTCATTGGTTTATTTTAATGGAAATTATAAAAAAATGTTGAATGTAAATTCATAATATTTTTTTATGAGAGTTTGATGTTAGAACTTTGATAAAGGTCTTGAAAATCACGAACATTTTCAATCTAATAACTAATAATAGGTTTCCTAACTTAAACAAACAAAAAAGTGTACTGGATTGTCAAAATTAAATTTTTGTGAGCGTTTGAAATTTCGGGCAAATGTAAACTGGGCCCGAAGTTACTTTTTTTGTTGTAAACTCGACCCGAGAATTTTAGGTAATATAAATAGGTAGATTATAATCTCGGCCCGGAAATTTCAGGTGGTAAAATAAATCGATTTTAAACTCGGCCCGAAAATGTCAGGTGTCAGATTCTATGTTTCCTCCTGAAATGTGGGCCAGTGCATCAGTTGAAACGTATTTAACAACAAATGCATGTGAATCATTTCATGCGCATTTTAATTCAAGTTTTAATTCCACTCACCCCAATATATATTCCGTCATTTCAAAATTAAAAGAAGTACAAACAGAAACCTACATTAAAATCAACAGCCTAGATGGACCATTTAAATTCCAAAATATAAAAACTAAAAAAAAAAAGAACTCTTAGAAAGAACACTTACAAAATATAAAAATAAAGAAATATCAGTGAGTGAATATGTAAAATACATGGCTTTTTACTTAAAAAACTAGATTATATATAATATTATTATACTAAAATTTTTCACTCATTATATACACTACAATTTTACTTATATATTTTTTATTATATTTTTACACATTTTTACACTTATAAATTTATATAATTACATTTATAATTATTTTATTATCAATATTATAACATTTTAATTACATTTTCATTTAAATAACGAATTTCATACTATGAATAATAATATGAAACTGAAAATAATTTTTGGAGGATAATGAGAACCGCCTCGTGGTGTCCTCTGGGTAATGCTAAATGTTTCTCAAAAATATTATAAGAAAAATGATGGTTTTTACACCTAAATCAATTTTACCTGAAAAAAATCGGGGCCGAGTTTACATCTAAATAATTTTAACCTGAAAAAAACCCGGGCCGAGTTTACATCTAAATAATTTTGACCTGTAAAAAACCCGGGCCGAGTTTACAATCTCCCGAAATTTCAGCCGTAAATTAACGAATTCACATCGAAAGATTTTTCAATTTTTTTTTTTTTTGTAATTCATAAACAAAGAACCGTGGATACTTGAAATTTTCACCAAATATTTATTTTTTATTTTCTATACATAATAATTTGTTCAAAATATTTTGACTAGGTTTTAATTTTTAATATTTTTAAATTTTTTTCTATAAATCTCAATGTTATATTCTTATTGGTTGGATCAAAGAGCTTAAAAATATAAAACAAGGGTTCTTCATAGTATTATATAATAACAGATGAAAAATATTAGATACATAAGCACCATTTTTTTTTTACAACTATACATAAAGTTCAAATGTTGGCAATAATGTTGTAGTTAAAAATGTATAAAAGCAAGGTTTCTCATAAGTAGTTCATACTGTAACCAAATCTAAAATATATATATACATATACAGTTTTTTTTTCTAGATATGTTAAGTACAAATTTGGATGAAATTAGATATTCAAAAGAGGAATAAAGATTTTAGTTATCTTGTTGAAATTTAAAAATATTATTCGTAGGTGCTTGAAACTTTTAATAATTATTACTTAATTTAATTTAAAATTATACTCGTATAGAGGTTTAGATTTACATTTGTGATCATTGCACGATGGAACGCATAATACGTATGTAATACATGCTCGAGGACCTATTTATTATTATTACATTGTATACACATTACATACAATGACATTTTCAAATGTAATTTGTTTGGCAAAAACTTTATTACTAAACCTTAATACTAAACCTTAATACTAAACCTTAATACTTTATTACTTATGAGTTATGACTAATGACTAATATTAAAATATTATTAAATTACTTGAACAGCAATAATATCATAAAATATAATATATCTATTTAGTCACATAGGCCACGAAAACTGGAGGCTGGCCGCGGCTACACTCTTAGCGGATTATTTGCTGTAAGAGCTAGCAAACAATGACACAATATTTGCCACGGTTTTTCAAATAACTCGTATAACTGATATAACTGATAGTAACTTAATATTAATATCACAGCTATATATAATAACTAGATAGCAAACTTCTTCTTATCAATGACGCTGGTGGTAGCCATGTACAACTTGGACAATATTTACTAATCGTTAAAAAGGTAATATGATAATAAACAGCCACATTTCATATCAAACAAGCCCGTTGTCAATCAAAACGATTAGAATTTGTAAACATTGAACAAGTGACAAATGGCGTTGGGCATCCATAATTCAATAATGTTGTTGTATATAGAGTTGGCATCTATGGTTATTATAAATATCTGTGAACTATATTAATGTTTTTATAATGTCCTTGTGAATAATAATTTTTTTGTTTTATCAAAATGCGCGTTTTTTTTGCATTCCCGAACGCAACAGGCGGTCGCATAGAATGAGAACCACTGTCTACACGGTGGGTGAGGTTCGGGGTACTAAGGCGGCCAGTCGCCAGCTGTCGTGGTATACAGTGTACACTACAGACCGTCTTCCCGCAGCATCGTTGTATACTTGTATATTATCATAATCATTGAATTATTCAAATTTAACATATCCATTTCAGTTACACGTTTTGGCCCTTCTAAACATATACTGTACAGCAGAACGGTTCACACTTCCCCACCTTTTTTAGATTCTGAGCGAAGCGATGAATGTATTGGTTTAAGGTTTTACAATGATGTGTTTTTTTTTATGTGTGTCTGTGTACACGATAAGTAGTCAAAATAATGCTTCGATATTCAACTTCGATGGGGAAGTGAATATTGTTGGTGCATCGGGGAGGTCAAAATATAAAATTCCCAAATCGGTTTTTGACCAAATAGCTTTTGTTTTATCGTGTAACTCTAAATGACCGTAGATGTATACAATTTTCACTGGTTGTTTATATTAGCATTTTCTATTCACGATGAAATTTAAAAAAAATTGTTTTGAACTGTTTATAGACATATCAGTTTCCATTTTTTTTTAGTTTTTTTTCTATGAATATCATTCAAATATTATTTGTTGAGCCAAAAAGCGTGAACATTTAATACAAGAATCCTGATATATTGCTACAATAGCAGTTGAAAAATATAAAAAAATACATAATATTATGTAGTTTCAATTTTTTTTATTATTTATTATGTAAGGGGCAACATTTAGGCAATTTCTTATCTTGTTATAGCCGCCCTATGTGTTAGTTGTAAATGATTATTATCGTGAGTGAAATTAAATGCTGGTATCCTCTCTCGTACTCGCATGCACATGTCAATAACTCAATAACCATATCAATTTCACTACACGATTTGTACAAAAACATACCTACATTTGCTTTAACAAAACTAAAGTTAGTTAACGTTGTCTAATTTTTATTCTGAAAAAATATTTGAATTCAGCAGAAAAATGTCTGTAGATCGTACGAAACATTTTCCGTTTTTAATATTAATTTTAATTTTAATTATAATTCGAAAAAGTTTATATTTCAAGTTTTCAATTACAGTTCACAATAATATAAAATTTTTATTTTTTACAAAGTGCTTCATAGAATCTATAGAAAATTTTCTGGTGAGTTCAAATTTCTTTTCAGAATCAAAATCAGACAACGTTAAAAACTTTAATTTTGTCAATATTCTAGGTCTTTTCAGCTAAAATTGACGGCAGTAACGAGGCCCTTTAGAGTTCGATTTTTGGCAACATTTATCAAATTTTAAAATTTAAATGATTTTGTAGTTTAAAATGTATAAAATGTTCAACTGTTGCTAATGATAGCTAATGATTGAAAACGTACAACAAGGTTCCACGTAAGTAGGCTATTTTGTAACCAAAAAAATTGTATAGGTATTTTATGTTTAAATATGGACGAAATAACACATTAAATAACTAAGAATAACGATGTTAGTTATTTTGTTGTAGTTTTATAATATTAATTCAACTTACCGGCTAATAAGTAATAAGTAGGGTTCGGAGGTACTGCATATTTTTCTTGGTTCGTCCTAGAATATTCAAAGTAAGATACAAATATGTATCACACTTCTCTGATGTCATAAATGAAATTTCATTCTGCTATTTTTTGCATATTTTCAGTTTTTATTGTTATTTTGCTAATTTAGGGTTTATAGAGCTATTTTTGGGTATATTTTCATAATATACATAATATATACTTACATTTTATACCAAATATAGGAAATTATCATATTATGTTGAAAATAATGATTAACTTGGTTAGGAAATTATAAGTAGACCTTAAAAGTCCACTTTTACAAACATATTTCAAGTAATTTAATATATTTGTTAACAGTTTATAATTCAACTAGTCTTGACAGTCCCTGACGTCTATGAGCCTAACAGTCTTATAAAATTGTAAAATGACATTTAATTTTTTTCTAATCAATTTTAATATTTTCAAGTTAGATGCATATTTTTTGATTTTTTTGTGCTATTTATAGCGCATATTTTGGAGTTTTTATGTGCATATTAAAGAGCATATTTAAAAGTGGGATAATCGATATCAAGTTAACCTCATCACAAATTTAAATATGTATTCAGATAATAATTTCCGTATTATTATAGTTCTATCATTGATTATAGAACAGACTATTCTATAATCATAATGGTTCTATTGACTATTGGAAATTAATACGACAATGGACAAAAGATAGAGACGGTATCGAATTCGCGCTTAAAAAGTCATTTGAGAAATGTTTTATGGGACGTTGGCGAGAAAAGTGATGTGTAGTAACGAACAAAGAAGATACATATAAAAGCTGTATTAATAGTTAAATGGTTACCTATATAAAAATTGTGTTTAATTTAATTACCGGTATGATTCGATTCTCTTCACTTATAATTTATGGAGAATAATATTAGATGGAAATATTAAAATACGCTATGCCTATTACCTCAATGGCTATCGATGTTTCGTATTCAAGGATTTGGTCAAATACACGAATGCACCGTACAATTTAATTTTATGTAATATATATAAACATATAATTAATAAATTTAAATAGTTTATAATTATACTAAATGTATTACCTGAATCGTAGCTGCATATGGATTAAGGTCCAGAGGTTCCAAACCTATTTTATTTGGAGTCGCATTTGATCTTTTAATAAATGTTGAAGGCACACACAAATAACTAAATACATATTATTTTTCAACGATACAAGTAGGTAGGTAAATGACAGTCAATATGTACCTAGTCATACCGCTTAAGTCCCTAACATAAATAACCATCAGCATATTTACATATTTATATAACTTATCACTTGATACTTAGGTACACAAGCTACACTTAATAAGACAAACATTACAAAGGACAGTTGAAGAATTTCACGGTACACTTGTGTGCCGCGGCACAGTGGTTGGGAATCCCTGGGTTATGATCTATCAGTATTATATGTGACACAAAGTATAAACAGTGGCAGGTGGCTTTTTCGTATTATACTACATATCGCCCCTTTTTGCCATTACTCATTGACAATGGTTTTATTGAGAGTGTCTGATTCCTACCTTGTACATACCACAATCTGGCCGTTATTTATTAATCTGTTAAATTTTAGTTTATTTATTATAATGATGTTTGAGAATATCAATATATAGTTGTATAAAAAGATATTGGTTTTTGGAATATCAATACCTATTAAATAGTAGTAGACACTAGACAGTAGTTTGATCAGGATCTAAGTCGGTCGTCCCTAAATAAAATAATATATATATGTATATATAAATTATATATAATTTCCAAATACAATATACCTAATGTTGTAATCTGTAGGTCAGTAGGTAGGTACTATTTTTTTTTTATTCTATTTATTTCTCATCTACTTATTATGAAGAATTTGATAATTGAATTGCTACTAATCGTGTCTTATTATAGCCAATATCATTTAGACTGGAATAGTGGAGTATGATTTCCATTCACATGGAATAATATAAATAATATAATTTAATATAAAATATATAATATAAGTATATAACGTTATCGTTATGACCAAAGGCATATTATAAGTTACCTATTAATATTAGATCACGGTAAGCAACTAAAGAAGTTATAGACTAGAGTGCCCTTATCACGGCGGACCCTGTAGATCACATGCTTTACTAATGCCCAATATAAGACAGTTTTAATAAATCAATATAGGTATATTACGATTCGTCATTTTATTGTGAGAAAAAGAATGGCTACAAAGAAATAATGAGATAACATAACAATAATTATTGGGAACATTAATGTTTTAAATATAATAAGCCATGTACACACAGTATAACAGAAATAGCAAACTTGTGTAATTAATTACAGATTTATAACTATATAATAACGTTTGTTTTTATCAAAATTTAGTTTATTTATTTAAATATATAATTAACAATTATCATATAATAACTAACTTAGTGATGAAACTAGAAAAAAAAATTATAAGAATTTGAATTTATTTAATATGTATTAAAAGTATGGTGTTTTCCAGAAATAAAAATGTTTTTTGTGTGGTCGGGCAGGTGGCAATCGGTTATGCAACAGGTAGGTCGTACAGGTAGAAGTCGGAGCCACGTCTTGTTAGTGGAAGACAAGTGGGGGTATTGTTCGTGATCCGTTCGCTTTCCATCTTTCGAACGTCGAGAGCCTCTCCTCAAAAATGAAATCCAATACCAGGGACCCATCCGATGACGCGATCGTCCGGCCACTGCCACCGCCTCTATACGAAAAGATTATAAAAATTAAAAAGATACATAATATTATAGAAATCTAGAATAATAATATCCTAAAACGATAGATTTTTATACGAGAGACCGAAGAACACGTAATTAAAATACGTTAATTTTACGGCATTAATTGCGGTAAACTGCCACGATTAATGCGGTTCTATGTTCTAAGCATTAATCTGGTCATGCAATTGCATCCATTAAAATACCATATTTTGTATTAAAGTGTACAGTTTACGTATACAGTAGTAGTAGTGACAAGATAATTCGAACCTCGATAGTTCGAAAAACTCTATAAATCGAACTAAACGCTGAGTCCCCTGAGGAAACATAATTAAATTTAAAACATATATAAAAAATATAATTAGAAGAAAATACATGTATTTCGGTCCCCTCGATAATTCGAATTTTTTTCCAAGAACCTCTATAATTCGAATTTCCTTTAACGTGATTATAATATATAAATTCATATGTGTATACAAATTAAGATAATGTCCAATCTATTTGACGTACTCGTAATAAAACTAATAACGACGGTGGTTAAATATTATCATAGTTTATAAATGTTATCATACCTTACCCACCTAATCTAAACTTGAATATGTATGTATAATAAATGCATGTAATATACACATACAATTTTTCAACTCTCTTTAATTCGAAATAATTTGTTTTCCCTCGATTATTCGAACACTCGGTAAATTGAAAACCTCTATAAATCGAATTTTTTGACTCGGTCCCCTGAATTTCAAATTATCGAGTGGCTACTGTATAATGCTAATTTGATATTATTTATGCTTACGTCGTATTGTTTGTAAATTATATCTATATTATTCGTCCCAAAGTTCATTAAAGGACGTATTGCGGCTGTTTTTAATGCGGCATTGGCAAATGCAATTTTATAACGACGTGTCAATGAAAATTAAAATCAATTTTCAATTTTGATACCAATTCAATGTAACTTTGGAATCACAAACAATTATTGATGGTTGAGTTGAAATTATGTAGGTATTTGAATTTTTTAAATATTCATTATTCATCAATAAAAATTTATAATTTACTACCTTCAATTCTTTTCACATGACATACATCAAACTTAACGATAGATAATGAATTATAAATATGATTCATTATACAGTTATACTTCCTTATTAGTTATTAATTGTTAATAGTAAAATACTCAAATGGTTTAAAATTTATAATTTATACAATAATATCTATATATCAGTTTCGTTCATTCAACAACAACCGCAAGTAACTGAAAGATTTTGATATAGGAATGCTAGTAGAGATTGGAGACATTTTCCAAGTAGCACATCGGTTAAATATGGAAACCTTCAAAAATCTTTATAGACATACGACATACCTTATAATCTATTCAATAAAATATTATAAACATACAAACTATAACATACAAAACGTACGTTTTAATATTATATTATATTATAATGCAACCAAAAAGTAATACAATTAAACATAAAAAATATTTCTTAAATATGCATTTTTTTAATTGAATATAGAAGCATTTCTATTGTCTTTGCCAATCACAATATCATTATCAATAGACATATTATATCAATGGAAGATGGTCAGAAATATAAATGCGTTTCAAGTACACACTTTGCTAACAAACTTTTGGGGCATTTTTTATTTTTCGAGGTTTTTAAGGTTTTTAGTCAAACGTCAAATGTCAAACGTCTCTACTGTTTTTAGGGCATTTTTTAATCTATATAATATTACAAAATGTACAAAATAAATTATATAAATATATATTACAAACACACCGTTTGGTAACCTAATTTTTCAATAAAGCTACTCACAACATTGTCTTAATGTCACACATCCCAATTGGCCGATGACGAATAATTATATACATAGCCGATAATCTAAAATGTGTTCTTATCGTGCGATAACATTGTTTCTGTGGTGAGCGTGACCGAGGGGCGATAAAAAGATACGAAAATATTTGGGCGGTGATATATACTCTCCCGGATTTTCAAAACAAAATATAATCTACCTCAGGTAAAATTTATGTTTACCTGAAGGAACTAGGTAAACTCCCCCGAGTTGTTTTAAAATTATATCGCAACGATATTAATATAGAGTAGGTATAGGTTATGAAGATAAAAAATTAGACATGACTCATTTTAAATATGTTCACAATATTATAATAACAATTTAAAATTTAAAAATGTTAATTTAATTTGAAACTGATTAAAATTATTATATATTATTAATATTTACTATAATTTAAATAATTTACTTTCTTAAATGAAATTCAAATGTTTATTACATTTTAAAAATGTGTATGTTCCTTTTATTTTAAACATTAAATTATAATGTATAATGTATAAATAAAGTTTCTATAGACTCGGAAGTGTTTACATGACTTGTGACTTGTCAGGTAGTAAACTGAAGTAGACCAGGAGAGTTTACCATAAGAAGAAGTTACAAGTCATTAAATTCGGATAAGAGTTTACAATTTTTCCCGAAACGTATTTCAGCTGTCGCTTATAATATTGAATGCCAAAATATTTGTCTGCTAAAATACTGTCTACTGAAATATTTATCTGCTAAAATATTGACACCTGAAATATTTATCGGCTAAAATATGGTATTGCTAAAAGACGTCATGTCCAATAAAAAAATAGTTCAATTGAAATACGGTTCGGTGTTTGGACACAATATTTTTGGATTTTATATACGCTCCGGCTTGGCCATAGTGGCTAGTGCATATTACGTACAGCCTTTTAGTTAGTCTTATGATAGTATCGTTTCATAATTCATTTTAGGGCATACAATTTATTTTTAAAAAAAAACATATTTATTTTTTTCAGAGTTTTAGGTCATATAAATGCAGTTTTTGAAAGGGCATCTAAATTGTAGCATTGTAGTAATCAGTAATAATAATAATAAAAATAAATACGAAATTCACTTTCATCGCGAAGCACTTAATCATTATAAATAATACAAGTCTTTGTGAAATACAAACACTAGTTGCCACTTGCCACTGCCTTCCTTACTCATGTTATGTAATAAGGATTAAACGTTTACTTTACACGTCAATCATTATTTGTTGGTATTTTTCAGTTATCCCTACAACCGAACGGTATAGGTAACCTACTAAATTGTTACTACACACTAATACTATATCGTAAGTTCATTTACATACGCTTACGCAGACGACACTGCAATTATGTGGCGCTGTAGTCGTGGTACCGACAAAATAAACCAGGGTTCCAGACAAACAGTGCGCGCTTGATGGTCCGCATAAGACTCACGAATTACATTATTTATTTCATGTTTAAATAGCGTCTGGAATTTTGAAGGGGCTAAAGCCTTACTTTGATAGTATTGACATTTTTTGGAGGGCATAGCCCCTAAAGACCCCTCCCTCCTATGGTAGTAGGTTACAAGTGGTTCACTGCAATGGATGGTGTTCAATTTGAATTCAATGATATAATATCATTGTGTATGAGAGACGATTCTGAGTGGAAACGGTTTTTCAGCCTATAGGATATTTTATATTATATTTAAACAGTTATTATTAATTAGGTACCTACTCAGTTGTGCAGTTTGAGATACAATAATAATATTGTGGGGGACGAGGTGGCCGATCCGGGTTCGATCCTTGGTCACCGGGCGGCATTTTTCTTCGGGCAAGTCACGGTGTCCGGAGAATAAGTACCTCCACCCCCCACTCCGAGGCATGGCAGAAACCTATGGGTGCCCCAATAGAAATTCTGCCAAACACTCACGTGCTCCTAACCGACCGTATCAAGTGTCTCAACCCTACTGTATAAACCCTACCACAACGTTCAAAAACACCATACAGCTAATGGCTATAGTTACCGGGCTTACGATTAATAAAAATAAAAAATAAAAATAAAAAAAGGTGGGCAAGTGGGTGTCGCTCTGCTGTACAGTAGGTTACAAGTGGGTCACTGTATAATGGATGGTATTAAATTTGAATTCAATGATATAATATATCATTGTATAAGAAAAACGATTCTGAGCGGTGACGGTATGTCAGTCTATGTACAAGACATATTATATACATATCTATGGTATTAAACAAAAAATTGACCTATAATAGGTACCTATAATAAATTCCAAACTAATCATATCACAATATCCATTAGATACTTATAACGCGTTATACATCAACAAAAACCGTGATACTATCATTACTATCATAGATATATAATAGTACACTTTAGAAGTTTCAAGTACCCACGAATAATATTATTCAATCACAACAAAATAACTAAAATCGTAATTCTTGGTTTAAATATGAAATTAGACCCTTACTGAAATCCAAAATGAATATCAACATCAAACTTCTAATTTATAAGTCACTACTCAGGCCACTATGGACTTATGGCATCCAATTATGGGGTGCCGCTAAACCCTCAAACACCCGTACAATCCAAGCCTTTCAGTCAATATGCCTTCGCCTAGTTGCATCAGCACCCTGGTACTTAACCAACAATAATCTCCACAAAGATCTCAAAATCCAAAATCTTAACCAAATCTCCAAACTATATTACATCAGACTCCACAACAAATTTCAACATCACACAAATCCACTAATCTCTAAACTATCAACCAACTCACTCCCTGGTAACCCGCGCCGTAGACTAAAAAGGCAATGGTGTAGAGATCTTCTTTGAAAAGTGAGCTTAATAAGTGCTGGAGGTCGCTACCAGGTAACACCTCCAAACCTCAAATTAATTACTTATTTACTGTCTTATATTATATAACTATATATATTTTTTTTTTTTTCCTCTCTCTTCTCTCTCTCTTCATTGTTATTCATGTCATAGGGTGTTACCACTGGGTATCTTCCCTAATCTAACTACTCATATCATATTTTTACCTTTCTTATATCAAACCTACTTACTGTACAAAAAGCATGTATAGATTGTAGATTTCTTCAAATAAATAAAAAAAAAAAAAAAAATATGAAATTTTGTCTAAATTTGAAATTAAAATGTCTGTAAAAAATAAGTATGTTTATATATTTTTTAGATTTTTTGGTTACAGTATGAATTATTTAAGAGAATATTTGTTTTAAATGTTCAACTCTTAGTTATAAAAACTGAACATTTTATAATTTTTTAATTCCAACGATTGATAGTTTTCGAGATTTTGATAAATTTTGTCAAAATTCCAACTTTAAATGCTTATAAAAAAAAATCGTGCCTATGTATTTTTAATATTTTTCAACTGATATTGTAACAATATATCAGGAGCCTTGTATTAAATTTTTACACTTTTTGGCCCAACAGATAAAACTTTATTAATATTTATAGTAAAAAAAAACTAAAAAAATTGAAAATTGAAAATGTCCGTAAACAGCTCAAAAAGAGTCAAAATATTTTCAAAATTTTATGGTGTATAGGAATAATGCTAATATAAACTTCGTGAAATTTTTCATGTATCTATAGTTATTCGTTTATGAAAACAACAAAATAAGGAAATCGCTAACTCGAGAAATCGAGTGAACATCCAATGTTGTAAAAATTTGAATTTCAAACGCTCATAAAAATTTAATTTGACTGTCCGGTAGAGATTTTTTTATTGATAGGTAGACAAACTTATGAGTAATCTTGTATTACATTTCAAATCTTAGATTTAAAAGAAAAATTTTTACGAATTCTTAACTCAAAATAATTGCTAATTTTCGTGATTTTTCCATATTTTGTCAATTTTTGAACTTTAAATGCTTAAAAAAAAAATTGTGACTAAGGATTTTTAATATTTGTCATCTGCCTTTGAAACAATATATTAGGAGCCTTCTATTAAATTTTCAAGCTTTTGCAACCAACAAATAAAATTTTATTGATATTTTTAGAAAAAAAAATAAAAAAAATGGAAAATGAAAATGTCCCTAAACTGTTCAAAATAAATCAAAATATTTTGAAAATGTTATCGTGTATAGAAAATGCAAATATAAACAACCAGTGAAATTTCATGTATATAGTTTCATTTGTTTTAGAGTTACACCAATAACCAAAATCGATTTTTTTGGAAAACCAATTTTGCGTAAAAATTCCGGTTTTTCCTTAATTTTTATGTTGTTTTTCCCGGCGCTTGTGAAAACTACTGGGAAATTTATACTTTTGACAACTAGATTCACTTTCCTATCAGAAAAGCTACTGATGAAGAAAATCCAAGCACTTTTACTGTCCTAAAACGTGATGACAGACCAAAAATATAAATAAAAATATAAATAAAAAATATAAAACATACATCATTGTAAAACCAATACATTCATCGCTCCGCTCAGAATCTAAAATAATATTGTATCTTGTATTTAGCATAGTTTATACTGTGTTCTTTTAAAATGTATTATGTATATCTTATATTTAGATTTTAAATACTATTTATAGTTTATACTAAATTATACTTTATAGTTTATACTATATTATTAATTATTATTTTAGATTCTGAGAGGAGCGAGGATACTAGTGGTTTTACATTGGGTTTTTTTTTATTTATTTTTTTATATCCTGTATACAAAATTTCTACCAGAAGGAGTTCTTTGATTTCAACATATAGTGCTTTATCTTTAAGCAATTGGATCAAAATGGTATCAATGGAGTATTAGGGGGGGCGATTGGGGGCGATTGCCCGGGGCGCAAAATTCTGAGTCCTCAAAGGGGGATATAACCCCAGAGGTTATAACAAAACTATTTTTTTATTTTATTGGATTTGTTGAGAAATTATATTAGTGATATTATATGTATGAAATAACATTAATAATTATATAAAATATTTTTCCCAACAAACACAAACAAGTTGGTGTGTTCATCTCTATTTAGTATAATACAAATAATGACATTTATATGTATAAATAAGGATTACTGATTTACCGAATAACAAATCTATTAGATTTAAATGACTTTAGAACACACCAACTTGTTAACTTTAATTATATATAATTATTAATGTAATTTTCATTCAACAGATTAGCACACAGTAAACTGGGATTAATTTGAATAATATTAAAAGTATCCATATTAAAATTTAAAAGTATCTACCACTTGTCATGAAAGAAGAGTAAGTAGGTACCTGGTACCTATCTAAATGTTGTATTAAATAGGGATTAGCGAATTATGATTATAATGCTAATGCTAATGAACACAAGTATTATCAGACAACACAATATTCTATGCTAGTTGCAATATATTATATTACTATGTATCTACAATCTACATAGTACATAGTAAAAATCAAAGGTGGGCAAGTTAATGAAAATAATTAATTCAAGTTAAATTAAGTTAAGAGGACACAAGATCGATTAGTTAAAGTTAACAGTTAACAAATTATAATTCAACTCGATAAATTAATAGTTCATATAGAAAAAAAATATTAACTTAACTCAGTTTAAAAAAAGTTAATCTATTTTAGATTCTGATGAATGTATTGATTTTACAATGATGTGTGTTTTTTTTTTTTTCCCCAGTAGTTTTCACAAGCACCGGGAAAAACAACATAAAAATTAAGGAAAAACGGGAATTTTTACGCAAAATTTTTTCCAAAAAAATTTGATTTGTGATGTAACTCGAAAGAATGAACGTAACACATGAAATTTTCACCGGTTGTTTATATTTGCATTTTGTATACACGATAACATTTTCAAAATATTTTGATTCATTTTGAACTGTTTAGGGACATTTTCATTTCCATCTTTTTTAGTTTCTTTCTAAAAATATCAATAAAATTTATTTGTTGTGGCAAAAGTTTGAAAACTTAAAGAAGGCTCCTAGTTTATGTTTCAAAGGCAAGATGAAAAAATTTAAAAATCCTTAGTCACAATTTTTTTTTATAAGCATTATTTAAAGTTCAAAAATTTACAAAATATGGAAAAATCACAAAAATTAGCAAATTATTTTGAGTTAAGAATTCGTAAAATTTTTCTTTTTAAATCTAAGATTTGAAAATGGAATACAAGATTCCTTATAAGATTATTTACCTTTATCAAAAAAAAATTTCTATAAGAAAGTCAAATTAAATTTTTATGAGCGTTCGAAATTCGTAATATTTAAGTATAAACGAACAATTTCAAAATGTTAACTTAATGGATTTTTTTAAATCAACTGAGAAAAGCTAAGTTATTTCAATTGTAAATTAACCCCCCCCCCCCAAAAAAAAAAGTACCAACTAGATTCATATTCCCATCGTACAAACTACAAGATACTGAAGCGGAAAATCGAAGCATTATTTCGACTACTAATCGTGTACACAAACACAAAAATAAAAACACATATCATTGCAGTAAAATCAATACATTCATCGTTCCACTCAGAATCAAAATAGAAACATATACAAAATTGTTGTCAAACATAACAATTTTATTTTATAATTATTAATAACAATTTACCTACTAAAATAATTTTTTTTGTTGAAAACTGTATTGTACGCGTTAAAAAAATATATTTTGAGAATAAAGATGGTATCCAAAATCAATGGGCCCCGGGACCGTGCCCCCCTTGCCCCGCCATTAATCCGGGCTTGATGTCGAGTGTTCCTCGTCATTGAGTAAGTACTGAGTCAGTGGCGTCATTTGTGGGGGGGCAAGGTGGGCAGTTGGGGGCAAATGTAAACTGGGCCCGAATTTACCTTTTTTGTTGTAAACTCGGCCCGAGAATTTTAGGTAATATAAATAGGTAGATTGTAATCTCGGCCCGGAAATTTCAGATGGTAAAATAAATCGATTGTAAACTCGGCCCGAAAATGTCAGGTGTCAGATTCTATGTTTCCGCCTGAAATGTGGGCCAGTGCATCAGTTGAAAGTTTGAAACGTATTTAACAAAAAATGCATGTGAATCATTTCATGCGCATTTTAATTCAAGTTTTAATTCCACTCACCCAAATATATATTCCGTCATTTCAAAATTAAAAGAAGTACAAACAGAAAACGTACATTAAATCAACAGCCTAGATGGACCATTTAAATTCCAAACTTAAAAAGTAAAAAAAAAAAAGAACTCTCAGAAAGAACACTTATAAAATATAAAAAAAAAGAAATATCAGTGAGTGAATATGTAAAATACATGGCGTTTTACTTAAAAAACTAGATTTATATATTATTATACTAAAATTTTTCACTCATTATTTACACTACAATTTTACTTATATATTTTTTATTATATTTATACACATTTTTACACTTATACATTTATATAATTACATTTATTATTATTTTATTATCAATATTATAACATTTTAATTACATTTTTCTTTTAAATAACGAATTTCATACTATGAATAATAATATGAAAATTAAAATAATTTTTGAAGGATAATGAGAACCGCCTCCTCGTGGTGTCCTCTGGGTAATGCTAAATGTTTCTCAAAAATATTATAAGAAAAATGATGGTTTTTACACCTAAATCATTTTTACCTGAAAAAAATCGGGGCCGAGTTTACATCTAAATAATTTTGACCTGAAAAAAATCCGGGCCGAGTTTACATCTAAATAATTTTGACCTGAAAAAAACGCGGGCCGAGTTTACCATCGACCTTTTGGAAATGTTTTTTCCTCGGGCCGAGTTTACAATCTCCCGGCATTTGCCCCCCCCCCCCTTGTCATTAGCGGGCCGCTGGCGGCCTACTAACGGGCCGGTTTAAGAACAAAACAATGGATGTTATCTATTTCAATTTTTATATTTGAACATAACCATGAGCTATATAAGTCAACATTACATTAAATTAGAGGCTCTTAATTAACTAATTGAAAAATTAAATATAATTGATCAAATAATTGAAAAATTATAATAAGATCAATTGATTAAAAATTTTCAAGTTTCTGAATTTTTCCTTTGTATTAACCTAACTACCTATCTGTATGCCAAATTTGAACTTTCTAGGTCATCTGGAACTGGGTTAGAATTTTGATCTATACGTCAGTCAGTGAGTTGTAAAAATGGCGATTTTAGCCTTTAGGACTTTAATATCTAAATAACGGTTTGAAGTGTGCTTATGAAATTTGGAGCACATATGTACCTCGTAAGCCTGAATATGTGAGCCAAATTTGACATGTTTATGTGAAATATATTTTGAGTTATGAGGTTGTCAAAAGTGGCTCCAAATGGTTCGTGTTATATTACACACGGTGCTGATCGCCAGTTCTGTTAGCTAGAACTTGGCTTGACACGCTACCGTGTGTCGAGATACAAATTTTTCTTCTACCACATTTATTACCATGTCACATACATTTTAAACGAACAAATACCTATCTTCCTTCGTGCACAAATTTATCAATTTATCCTCAAATGTTATGGTTACTGCCATTTTATTTCCAATACTAATTCCCTTGACCCTTATACTCAAAACTTTCCGTAATTTACTACTAGTAATTAATTTTTATAAATCTGTTTCTTTTATCCGGGCTCGGCTTCTACTTGGCCTAGGGAGTAGGGACTTCTAATCGGCATGGTCTTCTAATCAGTTTCTTAAATCTACACGGCGTGTTTTATACAATGAATTAGCTACGTTCATGGGAGATGTACCTTCTTTGTCCATGAAATGCCTTCACTACCTACTCATTTAATACGTTTTTAATTCTCAATAATATAATCTCAATAATGTGTCTTTAATAAATGCCCTTTAATAATCAATAATAATTAAAAAAAATGCTCTTTAATAATAACCTCATAATAATTCACAATAATAACTTCAATATAATATGCTTCAATAATTCTTATAAATAAATTCTCAATAATAAATCTCGATATAACTTCTCGTACAATATAATATGCCCTTAATAAATTCAATATAATAAATTAACTTCAATATAATATAATATGCTACAATAATATTATTCTCAAATAAATTCAATATAAAATATTAAAATGTCCTTAATAATAATCTCAATATCTCAATATAATAAAATGCCCTCAATAATAATATTCTTTATAAATTCTCAATATAACTTCAATAAAACAAATGCCCTTTATAATTATTCAATATAATAATACGTTTTACAATATTATACTTTAAACTGGGTAAAAATTTTAAATAATTATTCACTTACAATAATAACGTGTTTTTTAATGCTGACATTTGTATGGATGTGATCAGAGCCAATGTTCTTTAGCGCTCCTGGCCATTTATCATATTTCCGCCCTTGTAAAATTTTTTTACCCCCCCCCCTCACACATAGGTACACTCACACACACACACATATAAAAGACTTATGCATTCGTTATTTTATTTTTAATAGTAAAAATTATAATATTAATAAAAAAAAATAAAATATTAAACACTGCCAAACTTATATAACCTTATAAAATAATTTAAAAAAAATTATTTTTTACGTTTCAAAATTTCACTTTTCGTGCTTTTTTGGTAGTATATAATTAAACTCCACTTTAGAAGGTTTATACAATTTCTTTTTATTAAGAGTATATACTACACATGCGTTTGTTGTCTCCGTACGACATATTAATCACAGATAATGTTCTTAACTAAAAGTTTAATAATAGGTCAATGCACTCTAATATAAAAACTCACAGCACACTATTGTAACTAGTGAACGAATATTTGCTATGTCACTCGTATGTAAAACCGATAACAAAAGGATGGGTAACGTCCACATATAATTTAAATAAAATAAAATAAAATCGTTTAACATGTAATTTAAGAAATAAATTTATATTTTCAATATGCTAAAATATTTTTTAGAAAATAAAATTTCTCAGACTCATTAAATTTATGTTTAATCATTAAACCGAATTAAAGATATTTTTTTATTGATATCACTATCAAGCTAGTTGTCCAAATTACTCTATAATAACAGTGATAAATATCTAACCTTAGATTATCAAAAATAGTCCGTAGGATTAAAACAAATAAAATAAAATAGATACTTGGTGTGAACTGTGAAGATAATTTTTAAGAAAATATTAGACTAATGGTATTAATTATTATTTTTTTTTCTTAACTCCAAATAAGATTTAGAGGATTTTTAATTAATTAATCGATTAATTGAATATATGTATTTTTTTTTTTAAATAGGTGAACGGTGAACATACTATCTTAATGCTTATACATTATTTAAATTCAAATTGGATCGATAAAAACCAACGAATGTTAATAGTGACTTCTTGTATACCTACTAGATATTTAGTATTTACTTTCTTATAAACAATTATTTTGTATAAACCTAGGTTACAACTTAACACTTAGGTATATTAATAGATTATGAACTACAATTTTTTTTTTTTTTTTTGGGGTTTATTGGACCTTTAAGACCATCCCGTCTCACAACCAAGCTTCCATCCTTCTCTATCCAATTATGAACTACAATTAAGTAAATTAATTTAATTTTGTATAATTATAATTAATAATAATTAGGAATTCACCGTAGAACTGTTGTAGAAGTTCTTCCTCTCACTGACTAATATAAAATGACTAAATGCTGAAATAGGAGTATCTACCTACCTATAAATATGACGATTAACGGGACTACGGGAGTCTTTAAAATATAATAAATTTAGAATCCTAATTTTAAAATGAACGTGCGGCTAATATTTAGTAATAATGATCGATTTTAAAAACTACTATGTTGATAATTAACTTCAGTGCTGAGATGGTTGCACAAAACACGATTTCCACCAGTCACATAAATTAAATTTACACCAGCGTGTCGACGCTTAATAATGATATAAAATAAAAACCAAAAAAATTACAAAGCATAAACGTTTATTAGTGTTAATGAAATACGATTACGGTTTTATAGCAATATTTATATATGTTTTATATAGCCGGACACAAACTCTTGGAGCGAACTCGGGATGATCGAGCACGGTGAATTACTACACTGGCGCCATAAACGTGATAAGTGAGGGGGCAAACTAAACAAACTTTCAAATCGGTGCCCAAACACTCCTAAAAAAACTACCTATACACCTAATTATGGTGTATGTCGCTGTTAGCACAACAGCAAACCATTCGCCGAGCGAATCTCTTCACTCGGCTCCATAGTGAGCGACGTTTAGGTCTGGCGGCTGTTACTGTAGTTTCCATTTCTGCAGCATCTCCACGGCCGCAAAGGGATACAATTTCCTGTAAACTGGCGGCCTCCAGATCCAAAGGTTTTGTCAAACCATTTTTCGACTCTGCATCCTCAATTGACTGTGGTGCCACTTTCTGTATTTGACTTAACCGTTGAGGGTCGGATTCGACCGGCTTAACCAGTGGGAAAGTTGTCGAGACGGACAACATCGTGTCGATGTCGATAAGTTCTGCAGCGACGGGTTTCATTACTGCACTGTTAGTTGTTTCCGCATACAATGAATCCAGCGAAACGGTAATTTCCGTGGACGGCATTGCATCAGGTGCATCAACTCCGGCATTTGTTAGGAATGCCATATCGGGCATCGATTTACTTAGTCTTTGAGCCTTTGAAATCTTGATACTACTAACGTCGACCGCTATCTGACGATTTTCACGTAGATCACTGAAAACTTGCATCATCAAAGCGGTTGAGGACTGCAAATCGATCTGAACGTCTTCGCTAGCGGAAATTGACTGCATTGGCATGTTGGGTAACGATTTATATCGTCGATGCAGTTTTAAACTGGTGAGATCATTGTCTTGAAACCTTTTAGGGCGATTTTGCCGGAGATCGTCAAACACCTGTTTCATTATTTCAGCAGAGGACTGTATTTGGGCTTCGGACGAATTATTCACTTCTGTGATATAAGACATAATGATAATCTAATATAGAATAAGGTCAATATATAAGACAAGTTTACACTGTGTTATGATCACTGAATGATGTAAAAATATATTTACTGATTTAATAAGAACTAAACAGTTTAGCTGCCCATAGTTACAATATTTGTAATGTTTTTTTAAAACCGGCCAGTGAGGCCCATTATTTTTTTTGAAAGAATAAATAAAAAAAAATAGAGTGTGTTTGTAGTACCTTCGTGCAGGGGAAGTAAAACTTTTTCGCAGTTGATCGTATGAGTTGTGATGTGTAATAAAATATTAAATAGGATATTTGTACTTATTCGGCATCTGTATAAAATTTTGTACATCTATAATATTATGTAAGTATTGTATATTAATTGTATTTAATTATGTATCGCTGTACACTGTTTGAATGTATAGACATTCCATAATATGTGGTTTTACACATTATAATAATTCACGTGATAATAATATAAATTCTAATTTAATAATAATTATTTCAATATTTAAAAAGCTTATTCGTCGTAATGAGTAAAATTATAATAATTACAGTAAACTCAATTTGTGAATAAATAATATTATAATATTATGTGTGTTATGGCTATGTACATATTTATTTAAATTAGCAGGGTAATATATAACTATAGACTCACTCGGGCGACTAAGTCCGAAAATACAAAATATTCTATTAAATTGTCATTTATAATTTATATAATGTTTTCAAGAAGTAATAAGTATACATTACAAGGTATGATACAAACTAGTACCTAGCTACAGTACCTACTGTTGGGTTCACTAATAAGACGTTTTGAGAATTATTCTCTTATCTTTGAAGTAAAATGTTGTTTTTAAATTCGTAATTAATAGATTATAATATAATGGTACTTATACCATTAAGTAGGTAGTATGTAAGGTACGCATTTTTACAAACCGTTTCAAAAAAAAAATTAGAAAATGTTCTAATAAAGAAACACTGCAGCTTTTGCAACATGTTATAGTAATTATTGTTATGTTTTTTTTATATCAGTTTTGTACCAATGAAAGTTTTGTTATAGTCACGATAAATATAGGTAGTTACAACATAGTTTACAGTTTTAGTATACATGCAAAGGTTAGGTTACAAAGGGTAGACTAAAATAAATTTAGTTAGTATATCTTACCAAGACATCTGGTCATGTAGATTATTGATCTAAATTTGTAATTAGAAAATATACGGACCGTTGGCTGGTATTAATAGTTAATACATACTCAAATTATTTTACTAAACTGTACAATTTAATATCTTTCTTAAATAATTAAGTTTTTTGTAATGGAATCTTCATCAGTGCCCTGCAGACTACAGTGCATCGTAAGGGTGCTCGCCGCTCGGGTAGGTCGAATTTCTTGTGTTGTTATTTATTATATTATGTAAACGAGTAATAACAACATTAATAAAGACTAAATAATTTTCATCACACACAGTCTTTATAGTGATAGCATTTTGATGTAAAGTGCGCACAACCGAAAATCATGATCAGACTAATTTTAAGGCATTTAAAATAATATGTCAATACTCAATATGACTGGAATCGAAAATTATATGAAGGCTGTTGTATATGTAATTTCAGCACACAACTTTGTGTAAATCTCTTGCACAACTCAACTACCTATATTATGTATGCGCATTAAGAAGCACTAAATACTAATGTTCTATAATATACCATTCCATCCATTTAGAACCTATTCGAGAACATGACGTTATAACTTATACACTTTCATCTAATTTTTTTATAAGCATTTAAAATTCAAAAATTGACAAAATATGGAAAAATCACGAAAATTATCAAATTATTTTGAGTTAAGAATTCGTAAAAATTTTTCTTTTTAAATCTAAGATTTTAAAATGTAATACAATATTCCTTATAAGATTATCTACCTTTATCAAAAAAAAAATTTCTATAAGAAAGTCAAATTAAATTTTTATGAGCGTTCGAAATTCGTAATATTTAAGTATAAACGAACAATTTCAAAATGTTAACTTAATGGATTTTTTTAAATCAACTGAGAAAAGCTAAGTTATTTCAATTGTAAATTAACCCCCCCCCCCCCAAAAAAAAAAAAGTACGAACTAGATTCATATTCCCATCGTACAAGATACTGAAGCGGAAAATCGAAGCATTATTTCGACTACTAATCGTGTACACAAACACAAAAATAAAAACACACATCATTGAAAATCAATACATTCATCGTTCCACTCAGAATCAAAATAGAAACATATAAAAAATTGTTGTCAAACATAACAATTTTATTTTATAATTATTAATAACAATTTACCTACTAAAATAATTTTTTTTCTTGAAAACTGTATTGTACGCGTTAAAAAAATATATTTTGAGAATAAAGATGGTATCTAAAATCAATGGGCCCCGGGACCGTGCCCCCCTTGCCCCGCCATTAATCCGGGCTTGATGTCGAGTGTTCCTCGTCATTGAGTAGGTACTGAGTCAGTGGCGTCATTTGTGGGGGGACAAGGTGGGCATTTGCCCCCCCTTGTCATTAGCGGGCCGCTGGCGGCCTACTAACGGGCCGGTTTAAGAACAAAACAATGGATGTTATCTATTTCAATTTTTATATTTGAACATAACCTAACAAAATCACCAATTGCGAGAGTGAGAAACTGCCTTCTCTCTCTTACTTAAAAGACCGCGACCACTTGCATTGTATATCTTTCAAAAATGTGTGTTATTTATGCCTAGAGTAACCACAGTTATCTCAGATAACCAACTTGTATGTATATAACTATAACTATGTAAGAAGGCTGTTTGTATTGAGATAAAAATGTAATTGTTAGAGAGCGGTTTTTTTTTTAATTATGGGCCGGTCAAAACTTTTGCCCCCCCCCCCTTTCAAAACCTGAAATGACGCCATTGTACTGAGTAATGAGTAGGTCACAATCTAATGCATGTGTTAAATTTTAAATCGATAATAAATCATTGCACCGAAAAAAAATTCTGTAATAAATAATAGCAGTTCATACTTCAAATTACAAACATTTTGATGGATTAGCATTAAATGTGTAAAAAATTATTTATTGTATTTCAGTTATCTACTAAAAATGCATCTGTAGTTATAATAATTATAAGCTGATTTATTACGATCATACTGAAATTAGTTGTAACTGGTCTCGAGGAACCAATTTGAAAATTGGACATTTTTTTATAGGTAACTGAATTCGGGTTTTAAAGTTTTTAGTGATTTTATTAGTTTATTCTGTATAGTATCTGTGGACTGTGCTGATAGTTGACACACATTTTTAATTAATATTCCTAATCAGAATATTTTACCGAGTGTATCAATAAATTCCTAAAAAGCTACAAATTTTGAACAAGTACCTAGGTACGTAGATAATTAGTTATAATTAAGACCGTCAATGTAATGATTTTGCCTATCAATGAATTTCATTCTGAATCAAAAATAAGTGAGATATAAATTAAATATGATAAATATATTATAAGCGAATTGTCTATATTGTATGTTTGCAAAACGGAGACAACACTCATGCCGGCGTGCCAAATTCTTAAATTTCACATGAATTCTTTGAAAAAATATTCTTATTATTTTTATAAATCTAAAATATCTATTTGTTTTATATATATCTATATTATATATCAGGAAACTAGGTGATCCGAATTTAAGTGTATTATTCCATATCATTATTCCAAAAAGTTTTTATCTCTTTTGGGCAAAATGTTGCGCAAGACTCCGCACATCTGAACTTTAAATACTTATAACTATAATGTATAGGTACTAATTTCCAAAAATTTGATTTATATTGATTGAAATACTCTGATTAATATTCGGTACTGCAGGTTTGTTATAGCCCCGCCATCCACATAACAATAAAAACATCGTATAAATATAAAATAATGAGTTTATTTATTGATTTGATAATAATAATAATTCGATGATAGATACATTGATATAATATTAAAAAATTAAAATTAAAAAATGATAATAATAAATATATCGTACAAGTATAAAACAATGATAAATATTAAAAATGTATAAAAATGTTTACGATTTATGTGATTCCCAAAATTCTGCTATATCTTTAAAGATGGTGTCAACGGATCACTATTGTTTAGTTTTGATCTCCCCATAAATTCTGCCATCAACGAGTCTAAAAAATTTCTATCAGTTCCTCTACGTTTTTTGTTTCCCCATTTGGCCGAACCCCATTCTCTCGACATTTTGTGTTGGCTCCTGAATTCAGTTCCATGAAATCGTATCTATATGCAAGGCCTGATTTACCACTTTATGGGCCCAGCACTCTATTTGGCACACTAAGTATGAAAACTCAGTTTGTATCAACGATACAGCCTCTCTATATTACAAACGCTTCCACGCAAAACTCCAATCCTACCCCAACCAACTCATCAAGGACCTTGCTACACCAGCACTACCCGGAAATCCAACTAGACGACTCAAGCGGAACTGATGCCGCAACTTAAAAATTTTATAAATTGCTTAAATTAAATGTCATTGTAATAAATTGTAAATGTTTTTTGTAAAGCCACTAGGTGTCTCTAATGAGAGATTTCCTACCATGTCATCATTAGTTCATAGTTTTTCATTCTTTTCACCATAATTATTACTTATTGTACACCCCTGTATAGATTGTAATATTTCAAAATAAAGTCATATATTAAAAAAAAAAAAAAAGTATGAAAAATTCCTTATTTTCAGGACATATTATACTGCCAAACACCCATTGTTGAGGTATTATACGCTCTGCATTATTTTTCCTGCGTACGAAAAGACTCTCATCTATTTCAAGTAATTTTCAACTAATAAATTTGGACCACCTATTGATTGTTGTTGCTCTCCATGCGCCATTATTATATTATTGATTATTAAGTAGGTACCACAATACCTCATAGTAATAGTACGTATTTGTCATCGAATTATCTTATATTTATACTAGGTATGTATTTATTGTTATATGGATGGCGGGGCTATAACAAACCAGTACCTAATATTCTGCTTCGGAATATGAAAGTGTAATTTCATAAAAGTAAAACTGAAAATTATAACGATAAAAAACAGTATAAGAAATGTTGTTTATTAATCAATTTATTTATTCAGTGAAAACAATATTACAATAAATTACATTCATAATATCTGACACGTATGCTAACTGATAATTTCGTATCTGGTATAAGTATACGGAGTTCATCGATATTACGATATGTTTTGAAATTACATCATATAATAGGTAATATGTAAAAAAAAAAAAATAAACAAAAAGTTGAAACTTTTCGAAATATTAGTGTAGACACTTAAATGGATCACTTTGTATATAGATAATTTTGATATTTTTAAATTACGCATACCTATTTTAGTGATATTTTTCATGACATGTGCATAAGCCATAAGGAATGTATATGAATTCATATTATTAAATCTATTTTGAATAGGTACACATTTTAGCATTTTTTGAAATTTTCAGGGCATATTTCCATGATTGTTTGAACAAAGCTGTTGCGTAATTTCATGTTTTTTTTAGTACATTCAATTCACAGTTTTGATAGCTTATAATAAAATAGGTAGGTACGTGTTTTACATTTTTTACGTTTTGATAAGTGGAGTGGAATAATGGCACCCTTTAAAATTCGAAAAATTCAAAGTGTCGGTCCTGCACTATACTTCGCAAACCTTAACTGTAAATAATTTTATGTTGTAACTATGATATTAACTCGTTCCATATTCAATTTTTGTTTAACCCATTTTGATTAACTTAATTTTAATATCACTGAACTTGAAATCTTTAGCTTTAAAACTTAGTCTTGAATGTTTCAAGAACACTACAGCTGTACAAAATTCAAAATACAGTATAAAAAAAAAGTTAAAGAACTTCGCGGGTCGTGGGACTTTGTAGATATAATTTCCGTAGACAGAGGCAGATAAATATAAGGATCCTAAGAGGCGTAACATTGTCATATTTTGTTGTCTCTGTATTTTTGTCCTTTGTCATGTTTTTACGTAAGTACCTATACATTATTATAATATTTTATATGCACAACAATTACATTTTCAAAACGTTTAGATTGATATTTGATTATAGGTACCTATGCTATTGCCTATTTATAGTTTAAACCGTTTTACTATAAATAATAAAATAAATTACCATAATAATTAATATGTCTTCGCTCAGAAGTCAGAATCGTTTTTCGTTATTTTGTTTTCAATTATAATGATTTATAATTTAATTTAAATTTAAAGTGAATTATTACATTCATTACAGTGACCTAATAAATGCGACAAGGTGTCAAAAAACAGAATAAATTAAATCGTAATTTCAAGCCCGGCTTAAGGATCAATTGGGCCACTGGACACCATACACTTAGTGGGCCTACTTTCAACTTAAGCTTCAAAATATTCTTATTATTACATATATTAACGACTTTATTTTATTGTATAATTTTTTACTATACAAAAAATATACAGAGTGTATCTTATGTCATAGTACGCGGGTTTTTTTTTTTTTGACAATTATGGATCGATGATATGGAATTTAGTTAAAACAAAAATATACTTGTTTCTTTATTTTTAACAGGCATTTTTTTTGTAACATTTTAAAATTTTTAAACACGCAGTTGTACCAATAGTAAAATCGACTTTATTTTTTTCAGATGGTACCTCCAAACCATTATATTTTTCATGGATTCTGGTAAAGCTTTTTGTCTGAACATTTTGACAGTCAAATGATCAATTTTAGTTTGCTAGGTTATTACTTATTACCTACTTAATAACTATGGTCCTCGAAAGTTTAGTATTATATGCATTAATACTTTTAACTGAAATACCTAATTTACAAGAGCTAAATATTTTTTTCTTTTAACTACCTATATACTTAAATAGTTAAATTAGTTATTGAAAATGCTCAAAAAAAAAAACATAATCAAAATTGTGTTTCTCAACACAGTTCATTATTTATAGTAATTTTTCGTGATATAAAATTGAGAACAATTTTATTTTATAATTATTAAGTAATAATAATTTACCTACTACCTATCTACTTAAATATAAATATTTTTTTAAACTGTATAGGAAGCCTTAAAAAAATATTTCTTGGCTATAAAGATGGGCCCCCAAAATCAGTGGGCCCTGGGACCGTGCCACCCTTGCCCCCCTTAATCCGGGCTTACGTATTTTAGAAGCCTGTGCTAGTAATATTATATAAGTAGCCTTTATTTTTTGTAGGTCTAAAATAGTAAAATGTATGCCACGAATCGTTGTTTGTATTTTCGTAGATTAAAGAGCATAGGTAGTTCTTTGCTAAAACGATACTTTGAAAGTTGTACCCATAGATATTTTATTCAGCAATTATAGACAGACTTTATATTACCATAATATACTATCTTATGATATTACTTAAATAATATGTAATATTTATTGAAGTTAGCCGACAATCGACATAATATACGAACAGGCCCGTTGTTTTTAACATTGTTTATTGTAATTATTATCTGTGCATGAATAACATAACTCAGTGGCGTATATGGTATATGGGTTTTTGTCTAGGGAGGGGAGGTATGATTTTATTCAGTAGCCTTGTTTTTAAAGTTAGAGGCCTTAAGTTAGGACTCCGAAAACGTTTGCATATTATGTATATATCAGCCTATGGAGGGGGGTTGACCCTCTTGACCCCCTCACGTAAATACGACACTGATATAACCTTAGATCATATGCATTATGCACTAATAGTCTAATACACTATACGTCTATACACTATATTATAATCTAAAGATATAACTATGAGTAAATATTGTCAGCTGGGCAGAATAATATGGCAATTGATTTGACTTCAATGATAAGAACGTCTTCTGTGGTTTTATCACAGCTGTTGATTTCTAGTATTATCTACGTACGTGTCTTATATCTATATTTGTAAACAATCATAAAATAAATTTTAATTCAATTTTATGCAATAAACAAGAATGCCAATTACTCATTACTCATAAGACATAAATAACAATAAAACGTTACGTAATAAAAAAAAATTAAAAATACCTAATGAATTTATGTAATGGAATGAGAACATAACGTATCGAAGAGCAGAGATAAATTCGTAAGTAATTCATATGTAATCGATTATTATGATACATACCTACAAACATACCATATCTTTATACTATATTATAATACTCTCCAAGTAAACAATTTATAAACAACAAATTAAGATTCTTTTGTTTTATTATATATTTTGTGTAAAATAGGTTCCTAATACCTGTTATTAATTATTATCCATCATATTCAATATACCTAGGTACATACAAATAAATGATTACTTGAATCAATTGAATAAATTATTGAGCAAAAATCTGCAAAATTAATAATTACATTTCCTGTTAGTGATAACTGCTTAGGTTGTATAACAGATAATCATTTGTTTATTTATATTTCATGTTGTATTTTCCAAATCGTCCTACAAGGCTACAGTCACCAGATTTAAACATCAAGGTAATCTGGCACTAGCCATTCAGTCAATTAGTGTTGTTATTGTTGGTCAGTAGACTACATTGCAGTGCGTTTAAATTTTCGGTGTACTCAGGCATCTTAATAAAAATGATTACAGTCAACCAAGTAAGTATATAAATTATTCTAGAAAATGTAATTTTAATCAAATATGGTTTATATTTTTATACCTATTTAAAAATGTATTTTAGGTGTTGCGCAATGTATGCCGTAACACTAGATGTGTTATTGCAAACAGGAAGTATAGTGAACAACCTCAAGAGACACCTTTCTGTTTGGGTTGGTTTTAATGTCTTAGGTTAAAATGTCAATGTTTTATTAAATATTGGTATTAATGCTTTTAGAATTGTCTGATACACAAAAAGAATTTCGTGACTTAGCAAGAAAATTTGCTCGAGAAGAAATTATACCTGTCGCTGCCGAATATGACAGGACTGGTCAGTACCCATGGGACATAATAAAAAAAGCACACTCAATTGGACTTCTCAATGGCCATATTCCTGAACATTGTGGTAATTTTTAAAACTAAATATTCTTAAGGCAATTTACTTAGTACTTACTGTTAAAACCGAAAACATGTAATATACAGCACCTTATCAAATAACTAGTTAATAAATTACCAATAAACTCACCATAGTGCTGTACAATACCATTCATAATATAACTATGAATAGACAGTGTTGTGATGGTTTAGTGTCATGCTCGAGTAATCTACACATCTCTTATAAAGTATAAATTATAGCTATTTACTATATCCATGCCTTTTTTGCATGGAGCAAAATCAAATATTTATGCATCCGTTTAATGTTAATATGATTAGAGGGTTTGAGTATTTAATTTTTGGTGCAGTACACCAATATATTATTGAGGGGAGGGGTTGAAATACTATACGTAGAATATAGAAGTCTGTGAATATGCCTAATACTTTCAAAGCGTATTTGTTGTAGACAATAGACTTTTATATTATTATGTCCATGGGTAGATATATTAATTAATGAGTATTGATTTTAATTATTTTTAAATGGATATTTTTTACAGTTGTAATATTACATGTTTTTATACAAAAGTTTATTAGATCATAAATGCTTCTACATTATTTTTTAAATGTTTTAAAATATTTTTGCAAACCTACCATAGTATCTTCAAAATGTTTTAAGATTAGCAAACCTATATCTTATACATCTTCAACAGAAGTTTAAAATAATACATTGAAGTTTCATATAAAAATTTAAATGAAATACATTTTTCTTTAAAAATATGTTGTATTAAGTATTAATTTTGAACAAGTTTATTCAACCAATCCCAAGTCTAGTTACTAAGATTTTTGAATCACAGCCTTGGCTTAAGTCTTTATGTTGAAAATCAATATACAGTTCCGCTTTAAATGATATCAAAAAAAAACTTTCATCAAATGCCTTAAAAATCGAATCTTTTTTTTATAAATGTTATCAACTTTTTTAGATTAGATAAGTAGGTTTTACTTATTTCAATTGTAAAAAAAAAATCTTTACTTACGTGTAATGTTTCCAATAAGACATGAGATATATCTTTATATCTAAAAATCATGTAAAAAATTAGAATGGATTGGAAAGAAAAGTCAACTTTAAAACTAAATATCTTTGTTTAGCTGATGCTACATGTTTCGTCGCTGTTCTTCAATGTTCATTTACTAGTAGTGATGTACTATCCACATTTTTATTTTTATCCCTTGTAAAATGTACATAAGAAATTTATTTATTATGTACATTTTACAAGGGATAAAATAAAAATGTGGATACTTTCATTGTCAATATTTTCCTCTTGTTTTTTATTTTTCTAAAATCTGTTTAACTACTCATAAAAAATAAATCTGATATATATAAGATAATTATGGTCTTGCTTGTAATGCTTTAGTATATTTAATAGGTTCACACTAAAAATATATTTCGCCTCCTCCATTTTGTCTATGCCTTGTTTTTTTAATTTTCATACTGGCATAAGTAGCTATATCAATATTTTTTTGTAAATTCTCCAGCTCTAAACAACTGTCGGATCTTTCTTTAAAAAATGTGTAAATTTTATTTTCAATCACATATATAAATAGTTTTTTGTAATTTACTTGATTATTAGTACCTAACTCCTTTAAGTGTGGCTACTAGCTTGTATTCTTATTTTACAATATGGTGCAACCATGATATAGTAATTTCTAAGTAATAGCCTATTCTTTGCAGGCACGCATCTATGCATTTTTTTGGGGGGGCTTAATAATTTTCTTACTTTCCTTACACACAGGTAAACAATTTTTACACATACATATTGAACAGAACTTTCACAATAGCGTAATCGAACGGACTGAATTGTCCAAACGAGATTTTCATGCTACAAGGCACAGACAGTCGACAGTTATCATTATTATTGTTATCGTAGTTACCAATCAAAATCGATGCGACATCATCGTATCTACCTATAAATCTAAAAATAATTTTCAACAAAATAAGCGATTGCCATAAACCTTATCACGTACTAATTGAACTATTTATGTGTTACCATCTAACGTCTACTATATTTGTGACTTATAATGTATAATTTTATGCAAAATATATTATTTTTTTGGGGGGGCTTCAGCCTCAGATCCCCTACCTCTTGGTGCGTCACTGATGCCTTATAATTTTCAACATTTGTGGTCTATTACGTAGACCTAAGTAAACCAGGTTGATAATAAAAGTCTCATTTATATCTAAATTAGGGAGGGCTATAAAAACAGGAAATTAGTTTCAGGAAAATTAATATGGGAATGATATTTTCTAAGAACCATATTTTTCAGTATCATTAGTTAATTTTTCAACTAAATATAACTCTAAAATTATAAAAGTGCATTAATTTAAGATATTTTGAGTTAGTAAATATTTTTACCTTGAAGTCCCCGGTTCATTCTCAGCTTCTCTTATGAAGTAAGTTTTAGTATAGTTTTCCATTTTGAAATAATAACATTATTCATGTTCAAAAAAGACTGCAGCCTTCAAAAGTCATATTTTAAATTTTATTATATTGTTCATATTAACCCTAAATTAATTTAATGTAATAATATAACTAAACAACTAAATATAAACATTGGTAAATGCCAAATAGTAATCAATACTAATATATTGGTCATAATATAATCATTTGCATTTATTATGATTATAACAAGGCTTTAGATAGCGTCTATAGACCATAGACTTCCTTATGAGTTGAATTCTTTTAGTTTTTGATAAAAAATTGATAATATACATATTGTATAATAATGTAATAGTATGAACTGTATATATATTTAAAGTTTAATCATAGATAAATTATAGCATTATAAACTATAAGAATAATAAGATAATTATTATTAATGGTTTTTTTTGAAAAATTAATAATTTAGAAATTCCAATATGGTTAGAAATATTATATAAAATTAATATATAATCCTTGGAGGATAAGTAGGTATTACTTATTTCAAGTACCATACTTAAATATTTATTACAAGGTTGCATATTATATGCTACATAATTTGCAAAAGCTTGAGTATAATTCCTTCTAAAATTCCTTCATAACAAAACGTAAAATAAAAATAAAATGATTCCTATTAAACTTAAAAAATTAACAATTGAAAAACGACAACTTGCTATATTTTTCTAAGAATGGTAATTATAAAATAAAAGGTTCTTTTTAAAATTAATATTTTACATTTAGTGCAGCTTAAATAATATACAAAATCTTAATAGTGTGAAAGTGTCACCTATCCTATAAAGTGTTTCCTTAAGAACGCCAAATTTAATATCGTTATTACTTAATTAGAAAAAAAGGTGGGCAAGTGGGTGTCGCTCTGCTGTACAGTAGGTTACAAGTGGGTCACTGTATAATGGATGATATTAAATTTGAATTCAACGATATAATATCATTGTATAAGAAAAACGATTCTGAGCGGAGACAGTATGTCAGTCTAGGTATAAGACATATTATATACATTATACATATCTATGGTATTAAACAAAAAATTGACCTATAATAGGTACCTATAATAAATTCCAAATTAATCATATCACAATATCCATTAGATACTTATAACGCGTTATACATCCAGGGGCGGATTGGGGAGAGATTCCGGCCCGGGAAAATACAAAGTATACCGGCCTTACCAATTTACCAAATATTTAATTTTAGCCAACATAATATTATTATGTATTACTATTTTAACATAACTACACGTTTGGCAAGATATGAAATTTATAAAACTTTATTCGTAGTGTATATACATCGATATCAAATTTATTTTTATTTTTGAACAGTTTATGTTTACACATTTATAATAGTCCAAACTCCAAGTACTTATATATAACACAGTAAAAGTGAATAATTTAAATTACTAATGTTACGATTTTTGTATTTAATAAGAAAGGTTATTACCTATTCAATAATATTTAATAATGCGTTTTTAGACTTAAATAAAATCTTATAATTTACTTCCACTTAATATACCTGATAGGTAAATTAACAGAATCAACATGCAAAATGTATGTGTTTTACTTTATTTTCTAAAAAAATGTTTTACTGTGGTTTATTCATAATAACATTATGTAGGTACTTCAATTCTAAACAATCAGAAAAATTGTATAGTTTTGTTTTTCTTTAGTATTATTATGTAATATAATATTGAGTAAAATGTTTTGTCTCCGTCTTAGTACAATCTAACAAATTATCGTTCACTATCTGTATTCACCGATCAGCCGAAACGATATAATAATATTTAGCTGTAGTAACTAAATATTATAGAAATTATTGTATACCTACGTAATGTTACTTCCCTATTATTCAATAATTTATAAATTCGCCTAAACGATCGGTTAATTTCTGACCCAAATGATATATGCTTTACTCAAGTTAATTTTGGATTATTCGCCCAAACGAATGACGTTCAAATTTTTTACACCCGAAATACGTGTACTACTGTATTAGTATACAGAATTAAAAAGTGTATAAAACAATTTTCGGAAATTTAAACACTGTTCAAAAGTTACAGCAAATCATAGTTTTTAAATATTACAGTGCTTACTGCTCAAATCAGGTTGACTTTTTCTATTTTCTACTTCCACGGGATGTCAAGTAAAGTAGACTTTTTCCGAAGTTTATCGTTACCTAGAGATCACCCAATGTGGTTTTACATAACATATCAAGGGTTGTTTTCGATTTTAACTGTCCTAACTAGTGACCCCGCTATATTACATTTGCTGTTTTTGCTTTTCGAAAAATACTATATTTTTGCTTTCTGTCTCTCATCGTTGCGCCATCATAGATTGCCTACCTGATATACCTACTATTGCATACTGTCTGCAATCCAATTCGTATTATCTTATTTTGAAAAATCGGGAAAAAAATGCAAATTTACTGGGCTGGTACCTAATAGGAATTTAAGAATACATAGTTATTTGAAAAAGCGGCCCACCGGGAAAACTCCCGAATTCCCGGTGGCCCAATCCGCCCCTGTATACATCAACAAAAACCGCGATACTATCATAGATATATAATAGTACACTTTAGAAGTTTCAAGTACCCACGAATAGTATTATTCAATCACAACAAAATAACTAAAATCGTAATTCTTGGTTTAAATATGAAATTTTGTCTAAATTTGAAATTAAAATGTCTGTAAAAAATAAGTGTGTTTATATATTTTTTAGATTTTTTGGTTACAGTATGAATTATTTAAGAGAATCTTTGTTTTAAATTTTCAACTCTTAGTTATAAAAACTGAACATTTTATAATTTTTTAATTCCAACGATTGATAATTTTCGAGATTTTGATAAATTTTGTCAAAATTCCAACTTTAAATGCTTATAAAAAAAAATCGTGTCTATGTATTTTTAATATTTTTCAACTGATATTGTAACAATATATCAGGAGCCTTGTATTAAATTTTTACACTTTTTGGCCCAACAGATAAAACTTTATTGATATTTATAGAAAAAAAAACTAAAAAAAATTGAAAGCTGTAAATGTCCATAAACAGCTCAAAAAGAGTCAAAATATTTTCAAAATTGTATGGTGTATAGGAAATGCTAATATAAACATTCAGTGAAATTTTCATGTATCTACAGTTATTCGTTTTTGAATTACAACAAAATAAGGAAATCGCTACATGAGAAATCGAGTGAAAATCCAATGTTGTAAAAATTTGAATTTCAAACGCTCATAAAAATTTAATTTGACTGTCCGGTAGAGATTTTTTTATTGATAAAGGTAGATAATCTTATAAGGAATCTTGTGTTTCATTTTCAAATCTTAGATTTAAAAAGAAAAATTTTTACGAATTCTTAACTCAAAATAATTTGCTAATTTTCGTGATTTTTCCATATTTTGTCAATTTTTGAACTTTAAGTGCTTATAAAAAAAAATTGTGACTAAGGATTTTTAATATTTTTCATCTGCCTTTGAAACAACATATTAGGAGCCTTCTATTAAATTTTCAAGCTTTCGCAACCAACAAATAAAATTTTATTGATATTTCTAGAAAAAAAACTAAAAAAAAATGAAAAATGAAAATGTCCCTAAACAGTTCAAAATAAATCAAAATATTTTGAAAATTTTATCGTGTATAGAAAATGCAAATATAAACAACCAGTGAAAATTTCATGTATATACGTTCATTTGTTTTAGAGTTACACCAAAAACCAAAATCGATTTTTTGAAAAACCAATTTTGCGTAAAAATTCCCGTTTTTCCTTAATTTTTATGTTGTTTTTCCCGGCGCTTGTGAAAACTACTGGGAAATTTATACTTTTGACCCCCCAAAGTACCAACTAGATTCACTTTCCTATCAGAAAAGCTACTGATGAAGAAAATCCAAGCACTTTTACTGTCCTAAAACGTGATGACAGACACAAAAATAAAAAAAAAATAAAAAAACACACATCATTGTAAAATCAATACATTCATCGTTTCACTCAGAATCTAAAAAAGGCTTAGAACAAAAAAATGATATGAACTTGAAGTATACATTCTTTGGTTTATGTATGGAATACAACATCTGAAATATTATGTCCTCCTCTGCAAGCTTCAGGTCACAACAGTTCCCATCACTATCTGACACATTTCTGGGTTAGTTCACCGATGATGCAACAAATTTCTTCTTTAAGAGTTCTTGAATGGCTTATGGCTTGTTTTTGTAGACTGACATTTTCATTAGACGGTATTATTCTAGACTCTTGTAATTTTTTCTAAGTCCATACTAAGTTATAATATATCTATAATAGTAAGCATACAAGCATAGATACAACAGTTGTCAATCTAATTTATAATCTATATATTTGTGGACCGACTACAACTTACTTAGTCATAAAAAAAAAAAAAACATAAAAAATAGTTTCTCAGTGCTTGATTTATAGCAATATAAAAATTTAACTGCTGTATAAAAAACTAAGATGTACATTTTTAAAATAAAATTAAAATTAATATTTTATTTTGTGTCATTTATTTTATATTACAATAGTCATATTATAATATTTATGTTTATAATTTGTTAATATGTACTATATTATATTTATAATTATCTTTACAAATTTATTTCCATGATATTAATTAAGAAATTTTAAGGCCACGAGTACGGGTGATCTATATTATCTATCTTGGTCCGTGCCTTCGTGGACTGTGGCCAATAACCAGGGGCGGAGTGGGAACCAAATCCAGGCCGGGAGTTTAAAATTTATCTAGGCCACCCACCAAAATTTTTTTTCTCGCTAAGCTCGAATTTTATTTTTCTATTTACCTATTTGAAAACTACTTTTAGTATTATAAAAGTATTTCAATCACTATCTTGCTATTTCTTTTAACTTCTGTCTTCTAACACATAATATTAATATACCACTAAGTACCTACTTATTCCTGAAAGTCTGAAAAATAAAATTAGTAGGTATGGTTTAATAGTTTAAATCAACGAAATATTAATAATTATATTATACATTGTGTTTTAATTGTTTAGGTATAGTAGATATAAGGTAATAAGTAATAGATATATACAAACATTGTAAACAATATAATATAATAAAAAAGATTTATACATTCATAGTAATAATTTAGATAATAGATTAGATTTCTCACCAACTGCATTTATGATAATATTGTTATCTATTTCCATGAGAATTTTATTTTCAATGGCCATAAGCATAAAAGACTCAAGATAATCATTGGTCATTGAATTTCTCAGCCTAATTTTTAAATACTTCAATGTTTAAAATAGGTGTTTTATTATAAAAATAACCGACCTATTACAATATTACAATATTATATTGCTTTGATTTTATTTGATGTCTATATTTATGTGCCAAATATTTTGTAATTTTATATCCAAAGCTTAAATAATTAATTAATTAAAAAAAAAAAAAATTTAATAGAAACAAACATTTAGCATTAACTAATATTTTGTAAATTTAAAAAAAAAATCTAACAAAATGGCCAGGCCACCAGGCCATAGTATGGTCCAGGCCATCTGGAAAATTCCCATTTCCAGACCGGCCACTCCGCCCCTGCCAATAACCATGAGCTAATGAGTCATAACTGTGCATTTATTTTGGTACTTCCGCTATTGATTATTTTAATTTCTATTGTTTAGTAGGTATCTAATGTTCATTTATATTATAATTAAAGCCAGAAAAAGTTACCCGGAAAAATTGTGCCCAAGTAATTTTAATATTTTAAAATGGCTATAGTAACAACTTGTGAGTTATGAGGAAGCTACTATTAAATTTTCAAAATTTTTAACCATGCTAAAATTTTTATCAATATTTATAGGAAAAATACATTCAACTTTCCACTCAGAACTTAAAATCAAATGTCTCAAAAAAAGTCAAAACTATTTGAAAATACTGTCAAGTATAGAAACTGCTAATAGCCTAATTAAACATAAGGTGACATTCCAAGTAATCCGCTGTTATTCCTTTTTTGAGTTACATCAAACAAACAAGATCGATTTTGTCAAAAACTGTTTTTATATAAAAAAAAATTCTCGGTTTTCATTATTTTATTTTGAAAAATACTAGGAATTTTTTGCTCTAGACCACCCTATGTACCAGATACCTAGATTAATTTTGATACCAGAAACCATCCTCAAAGTTGAAAATTTGAGTTTTTTCTCTATTTTAAAGTATTTTTAGACACAAACATACACACCATTGTAAAATCAATTCATTCATCACTCATTCACGCACACTGTATATAATAATATTGCATTGTTCACCGATGTGGTCTGTAATAAAAAGTATATTATAAAATATTACAATGTAACATTCAGAGGAGAACTATCCTATGTATCCTGTTTATTGTAACACATTTAACATTTGGTAGATGGGTAGCTGATTGAATGTTGGGTAATTAATTATTTATTATACAATGACTCATTATATTATAGTGTATCATAATGTTTTTTTTAAATGTTGCACTATAATGAGTCACTGTAAAATTTATAACCAAACATAAAATAAACTGAGAAAAAACTTTAAAAAAATCGAAAATTTAAAATATACTTATGAATAGCACAAAAAGAGCTGAAATATTTGGAAAATTATTTTAAGTCTAGTATTTGCATATTGCATAAAACATATAAATGTATTTTCGGTGAAAATTTCTAGTCTCTGTGGTTTGAAATCGTGTAATATAACAAATATTTTATTGTTTTTCCCAATTATTTTTAAAAGCACTAGTCAATTTTGATAAATAATAAATAATTTATCAATAATAAATAATTGCATATTATATGACTCTCTAATTGAATATTGGTAATATTATATATTCAAATTTCAATAAACTATTATTTAATAACAGAAATTTAGCTTATGCATGAACTATTTTTGATTTAAGGTGGTATGAACATGTCTGTGATGGATGGGTGCTTGGTTGCTGAAGAACTGGGTTATGGATGCACTGGAATTAAAACTGCTCTAGAAGCGAGTGGTTTGGGCGTAAGAAAAAAAGATTATTTGTAGAAACTTTGTACAATTTAATTTGTATTTATTAACGTCTTATGTAATTTAGCAAATGCCAGTTATAATCGGTGGAAATAAAGAACAACAAAAAAAATACCTTGGAAGGCTAATTGAAGAGCCTTTGGTAGCTGTATGTTTATTTTTCACTGTTATTAATGTTAAGTGTTGTATACATTTCACTAGTTTAAACTATTTACAGGCTTATGGTGTAACAGAACCTGGTGCTGGTTCAGACGTTAACGCTTTAAAAACGAAAGCCGTAAAAAAGGGCGACGAATATATCATTAATGGACAAAAAATGTGGATAACCAATGGTGGTGTGGCCAACTGGTATTTTGTGTTAGCTCGTACTGATATGGACCCCAAAGCCCCGGCAAGTAAAGCATTCACTGGTTTTATTGTTGACGCGGATACACCTGGACTTACACCTGGGCGAAAAGTATAGTAAAAGTTATTTTACTTGAACACAATTATATTTACTCATGTATTTAAGGAATTGAATATGGGGCAAAAAGCTTCAGACACTAGAGGAATTACTTTTGAAGATGTTCGAGTGCCCAAAGAAAATGTGTTAACTGCTGAAGGCCAAGGCTTTAAAATTGCAATGTCAACATTTGATAAAACCAGGCCGCCAGTAGCTGCTGGAGCTGTTGGCTTAGCTCAAAGGGCATTGGATGAAGCTGCCAAGTATTCGCTTGAAAGAAAAGCATTTGGAGTGCCCATCGCTAGACACCAAGTAAATAACCTAACTTTAATTACAACTAAACAGAATGTTCCAATGGTAATCGGAAAAAAAAAAATCCAAGGATATACAATCCAAAATTCCCAAAACAAATACTTATATGTAATTGTACATTATAAAATATACTCATAACTCGCTTTAAAATTAAAATATAATATAAAACCCTATGATATTGCCTGGATAATAATCTTAACTTTAATTTTTTTAAGAAGTCAATTCACTCCAGTGACGGATATAGAAATAATTTTTGGGGTTGGCTATAATGCTATATAATATGATTGACTAATAAATGATACTTTAATTTTACAGTAAAATCTAAACAAATTTGTTACTTATTTAGTTGTTGAAATTACCTCCCACTAAATATAAATAATTGAGGAGTTATTACTTTTTTTTTGTATAGATAATTTTATTAGACTTTTACTATAAAATTGATAATTGTAGTATATTACATATTAATACTTTAGTTAAAAAATCATTTAAGATGTTAGGATTCATAAACAGGAATACAATTAATTTCAAAAATATTAACTCATTTATAATACAATATTATTTAATTTCAGTATAATATTTGTCAAATTGAGATTCAACTTACTGTACTTTTAATTTTTATTACCAAAGGGTATACCTATCCGTTTATAAATAAACAAATAAATAAATATTTATATAGCAATATCATATAATATTATATATACCTATTTATCAATATTATAATAATATAATAATTATCATTTAAATTTTATATATTTTTATTATTATTAATTAATATTTTTGACAGCTGTACCCAACAGTACGGTTAGGAATAACTTATTTTCCTAGATTTGTTTCAATTTCATCTTATATACTAAAAATCAACGTTATATTATTGACTATAAAAAAAAATATATCAACGTTCAAAGTGTAATTCATATTTAATGTGTTATGTCTAGGCTGTTGCTTTTATGTTAGCTGATATGGCTATTGGTATTGAGGGTGCTCGACTTACATACATGAAAGCTGCATATGAAGTTGATCAAGGACGGCGCAATTCTTATTATGCATCGATTTCAAAAGCTTATGCTGCTGATGTGGCAAATAAATGTGCTACTGATGCTGTACAGGTATGTATTGTGCAATAGTTAGTGTAATATAATATTATTTAACTATTGATACATCATTAATTAATAATCTCAGATATTTGGCGGAAATGGATTCAACACAGAATACCCAGTAGAAAAATTAATGAGAGACGCTAAAATATATCAAATTTATGAAGGTACTGCTCAAATCCAACGGTTGATTATTTCAAGGGACATCATTGAAAAAACCAAACAAAATATGTAAAAAAAAAAAAATTTAAAACACAAATTAAATAAGTACTTTGTTGTCAAAATACAAAATTAAATATTTATTTTTATATTTTAACATTGTAATGGATTGGTAAAATGTATTTGTTGAGAAATATCGTTATATAAACAGAATATATTTATTATTTTTAATATTTAAGCAGTCTTATTTATACCCCGTTCATATGCTATCGCTAATACACATACGAGTAAGTTAATTTGGTAGTTAGATGCATATAAACTACATTTTAATTTTCATTAAGCTAACACGTATTAATTATTTATTACAACTGGTAAAATAGAGTTAACTCTAATGTGCATTAACGATTGCATATAAACATTGTAATTGGTGATAATATACCTAAATTATTTATAATATATAATACAATTATCATAATAAAATAAAAAAATATTAATTTTTATATTTAATAGTACACTGATGGTATTTTAGTTTTCACTAGATATGTAAAAACAGTTATTGTGTAAGCTTATAGATAAGCATTACAATTATTAATTAGGTAAATACATAAATGAATTTCTTTAGGTATAAAATAAAAAAAAAGAATTGGAAGATAGTAACTGATAAAAATAATATGCTAATTTGTTAGTTATACACAATATAAATATAAATATAAAATGTATAACATTCAGTGGCACAAATTCAATGAAAAAACTGGGAGTACTAATCAACCCCCTTCAAATTGCTCCCACGATGATTTTATACAACTATTTGAGTAAATGTATTACTATTTAATTTAGAAAAGTTAAACTAAAAAATAAAAATAATAAAAAAATGTATATTATAGAAAATAATATAAAATCTATTTTATCCTGGTTCGAAGGATTTTAATATTTTCACTATTTTCCTTTTGATCTTAAATTTAATAGTGTTGTTATCTGAATGTCAAACATTCCTTGTACCATATTGTGTATTATTTTTAATAAGGGCAGAAGTTTGAGCATGTTCTTCAATTGTAGATTTCCTTGTAATTGGTTGACGAGTCCGCCATGCAAAATGACTGCGTGACATATCCACATCTCGGAATGTATTCAACATGAATATTGCAGTCACAGTTATAAGGAATCCACAAATTATACCAATAATATCCTAAAATGCATATAAAATAGGAAAATGAAAAACAATTTAATTTACTGCCTGTATTGAGAAAATAAAGTACATTTAGTTGCAGGTGTTCCCATTCCTTGAATAATATTGCGGAGGCTGTTATTACAAGAGTTGTAAACATAACATAATAAACAGGTGTAACTACACTTGTGTTGAAAGTGTCTAAAGCTTTGTTCAAATAGTTCATTTGTATACAAACAAATGTAATCAGCAATACGATAAACATATAAGTTAACCAATTTGTGAATTCACTGGTACCTAATATTACAAACATTGTTTAATAAAATATAAATATTTAATTACAAAGAACAAAATAATTTTTTTTAAATCTATAAGTTGATATATACCTGCTATTGTTTCTCTTATGGCGAGTCCAAGTCCTTTACACCACATAACAGTTAATGAACCACTAGTTGAACACATTATAACATAAACTATAACATTTGATGAACCATACCGTGGTCCAAAATAGAAGAATATTGAGAAAATTATGATCAACATTATGCTAGTGTATATGATGAAACCTAAAAAAGCAAAGAAGACTTTATGAGTTTCATTACAAAAATCTCAATGCAATAAATAATTATAAGAAAACCTACCTGGTTCTGTAAGTTTCTGTAATAAATCTTCAAGGGAGTCAACTGTTTCTTCTTTCGGAGAATGAATTACCATCACCGTTGAACCAATTATACACATAAAGCAACCAATCTAAAATTATGACAATATTATTATAATTGTTTCATACAACCCAATACTTAAAACTCATCAGTTATAAAATATAAAATATAAAACTTATAAAATATATATTAATAAACATTATTATAGGACTTGACACAGTTGGAAATATGTATGCATCTCATCTAATGATAATATATAATATACATATTAATAAATTATTATAGACACTTATTGTTATTATTGCGAAGAAATCAGTTGATTATAATATTTTAAATAACATATATACAGACTTAATTTAAACCATTTTAATTTCTAGAATGTATTGTTTGATTTTAGAAAAATCAGAAAATATGTAGGTACGAAATTGCATGTTTTTTAATTATGAAGAGTAAATTTTGTATTTATTAGTGAACAAGACTTTATGGCAATATATAATACAATAAATATTTACCACTAATAAATTATGAGTGCATACTATGTATACATGGGTATGTTAATTTACAATTTTATCTCACTGTTTTTATAACACAAGTTATTTAGTTATCTTTATATTTATTGTTTTGAAAATTAATCATTGATACTTTTATTTTTTAGACTATAAAAATATTTAATTTAGGTACTTACCTACAGTAGAATAAAACATAATTTAAAAAAAATTTAAATACAGTAGTAAACCTAGACTATTGACTAAGTTTATATATTAAAATTATTAAAATTCCAAAAATTAAATTGAAAACTAAATTAATATATTATAATAACTTAAAATATTTGTTAAACAGGCAAAACAGAAACTATGAAATTATTTAACATTCATTTAATAATAATATTTTAAATGGTTGTTTCATAGCTTGTTCAAAAATTATAGAACAAGAAAATGACATGGTTATTTATGATTTAAATATTTAAAATAAGCTTGTATAATAGTCCAAGAACAGTTAACAAAAAAATAAAAACATCATTACACAACAATAACCACTATTTTTTGATTCCATATTTAAATTGACTATATTTATATTCACCTTTGCCAATAAATTAAGCTGTTCATTTAAATACTTTGAAGATAATATTGCTGCAACAATGACACTAAGTGCACCTAGTGGCGTAACCACTGAAGCTGGGGCAAAAGCATAAGCAGCAAAGTTAAATACTTCTCCAAAAGCCACTAATAAAAAAAAAATCATTAACAGTATACAATTTAGGTTGTATGAAAAAAAATTGTCTTACTCATAGATAATCCAAACCACCATAACCAATTATTTAAGTATCCATATCCACCATTAGCTGCTCTGCGTCCACTTCCTAATGATATTTGAACAAGAGCTTTTTTCTTTATAATGAAACTTGCTCCTAGACAAATGAAACAATTTATTAGGCACTTAGGTTTATACATTTGATATAATTTATAATACATAATATTACACAATTCTAAAATATTAAATATTAAATTTTAGTTAAAAATAATACATAATTATTATGAACAACTGTCTATTATGTATTCCACACCTATCTCTGTTGTGTTTTGTGTCACTAACTACAAATATAACAAATCTATGCAATGTCAAATATATATTTTTATTTGTGCAATCCCAAAAATGTTATAATTAATGAAGGTTAATAAGTAATAAATTGTAATATTATAAATTGTTAAATTTTTTTCTTAAATTTATTACTGTTAAGGTTTTTGACAACTGAGGTCATTAGCCTGGGATACTGTAGGTTTTTAACACGTGTATGTATGTGTGACAAGGATTTGTCACTAAAAATCCTAGGTGGTCACTCAGCCGAGAGCTAGAGACACCGACCAGTGCGTACACTCAGAACTAGTTTTGTAACTGAATGCACATACAGCGCCACTAAATTTCTTTTATAATTGCATGTTTGATACCTTTCAACAAAGTATAATAATTACTAATATAATGAGGAGCAATATTTTTAATAGTAAAAGTAAAATTTTATTTTATTTATTTTAAATAGGAAGTATACTATTGTAGGTATTCTAATTATTATAGGTGAGCAACCTTTGGGAAATGAGAACCAGACTTTTTATTTTTAAATAATAATTAGTATTTAATAATTTAAGCCAAATTTCTTTAAACTCAGGTATATTGTAACTTTTATTATCATTATTTTTCAAAAAATAATAATAAGTGTATTGTGTACGCATACAAGTTACACATTTTAATATCACAATACTATTAGTAGTTGCTAGTTATACATTTTTTTATGTATCTATAATTGTACATATGTATACATATATAATATAAAGGTTATCTAAAATGATAACAAATGGAATGTGGAAAGAATATTAAATAAAATAATAAAGGGAGACATACAGATTTAATTACAAATATGTTAACCTTTGAAACTTATCTGATAGGAAGTAAAAATGAATCAGATCATTTAATTTTAATAGAATATAAGTAGATTTAAATATGTACATAGGTACATATTGATTTAAGTTAGGTATAGTAATCAATAATTAAATAAAAATATGTTGTAAACTTGCACTTTTAAGATATATAACACTTTAGTTTGAAGAACAAAAAAATGTTTTCATAGTAATCAAAACAACACTCACACAGTATTAATTATAAAACAAATTGTTAAATCTAACATACCATAGTAAATACTAACAATATATCTTTTTAAATAATGTTGGTAATAGTAAATGATTTTGAATATCTTAAAAATAACACTTAAACTTGAATATATATCAAAAAAAAAATAATAATAAATAGTATAAAATACAAACCAATAAAACCACTCGAAGACAAAGCAAGTCCAAGACCAATATAATAATCGGTCATATCATACAATCGAATTGGTTCATCCTTGTCCATGGTTAGCAAAAATAAGTTACTTGCTATTGAGTGAATAATAAAATGGTTTAATTCACAATGAATAAAATACCAATACTGTTCAGAGCTCAGACGCCATATACTTGTAATGTGATCTGGATATTGGTAAATTCAATAATCGTAGAAAAATAACGATTATAACATTGAGATTTTAAGGTTTCACTATGATATAATAATTCACATAACACCAGAACCGAGACGGTACGAGAACGCAAAACAAATAACGATTAATAAAAATATAAAATAATGAATGTCTATCGGTCACAAATTGCTGTCTAATATCTTTAGACTAATAATAATAGACATAACATTAGATTGTAAATTTTAAAGTGAGTAAAGTGAGTTACGCAAAATATCATAATAATAATAGTATTATAGATATTAGATTATAATAGGCTTTCAGGCTATAATAGCCTATAAGCAAGGCTATAAATTGATCAATAAGACGTGTGGTGGTGGTACTCACGAAGTACTGGTTGCGCACGGCATCTGATAAGGCGCAAATGAAATAACCATAGCTGATGTATCATCAATATCTATATATCTATCAAAAATTAACCAGTACTCAGTAGGCAGTAGCGCTCCAAACGACAGTATTCTGTGGTATCACAATGAACCGATTATACAATCAAATCAATAGAATATGATGTACCTTGCTGCTGATGTAGAATAAAATAATATAGATACATTGGTGTAAAATTGGTTCTAAATGTCGACACATAATATTATATTGTTGAGCAAAGTGGTATAGCATAGTGCTATAATAGAACTCTATTATGTTGTTGATTGTTGATATCAAGCGGTAGTAGTTAATTTTTTCAGCTGTTTTATGCAGTCACTTTATAAATCAATCTGAAAGCCGTTTATTATAGGGCGACCATAGACCATAGACTTATAATTTATAAACTTTTTTACAATATGCTGGTAGAGAGCCTTTATATCATTTATATATAGCCTTTATTATCTATAACATAGGCTCTCTACCACGAATTAAGATATATTAAGATATTAAGTATATCTTAATTCGTGCTCTCTACGTGCCGCGGGTATCACGTCCTTTTAACTATGATAGTCAGTTTATCTTTTATCTATGTTTAAAATTTAGCAGGATTTATCAGCATGGCTCATAAGTGGTATAGGTATATGTATAGCCGTAGGTCATCAATAATATTATTTTGTATAATTTTCTATGCTATGACGTACTTCGTAGCCTACAGCCTGCAGCAGCTGCTGTTCGTGGACTTGCTATCAACATTTAAAAATGATAAATAAAATAAAGTCTAATGTCTATTGACAATATAATATTGACAATAGGTAGGTATTCAATAATGAAAAATGAATATCGAATTACTGATTATCAAATGGTTAAAAGTTAAAACCATCATGTAGAGTTCTACAAGTTTCTGTGCCATCGTCACAATGAATAAAATATAGTACACGATTAAACTTACAGCTTTTTAGTACAACGATTGAATGAAAAACGGCCCTACTCAAATATGAATCTTACAAATAGACTGATTTGGTTCCTACAGGTAACGATAAAAGTATCAGTTATTTTAAGTATATAATTTTGTCTAGTTGTTTTTTATTTTTTGTGACTATACCACACAGATTAACAGATATTGATTTTAAATTAAGGACAATTTTAACTAAAGATTTTTTTATCTAACTTTGTAATATAAATGACAAATTTAATTTTTGTTAGACAAACAAATATTGTTGTTTCTAGATTAACATTAGAGTTGAGTATAACTAACAATATTCTGTTCAAGCTAAAATTTTCAGAAATTTTGCTTTTATAGTGAATGAAATAATGATTGGTATAGGTAACTAAATTAAAAATATTAAAAATGTTCTTATTGTTTTAAAATGATGATATTCAACATCATAAAACTATACTAATATCATAATAGTTGATTTTCTCATATTATGGAGTTTAATATTAGTGATTTAAATAAATTTAAATTTGATTCCCACATTATCAATGTTGGTTGTAAACAATTTTAATTTTTACTAATAGCTAATAGGCAGAATGAACTAAACTAGATCATGGCCTCTTAATAGCTATCTATTGACATTTATTATTGTAGATTTCAGATTTACATCTTAGCGTTTTCCACGATTGGGAACGAGTAACTGAGCTCAAAGAATTTTGTGAACTAACTTTGGATACCATTAAACCTTCAGCTGTATTAGCGAGTGGTATGTTTTTTTTTATTTTATAAATATTAACTGTTCAAATTAAATTTTAATAGGTACTATATTTAATATATAATATGATGGTTACATAAATAATTATTTTAAATTCTAATCTTAAATTTGTATTATATGATTTAATAATAATAATACTACAGTGAGATTTACATATAACAAACTTCCATTGAACGGCGTAGCTAGAAACCATTTGGGCCATGCTGAGGTGTTTGAGAATTCAAAGAGTTCAAGAACCTATTACCTATCCTTAATTAAAAGCATAAAGTGAAACAAAATTGGGTTTTAAGTGATTTTTTCATTAGTTCAGTTATTTTTAAACAAATAACTTGTGCTTTGTTTTAAAATATAAAAGTAATGAGTTATAGTATTTTTGGGTTTTTGGTTTCCATTTTTATTTTGGATTTTCATGTGATACTTAGATCTATATTAATAATTGATTAACAATTTTTTAACTCCTAATTTTGAAATTATTAAGACATACTATATTATTCTTTATGTTAATTCAAGTAATTATAATTACTAATTTAAACAAAATATTACTGTAGGAGATCTAACTGATGCTAAAAAAAAAGATGGTATTGGATCAACTCAGTATGAAGGAGAATGGTTAGCATACCACAATGTATTAACATCTGGGAAAGTGTCTGAAAAAACTAAATGGTTAGACATTCGTGGAAATCATGGTAAACTTTCAAAAATATTAAGTGTATTTTAATATTTATATAATTTAGGTACTATATGTGATTTAATTTATATTTTTAGATAGTTTTGATGTAAACAATTTAGAATCTCCAAAAAATTTTTACCGAAAATATTCTGAACAAGGCCAGTCTCATCCACGATCATATAAATACAAAGTTACAAATCATGCCGGAATGAGTCTTAATATGATTGCAGTTGATGCTTGCTTGGATCCAGGACCAAAAAGACCATTTAATTTTATTGGAAACTTGGATGAACCTGAAATTCTTCAATTGCAATCTTTAGCAAATAATACCAAAGATCCTATTGTATGGTTTGGACATTACCCAACTTCATGCATATTTACATCAGGAAGTAAAACTGTAAAACCACATAATGAATTAAGTTGTTAATATATTTATTTCATAATAATTTGTTGTTTTTAGGTAAGGTCCATTATAGGTGAAAATCCAATGTCTGCTGTATACTTATGTGGTCATTTGCATACATTAGGTGGTTTGGTGCCTCAAATGTATACAATGCAAAACGAAGGTTTTGCAGAGTTAGAACTAGCTGACTGGAAAGATGGAAGAGCGTTAGTAGAATCTAGATTAAATTTAAAATTGACAACTAACTGTACTGTTATGTTTGTTTGTAGGTTTAGATTAATAGCGTTTGATCAAGGATCATTTTCATTTATTGACGTACACCATGGTCAATGGCCAATTATATTAGTCACTAATCCAAAAATACCCTGGCTTACTATAAGAAATATGGAAACTGAAGAAGATCGAAAGGCAAATATTAAATATATAAGGTAATTGGATATTTATATAATATTTATCTAATATAAATATATTTTTTTAAAGAATTATACAACATTCATTTTTCTTTTGAATCGTAATTTATTAAAAAAGCTATGAATATACAAAAAGTTGCTGCAGCAAATCTTTTGGTCGTTGGCTATTTTTACTTAAAACAAAAATGGTTATTTTACAAGATATGGGGAAATTTATATTATCTGTGTATTATTCTTATTCAACGATTTGAAAAAGCTTAAAATAATATGTGTTTACCTATGTGTTAAAGACAATAGTAAAACCAGTTAAATGAAAGATGTTTTTTTATTATTTTAAAGACGGCCAATATTCAATTTACAATAAATAAAATATACATAATGGAAAAAACGAATTAAAAATATAATTTTCATACATAAAGACTGTAGTACCTATAAAAAATGCTAAAACATCAAATATAAATTATAATATAATATTCTATTGACACACATGTCACTTGGCTATATAAAATTCCATTATCTTAATCCCTAAATAATGAAAATGTAACCTTCTTTTACATTTTATTTAATATATTTTAAATCTTAAAAAAGCTTATTTTTTGTATTCAATTTAATTACCAACTTTTATTCACTAATTTTAGAATATTAGCCTTTTCTGTTGATCCTATCAAACATGTATTAGTACAAATAGATAAGGAATATGAATGGAGAAATTGTAGTCATGTGGAAGGTAGTCCTCTTTATATAATTGAATGGAATTATAATGCATACTCAAGTGGACTGCATACATTAACTGTAAGTAATTACAATTAAATAAGTATAATTTGTATTGTTGTTATTGTAATGAAAACTGATGTAAGTGTTATAACTCTTTTGTAGGTTATATATTATTATAGTTAACCATCTAATAAGTAATAAATAATAATCTCGATAAGACCAAGGGCCGTTTTTACAATGTCCGGTTAAGTGTCAGTTAACGCTAATCGACTGAGAACAGATTTTATTACCGGTAGAATTCTGCCGGTTAAGTGTCCGTTAACTTTAACTGGACATTGTAAAAATGGCCCTCAAGCGCTTAATTAACTGAGAAGTAATTTCCTTATGATTAGTGGGGGCTCAGGTAGGGTGCTCAGGAGCACGTGAACTACTTAAAAAAAAAAAATTAGATTCCTATGGTAACATATATTTGATTATTATGCACATGGTCTGTAATATAAAAAGTTTTCACTGTTTTTCATGTTGAGAAGTGTGTCTATATACGATTACATAATTTTCTGCCGTGTAAATATTAGCTACATGCCTCGACACGTCAGTTAGTAATATATAATAGTTTGGAGCACATTTAATGTGTACACCGAACCTATTTTTATAGTGTCGCAATTTTGCGTCATTCGTCAAAACGATAACACTGTACATATCCATTATCCACACATTATCCATACATTATCCACGTTATTATATTAAATTATTTTGGTATGCACCTATAACAAAAGTAATATTTTACCATCTTACAGAGGTATCTTATACATTTCTTGTCCACCACCTTAGGTGAACTTCACGAGCCGCCACTGCTTATGATATTCCGTTAAATCAATATTTAATTTATGGATCAAATGTTCCTCCTAAAAGTTTAACAAATTAATTGGCCCTCTAAAATGTTGATTACAACACTTTAATTTATATTATATTTTTATTTTAATAAATAATATTGTATATTAAAATTTTAAATATATGTAATTATTATTTACTATTGAGAATTTCTTTTCATTATATGCAGGTTAGAGTAGAAGATATTCAAGGACGTAAACATGAAATTAACCATCCTTTTTCATTAGACAATTCTACACCGGGACTAAAATTATTTTCACAATGGCCACTTAATGTTTATTTTCCTGATGTGGTAAGTATTTATGTTTTGTCTGCATTATAATAGTTTAAATTGGTCATATTAGAGTAAATTTAGATCTTTTTAATTATATATAAATACTAATTCTCATGATTTTCAAAATGTTACCATATTTTTCTACTTTGTTTTTAACTTCATTATGTAATTATTACTAGGGTTTAAATTGATATGCATGCAGTTTATGTGCTTAAAAAGTATAAAAATATTTACTTATTTTGATTATTCAAATATTTTGCTCTACTGACAAGTTTTTAGTCATTATGTGCTCTACAGTCTATATACGTCGTTTTGACTGGGTTTTATTATATATTAATTCATTCACGAGCTGAATGTCTTCTAACATGGCGAGAAAAGGTCCGGACTGTCTTGAAGGTAAAGTCGCCAGCAATAGTGATTGAGATGGGACTGTAAATGATTAAGAGGTTCCCCTCATTTTCTTCAATAATTACATTTTAGCGTCCAACCATGACCTCTCAATATTTTGAGTGTGGGCTCCTGTATTTGCATCAACATATGACATTTTGAGATTTCTTGTGTACAACACTTCGGCCCGTGAGACACCAATATGCAGCCCATTCGTCAGAATACATTTCTGATCCTGCATCGCATTCACGTTCTATTATAGGTTAAAGTGTTTCTCGATTGCTTCGATGAATATAAAAATAACAGCAATCGTTTCCATATTTTAAACCAAATACAAAGGGGTCATCTACTCGCGCACCGTGATTTCTGTTATTAATTACTTCAGCATTTATATCTGTCAAGGAGGGGGAGCATATTTCATTTAGCACCACTGTAGTATAAAACTCATGAAACATCATCACAGCCATCACAATTAATAAATAATATACAATATATAAAAATATATAGTATTATACTCGTAACAAACAACCTTCATGAGTTGTAACTTAAAACCAAAAATTAACAACTATAATAAAAGTAAAACCAGCAGTAATACAATTTAAGGTAAAGATAATTAGATATGATCAAAGATAAGATAATACAGTCGAAAGAAATACCCAACATATTATTTAAAAACAGATAAAGGCAGATAACGCATACAGGTTTAGTCGTTGTCCAATATCCGTGTACCGAACTTAGATCGAGTAAAGAATGTCAAAACCGGGAGAGCGCATACCGAATTAGCACCTTTACTAATAGAACACCATGGCTAAAGAATAAATAAATAAGTTAATGATAAGTAGGCTATTTTAGATAGATGAGTATGATAAGTTAGTGTTATGATATTACATTTTAAAGCAATAAAAATCATTGTTTATCTAATGTTTCTGGCTGTAGTTATATTAAAAATACACATTTTTTAAGATTATCATATTATAAAGATAATTTTCTTCTGAGTTTATGAAAAAATATGATAAAACTATTTTTGTTATTAATTCAAAATTTTAACTAGATTAATTCTGATATGACCAAAATAGCATTTTTGATAGTTTTATTATTAAAAATAAGGTGTTTTTGCAGTTACTTATGATGTTTGTGATTGCATCTTTGGCTAACCTGTTGCCGCTTATAGTTTATCGATTTGTTAGCAAATGCACAAAATGTAAGTGGTTTTTGTCTCAAACTAATGCCTAGCTAAGCATATCTAATATTTTTAAATTTAATATAAGTACTCTACTTATACAAAATAGTACCAGAATATCCCATCATACAATATATCTACATTTAATTTCATTTACCCACCATTTTTAAATTTTTGTTTTAACAAGAAATATTTTTCAATTTGTTTTTAGATGTAAAACATTTACTATAAAAATGAACATTTTTTATTTTATTTTCTTACTAATGTTATACAATCTACATAACTTAAAGTTTTTATTAAAATAATTAACTCTATAAGCCATAAGGTGTATTCAGCCTTATTTTTTCAGTGTACCATTTAACACAACATTTGAACTTCAAAATAATAATCTGTTATTGCTCTATAATTCTTCTATAATATTTTGGTGATAAGAATTTTAACTAAAAAAAAATTTATTTATTGTCTGATATCTATATCAGATATAATAAGCAAAATAATGATAATTTTTGCTACTAACTGTAAATTTGTGGTGCGCTATAGAATTTTCCTACATTAGATATATTGTAGTGATGCTACGTTTATCTCAACAAATAAAGTAGCTTGCTACTGTAGCATCGCTATAATCAGCGCGCAACTCCTGACCATTGTAATAGACTAAGTTAAATTACCATATAAATAACTATAGTTACGGCAATTTTTCTAATTTTTAGCTTGTATAAGCAGATTACTAATAGTATAATATTACATAGTTATACCATTGATTATAAATACTATAGATTGCTAACTGCCCATTTTTTCGGTATTACAAAATATTACTAATCACAAGCCCGCACCCAATAACACGGCCGCTCAATTTAGTAATGTCCGGTAACATTGTAATCGCTAGTAGTCACGTCACCTGGCCATCTACCGGGAGTAAATATTTCATGACACCGAAAAACTGGCCAGTGAGCAATCTAAAGTATTTATTCAATAATAAATTTATCAAATTGAAAAAGAAATAACCTGAAGACTACAGTGACCCCAGTCACTGGGTACTTTTTTTACTTCAATATAACATTTTGGTGTGTTGTGACTTTAAATTTTCTGGAAATAATAAAACAGTCTTAAACTAATAATTCTGTCTATAATTGAATGATTATATATTTATATCATACTTGCTGATATTTGTCTAAATGCTTTTTGTTTGTTAGTTATTAATTGAATTGTCATTATAAAACTATAATCTGAGTTCAGAATCAGTTTTATAATGAATATACATTGTTACATTTAAATTTAATTAAAATATATAACGCAGGATTGAAATAATAAATTTTTTTATAATATAATTATAAAAAAATATCTTTTCATAGATAGAATCAACTATAATGCAAAATTATCACTGATCAAGAGATACTCAAGAAAAATGATTTTATTGTCAAGTGTGAATCGTATATTTTACACATTGCTTTTATTTTACATTTATCTGTGTATAGGTAATCAATTAATTTCTTAAAATAATAAACTTTAAAACTTTACAATTGTGTATATCAATAATTGACTTTAATTTTTTTGATAGGTCCATGGGCTGTTGGAGAACTTGTAACTGACTTGATAGGTTGGGTCTTTCCATGGGGCATTTATGTCAAGGGAAAACTTATAAAGGATTCTTTTATATATGCATATGGTTTTGGACAAGTAAGTTGATCAGATTGTCAGTGGATCAATTCATTGTTTAAATATATAATTTATTGATTAACTATTATTATTGTTTTAGATTTTAACTTTTCAACTGCCTCTCAATTGTATACTTAGTCACCGACTTGATAAAAGGTACCTATAAATTGTTTCTATGACAAAGTAATGAAAATAATGAAATTATTATTTTAGAATGCAATCATTACCAAATACCCAATACACATTTGTTACTTCACCATATATTTATGTGGATATGATTTTTTTCTTTCTGATAATTTGGCAAATTGTGTGTTGTCTATGGTTTTTTGGAGCATATGGTTGGATAGCTACTATATTTGGTCCATTAAAAACATGGTCAATATTTATTGCACTTTGGCTTTGGAATGAAACACGAAGAATTACTATAAATGAGATACGATATGCAACAGGTAACGATAGGTATCATTAAATAACTGAATAATATAGCCTGTATTAGTATACATATATGTAGTTTTGTTGTTCATATCTTGCATGATTATAAAATTAAAAATTCCACAATATTAATATTTGTTTTATTTTTTTTTATGTTCATTGAAAACAGGAGTAATGGAAAAACTAAATACAAATTAAACACTGTATAATATTGTATTATCGTTTATTTCACAATTGCTTAGAAGTACACTGTTGTTAACAGGATAATTGTTAACGTCCTATATTGACATTTGTACACATTATTTATTGATCCCTATAGTTTAATTTATCACCAACTATATCAATATAAATTATAATATATATATATATATAATTTTATTATTTTTATTTATTTTTAAAAAAAATAACCATACATAATTATACACATATTTATATGTTGGATAATTAAATTTTTTCTTAAGCATTATTTAATATTTACTAAAATTATTGTATTTTAATTTTAAAATTAACTCAATATTTGTCAAACAAATTGTAAATCCTACTATTGTCTATAGATACCAAAGTATTAAAAAATAAGTTATTTAACAATTTTTGTTTTTGTCCTAATAGTTTTAAGCAGATAGTCTTGAAGATAGTTACTTTGTAATTTATTGCGTTTGATTGTGTTTTTTTTTTTATGAGTGATATTGAGTTGAAAAAATAAATTTTGGTAGAACTTGTGTAAAAGATAATTTTTTGAGATTGTTTTTTCAGAAAATAAAGATAGACGATTAAAGAAAAATTTGGTATTTTCAATAATAATAAATAATTATTGTCATTATAACATTCAATCCACCCAAAATAGGTCAACATAAAATATGTAATAATGTGGGCTGGGATTTCTCTGCACTTTTCATTTTTTTCTATAGGTTGGTGTACAATGCTTGCCTGGTCACAAATCCTTAACATGTATTTTTGAATGATAATAAGAAAATTTATTTTGCATTTTTTGACAATTTTTGATTTTAACATCATTTTCTTAATTTTTTAGGTACATTATAGGGTTTTTAGGGGCATTATTGGAGTTTTTGGGTCCAAAATTCAAACTTGAAATTTTATTTTAAGATTTTTACCGTAATGCGAGTTTTATATAAATTTATATATTTATATATAACAGTAGGTAAATGATTTGGTGTTTTTTAAATATTCACCCATCACTTTGGTAAACGTTGAAAGGAGCTTCTCTATCTACAAAAATTTACTGGGGGATAACAGAAGATTGTTTTTATTTGAAAATTTTAAATAATCTCTGGTGATTCGGTGTAACAGTTCAGAGTGTACAGTTAAATTAATATAATAATTCAAATCTATCAAAATAGTTAAAAAAAAAATATGAGGAAATAATTATTTTTTCAAATTAAAAGAACTCCAAGTTGAACTTTAGCCTAAAAAAACCCTAAAGTTTAGCCTATATAAAAATTATTTTAATCACTATTTAATCACTCATATTTTACAATTTATTAAAAATAATAACAATTAATTACCTGCATTTTTTTAGTGCATTATTTAGAATTTTTAGGGCATTAAAGCATTTTTTAAGGTTTTATAGGGCATTACATTTACAGCCCTAGTAATAATTATTAATTACTATAACTAAGTTCTGTAAAATACTGGTACATCTACATTTTTCTGGTGTACTAGAACACTGCTGGCATTAGTAATTTATCTATTAAATCATAACATTCTTATAACTAAAATGATTTCAAAAGCTATAGATTAAATACCTACTTAGATTACATTTTATAACACTCAAATTTAAACTGTTAAATTAGTCAATTAGTATCACTTTTGTGGGGATGTAACTTTTTCTCATTCAAATAGTTGTACTTAAAAATATAAATAAAAGTTAACATTAATTAACGTTTATTATACAAAGTTTATTTTCTAATCATTTGAAATGAATTGTCTTCTTCCCAACATCTGTATACCCTCTATTTATAATAAAAGTATTTGTGATTTACATTTATATTTTTTCTATAATTAACGTACTTAACAAATACTTTTTAAATTAAATATAACGAACAACACAGATAATAAAAACTATTCACCATAACAGTAATTATATAAAACTTAAATCAAATTTAAATTTCTAACTATACAACTTATAAAAAAGTCAACATTTGGCAATTTCGTACTTCTGTGTTTGGTTAATTGTAGCTAATAATTTATCCATCAGTTTTAATGTACCTAGACCGATCGATGAACTGATCGAACAAGGAGCTTGGGCGCACAATAGTGACTATCTTTTTGTTTATTATTTACATGTTAATCTTACTAGGGTTCCTATACAACCATTATTTAGCCTCCCAAAATAGGAAATATTCAAATTAATAATTAACCTACCATACATTATACATTCTAAAAGTTATTGCTTTTGTACATTAAAAATAGAATATATTTTAAAATTTTTAATACTCCTCGAATATATTAATCAATGAAAAAGCAGAACAGTTTATAAGAAAAATGTCCAGCGATAAACTTAATTGCGTTCATTCTATGGTAATCTACACAATGTAGCTACTATAGTGGAGGTCTATTCCAAGACAGATTCTTTAATCGTTATAGGTCTATGCTTTCTAATGTTTATAATGGTCCATTGCACTACATTTATTTAGCTAATATTATGTACCTACCTAATATAATATGTATAGTAAATAGTAACGTGGTTGTCTGCACTCAGAATTTGTTTAGTCAGCTTTAAGTTAAGTTCATGAAAACATTTATTTTGTTGCAATTAAGTAAGTTTATTCAACTATAATTATAACACTACACAGTAGGCAATTCTAAAACACAATAATATTGCTAGAATGATTATAATTAATTAATTAAGTGTTTATAGAAAAATATAATTGTAGTACTTATATTTTCTCATAATATATTATTTTTATTCACTAATTACTTAGTATTGAGTAATGAAGTAAAATTAATTTTACATAATATTATAGTTCATATTTTTTTAAAACCGTATTTAAAGATTATTATCCTTAGTATGAATAATTTAATAACCCAGAAACTAGATACTTATTAGAATTTTATTTAAATGCATCAAAATATGTTCATGATAATCACCCACTAAATAATTTATAGTAAAAAAAGCGGCCAAGTGCGAGTCGGATTCGAACATGAAGGGTTCCGTAGCGGCAAGTAACATAAATAATAAGTTGTATCGTTCGGCCGGCACGAACTTTGGCCCCACCACCAGCAGAAGTCTTATACCAAGTTATTGATTTAAAAAGAAAAACCATATTTTAATAACTGCAATGTGAACTTTATTATAAGACACTTTTATAATTAATAAGAAAAAAAAAGGTGGGTAAGTGGATGTTGCTCTGCTGTACAGTAGGTTACAAGTGGGTCACTGTATAATGGATGGTATTAAATTTGAATCCAATGATACAATATCATTGTATAAGGAAAACGATTCTGAGCGAAGATGGTATGTCAGTCTAGGTTTAAGACATATTATATACATATCTATGGTATTAAAAAAAAATTGACCTATAATAGGTACCTATAATAAATTCCAAATTAATCATATCACAATATCCATTAGGTACTTATAACGCGTTATACATCAATAATAAACCGTGATACTATCATAGATATATAGTAGCGTACTTTAAAAGTTTCAAGATATAGATATTATAAGCATAGATATTGATTGGAATATTGTTTAATATTAGAGAAATTCCGTAGGCTTGTATATGGGCTGTTTGGTACTGAGGAAGAGGGTAGAATAATAATGAGGTTCTTATAAAAATAGCAGCGCTAGCATGGGCTGTGCTATCTGGGTGGTTTGATTTGAAAACTTCATCAGTGTCCGACTGAGAATATAAACAATAGTCATTGTCTGATCTCTTGAAACCTAGTTTGGTAATATATGTATGAAATCTTTCATTCCAGCACTTACTTGCCTGTTTCAGTCCATGTAGAGATTTATTTAGTTTGCATACCATTTTTTTGTCTTCATTATTTTTGAATCCATCTGGTAACAGTGTAACACCATGTACATTTCTTCATTGAGGTACCCGTTCAAAAATGCAGTCTTCACATCCATTTGATGAGCGCATAATGAATTTTCATTTATGAGTGCCAGTATAGCTCGGACAGTTGTAAGCTTTGCAACAGGACTCAGGAGCATATGTGTCACTAAAATCAACTCCATATTTTTGAAGAAAACTTCTTGCCACTAATCTAGTCTTATATTTCAGGATGTTTCCTTCGTTGTCCCTTTTAATTTTGAAAACCCATTTACTGTCTATAGGTTTTCGTCCGGCAGGTAATTGTACTAATTCCCATGTGTTATTTTTATTTAACGACTGAAGTTCTTCATCAATTGCATTTAACCATAGTTTTTCGTCATGTCGACCTATAATTGAATTATAGTCATACGGTAAATCATCAACCAAGGTATCTGCATTCAGTGCCAATGCACTAAAATCATAGTCTTCATGCCATATTGGTGTTTTTCTTAATCTTGAAGTTTTGGGTGGTTGTTCTTCATTCATAGTTGTTCTCTCTATATCTTAAGTTACATAATTTGGACATTTAATTTCATCAAAATAATATGTGTATCTTCAATACTTGTTTGTTCTGGAAATTTATTTTTATTAAATATTACATCTCTTGATAAAATTATTTTATTTTCATCTTCACTCCAAAGTCTATAACCATTTATGTTGTAACCAACCATAATACATTTCTTTGTTTTTGAATCTAACTTTGTTCTCTTTTCCTCAGGAATGTGAACAAAAGCTTCACAACCAAAAACTGTGTGTGTATTATCGAACCCTAGTCATTTTAGTATTTTATAAACATTTGCTTTCCCTTTCTACAAAAATAATTTTTTTTGACTAAATACTGGTTTGGGAGATTGGTCTTTTGAATTTCCTCAGAAACATGCTTTTGTTGTACTCTATACATATAATATTTGTGAGTATTACCTATGCTTCTCCATCAACGCATCTCATTAGATATATATATAATTTATCACAATATACATTAGGTCGTACTTATAACGCGTTATACATCAACAACAAACCCTGATACTATCATAGATATAATAGTGTACTTTAGAAGTTTCAAGTACCCACGAATAATATTACACAATCACAACAAAATAACTAAAATAGTTATTCTAGGTTTTTTTTATGTAATTTTGTCCAAAGTTGAACTTAAAATGACTATAAAAATAAACTGTGCTTATGTATTTTTTAGATTTTTTGGTAACAGAATTAACTACTTACGTGGAATCTTGTTTTTGATGTACAATCATTAGATATAGAAGTTGAACATTTTATACATTTTTAACTAAAAAATAATAATTCAATTTTAAATTTGATAAATTTTGTCAAAATTCGATCTTTAAATGCTTATAAAAAAAAATTGTGCCTATGTATTTTTAATATTTTTCAATTGCTATTGTAAAAATATATCAGGAGCCTTGTATTAAATTTTTACACTTTTTGGCCCAACAGATAAAACTTGATTGATATTTATAGAAAAAAAACTAAATAAATTGAAAACTAAAAATGTCCGGAAACAGCTCAAAAAGAGTCAAAATATTTTCAAAATATATTTTTTATATATTGAAAATAGCCAATTAGTGAATCTGATTATAAGAAAAATGTTGATAGTAAACACATTTATCGAAGTCAAGTAGTTTAATTTTTAGAATTTTTTAAAATATCAATATTTTTTGATTAAACTAATTTCGAAAATAACAACTTTTTTCAAAATATCTTTTTTTGGAATTTGCTGACATATTGACATGAGTCATTATTTTTTTTTCAAAAGGTTATAGGTAGCATATTTTTCTTATGAAGTCTTAAGTACCTATCTACTCAATGTTAATTAACGATATGGATACATGAGATTTGTTAACAAGCCATAACATTATAGTTTTCAGACTCATGTAAGATAACACTATGCAGTCTGCACCATGCAGTGTAATGTAGATTTTGAGCTGAGCGGTGAGTATATTGGTATTATAATGATATGTGGATTTTGTGTGTGTGTCAGTGTTTGTCTATACTATTTGCCATTTGGGAAAGTACAAATCCTTTGGTTTTCTACTTCAGCATTTTTCTGGTAGTCAAATGATTCTAGTTGTTACTTTGTGAGGTAAATAGTAAAATTCATTGTAATTTCAAAAATTTAGAAAATACTGGTATTTTTACTGAAAACCAGTTTTCGATAAAATCATTTTTGTTTTTTTAATGTAACTCAAAAACGAATAAAGTAATGATTTTCCATTAAATTTTCATTTGACCTTTTTCCATACATGATAAAATTTTTAATACCTACCTATATTTTGACTATTTTTGAGATATTTATAGAAATTTTCAATTTTCAATTTTTCAGTTTTTTTCTCTATAAATTTTATCCCATCGGGGTGCCGCCACTGGGTGACTTCCCCCTCCCGCTAATCATCCCCATCCAATTTACTTATTGTAATACATGTAATTATAGATTGTAAATAACATTTTTTGTTCAATAAAAAAAAAAAAAAAAAAAAAAAAAATTTATCCAATCTACAACAATAATTTTATAATTTTATTTGTCAATATATAATTGTATGATAAATGATAATATTATACAAAATGTTAAATTATACAAAATGAGGTAAAATGTTAAATTAATAATTTGAATCATACACATCTACCTAAAATTATTTATATTTATTTATTTATTCATTTATATATTTATTTATTTATTATAATAGTAAACGGGACAGGCCATTGACATTTATATGACATTAATAATTAATAATAATAATACACTATTACATACATAATATTTAACAGATAATAATATAATACAAAATAATTAGACACAAGAAGTTGTTTAGATGTAATTGGATCCATTAGCTAATATCATCATAGGTACTCAAAATGGGTTCATTGTATAAATAATTTGTCGCACAGAACAGGACCCGGAAAGAAGAAAAGTTGCGCAAATTAGCACAGGGAACATTAAAATTAATCCTCCCTAACATATCTGGAGCGTCGACTTCCCCACTCAAGAGTTTTGATAAGAAAACCAAGTTAGCCTTTTTCCTTCTAGAACTCAACGTCTCCAAATTTAATTTCACTAGAACTGGTGTATAATCATGTGGAAGGCAGTCAACATGCAGTTCAAAAGAAGCATATTTTAGAAATTTACGTTGAACACGCTCGATTTGGCAAGAGTCACGTAAATTCAGGGGGTCCCAGATCACTACACCGTATTCAAGGGGAGACCGTACAAATGCACAATAAAGCGCTTTTAAAGAACTACTCATATTTATTTACGTACTTGTTATACATATTATATTATTTATACACTTTTAAATTTCGATACATATTCTTGTATGTAAAAGTATTTAAAATAATTATATAAATATATAAACAAACATATAATATAAAATACTAGCTGAACCCGTGCAACTCCGTTGCCAGTAAAAAGTTGCAACTCTTAAAAAAAGTATGATTCTTCAACTCTTTTTGGATGTACCTACCTCGTTGCAATAAGTGCAACTCACCCACCATGGTAGGCGATCCATATTAAGTAACTTACATACTTGGTCAGTGGTCAAATAGTAGTCACATGGAAGTCGTATGAACAGCAACTAGAGGCCAAGATAACCTAATTAGTAATGTAAGCTCGGCAAATTTTTACCTCAAATTGGCACCTTAAATTAAACGTCTTCTTGGGGCCAATATTCATCAGTGATCAATCATAATATATTAATAAAATGGAATGATTTATATTATACAATTTAAAACGTCCACAACCACTGATAGTGTATAACCTACATATACTACATAACATTAAACGTACGAATACACTATAAGAATATATCTGATACGATCAATGTATTATGGCAATTAATATAAATTTGATTTTATCACAGATATAGGTAATAAACCACGTTTAAAATATTACTAATGTTAAACTTTTCAAGGCTTTGGGGCATCGGTTCAACTTCTCTGATTATTTTTAAATGTTCTATACATAATTTTAGTATTTTTTACACATATTAGAACAAAAACCATAGAAAAAAATTAAAAAATTTAAAAATAAAGACCATCAATTGAACACCTTAGTATCCAGTAAATAAAAAAATAAATGTTGACATAATTATAAGTTCATGGAAATGCGGCAGAGTAGAGTTTCTGGGGGTGTTTCTATTGTAACATACCAAAATTATCAACATTTACCAAATTTAAATAAATTTTTCTCGGTAAATTACCAAAATAAAAAAATGTATGTAAATTTTACATCTCTAAACCTAACTCCTAAGGAACGTAAAAGGTCAGATCCGAAAGAAATAAGAATGGAAGGCTAGATCGGGTAGTTAGTATGAATTTCAATGTTGGCGCTAGATAGCAATCACGTCATTTTTTTTGTCACGGACCTAACGAAATGTTATGCCCGCACTGTGGTCACACTGATACTGGGCTAATGGGCGGCGACCAAAACTCGTCCGAATGTAATATTTCGCGCATTCCCACCGGCCACCACTTAATCTCCCCGTACGCTGGCGGCTGGCCGCCGTCAACTCCACCGTCGTTGCTACAACTATAAGGTGGAGTAGGAGAAATTTGGGTAACTACTCGCGCTCTCTAGGTGGCTGCAATATATCTGTTTTCATAATTTGGTATTATAGTCTGTGGTTATATCTGATATAAATTATAATATATCATGCTCTGACCTATACCAAGTACTAATACGCATGACGAAATAACAAGGTATGATCACAATTTTATGATACGCATTATATCTCTATTATCAGAAATAGGAGTGGGAGTCTTCCTCGGCTTTTCATTGGTCCTTGATACTATTACTATATTATTAACTCAAAATATGCCCGTTAAATATAAGCCAATCAAATGACGAGGATGACTCACACCACATTCTGCATCCACTAAACGAAATTCAGATTGTGTGAATTGTTACTTTGTCACTTTTCCAATGACCGCTGACCTATGCCAACCTATGTATACGGTCACGTCCCCGGAACTTCATTTTTCGGCACACCAAAAAACCTCGTGACAAACAACGATCCACAGACGTCCGACATTTTGCTCAAGAAGTCTTTCAATTTCACGACTGTCGTACAATTCAACAATGATGGGCCAGACTACTATGCTGAGTCGTCGGGTGCCTGAAAAACTACCGAACAATTTCTACTGTCCAAACTTGGTGAAGATGGACCATGCTGTGTTTGTTGACGGCCATCCCGGCCAGCCCATCAACGATGATCAACAATCAAACCACAACTTAGCAGTCAGCAGTATTTAGTATAATATTATTTCTTTCCCCCCCCATTTAAAAATACGTACATTAAGTGTAGTAGAAGCAGGCTCTTTCATTTTCTCTTTTAGTTATTTTTTTTATTTATGACTGTCACGGGTCATCTCCTATCACAGTCGCGATGTTAAAATAATTTTATACTAAAAGATTCTTTGCACAGCTATATCCCTCAACCCTACGAAGGGCGGTCACGAGCAATGTAGTGGTTCCCGTGTGCAGAAATGTTATTATTTATTATTATTGTAAAATAACACACGTTTCTAGACGAGTTAAATTAATTAATACAGTAAATCATATTATACGAGTATACATGTCTTGCGACGGGTCCCATATTATTATTTTCATTATGATGTGTACACGTAAATATTATATCACCAACAAATTAAAATTTTTTATTATAAATACTTTGTGCACCTGCCATGTGCCACCAAATTATGATTTTGTAACTTTATTATTCACTGTGTGAAACAAATCATTATTTTATCGTAATTGTCATCAAAAGATTATTCAATTTATTTGTCTCATGTAAAATACAAAAATCTTATTTGTAAATCTTCGACATTCATTCGTCAATGTGTGTTAAGCCTACGAGTTCCACCGACGTAAATAATCGGACTTATACAAGCTGTGGGGCTCGTAGGTCACAAACTGATAGTGTCCCCCTCGGTTTGTGGGTTGTTTTCGGGTATTCAAAAACCCGAACTCTCACATATGGTGACCGTGACAGGACACGACGTCCAAAATCAACCATAACTTAATAATTAATTTTTTTTTAATCTCGATATTAAACTATACAAATTTATAAAATGGCACTTTCTTTAAACTGGCAAAAATGTAATAAATAAAACATTATAATATTCCGTGGTGACAACCACATGGCAAATCACTTTTATTATCCACTTTAATTCTTTAAATAATAAGACTCTTGCAATTGAAAACTATAATAAATGAGCCCCACAATAAATCTCTTATTATAATTTCTCGGAAAATTATTAATTTAATTTTTCTTATGATACCCAAAGTAACGTAAATTATTATTCCATTCGTACAAAAAAAAAAATGGTATATGATATTGAAAACTGCTACCTACCACAGTAAATGCCAATTTTATTACTTAAAATTTTATTTTATTCCCCCCACCCTATGGATACTTTTGTGACACATTCATTATTTTCAGAAATGCAGTCAGTGTGTGCGCTTATTGGAAGCAGCAGTGGCGTATCGATGGTGGTGGCGGTGTGGGCTGACAGCTGCAGCAACAAGACAACCGGACACTATAGTCCGTCCATTCTAGGAACGCTACTGAAGGGCGACCAAAATACGTCCGATATCGCGCATTCCCACCACTAAACATTCCCGAACGCTGGCCGCCGTCAACTCTGGCCGCAGCCACCGTCACCGCCGCCCCTGCTGGATAGTATAGTGGGAGAAATTTGGGTACGAAACCGCGGAGATAGCTCATTTGGATGCGCGAACGAGTAGCGTTCTTAGGATCGGCAGACTATACAAACGACCCATATCACAATTTAGTATGATTTTATATATTTCCCCTTGTAATTTCCCCCTCTTAGTTATTCCCTAGACCCGTATCTCAACCCTTGCCTAACGTTGTTAGTTTCGTTTTGTATTTTGGATGCGAAAAATTACAGTTTCTTCCCCAGAACACATGGTCAACTTAATATTTGTATGCTAAAAAACCCACAAATTAATATTATTCTTATTAGCATAAACAAACTAATAAGGGATACTCAACAAGTACTACTCAAATACACAAACTTCAAGTCAACATATTAAATTTTTGTAAGTTTTTCTTCAGTATATTTTCTTAAATTGTCTATGCTAGATTATCAATGCTCATTCAGGAATACATACAGGAGTAGGGACCCTCCTAATTCCATTTTCCTTATGTAAGTTTTTTCATTTTAATGTGTTCTCAAATGAGCTGAACTCGATTATCAAAACTCATTCAAGAATAAAATACGTTAGTAAGGACCTTAAAGGAATACTCAAGTAAACCCACTTCATGTAATCAAAAAACATTACTGTAGGTCTTTTCTTCGGTATGTGTTCTTAAATGGGCTGTGCTCGATTATTAATGCTCATTTAAAAATACATACTGCAGAAAGGATCTTACCAATGCGATCTTTCATAGGTAAGTTTTTACTTCGGTATGTGTTCTGGCATTAACTGTGCTCGATTACCAATGCTCATTCAAGAATACATACTGCAGTAAGGACCTTACTAATGCCATTTCTCTGATTGTAAGTTTTGTCTTCGGTATGTGTTCTGGCATTAGCTGTGCTCGATTAGAAATGCTCATTCATGAATACATACTGAAGTAAAGACCTTACTAATGCCATTACTCTGATTGTAAGTTTTTTCTTCGGTATGTGTTCTGGCATTAGCTGTGCTCGATTACCAATGCTCATTCAAGAATACATACTGCAGTAAGGACCTTACTAATGCCATTTCTCTGATTGTAAGTTTTTTCTTCGGTATGTGTTCTGGTATTAGCTGTGCTCGATTATAAATGCTCATTCAAGAATACATACCGCAGTAAGGACCTTACTAATGCGATCTTTCATAGGTAAGTTTTTTCTTCGGTATGTGTTCTGACATAATAGCTGTGCTCGATTATAAATGCTCATTCAAGAATACATACTGGAGTACGACCTTACTAATGCGTTCTGTGTAATAATAGTTTATAACTGATTTAAATGGAAGGAATACTCAAGTAAACCCACTTCATGTAAACAAAAAACATTATTGTTAGTTTTTTCTTCGGTATGTATTCTGGCATTAGCTGTGCTCGAATATCAATGCTCATTCAAGAATACATACTGCAGTAAGGACCTTACTAATGCGATCTGTGTAATAATAGTGTATAACTGATTTAAATGTAAGGAATACTCAAATAAACCCACATTATGTAAACAAAAAACATTATTGTAAGTTTTTACTTCGGTATGTGTTCTGGCATTAGCTGTGCTCGATTACCAATGCTCATTCAAGAATACATACTGCAGTAAGGACCTTACTAATGCCATTTCTCTGATTGTAAGTTTTGTCTTCGGTATGTGTTCTGGCATTAGCTGTGCTCGATTAGAAATGCTCATTCATGAATACATACTGAAGTAAAGACCTTACTAATGCCATTACTCTGATTGTAAGTTTTTTCTTCGGTATGTGTTCTGGCATTAGCTGTGCTCGATTATAAATGCTCATTCATGAATACATACTGGATTAAAGACCTCACTCATGCCATTTCTCTGATTGTAAGTTTTTTCTTCGGTATGTGTTCTGGTATTAGCTGTGCTCGATTATAAATGCTCATTCAAGAATACATACCGCAGTAAGGACCTTACTAATGCGATCTTTCATAGGTAAGTTTTGTCTTCGGTATGTGTTCTGACATAAGCTGTGCTCGATTATAAATGCTCATTCAAGAATACATACTGGAGTACGACCTTACTAATACGTTCTGTGTAATAATAGTTTATAACTGATTTAAATGTAAGGAATACTCAAGTAAACCCACTTCATGTAAACAAAAAACATTATTGTTAGTTTTTTCTTCGGTATGTATTCTGGCATTAGCTGTGCTCGAATATCAATGCTCATTCAAGAATACATACTGGAGTACGACCTTACTAATACGTTCTGTGTAATAATAGTTTATAACTGATTTAAATGTAAGGAATACTCAAGTAAACCCACTTCATGTAAACAAAAAACATTATTGTTAGTTTTTTCTTCGGTATGTATTCTGGCATTAGCTGTGCTCGAATATCAATGCTCATTCAAGAATACATACTGGAGTACGACCTTACTAATGCGTTCTGTGTAATAATAGTTTATAACTGATTTAAATGTAAGGAATACTCAAGTAAACCCACTTCATGTAAACAAAAAACATTATTGTTAGTTTTTTCTTCGGTATGTGTTCTGGCATTAGCTGTGCTCGAATATCAATGCTCATTCAAGAATACATACTGCAGTAAGGACCTTACTAATGCGATCTTTCTTATGTAAGTTTTTTCTTCGGTATGTGTTCTGTCATAATATGCTCGATTATAAATGCTCATTCAAGAATACATACTGGGGTAACGACCTTACTAATTCTATCTTTGGGATAATTGCTTATAACATAATTAAATGGAAAGAATACTCAAATAAACCCTCATCAACTCAACAAATAAAATTATTGTCAGCTTTTTCTTAAGTATGAATTCTTAAATTGGCTGTGCTCGATTATCAATGCTCATTCAAAAATACATACAGGAGTAGGGACCCTCCTAATGCAATATTTCTTTTGTAAGTTATTTCTGCGGTATGTGTTCTGGCATTAGCTGTGCTCGATTATAAATGCTCATTCAAGAATACATACTGCAGTAAGGACCTTACTAATACGATCTTTCTTATGTAAGTTTTTTCTTTTTAATGTGTTCTCAAATGAGCTGAACTCGATTATCAAAACTCATTCAAGAATAAAATACGTTAGTGAGGACCTTAAAGGAATACTCAAGTAAACCCACTTCATGTAATCAAAAAACATTACTGTAGGTCTTTTCTTCGGTATGTGTTCTTAAATGGGCTGTGCTCGATTATTAATGCTCATTTAAAAATACATACTGCAGTAACGATCTTACCAATGCGATCATTCATAGGTATTCATGCTATTTTTCTGATTGTAAGTTTTTTCTTCGGTATGTGTTCTGGCATTAGCTGTGCTCGATTACCAATGCTCATTCAAGAATACATACTGCAGTAAGGACCTTACTAATGCCATTTCTCTGATTGTAAGTTTTTTCTTCGGTATGTGTTCTGGTATTAGCTGTGCTCGATTATAAATGCTCATTCAAGAATACATACCGCAGTAAGGACCTTACTAATGCGATCTTTCATAGGTAAGTTTTGTCTTCGGTATGTGTTCTGACATAAGCTGTGCTCGATTATAAATGCTCATTCAAGAATACATACTGGAGTACGACCTTACTAATGCGTTCTGTGTAATAATAGTTTATAACTGATTTAAATGTAAGGAATACTCAAGTAAACCCACTTCATGTAAACAAAAAACATTATTGTTAGTTTTTTCTTCGGTATGTATTCTGGCATTAGCTGTGCTCGAATATCAATGCTCATTCAAGAATACATACTGCAGTAAGGACCTGAATGGTTGGTAATTACTAATTAACATTTATTAATCAATAATTAAAATTACTTTGTAATCATAAGCTATTTATAAATTTTGACCACATATGATACGGCCGATACAAACTATACGTGATAAAACACATTGGTATTTATAAAAATAATCATATCATGGGCCAAAATTATATTTCATTCAAAGAATAAAATTAATGTTCATGATTTATAAGATGTCTTGTCACAAATTTAAAACTATTTTACTGGATCGGAAAAAGTATTTTTGTAATGAATAAAAAATACAAATAAAAGTATTCAGAATACGTATTCGAATACTTTAAAAAAAAAGTATTTAGAATAGTATTCGAATACATTTATTCGAATACTTTAAAAGACTGTATATTATAATATACAAAACAATGTTAAAAAAAAAAATATATGCACAGTCTTATCATTGAGCATACTTCTTATTCCTTATACTATCGTAGATTGTATGGATAGGCCATAATAATTAGATTTTTTGATTTTTCAGTTTCATATTATATCCCCGAATAATATCTTTAAATTACAATAAAAAACCAAAATCGTTAATATTAACTTTAATAAGCAATTTCGTCCAAATTTAAATTTAAAATAACTATAAAAATAAACAGTGCTTGTGTATTTTTTAGATTTTTTGGTAACAGAATTAACTACTTACATGAAATCTTGTTGTAAATTTTCAATCCTTAGATATAAAAGTTGAACATTTTATACATTTTTAAATACAAAATAATTATTCAACTTTAAATTTGATAAATGTTGTCAAAATTCGATCTTTAAAAATTGAGCCTATGTATTTTTAATATTTTTCAACTGATATTGTAACAATATATCAGGAGCCTTGTTTTAAATTTTTACACTTTTTGACAACACAGATAAAACTTAATTGATATTATAGAATAAAAAACTAAAAAAATTGGAAACTGAAAATGTCCGTAAACAGCTCAAAAAGAGTCAAAATATTTTCAAAATTGTATGGTGTATAGGAAATGCTTATATAAAAATTCAGTGAAATTTTCATGTATCTACAGTTATTCGTTTTTGAATTACAACAAAATAAATAAATCGCTACATGAGAAATCGAGTGAATATCCAATGTTGTAAAAATTTGAATTTCAAACGCTCATAAAAATTTTATTTGACTTTATTATCGACATTTTTTTTATGATAAAGGTAATCTTATAAGGAATCTTGTATTCAATTTTAAAATCTTAGATTTAAAAAGAAAAGTTTTATGAATTCTTAACTCAAAATAATTTGCTAATTTTCGTGATTTTTAAATATTTTGTCAACTTTTGAACTTTAAATGCTTATAAAAAAAAAACTGTGACTAAAGATTTTTAATATTTTTCATCTGCCTTTGAAAAAATATACTAGGAGCCTTCTATCAAATTTTCAAGTATTTTTACTCAACAAATAAAATTGTATTGGTATTCATAAAAAAAAAAAAAACTAATACAATTGGAAACTGGAAATGTCCCTAAACAGTTCAAAATAAATCAAAATATTTTGAAAATGTTACCATATATAGAAAATGCAAAGATAAACGTGTTTTCCGCAGAAACGTCAACTCTCCAGTGAGTTGTCTGTTTCATCACTCTCAAGATAAATAATAGTATGTCAACCAATACTACATAGTCGTCGGTACAAGATAGGTTTGGATATCTTTTGTACTTAAAACTAAAATGTCTAAGCGTTCAAGTTCTTCTTAATGGAAGTATTTTAAAAACGGAAGTTTATATCGCCACAAGGACACTTCTAATGCAATACGAAAATCTCAAAAGTTCTAAAATGTGGTCTTCAATTATATTTAAAAACATCTAGAAATCAGATATCATCGTCATCTTAATTCGCAAATCACTAAACTCCATATTGACTAGTTTTCAGGAGAAAGGAAAAACATTTCATAGGAAAATTTCCTATCTCATCTCTCAATTCGCAAATATCCTATCTTCATAATTTTTACCTTTCTAATATGGAGTTATGATTTTTTCTAATTGTTAAAATCATCACATCGGAGTACGACCATTTCTAATAATCAATGTCATATGGAGGATAAAATGTTACAATTTATCAGTTACAACTTTATCATACAATGCAGTTTTTTCCTTAATTTTAATCACAATTAATTCCAAAATCACATTTTTGGATTTAGGACAATATTGTGAATTAGGATGATGATATGTTTATTAATTTTAATAAATATTATTGTATACAAAAAATTGGGGTGTACAATTATACGCCATCGAGTCCAGCATTAGAACTCGGATCACCTATATAGTATTACAGTATAATATACCGACTCTGTGGAGTGTGCAAATAACACGCCTGGAGCGTCTTCTAAGTACTACTCACGATTTTTAACAGTACCTATTAATGTTAACCTACCACTGAAGCTCAAACTTACGGCGCGGTGTTTGCCGCAGAGACGTCTACATGGTTGCACGTTTATTTCAGTGTGTATTCGGTTATTTCCATATCACTATGCAGAACAAATGACATTATCCGCAGGCATATAACACCGAGCTGTTTGCGAACAGGTAAATTCTATAATATAATTCGTAACTAGTCGAAACGAAGAGGCGTGGACTTATAATATATAGCTCATATAATATTATGCGCACCCGTACATGGCTCGATTAAAATCCAAAATACCCTATCCAACTCACATTATATCGAGAACGGTCTTCCACAAGGGTCAGCCCTCAGTGTCTCTCTCTTCTTGGTAGCTATAAATGACATTGGCAACAATCTTCCCTCTCCCGTCAAATACAAACTCTTTGCAGACGATTGCAACATATATTGCAGTGGAACAAGCCTAGCAACCTCTTCCCAACTCTTACAAGAGTCTTTAAACACACTTGCCTTATGGTCATCCAAGACCGGCTTTATTTTTTCCCCTTCAAAAACTCAAGGCATCATATTTAATAAAAAAAAAAACTCACCGTCTCCTTCAATTACCTTGAACATGACACAATTAAATTTTTCGGAAAACTTACGCATCCTAGGACTCACCTTCGATCACAAATTGTCATGGAAAACACACATCAAAAAATTAAAAACTAGTTGCATGGGTAGAATGAACATTATTAAAACTTTATCAAACCTTTCATGGGGTTCTGACCAGAATAGCCTCATATTAATATACAAATCATTAATTCTCTCACTCATGAATTATGGTTCGGTCATTTATGGCACTGCCAAAGCTACGATACTCTCCTCACTTGATCCGATCACAACCAAGGAATTAGACTAGCCACTGGTTCTTTTAAAACTAGTCCAGTGGCCAGCATATTATGTAATGCCGGAGAACCTCCTCTGCAAATCATTCGTGACAGTAACACGATTAAATATATGATCAAGATTTCAAACCAGCCAAAACATATATCCTTCTCTAACTTCCACCAAAATTTTCCATATACTAAAGCGAAGACTCCCACTACAATCTTTGAAAACTTCAATCGAATAAAAAAGAATATTAATCTTAATATAGATTTAACCAAGAAGTCCCTCTTTCCTATACAAGCGCCTTGGACTTGGTCCCCAGATATTAATACGGATCTTCTCAAATATAACAAAAACACAACTGCAAACTCGTCCATAGTTGCCCTATTCTACGAATCTGTTGAATTCCTATACTACGACTACACACTTATCTACACAGATGCATCTAAAAGTATTAACGGAACAGGTTTCGCAATAGTGGACGGCCAGCAAGCTAAAACTTTTTGACTTCCTTCATTCTCCAGTATCTTCACAGCGGAATCCTATGCGTTATATATGGCAGTCCAATTCGTCGTACAATCAGACTATAAGTATTCACTTATAATAAGCGACTCTCTCAGCGCCCTTATCTCACTACAAGACCAGCATCCTCAAAATGAAGTAATCCAACTTACCAAAGACCTTATCTCCTCATCGAAAAACAAAATTAAGTTTATGGGGGTCCCATCCCACATAGGTATCCCCGGGAACGAAAAAGCCGACAAGATGGCGAATGAAGCAGTTACATCCACAACCTCTACCATCATAAATAAAATTCCGAGTAAAGACCTAATAAATGAAGCCCACAAACGGATTATAAAAACATGGCAAAATCACTGGGATTCAATTCCCTCCAGTAACAAACTCAGAAACATAAAAAAATCTATATCCAAATGGGCATATCCAGAGAACGCATCAAGGAGAGAACAAATAGTTATAAACAGATCCAGAATAGGCCATTCCCATATCACGCACTCATATCTGATAACCAAGGAAACCCCCCCCCCTTGTGTGACACATGTAAAACTCCCCTTACAATGGCACACATCATTATTGTCTGCCCCAAATTCTCAACCGCACGTTTCCTGCTCAACAATCCAAGGTCAATTGAAGAAGCCCTCAGTCAACAGAACTCCGACATCATTTTCAAATTTTTTAAAAAAATAGAACTTGACAAAAAACTGTAAATATTATAATGTACAAACTTTTTTAATTTCAGGCTAATAATCTGTGTAATTGAAGCCTTTATGTTAATAAAAAAAAAAAAAAAAAAAAAAAAAATATTATGCGCACCCGTACATGGCTCGATTTTGGGGTGGTTAAACGGAAGGTGAAGTAAATAACTTTAGTATAGATAATTTTTAATTTTTTTACTATCATGAAAATCGATGACAATACAATATCCACCTGCGTGACCATATAGGATTATTACATATATTTATGCAAAGCGAATGAGGTAGATATAATAGATAGGTATTAACTATTAATACACAGTACATACTTTATAATAATACGTTTAATATGAGTAACATAATAATATTAATAATATTAATTTAATTAATACAGAACAAAACAGGTGGCGAAGAGCCGACGATGGTACAGACATGAAATACGTGAGGCAAACCTACACTAACTTGGTACAAATGACAATGTAGGACATGATAAACGGTTTCAGAATAGTACCAGCGAACACAAAAGTGAGATAACGGTGGGAAAGGAGGGGATGTTTAAAAACTTTTAAACTCTATAATATACATATTACTGGTCTATCTTGTCAACAGAACCACAACAACAAAGGAACCGCCTGACAAATTTCTTTGTCTGTCGCCAAAATGAACGACGAGGACGTGTGTGTCTCGGACTTTCCGGTTTCCGTACATCGCTGCAGGTGACCTGCTGAAACTTTAGATTTGGCGTTGATCGCCACCCAATATCTGCAGCTGTCTCGCCATCTAATTTCGGATGTACTGGGATATTTGGCTCAGATACACAGAGCCTGCCGTCCAGAAAACCTTTGGAATCAAAATTTTTCGACGATTCCAGTTTCCGTACATCGCTGGTGACCTGCTGAAACTTCAGATTTGGCATTGATCGCCACCCAATATCTGCAGCTGTCTCGCCAGCTAATTTTGGATGTACGGGGATGTTTGGCTCAGATACACAGAGCTTGCTGTCCAGAAAATCTTTGGAATCAAAATTTTTCGACGATTCCGGTTTCCGTACATCGCTGGTGACCTGCTGAAACTTCAGATTTGGCGTTGATCGCCATCCAATATCTGTCGATTTGGCTGAGGAATTTTCACACATCGCGGCCATGTTAGGCATAGATACACATCTATATGACATATTTATTTGATAATATTATATAGGCAGAATTAACGGAGAAGATTATACAGAAATACGTAGAAATGAAATTTATTCGTAATGAACACAAGAAATGAATATTGACAAGTGGTAACTATGTGACACAGATATGAATTGTAGATTTTTGAAACATTAACGTACATGGCAACGATATTTTAGTTGTTTGTGTTGTTTTCTTAGAGCCAATATTTAATACCTCAAAAAAAGTCAAAATACTTGGAAAATTTAATCATGGATATACAATGCTTTTATACATTTTTGGGTGAAAATTTCATGTATTTAGAGTTATTATTTTTTGAGTTACAGTAAAATAAAATAATGAATTAACACATCATTATTGTAAAATCAATACATAATACATCTTCACTCCGTTCAGAATCTAAAAATCTAAGCTGACAGATCATCTTCGTTCAGAATCGTATTTTTTCGTATTCAACCATATGAATTTTAATTTAACACATCCATCACAGTGACCTACTCAATGCGCCGAGGTATACTCGACTCCTACTGTACAGCAGAGCGACTATCCCGGGTTTCTTTTTGTTATTTTTCTTTTTTTTTTGTGTGTCTGTACTCCGGTACTCGTGTACTTGATAACTAGTTGAACATTTTAAATAATTCAATCTCAAACTCTGAGAGCGTGGTTTCTGGTTAGGTTAACCTAACCTAGCCGAATTCTTTTATAATAGTAGATAGACACCTACACCTAGATAACAATTCTTAATTTCAATAATTTGAAGAATCATTAATCATGTCAAAAATTGACGTAATTTCCAGAAAAAAAATGTTACATATTACAAAATCTATAATTTATCAAAATGATACAAAATGTTGTATATTTACACATTCATCATCAAGTATATAAAAGAATGTTGGTCAATAAGATCACTAATTTTGAGATCAACTAGATCTTTAGGGGGGAAATAAAATCGTTTAACTAAGAGAACTGTAATTATTACAATGGAGATCTATAAGATCTAAATATATTGATGGCCCAAGGGGATTTAGATGAGAGGGGAACAGTTTACCCCACGGGGGATATTATAGATAACCTGAGGATCTAGTAGACCCGGGATCTAGGTGATACATGACCGACAAAATATTTGTCTAAAATACTGTCGGCTATAATATTGTCAGCCAAATTATTTTTCGGCTAAAAAACTGTAGGCTAAAATACTGTCGGTTATAGTATTATCATCCAAATTATTTGTCGGCTAAAATACTGCCGACTGAAATATTTGTCGGCTAAAATATTGTTCTGATAAAATACATGTCCAACAAACGATGTTTCGGCTAAAATATTTTTCGTCTGATATTTTCAATATTTTCGGATTTTCTATGCGCTCCCGTCCTGGGTTTCCTAATACGCTAAATACGCTTCCCGGCGTCGAATTATTATTTACAGCTACCTATATAAAGTTCGATAATTAGAAGTTTAAAGTTATAGATAAGATTATAAAACGTTTTTACAATAAGCCACGTTTGATATTTCAGACTAAATCAAATATGTGTTAAACCTACCTAATGTAATATCGTCATTCCTAACCCGTAACTGTAGGTATAAATTACAAAATATATTACCTAGGTCCAGTGTTGGGTAGTAACACTAGTAACGTACTAACGTAACTCTAATTACAAATTATTGTAACGAAATTCCTTTTGCAGTACCTAGGTACCTATAACGCTGTAACCTGTAGTACTTTCATTATTTATTTAAATCAACGCAATTATAACGAAATTACTTTTTAAAAGTAATGTCTATGGAATAACGTGTTATTTTCCACGTTATCAAAATAGGTAGATAAAATAATGAATATAGAATGTATGACAAAATCTAGGAGCTGGGATATTTAAGAAACATTAAAAATCAATACAATTTATTTACGATTTCGAAAGTTTTTATAATAAATAATATTTAATAATCGATAATATTATGGGGGATAGATCCCCCCCCAAGATCTTTATTTTCTTACATACCTATTAGTAATACACGATTTGTGTCCTTTTGAAATTATATTATGTTTGTGACTACTTATTATTTTTTTTTTTTTGAAATTTTTTGCTTTATCGTGATTATTATTGATATATTATGATAATAACACAGAATATAACAATCTTAGATCATATACAATGGATGGAGCTATGCGTGTATTTTTCGTATACCGAGCTGTGTCCAACATAACCCCCCACTACCCATTTAATTTCAAGGTGCAACGAGTTATTGCGCATGCGTTGCGCCTATGCTGCTTTACATTCCATCCCCACCACCCATTTGAATTCAAGGTACAACGAGTTATTACGCATGCATTTCGCCAACAATCACTATAAAATAACTAATAAGTGGGGGGTTATGTTGGACCACGGACTAAGATAAACAGGACTGGAAACGATAGACGGGAGGAGTGCGGGTAGCCGGAACCATAGTGTAACGCTTGTAGTACATGGACAAATGTGGCTCTATCTATTGATAATATTTAGCATTTGTTACACATATATTTATTTGCATATTATTTCTGTTTATAATAAAATTAGGTACAATAGTTTAATACATTTATACCACGGACTAAGATAAACTAAGATAACTCTATTGTGACTCTATCTTAGTCCGTGATTTATACGCACCTATTAGCTCTTAGGTATTAGCATTTAGTATTTAATGTACATTACATTTTACCAACTATATTATCCATTTATTATTCGCTAAAATGCCGAGAAAATGCTCTGTGGATGGCTGTACGGGATGTTCAGAGGGAAAAAAATACACTTTATTTAAAAGTTCAAAAGATGTGGTTAATTTAACTGCTTGGAATGAAGCAATTTCAAATGCCAATATCTTAATTCGTGCTGGACACTGATGTATTAATATTTCGTAGAATGGATCATAGATGGCGTTAAAATCGCACTTGTACCAGAAGCGTTAAACTGTAGTTCCATCATAGAATACTATAGAAACGACACTCCCCCCACCACTTCACTTTTTTTCATTTTGGCAGCGGACTGATTGATGTTGTAAGCATAGCGGGAGAACATGAAGTTATAAACAGTCGGTTGCTCTATTATCACTGCAAACTGCGGATATCACTTATCACTTGCATGATATTACACATTAACATAGACATATTAACTTAGTTAATATGTCTATGCACATTAATAATATACTCTTTTCAGAATAAGAACGCACCAGATTTACGTAACAAAACCGGTTTTGTCCGTGGACGCCTGGTTCCTTCTTATTCCGAAAAGAGTATAATTACACATTAAAATGGTCCTTAAAAAATAAAAATGTAAATATATATATATATTTTTTTTATTGATCAAAATAACATTGACAGTAAAGGCCATTAGTTAATAAAATTATATTTTATAATGTAAATATTGTATTGTACATTCTTTTCTTGATATCCCATTAAATAGACAAACTAAAGTTATTCAAATTATTTTGAATGGCGGGAAATTATATAGATAGGTTTGATAATATTCTATGGTTGATGTTGTGAACACAGCGGGAGAACATGAAGTTATGCACCTTATCAAATTGATTCAGGCAGAACAACGGATTTCGGGAGAGTGTCGTTTCTATAGTATTCTATGGTTCTGTGGGGACCCCCACAACGCCCATCAAGGCGATCCCCGCGCTCGTCGTGGCGCACAAAAGCAGCGGTCGTTCGCCGACCGCCTACCAGTCCGTTTTCCCGCGTCTACGCTCGCACATGTCAACGCTGCTAAATTTTGTTATTTAATTGTTTAACCAAACACGTGTAAATATTTTATGTAATAAAATTATTTCGTAAACATTTTATTCTCGTCTCGTAGTTCGTTGAAGGTAACCTTTTCCCTGTTGTGGCCTATCATCACTGGTGATAGGGGGAAAATCTCTGCAGTGCAGTAACCAAAAGCCACAAATTGGTGACCTCGTATTTTCCGTTTTGACTTTTTACATTTTTATAAACACACGATGTATTTCGGCAACCCTTCACGCGACCTTCTCACACTCGAGAATGAGAATCAACCGCCGCCTAACGAGAACGCGAACCCGCCGCCCGATAGCGTGTCCGTCGCGAGTTTCGCACAAGTGCGTCTACCTAATTTTTGGCGGCACTCCCCACGTGAATGGTTTTTCCACGCCGAAGCCGTTTTCGCGAACCACCGTTTACGTTCCGACACCTCGAAAGCGAATTTCGTTATCGCCGCGTTAGACGAGGAAGGCATCAAGACAGTTTGCGACCTCATCGGGCCCGGAGCTTGTTACGAGAGCCTAAAACAACGCCTCATCTCCGCATTCGCGGTACCCCAAACCACGCGTTTCCGCAGCATCGTCCAGCCAGGCGGTTTAGGCGACAGACGGCCATCACAATTGTTGCGCGACATGCGCTACATTCTTCCTGACAGTATCGGCGAGGACGCCCTCAAGCAATTTTGGCTACAGAAATTGCCATCTACAACCGCCGCGATCATCTCCGGACAAGATGGGTCTTTGGAGGAACTTGCAGCACGCGCTGATCGGGTCATGGAGGCGACGTCCACTTACGATGTTCACGCGGTGAACATGTCCGAACCGTCAACCGACCGATTTCGCTCAATCGAGAACGCGATTGCAGCACTCACGGCACAAGTCGCTAGCTTGGCCACACTGCAGGCCAACAGTTCTAATCATAGCCGCTCGAGATCGCGCTCCAAATCACGATCGAACAATAACAAAAACAACGGCATGTGTTTTTATCACGATCGTTTCGGTGCGTCCGCTCATAAATGCATAGCACCTTGCACCTTCAAGTCTCCGGAAAACTAATAGGCGCGGCGGAGGCGAGCCAGCCCACCGCCGCACTACGCAATCACCGTGTTTTCGTTTCCGATGTGCGTTCCGGTCGACGTTTTCTTATCGACTCGGGGGCTGACATCTCTGTCCTCCCGCCGTCCGCCGGTCAACACCCCACGTCGGACATCACACTCACCGCTGCTAACGGCACCCGTATTCAAACCTACGGACGAAAAACGCTCAATCTCGATTTAGGGCTCACTCGGCCGTTTACGTGGACTTTTGAAATCGCAGATGTTACCCGAGGAATTATCGGGGCAGATTTCTTACATTATTACGGGTTGTTAGTCGACGTCCGCCGTAACAGGTTAGTCGATTCGAACTCGGGTTTGGCATCCAAAATCGCTACCGCGAATACAGTTCCGCCGACCATTTGCGTGGTCTCCCAGCCACGTTTATGGACCAACTTGATCGCAGATTTTCCTAAAGTCACGCGGGAATCACCCGTACCAACCGTTTTCGCACACAACGTCGAACATGTTCTTTCGACCACCGGACCGCCTTTGTTTTCGCGACCACGTCGTCTCGCACCCGACCGTCTCGGTGCAGCTCGGAAGGAGTTCGATTTTATGCTTCGCGCAGGCATTTGTCGTCCATCGGACAGCGCGTGGGCCAGCCCTCTGCTTCTAGTCAGCAAGAAAGATGGATCGTTTCGTCCTTGTGGTGACTACCGAAGGTTGAATGCAATCACCAAGGCGGACCGGTACCCTTTACCACACATCCACGACTTCACCAGCAATCTTCACGGTAAAACTATTTTTTCGAAACTCGATCTGGTGCGCGCGTACCATCAGATTCCCGTCGCACGCGACGACATTGCTAAAACTGCCGTAACAACACCCTTTGGGCTTTATGAATTTCCGGTAATGTGTTTCGGGTTGAAAAACGCCGCTCAAACCTTCCAGCGTTTCGTCAATGACATTCTCCGCGGTTTAGATTTCGTGTTCGCATACATAGACGACGTTTTAATCGCGTCACAGTCCGAGTCCGAGCACGAAATGCATTTGCGATCTGTACTTGAGCGTTTTCAGAAGTTCGGCGTCGCAATTAACGTCAGCAAATGCGTACTAGGTGTAACACAGCTAGTTTTTCTCGGACATCTCGTCAACTGCGACGGCTGTAGCCCGCTACCCGAGCGAATCGATCAGATACGAAACTGGCCACTTCCGGTTTCTAAAAAAGCACTGCAACGTTTCCTTGGTTCTGTCAACTACTACCACAGGTTTATACCAAACGCGGCACAACTGCAGTCTCCGTTATTCGAGCTCGCTTCGTCGGTCAAGCAGAAGGACGGCCAATTGTGTTGGTCACCAGAAACGCGACTCGCTTTCGACAAGTCCCGCAACGCTCTCGCGGACACGTTATTCCTTTGTCACCCGAGCACGGACGCTGAACTCCGATTGTGCACAGACGCATCGAATACAGCCATAGGCGCAGTTCTCGAGCAGTTCATCGATGACACCTGGAAACCACTCGGGTTTTTCTCTAGAAAGCTCACGTCCGCTCAAGCCCGTTACAGCACTTTCGACCGGGAATTGCTCGCCGCCTATTTAGCTACGCGTCATTTTCTTCACCTCATCGAGGGCCGACACATCGTACTTCTGACCGATCACAAGCCACTAACGCACATGTTTTCTGTAAAGACAGACAAATACAGCGACAGACAACTACGGCACATCAGCTTCATCGCACAATTCGTCCAACAAATTGAACATATTCACGGGGACAAGAACGTCGTCCCGGACGCGCTCTCCCGACTCGAAACCGTCACGCTGCACGCGCAGCTCCCGGATTGTAATACATTGTCAAAGGACCAAGCCGAAGATCCGCAGCTTCAACAAATTCTCGACGGTACGTTAGTCACTTCTCTAAAACTCGTAGCGCACGACACAGCTTCGGGTCCCGTATTCCTCGACACGTCAGTACCCGGCAGATCGCGCACTTACGTTCCCGCAACGCTTCGTCGACGCGTTTTCGACATTTTACACGGACAGGCGCACCCCGGCACCAGAGCCACGCTCGCTCTCGTCAAAGAAAGGCATTGTTGGCCTGATATGGATCGACAAATTCGGAAGTGGGCAAGTCACTGCGTTGCTTGTCAGCGCGTCAAAGTAAACCGGCACGTAAGTTCGCCATTGTCACCTTTCGCGCCACCCGACCGACGTTTCGGGCACATTCACGTTGACCTGGTCGGGCCGTTACCCATGTCCGAAGGTTGCGAATACCTTTTTACAGTCGTCGATAGATTTACGCGTTGGCCCGAGGCGTATCCACTCGCCAACATGACGTCACACGCCGTCGCCGACAAATTAGTTACACAATGGATCGCGCGTTTCGGAGTTCCGGACATAGTCACGACGGACCAAGGTAGGCAATTTGAGTCCGAACTATTTTCCGCACTCAGTCAAACTTACGGTTTTCGACACATTCGTACCTCGCCTTATCACCCGCAGGCCAACGGTTTAGTCGAACGCCTCCATCGACCACTTAAAGCCGCTCTGACCGCTCAAAACAACTCGCAGTGGACCAAGACTTTACCAACCGTGTTATTGGCACTCCGCAGCATTGTCAAGCCGGACCTGGGTTTTTCGCCGGCAGAAATGGTCTACGGTACGACCTTGCGTTTACCCGGTGAGTTTTTCCACGCCGTCCAGCCCGAGCCTCGAGTCCCAGACCTGGTACGCACGCTCAAGGATTCAATGTCGTTACTCCGACCAACTTCCGGCACAGATCATTCTAATCGTACGATTTTCGTACCCGAAAATATGTCAGCCACGTCGCACGTCTTCCTTCGCGTCGACGCCACGAGAAAGCCTCTTCAGCCGCGTTACGACGGGCCTTTCGCCGTCATAGAGCGCAACGACAAAAACTTTAAACTACAACTCCACAATCGCACAAGCTGGATCTCGATTGATCGGCTGAAGCCGGCACTCCTCCTTCGCGAAGACCCAGTCGCCGACCATACGTACGCTGCGGCTCCAGTCGAGCAGATCAGCACTTCCGACCCCGTCTCCAATCAACGTCAGCGACAGCAGAAACGAGTTCGTTTCTCTCTACCAAGGGGGAGGTAGTGTGGGGACCCCCACAACGCCCATCAAGGCGATCCCCGCGCTCGTCGTGGCGCACAAAAGCAGCGGTCGTTCGCCGACCGCCTACCAGTCCGTTTTCCCGCGTCTACGCTCGCACATGTCAACGCTGCTAAATTTTGTTATTTAATTGTTTAACCAAACACGTGTAAATATTTTATGTAATAAAATTATTTCGTAAACATTTTATTCTCGTCTCGTAGTTCGTTGAAGGTAACCTTTTCCCTGTTGTGGCCTATCATCACTGGTGATAGGGGGAAAATCTCTGCAGTGCAGTAACCAAAAGCCACAGTTCCATAGATGACTATCTCGTTTCCAGTCCTGTTTATCTTAGTCCGTGTGTTGGACACAGCAAATGATTAAAGTAGCTCCATCCATTGTATATGATCTAAGATAACAATAATAACATAATAATAACAACACAGTGATGACTGATAACAACTTACAAACAAATTATGTTAAGAGGACGCCACACCCGCATGTGTTGTCACCGTCTTACAAACGCGTAACATAGCAAATTACGTCCACGGAAAACAAACGAATCGGCATCAAAAAGTGGTTTTAGAGTAAAAATACCTATAATAAAACTTAAAGAGAACAATATTTCGGAGGGAACCTCATCGGGGTTTTGTATTAATCTAAATACACAGCTAGATATTGAAGGCACAAAAACTCATTTTTTTAAATAACCACAACTTTTTTAATAGTTAATATTTTTAAAAACGCCGATGAGGTTCCCTCCAAAATATTGTTCTCTTTAAGTTTTATTATAGGTATTTTTACTCTAAAACCACTTTTTGATGCCGATTCGTTTGTTTTCCGTGGACGTAATTTGCTATGTTACGCGTTTGTAAGACGGAGACAACACATGCGGGTGTGGCGTCCTCCCAAAGTCTTAGATCATATACATGTGTATAATGTATATGATCTAAGGACTAAGACCACGGACTATATAAGAAATACTAAGATATATTAGTCCGTGACTGAGACCAAAGTACTCTCATTGTTCTGTGGTCGTAACATAGCACTCTTATCATTGAGGATTGAGTATACTTCAGCATTCTTTATACCTGTCTTATATAGACATATAGTTATACACAACCGTGATTTAAACTATGGGACATTGGGACGTGTAAATAGCGACTGGCGACTGCCTTTTTTTTTTTTTATTATGACTTGTCAGTGTGTTGCACACACAGACTTCTATTATACTACTGCACCATAAGTAACTAATGGGCGACGACCACGGACTAAGATATAATGGACTGGAAACGAGCAGCTTATCAGTGGCCTCGAAAGTATGTACAAGAAGCAAATGCGGGGGTCGCAACCATAATCCAGAGTTTACAGCGCCATCTGTATAAAACACGGACTGAGATACAAAATATGACGCTAAATAAAACCCTTAGATCATATACTATGGATGGAGCCACTGCATATTATTTTGAAGCCGATATTAGCGACGAGTCACCGAATTAGGTGATCGATATGCGCATGCGCGAAACAACTCGTTTAATATTAATATTATAACTGTCCCCATCCCAGCCGAGTCACCGAATTAGGTGTTCGATATGCGCATGTGCAACGCAACCTCTCGCATATTTATCAGCTGGTGATTATAATATTAATATTAAACGAGTTGTTTCGCGCATGCGCATATCGATCACCTAATTCGGTGACTCGTCGCTAATATCGGCTTCAACTTTTTGTATTGCTATAATACGCAGTGGCTCCATCCATAGTATATGATCTAAGATAAAACCACTGGTAGCGCTGAAAACTTTCGATTATGAGTGTTGATGATAACAGAGGAACCTTTTGCGGGCCGTCCCTCGTCACCCGCCCACCTTGTCGTTTCCAGTCCATTATATCTTAGTCCGTGGCGACGACTGAGCATCAACCATAGATAATAATATATTATCTTTATCCATTATCATAACACTGCCGCATACATTTTTGAATTTTTCGTCAATTTTTCTCGCCGCCTAAATAGTAAATACGGGCCAGTAAGCGATCTATACTATTTTATTATTGACCGTGGTATTTATAATCAATGATGCTGTTTTTAATCACGGTGTATTGTATGTTTAGTGCTACTGTGTTTGTAAACACTACATTACCATGCATAGTAGTTCACAGACATTCATAATATTAAGTCTACATGATCTGCTTTGATACAGAGGACAGAGGTCAAAGATATTAGTCATTTGTTAATTATTTAACTACACTGATATTTTTCATCATTGCATAAATTAGAACAAATTAAAAGCATTGTAATCTATGTATAATTCTTGTATAGTATGCATAATAATTAGTGTTCAGACTAACCTATTAACTATTCAGATAAATTGTTATCAAAATATCGACTTTTGAACTATCAAGGTCTTGTAATTGTTAATTGTTCACTAAAGATACTTAAGTAACCTGTATAATATTATATACACATAAATGTACAATATGTATATCAAATACTTAAGTATATATTAGAACACTTTAAGTTAGTATATTGGCATTAATGATATTTCTTATTAATGCTAAATAGCTTTACATTTACTGTTGAACATCAATCCGCTCTGTTGTAACTTATTAACTTTTAAGGTACTATAGATTATAAACCATTAGAATTAGGTTTTTACATTTGTTTATGAATTAACACGTATTATTATTTTTGTTTTTATTTTCAGTATTAAATGGATTCTGCTTCTGCTGAAAATACAAATCGACTTAAGCCACTCAATGATTTAAGTAAATATAATAATTATTATTTTAACTCTAAATTACCTAATAGTTTTTTTTTTCAAATTGACTTAATAATTATTTAAAATATCTTTAATGTTGATTAAAAATTATTCAAACTAATATACCATTGTTTCAAAACTATCATTATTTGAAAAACTTTCACATTTGTTTTAAATAGTTTTGATATTTAGCAACTCTGCGTTATAGGTAATGAAGATCAACTTTTAATATCTATGTGCACAGTGGCTAGGGAGAGAGCATATGTTCCATATAGCAACTTCAAAGTCGGCGCAGCGTTGCGATGTGATGATGGTACCATATTCTCAGGCTGTAATGTAGAAAATGCCTCATATGGGCTCGCAATATGCGCTGAACAAACAGCTATTGTGAAAGCTGTAAGTGAAGGAAAAACTAAATTCACTACAATTGCAGTTGCAGGATTGAACAATAATCAATTTGTTTCTCCTTGTGGTGCTTGTAGACAAGTATTAAGTGAATTTAATAATCCCAATAATGACATGATTGTTTATTTATACCAACCGGAGGGTAGTAATGTAGTTAAGACAAGTGTGTCTGAACTACTTCCATTGGATTTTAAATTTAATTATTAGCTAATCTATTAACTTTTCTAAATTATGCCTATTATGAGTTAAGGTTTTGACAAATTGTTTAAGATTTTTTTTTTTAATTATGACTACTTTTAAATAAATTTAGACCCAATAACCATTTATATTTTATACCTTCAATTTACTTGTAAAATATCATTCTTTATAAAAATTCAAATAATTATACAAGTACAGTGTTCTTATATTTTTGATCTTATGTATAAAATATATAAATATAGTATTTTATAAATGTATAATATCATAGTTTATTCAAAGTTATATTTATATACTGATTACTTATATAGTTATATATTAAATGATCATACCCAAAGTCCCAAAGTAAAATAAACCAATTTTTAAAAAATGTATAAATTCATTAAAAGTAGTTTTAGTGATTTAAATTTTTTTTTCTTGAATAAAGCTATAGAATAAATATAGTTGTTTATAATAATAATATATATAGGTAGGTGCATAATTAAAATTATGGGTATAAGTTAGTGATGCGTTGAACTGTTTGAATCTTGAACTGAACCGAACCAAACCCTTGATGTTCGGTTCAGCTCGAAATTCGAACTCTGTATGAAAAAAAATTTAAACCAGAGTATCAAACATCTTTCACTGTTTGAAATTCAAAATTCAAATACTTTTTGAACCAGACTTTCTGGCCCCGATAGTTCAAAGACCAATTATTTGTAAAATTCTTCAAAAGTTATTTTAAAAAACTTGTATAATGACTATTTACTATTTAGAAATAATTAGATTATTAGAGACCGCGTACCTACATTATCTAATTGATATTTTTGTTTTTATAATATTTATTGTAACAGGAATAAAGTGAATAAACTATTTTGGATAAACTCTTGGTAATATTCCAATACCACAGATGTGTAGTTGATAAAAAAATTTAAATTTTTAATATTTTTACAATTTACATTCTATATTTCTATAATAGGTAATACAAAAACTCAAAATATAATTGTAATTACTTATGGTTGATTTAATGATTTAATTTGCTCATGTTAAAAAATGTGCAGCTTTCGTGTTCGACTTAAAATGATTCTAGGTTCAGTTTGGTTTGGTAAAAAATATGAACGTTCAGTTCGGTTTCAAAAAAAAAAAATTTAAGTTCAGTCCCATTTAAAAAACCAGGGTTTGAGCCATCATTAGTATAATTACATAACTTTCAACTTTCAAAATTAAATTTATTCATTTAAATTGTGGTCTTTGGAATTTGGCGGCTCAACTGTGCTCTCCCGAAAGAATATAACATTTTTAATATAATTATTTAAGTTTTAAATATTGACAAGCCCCCTGACCTGGTAACGTCATATAGACCAATTAGTCTATTACCATTTTTCTTAAAAGTGATAGAAAAACTTATACTGAATCGCATACTTCCCATAATTAGTGAAAAACATATACTACCTAACTATCAATTTGGTTTTCGCGCACAACATTCAACAATACATTAATCACATAAACTAGTTGACTTGATTTCGTTCACACTTGAAAAAAAATGTATTGTTCTTGTGTATTTCTTGACATTCAACAGGCCTTTGACCGTGTATGGCACGAAGGGCTACTATACAAGGTAAAGACATTTTTGCCTCCAATTTACTATAAGTTACTTAAGTCATATCTAACTGATCGTTATTTTCAAGCCCATTTTAAATTGGCATACTCATAGTAAACATCAGAGCTGGTGTTCCACAGGGGTGCATCCTTTCCCCAATACTGTATAACTTATATGCTTCTGATCAACCAACCTCCGCCAACACCATTGTGGCAGACTATGCGGATGAAAAACTTATCATATCTATAAATGAAAACCCTATTGTAGCATCGCTTAATCTACAAAATCATCTATCCCTTATGGAAACATGGTATAAAAATTGGAGGTTTAAGGTAAACCAAACCAAATCTAATCACACAAATTTTACCCTTAAGCTAGGACACTGTCCGCCAGTCACTCTTTATGTCACTCAAATTCCGTCTACTCCAACAGTAAAATATCTTGGCTTAACCCTTGACCGTAGACTAGCATAGGCCCAACACACACATGTAAGAAGACTTCAACTAAATCTGCGACTTTGTATGCTTAAATCTTTAATAGTCAATAACAAACACACCAACCTTAATATAAAACTACTAATGCCCTTCATACAGACCTGAAAATTAAAACAGCTAAAGAAGAAGCAATCACTTATTATAAAAGATTCCATAATCGACTTACAACTCATTCTAATCCTTTAATTAAAGCTCTTTCAGCAATTTTGTTATTCTGGGTAATCCTCCAAGGCGTTTAAAACGCAACTAGTGTAAAGATATGCTAACTTAATATTATAATTTAAAAAATAAATAAATAAATAAATTCATATATATACATATATATACATAAATTAATGTATAACCTCGATTTTTAAGTGTCATCACTGGGTGGCTGCTTTTATCAAGCCTTTTCATGTGTATATTTATCTCAGCTAATACTCTTATTGTACACATGAGGTACAGATTGTGTGTAAAATAATTAACGAAAAAAAAAAGTTTTAAATATTATATTATTATATATGAATAAAAATTGTTTTAAAATACTGAATATAGATGGTCAACAGTCGCTACTTCACCAGTTAAATAAAACAGGCATGATAGTATATGAAGAACCTCGACCTACCTATATAGTAAAAAGTTAACCTCCGTCTATTAAAACCTTAAATGATGCCACTTACTGTCCATTTAATATTCATATCCCTAGAATTATAAATTTATAATCAAGCTTTGTGTAAAAGCTTTATAATGTATTATTAATTATTATGTTATGTGTATGTTTTAAAACTCTAGTTTGTTTATGGATGCCTATATATTATAATTTATTTTTATAATTATTATTATTACTTGTTCCTAAATCAGAATTTGAATAAAAGAAAAAATGAGTGTGAGGATGCTTGGTTAATTAGTCAGAATTACCCTGTTAATTAAACACACGGACTTATTATACCTTAGTCCGTGATTAAATATTATTAATTATTAATTATTATAGTTGCTACTTGCTAGTGATTAGTGAATCCCGGACAAAAAAAACCAAAGTGACAATATAATCAGAGAATTAGCATAATCACAAATATACAATCATGAACATTAGAGGAAGGACGCCGAACTGTGTATATAAAAGTGGTCCGGAATTATCGCATTCCGCCAGAATGCGCGTCGGACCGTAATGATGTCGTTTTTACATGTACAGCATAGGGAATTTATTGGTTTTTTAACACTTTTCTTAAGTTTGGTTACACGTCTGTCTGTGATCAAATCTTGCGCGCTCGATTTGAGGCACTTTTTGAAGATGAAAAATTCTGAAAATTTGTATAGACCTTGGTCTTGGATGACAATACAATAATCCGTAAAAAAATTTTTTTTAACTAAAAAGTAGAAAATTAAAAATTAAAAAATTATTTTTTAAAAACACACTTTTCTAAAAAAACAAAAAATAATGAAAAATTTAAAAGTGTGTGGCGCTCTTAAACTTGACATATTATACCACACACTTTTAAATTTTTCATTATTTTTTTGTTTTTTTAGAAAAGTGTGTTTTTTAGATTCTGAGTGAAACGATGAATGTATTGATTTTACAATGATGTGTGTTTTTTTTATTTTTTTTTTATTTTTTTTCTTATTTTTTTATTTTTTTTAATTTTTTTATTTTTTTTTGTGTCTGTCATCACGTTTTAGGACAGTAAAAGTGCTTGGATTTTCTTCATCAGTAGCTTTTCTGATAGGAAAGTGAATCTAGTTGGTACTTTGGGGGGTCAAAAGTATAAATTTCCCAGTAGTTTTCACAAGCGCCGGGAAAAACAACATAAAAATTAAGGAAAAACGGGAATTTTTACGCAAAATTGGTTTTCCAAAAAATCGATTTTGGTTTTTGGTGTAACTCTGAAACAAATGAACGTATATACATGAAATTTTCACTGGTTGTTTATATTTGCATTTTCTATACATGATAACATTTTCAAAATATTTTGATTTATTTTGAACTGTTTAGGGACATTTTCATTTTCCATTTTTTTTAGTTTTTTTTCTAAAAATATCAATTAAATTTTATTTGTTAATTAAAAAAGCTTGACAATTTAATAGAAGGCTCCTGTATATTATTTCAAATGCAGCTGAAAAATATTAAAAATCCTTAGTCACATATTTTTTTTATAAGCATTTAAAGTTCAAAAATTGACAAAATATGGGAAAATCACGAAAATTAGCAAATTATTTTGAGTTAAGAATTCGTAAAAATTTTTCTTTTTAAATCTAAGATTTGAAAATTAAACACAAGATTCCTTATAAGTTTGTCTACCTTTATCAAAAGAAAAATGTCTATAAGAAAGTCAAATTAAATTTTTATGAGCGTTTGAAATTCAAATTTTTACAACATTGAATATTCACTCGATTTCCCATGTAGCGATTTCCTTATTTTGTTGTAATTCAAAAACAAATAACTGTAGATACATGAAAATTTCACTGAATGTTTATATTAGCATTTCCTATACACCATACAATTTTGAAAATATTTTGACTCTTTTTGAGCTGTTTACGGACATTTACCGCTTTCAATTTTTTTTAGTTTTTTTTTCTATAAATATCAATAAAGTTTTATCTGTTGAGCCAAAGAGTGTAAAAATTTAATATAAGGCTCCTGATATATTGTTATAATATAAGTTGAAAAATATTAAAAATACATAGGCACAGTTTTTTTTTATAAGCATTTAAAGATCAAATTTTGACAAAATTTATCAAAATCTCGAAAATTATCAATCATTGTAATTAATAAATTATAAAATGTTCAGTTTTTATAGCTAAGGATTGCAAATTCAACACAAAGGTTCTCGTAAATAGTTCATACTGTAACCAAAAAATCTAAAAAATATATGAACACACTTATTTTTTACAGACATTTTAAATTCAAATTTGGACGAAATTACATATTAAAAAACCTAGAATAACTATTTTAGTTATTTTGTTGTGATTGAATAATATTATTCGTGGATACTTGAAACTTCTAAACTGTACTATTATATATCTATGATAGTATCACGGTTTTTGTAGATGTATAACGCGTTATAAGTACCTAATGGATATTTTGATATGATTAATTTGGAATTTATTATAGGTACCCATTATAGGTCAATTTTTTGTTTAATACCATAGATATGTATATAATATGTCTTATACATAGACTGACATACCGTCTCCGCTCAGAATCGTTTTTCTTATACAATGATATTATATCGTTGAATTCAAATTTAATATCATACATTATACAGTGACCCACTTGTAACCTACTGTACAGCAGAGCGACACCCACTTGCCCACCTTTTTTATTTTGAAGTATACTCAATTATTGTTTTATAATATACAATAAAATATATCATCCTGAAATTTGTTTTTTGCACTGCACAAAGTAACACTTTTCACTGCACAATTACTTTTCTCACTGCACAAAATGTGTCTCACTGCACACTAATGCGTATGTTAGATGAAGACAGAAAATCAACTCTTCTAATCCCTTGATAGAATATGCGCAACAGTTTAAACTCTATAAAATTGATCGTTATAGATTAATATATTCACATTCAGCTTCGGTTTCCAAAATATAATTTACTCATTCCAGAAATACCCACTGGTTGTAAAACTGCGATTCATCTGCACCTATAATCTATATTGTTATATTGAATTACAGGTAGGTAGGTACCAATTCTCAAAAAGTCAAAACACAATATTTTTAGTACTCGGCAATTCGAGTTTAATTTTTGCAGTTTACTATAACGGTATTTCGACGAGGTATGAACACATTTTATCATAATAATAATATGTTATAGTCTCCTCTTATATGTTTGGCCCAAAGATGTATATAGTGAATACAGAATAATGAATGAATATAGGTGCTGTATATAGTTATAAAATATTATGAAAACCCGGTAGCTACATAATATAAACTTATACACGGTTCAACGATAAGAATGCACACGATCGTTGTTGTTGTGGCATTTATAATATTATAATGTGCAGTAATAATATTCGCACGGACGAATGAGCCTTTACACCGCGATGTCAAGTTGATATAATAATAATAAATTCAAGTGCGAATTTACGATTCTTTTTCCGCGGCTAGTGCCAATAATACAATAGCGTCCTTTGGTTTGGCACACGGCGAACATAATACATTATATTATTATTATTATATAGGCGTGTGTGTGTGTATAGTGTATTACTGTATAGGTAGTGTACCTACACATACAGCAGGGACCGCAACGTGCGGATGCCGACGCGGTCCCCCTCCCCAAATTCACATACGAGCACAATATTTTTCGATATACCTTAAATCGCCACAAAAAAATCATGTATATAATATAATATTATCATTATTATTATATTAAACATAATAAACGACGAGTCCTGCACCTGTGCTCGAACGTCGACGACGACACAATAATAATATTCGTCGGACAAATTTCGTCGCGCATTTCTTTTGCGTTATTGTACAACTCTCGGGGTGGTAGGTGGTACGCGCGTCTCTCACCGCTTTTTGGGGGCAACAGCAGCTGTCGAGTATAGAAGATTTCACACCACCGCCACCGGTCGAGGACCCACTGCTGATTTTGTTATTTTTGCAATGAGCTTGTTTACAAACCACCACAATGATGAGAATCGTGACGACAAAATGGCGTATTGTCTGATGCGGGAAATGTCCCGCGGGAACCGACGCAGTGTCGATGAGGTCGTCGGCGTCGGCAGGTCAACAGGTTTATCATAATATGCGCTTTGTCATGTCTGCTGCAGAACAGCGCGATTATGGTCGCACTATATTATAATATGTCATATTGTACCTAGTACATATTTTAATTGTAATATGTGCGTGTATGACAACCGTTTATGAATGGATGTAAATCGTCAATATAACTATAGGTGAAAGGTATATATTATGCTGTGAGCAAAATATTAGGCTCGTTCAAACTTTAAATGGTTCTTGTACCTTTTAATAGAAATGGATAAATGTATACATGATATACATCTTATAGTTTATACCTACATCAATAGTTTTATAAAAGTATTCTAGACCGTTAAAAATATAAATTGCGATTTCAAAATCAAAAGTTAATATGAATGGACAACCTATCAATATATTATAATATAAATGGAGCTCGTAGTCTCGTGCAATTGCATAGTGATCTCACCGTATTAAATGCTAGGTAACAAAAACAATTGTTTTCCAATTTAATTTTGCATATAATTGAATATTTTGACGTTTTCTGCGTATTTAGCATATTTTAGCATAATTATGATTGTATTCGTTTTTGGATCGTAGGTATACATTTTTTTAAAATAATTTTCGAACTGCATTCGAAAATATAATCAATGCATACAGACATTAGACGGTAAATTATTTTTAAAAAAGAGAGGCGAGAGGGAAGTCCAGTTAAAACGATTATTGACGAAACATAAAAAAAAATGTGTAGTCATATAAATTTAAAATCAAAAACATATATTATTGTCAATGTAACGTAGGTATGTGTTAAATTTTAATTTAATGATAAATCATTGCATACGTAGAACGATTCTGAGCAAAGAACGATTCTACAACTTTAATTGCTAAGTATGTTTTATGATATTATATTTTATACTGCTATTATACATATTACATATTATAGTAATTTATTTTTTGTCACGTCTGCACCGAAAGTTTGGTTTTCGAAAGCGGTCGAAGCGTTGGAAATAGCCTACTTTTTCCGTCCAGCGGGTGGTAATAAGTGGGAATTCCTAATAATGCTGGGAGCACCTTTCAGGCGCATATCCCTTGCAGAACCAGACACTAAAATCTATACCACGGTCTTCAAAAAACATATTGGTTACAATGTTACATCTTATATTCATATTATAATTTATAACCTCCATGCGTGACGCTTAAAATAAATAAAACCAAATCGTTTTTTTCATGAAATATTGTTGTCGTAGAATTATGGTCTAGTTGATGCATAGATGCCTACATTACCTTTACCGTGATCGATGAATGCAGAGTCGTGACAAAAAATAGTATGTGTGGCTCGTGCGAAAGACAATTTCAGTCTTGGGCGATCAAATGACTGAAATCTCTGACAGAAATAGCTCACTTCCCGCCCATGCCACACTATATACAATAATTAGTAATACGGTACCTACCTATAGGTTAAACTAGTTTTGCCTGAAACATTGCATTTATATTATATAATTAATTATTATATAAGTATATATTATTTCTATCAAACCTATATTATTGTAATTAACTGTTGAGTCAATACCAACCTACTGTATAGAACGGTAAGCATAGGTTCATGATATAAATAGGCAATAGCATACAATATAAAAAAAGATATAGTTGTTGTCTCTTTTGATAAAAGTCGTATATTATTGGAAACACTTATATTCGATCGAGGGCAATTTGGTTTTAAAAAAATGTTCTATAGTAATTATTCATAAATTTCACCATTTAGATTATAATAATAAAAAACCATTAAATGTCCTATGCTATACAATATGTAAAAACGACATCATTACGGTCCGACGCGCATTCTGGCGGAATGCGATAATTCCGGACCATGTTTTTACGCTTCGTTCTGCTGTGTTCGGCGTCCTTCCTCTAATGTTCATGTATACAATATACAATATACAATCTATTTGCTCTTATCAATATTATAAAAATTATAAATTTATTAATTAAATTTATTTATTTTATCCAATTACAAAGATGGGGCAAGTCAGTCACTTTTTTCAACTAGTTAAAGTTAAGTTACTTTAATATAAAAAGTAACTATGTTAGAATATAAGTTGGTTTCTGAAATTTACCAAATTTCTAACTTAGTTAGATAGAAGTTAGTTTGGTGAAAATAATAACTTAAGTTAGAGTAGAAGTTAAAAGTTAGTTTTTTTTATAGTTTAAAATATAAATTAAAACAAAAAAAATATAATTATTATTTAAATTAATTATTAAGTAGGTGGGTAGGTAGGTGGGCTAACTTGAATTATTGGTGATAAATGAAAAATTAAATTAAACAACAGTCAACTGATAATTTGAATAAACTTATCAAATAGGTAGACAATAACCAATTTCTTGGAATATCTGTCATTAGAATACAACAAAATAATAAATGAAAAATAACTAGTTACTTAATAATAAATAAATAAATAAATTGAATAAAACTAACTAGTTAGTGCCTAGCTTTGTCCAATTTATTACCAAGCCATTTATTTATTTAAAATGTACTGGTACTATAGTTTACGGTGGGTTACCTTGTACGGTTAGGTACAAGTGGTACAACGACTACACCGCCATTAGAATAAACGAAATTAGGCTCCTACAAATTATTATTTTTTTTATATTTATAATTAGTGTGGTAAGTGAGATGGATCTTCGTTAATCGTTTAATATAGATAATACACTTTGGAATATGGGATGCAGTGGTCAGTTTCATTACGGCGGTCATAGATAAGAAGGAAGCGGGTGAGCGTAAAATGCAGGCAGCATGGAGACCAGATAAAAATGTTTAAATTAAGTAAATTGGTGGGCTCGAAAAGCAAATACGGGGATAGAGCCCTGTGTATAAAAAAAAAAAAAAAATAGTTTGTAATTATTAAATTGTTATAGATAGTGAGTGGGATTGGCCCACCATTTCTCGTGTTGTTGTGGTTCTTCAATAAACGATGGTCAGTAGGGTAAACCCCTGCTGATCGGTGAAAAAAAAAGTTTATGCAAGTCGTTGCTGAAGATTGTTATTTTGAGAAAGAACAGATTCACTAAAAACTATGAAAGAAGTTTAACTTCAATGGCGAGGGGCTTGCTCAGTGCTCACACTCCCTTTTTTCACTCTTTAAATCAGATCACTCTAATCAGAATTTTGACTGATAAAGTAATCACACGAGTTCAAATTGTTCCACGTATATATTATCCAATACAAAAAAACAACAAATTTAATATAATTCAAAGTTATTCCAAACCGTGTTCCAAACCTCAAATATTATGATCATTTTAAAAATCGCTACATCGTCTTGTGTTTTTTTAACCATGATTAACCAAACAACTGAGAAATCATGTGTTTTACACTTTTACGTGGTTTTCCTATAAAGAATTGTTCGTATGTCATGAGGTTAATTTGTACAACATCTTTGATATTTTGATAAAAAAATAAATTGATTGTTGATACAAATTAGTAAACTACAAAGATACGAAATATGTTTGTGCAACAACCTTATTGACTTACATTACCTACTTATTTATTAGTTACATTTACATAAAGTAAAGTTAAAGCACTGTTGTATTTTTTTTGTTTAGAAATAATTTATATGTTTAAGGTTTTGGTTAACAGTTAATTAGCAATAACATTAAAAATGTCGGATTACGACAGCGATCAAGGGAGTGATCGCGGTGGCAGCGGTAGTGAACCTGAGGTAACAATTATAAACATTAGTCAGAAGTAGAATACACAAATCTAACATTGTATTTTTAGGAAGATTCAAATCCACGATATCGTAAACAGGCTTCTAGTCGTAGTGCAAGTAGAAGCCGTTCTCCAAGTGGATCTGAAGCAGAGGAAAATAACCAGTAATAACTATAGTTTTGTGATAAGCACAGTCAATAGTAAATTCAAATTTAATTATTGTTACAGTGAAGAAGAAGTTGCTGATGAACAAGAACCAGAAGGCGAGGATTTAAATTCAGAAGACGTAAGTCTTGATGTACTTGTTTGTTGTTTAAAAAAACGTAAACATTACTTTTGTTTGTTAGGAATATGATGAAGAGGAAGATGAAGAAGATGACCGTCCGGGCAAAAAGAAAAAGAAGAATGAACGTTTTGGCGGTTTTATTATTGACGAAGCTGATGTAGACGATGAAGTAGAAGAAGATGATGATTGGGAAGATGGAGCTGGTGAATATGGTATTGTTGCTAATGAAGTTGATGAATTAGGACCAACTGCAAGAGAAATTGAAGGACGCAGACGTGGAACTAATCTTTGGGAGTAAGACTATAGAATTGTATATAATTTATGTGTAGAATAAGTCCATGCACAATTTTTTTCCTATTTTGAACCAACCAATGGAGGATCTGTATGAACATTAGTTCCCCATTGTTTCCTTTGTTTCTGAATAAAAAATTTTAATAACAGTTTATGGCCACTCAATGTAGTAAAAATCTGTTTTCTTTATTGATCACTTAGTATATATGAACAGGTTCATAATTTCAATGATTACGCCGGGTGCTTTAAAAATAAATTATCATTCTGATACTTTTTTAGCACTCAAAATGAAGACGAAATTGAAGAATATTTGCGTAAAAAATATGCAGATGCTTCAGCTACAATAAAACATTTTGGAGATGCAGGAGAAGAACTAGCTGATGAAATTACACAACAAACTCTTTTACCTGGTGTTAAGTAAGCTTTATATTATACAATGTACTTTGTATTAGAAATGTATTAAATGTAAACATCTGGTATAAGGGACCCAAATTTATGGATGATCAAATGTCGTATTGGTGATGAAAAAAATACCGCTTTATTGTTGATGAGGAAGTATATTGCATACCAGTTTACTGAAGATCCGTTGAAAATCAAATCAATAGTTTCACCTGAAGGCGTAAAGGGATACATATACATCGAATCATACAAACAAACCCACGTCAAATCAGCCATTGAAAACGTTAGCAGTCTTAAAATGGGATTTTGGAAACAACAAATGGTTCCTATAAAAGAAATGACTGATGTTTTAAAAGTTGTTAAAGTACAAACAGGCTTAAGATCTAAACAATGGGTTAGATTAAAAAGAGGTGAGCTTATTATCTATAGTTATAAGCAATAACTTTACTATATCTTTGATAACATACTCATCCATATTATATAACTGTATTTTTGCAGGTCTGTACAAAGATGACATTGCTCAGGTAGATTATGTAGACTTGGCACAAAATCACGTACATTTGAAACTATTACCAAGGATTGATTATACTAGACCGCGTGGCGCTCTCAGGGCATCAATGGTAACCAGTTTAAAAAAAATTAAAAATTAAAAATTTGTACTATTTAATATTTATTACTAGGATGCAGAGGCTTTAAAGAGAAAGAAAAAAAGGCGTCCTGCAGCTAAACCATTTGATCCGGAAGCCATCAGAGCTATTGGTGGTGAAGTTACCAGCGACGGAGACTTTTTAATATTCGAAGGAAATCGCTACAGCCGTAAAGGGTTTTTATACAAAAACTTCTACATGAATGCTATAACAGCTGATGGAGTCAAACCTACACTGTCAGAACTTGAAAAATTTGAAGAAGCTCCCGAAGGCATTGACATAGAATTACCAGTTTCAAATAAAGATAATTCAGCAAACAGTCAGTCCTTAAGTTCTGGTGATAATGTAGAAGTGTGTACGGGAGAATTGATAAATTTACAAGGAAAAGTATTATCTATTGATGGAGATATGGTCACTATTATGCCTAAACATGATGATCTCAAAGTAAGTTGATACTGTATAATGTAAATACAGATTAAATATATCATTGATTGTTTTAGATGCCGCTGGAATTTATGGCAAACGAATTGCGGAAATTTTTTAAACAAGGTGACCATGTAAGAGTAGTAGGAGGACGTTATGAAGGTGATACTGGACTCATTGTTCGAGTAGAACAAAATCGAATTGTGTTATTTTCTGACGTCACCATGCATGAACTTGAAGTTTTACCACGTGATTTACAATTGTGTTCGGACATGGCTTCTGGAGTTGATTCACTTGGACAATTCCAATGGGGAGACCTTGTACAATTAGAGTATGTACTGTAATCATTAAACTAAATTTGACACAATTTATAATTATATTTTTTTTGGTAGTCCACAAAATGTTGGAGTCATAGTGAGGATTGAGCGTGAAAAAATGCATATTTTAAATATGGCAGGAAAGTTAGTTGAAGCTAAACCACAATCTTTAAATAAAAAAAAAGAGCATAGAAATACAATTGGAGTGGATGCTTTAGGAAGTTCAATACAAAGAAAAGATATCGTTAAAGTTATTGATGGTCCACATACGGTAATTTAAATCAATATTGAATAATCATTGATTTGCAATTATGTTAATAATTTATTTATACAATCTAGGGGATGCATGGTGAAATAAAACATCTGTATCGTCATCATGCCTTTTTATATTCCCGCTTAATGACTGATAATGGAGGAATTTTTGTTTGTCGATTACGTCACATTGCTCTAGCTGGAAATTCAACTAATAAAGTAATATAGAAGCCAATATTTTTTAATTAAGTACTAATTTATTTTTCACATTTTAGCAAGCCTTAACTGCGCCTCAAAATGGTTTTGCATCTCCTCAAATTACATCTCCTCGTCATACACCGGGTAGTCCGTTTGGTGCTGGTGGAGGTGGCAGTGGGGGAGGTGGTGGTGGCCGTGGAGGTGGGGGTGGAGGATCTGGAGGTAGATTTGGAGGAGTTCGAAGAGACAGAGATTTAATTGGTCAGACAATTAGAATTACGGGTGGCCCTTACAAAGGTGCTGTTGGCATGGTAAAAGACGCAACAGAGTGTACGGCTAGGGTTGAACTTCATTCTTCTTGTCAAACAATATCAGTGGATCGAAGAAATATAACAATTGTTGGACAACCATCTAAGGATGGAAGATTAACATCATCATACTCCAGAACACCAGCTAATGTGATGATGACTCCTGGATATCGCGAAGGAGGCAAGACTCCTATACAAGGTTCAATGACACCCAACTATGAAGTTGGTAACCGTACACCGCACTTTGGAAGCATGACTCCATCACATGATGGTTCTAAAACACCTACTCAAGCTTGGGATCCTGCTGCTGGGTATACACCTGCCCGAGTAACTGACAGTGATTTAGAATATCCAATGGACCCTGGTACTCCCTATGCACAAACTCCAAATACTATGTATGGTTCTTCAGATCATTCTTACTCACCATATCAAGCAATATCGCCATCAGGGGGTGGTGGATACAACAGTAAGTTATCAAACATAATTCTTATTATTACATATTTTTACAATATTTGTATTTTTACATAATAACAGGTAGTAATTCTTATGCAAACACTCCAAGTCCAATCAATACTTCCAGCCCTCGTAGTATATATCACCCAGCCCCATCTCCATCAGGTTCTTATGCAAGTTTAATGACTCCATCATCAGTGTCGTCTCCAGGATTAGCAGCTCCTTCGTTAACGTCGTTTGGTAATAAGTTATTTATTGTATATTTTGTTAATATGTTATTACTAATAATATTTCAATTATAATTAATTTTCTTACCAGTAAACTATAAATTACTTATAAATAAATAAAAATGTTAAATAACAGGTTTACCACCAGGATGGCAGACTACAGATATTTTTGTTCGTATTGCCGATTCAGATTTGGCAGGACAAACTGGTATTATAAGAGATGTTAGTGAAGCCACATGCAGTGTTTATTTGCCCGAAGAAGAACGTGTCGTCACTATAGAAAATGATAATTTGGAACCTATTATGCCAAAACCCAGTGATTATGTGAAAGTTTTATGTGGTTCATACAGAGACAGAACAGGAAATATGATGGCAATTGAAGGTAGTGAAGGTGTTGTAGTAATGCCAGATGAAAAAAACCCTATACTTATACCGCTATTGCATTTGTGCAGAGCAAATTAGTTTATTAAAGATTGGTAACATATATTTTTTTTTTATATAAGTTATGTGTGGCTTTTAGTACTATATTAGAATACTTAAATCAGAATTTTGAGTACTTATAACAATAAGTTGTGAATTATTTTACTTTAAAAAGAAGCTACCTATTGAATGTACCCATTTAAATTTTTTAATTTTTAATTATTGATATTATTGAACCATATTAATTTTGATAATTATTATTGTAGTATACAACTTATATTTACTTTATAATCTATATGTATTGAAATAATAATAAAAACAATTTTATCTAAATATACATTCATTTATATATTTAATATGGTATAATTATTATTCACCAGTTTTAAATTTTAATAGTTTCTATTTGAACAACGTATTATAAAATTATGGTTAGGATTTGAAGGCAATATAATTAATTAAAAAAGCATTTAATTTATATAAAAATGTAATTACCTACAACATTTACAAAAAACTTTAATTGATTTCAGTTAATTTGACTAGTTTGTATAAAAAAAAAATAATAACCACGTAAACTAACTTGCTGTAACAAATACTTTATCATATTGTCAATAATAAATACTATTAAAACTAATTTTAAACATCAATAATGTGTTGTCTTCCTAAGCTCTTATCGATTAGTTCAGTGAATATGCATAGAAAACTATTAGGTCAATTAATATTTAAACACATACAAATTAAGAACTAGAAAAAAAGAAAAAATTATGATCTTAGGAATTAATGATATAAATCTTTTAGATCCTGAATGGAACGATGAATGTATTGATTTTACAAAGATGTGTGTTTTTTTTTTATTTATTTTTTTTTTTTTGTGTCTGTCATCCCCATTTAGGACAGTAAAAGTGCTTGGATTTTCTTTAACAGTAACTTTTCTGATAGGAAAGTGAATCTAGTGGGTACTTTGGGGGGTTAAAAGTAAAAATGTAGCGCCGGGAAAAACAAAATAAAAATTAAGGAAAAACGGGAATTTTTATGCAAAATCTGTTTTCGAGAAAATCGATTTTGGTTTTTGGTGTAACTTTTAAACAAATGACCGCAGATACATGAAATTTTCACTGGTTGTTTATATTTGCATTTTCTATACACGATAACATTTTCAAAATATTTTGAACTGTTGAGGGACATTTTCAGTTTCCAATTTTACTAGTTTTTTTTTTTATGAATATTAATAAAAATTTATTTGTTGAGTAAAAATACTTGAAAATTTAATACAAGGCTCCTACTATATTGTTTCAAAGGCAGATGAAAAATATTAAAAATCCTTAGTCACAGTTTTTTTTTATAAGCATTTAAAGTTCAAAAATTGACAAAATATGAAAAAATCAAGAAAATTAGCAAATTATTTTGAGTTAAGAATTCATAAACATTTTTCTTTTTAAATCTAAGGTTTTAAAATGTAATACAAGATTCCTTATAAGTTTATTTACCTTTATCAAAAAAAAAATGTCTATAAGAAAGTCAAATTAAATTTTTATGAGCGTTTGAAATTCAAAGTTTTACAACATTGGATATTCACTCGATTTCTAATGTAGCAATTTCCTTATTTTGTTGTAATTAAAAAACGAATGACTGTAGATACTTGAAAATTTCACTGAATGTTTATATTAGCATTTCCTATACACCATACAATTTTGAAAAATGTTGACTCTTTTTGAGCTGTTCACGGACATTTTCAGTTTTCAATTATTTTAGTTTTTTTTCTATAAATATCAATAAAGTTTTATCGAATGGGCCAAAAAGTGAAAAATTTAATACAAGACATTAAAGTTTGAATTTTGACAAAATGTATCAAATTTAAAATTGAATAATTATTTTGTAGTTAAAAATTTATAAAATGTTTAACTTTTACATCTAAGGATTGAAAATTAAAAACAAGATTTCTGTTACCAAAAAATTTAAAAATTCATAAGCGCATATTATTTTTATAGTCATTGTAAGTTCAAATTTGGACGAAACTACATAAAAAACCTAGAATAACTATTTTAGTTATTTTGTTGTGATTGTATAATATTATTCGTGGGTACTTGAAACTTCTAAAGTACACTTTTATATATCAATGATAGTATCAGGGTTTGTTGTTGATGTATAACGCTTTATAAGTACCTAATGGATATTGTGATATGATTAATTTGGAATTGATTATAGGTACCTATTATAGGTCTTTTTTTTTTTAATACCATAGATAAGTATATAATATGTCTTTTTATAAGCATTTAAAGTTCAAATTTCGTCAAAACCACGGTTAATTTGTAGTTCAAAACTTATAAAATATAAAATATGTATATCTAAGGCTAGACAATTTAATACAAGGTCTTTCATACAAGTACCTAGTTCATACTTTTACCGAAAAATTACAGATCATTTATGAAAATTGGTATGCAAATTCAATGTTTTTTCAAAAATTAATTCATTCTGGCAAGACATATATGAGATTTACTATAGTTGACAGTTTAAACTTGATTAATATTTTTTTGAAAAAGTAATAATAATACTGGCAATGGGGGGGGGGGGGCTTCAGCCCGTAAGCCTCCTCCTTGCGGACGCCACTGATTCAAGTACTAATTAAATTTTTTTTTAGGTATTCGATATTGATGTATACCCCTAGGTTAGGTAGTTGTGCCACTGCATAAAAATATGAAAAAAAATGATCCATAATTGTTTTTGTAAATAAGAGTTTATTGTCTCAGTCAATGAATAAATAAATTAAATAAACTGTATACACTTAATGTCTTAACATAGTCAATTCATTTTACACATTTATTAGTCATAAACTCATAACATTTAATTTACACAACATATAAAACTGAATAAAGTTTATTTATAGTATAATTCATAATTTAATAATAATTATATACTTAGTTATAACTCAAAATCCACGTATTACAAAATGCTGGTTAGTAATAAATCAATTAATTAACTAATGTAAAAAATAAAATATTCTAAACAATCTAAGATAAATAATTAACATGTCTTGTTATTTAAAAAAAAAAAATATATTTCTAACAGTATCTTAAAAAGTCAATACTTATATCACAGACTAAATGAAAATAATCATAGAAAATATAAGATAATATAAAATAATAACTAATAGTTACAAAATCTGAATTTACAATGAATAAAAATAATTATATTCTTTTGGTTATTCCCATTATTCATTGGTCAGTAAAAGTTAATTATTGCAGTAAAGTAGATATTATAACTCATTTTTAACTAAATAAATAACTATATAACTAAAATACATGTAAAAATATGGCTTCGTTTAAAAAAGTTAAATACGACTACACTACTATAATTTTGAGTGTAGATCACGTCAGGTTAAAATTAAAAAATCAAGTGACTTGAATATCACATACAAATATATACATTTTATTGGACTTACTTTCTTGCTAAAAAAAATAATAAAATATTAACAATAAAATCAATTGATCTTGATGGGCTGTTGTGCACGCTCAATATATAAATTTAACAATTTGAGCTTTGCACCATTTAAACTTGATATATGAGGTGTAAATTCTTGTGAACCAAATGCTTTATATAATGAGACCATGCAATATACAGCTGACTTTCGGACTGCACTATCAGGATTATCATAGCTTTGCAATAGACCAGACATAATTTCTTTTATATGATCAGTTACAGGTGGACTGCCACACATATCAATAAGTTTTGTCATCATTCTAATTGCAATCAAATTGACTGGAAATTCTTTCGCTAATATCAATGGTGTTATTATTTTCACAACTGTTTCATGGTGTAAATATGTACTTAAGGCAATTAAACATTCTTCTGCAACTTTAACAATAGGTTTATATGAATCACAACACATATTTATTACTTTCAATATAATCAATTCAGTGTAGTTGTGAAAATAGGTTGCTAATTCTGACTTTTTAACCAAATATATAATCAAAGTTATTGTATGTTCTCGTACAATTGGTTCAACGTCCATTAATAACTTTAATGTAACATTTATAATTTTTTCGAAATTTTTTATAAGTTCATCAGCAGAACAAACATCTTTTATTAGTTCTTTTAAATGAATCAAAATTGGTTGTTTATAACTAGGCTGCAAAGTATCTTTATCAAGATCATCAAGTATTTGAATAATTCCATCTACTGTAGTATTACCATTATTGAAACCATTTAAATTTTGACTATTAGTTTCAGTATGTGTAGATAATTGATTTATTCTAGATTCACAGGAAACAGCATTTATCTCCTCAGGATAATGACATCTTAAACGACACTTTTGAACTTTATCAGAAGATTGTTCAAATGACTTATGTATTTTTGCCAAATTAAACGTATCAATGGTGTCAGGTTGTAAAGGTGGTGAAGCAAGATTTGTTGGTACCTGACTGTTGTGATAATTTAGAGACATTATTTGATCAACACTACTTCTTCTTACTCTAATTTTCAAGAGTCTAGAAAATACTTCTTGATACTCTTCTGGTAACTGGGATAACCGCAGTGTGATTTGAGATGCATTTAAACTATACAAAGCTAGTATAGCTTCCTGAGATGCACGTCTTAATTCAGCGCCTTGTTTTATATTATTATTACACATAGTCCACCCAATCATTTTTATCAATGCTAAAGTAGCATAATCTTTTTTACCATTTACAACAGAAACAAAGATTGACCCTGAGTCTGCACTAACAGCTAATTGTGAAATGTAACTCATGGCAAATATTTTAATTTTAACATTAGGTGTCTGTGTAGGGTCTGTGAGAAATTTAAACACAGCAGTTAGCTGAAGATCAAAAGGAAAAGATAATCTTATCATTTCCAATGTTTTCATTATTTTTGAGTGCACAGAACCAAGTATATCAGAGCCACCTTTAATGAATAACTTTACTAAAAGTGTATATAGCCAATATTTTAAATATTGACTATGGGTAACTATCAACTCATTAAGTACATCCAAAAAGAGAGTTATGACTTTTGTTTGAGAATCCATAAATATTTTAGTAAATACCTCTGTTATTTTAGTTAGTAATAATTCATCCAAAATATTTCCTTGTTGAAAATATTTCAGTAAGCTTATCAAGCCTTCCTTGCGATTATTCCAGCATGAACTCTCACAGTTTGATATTATATCTTCAATATTCAAACATTTTAAACTTGAGTTATTCCAAATTTCTTTATGTAGGCCACATACTGAACCATTTAAGTAAAATGAATCTGAAAATCGTTTGTGAGAATCAACTCTGCGTTCAGAACCCATGCTAGATGTCTCGCTTTCATCACTATAATCATTAAATAACCCTTCCGATACTTTTCTCGGAGACTTATAATAATTTTTGTTACTCAAAGCATCAGTAATAGGAAACTTAGATTCTTGACTCTGTGTTGATATCTTTTGTGTCCTTATTGGTCTAGGTGTGAACAAAGTAGGCGATTCTTTACTATTCATAATATGCATTCCATTGATATTAAGCCTATTAGGACTAACTTCTCTACTAGTATCTCGAGATCTGGGTATGCCAGAAGTAGCTCTAATAGAATTTGTTTGGACAAAATTTAATTTTGAAGATGGTGATCCAGAACGGCTAGCCGGTTGAGATAATGATACTCGAACTCTTGATCTTCCCTCTTTGTCTGTTTGGTGTATATCTTCTTTAGTCTTCTTGGTAACAGATTGAATAGGGTTGAACTTTTGTCTAGAAAGTGAAGCATATCCAGTAGGAGCATTTGACCTTTTAGCAGCTTGCAAGTCTATGGCACTTCTTGATCTCACAGAAATATTACTGCGCGAAGAGACAGGACGACGAGAAGACAACTTTGTACTTTCAGCTATTACAGATTTTGATAAGCACAAGTTGGATCCAGAATTAGTAAGCAATATTTTACGATATGCTGGCTCTAACTTATTGAATAATATTTCTCCATGCTCAGGAAAAATTTCACAAAATCCCCAATATGCCTTTCGAGACAACACCCGAGCATTTGAATCAGCATCGGCAATACCCTTTTGAATGCTATCCTGCAGTATAGTTAAGTGTCTTTCTATTGCTTGAGTTGGCCATGTTCGCAGAATTTGATCGAAAAATTCACAACATGCACGGCGAATATCTTTTGACTTTGATCCCAAACTATTTGCAAGAATAGGTATAATACGAGGAGCATGTGTATATTCTAGAATAAATCTTATAGCAACTAATCCAGATGAAGCAGTGACTTTTGCTGAATTTTGTATAAGTTCAATTAAATTGCCAAAAATAGACTCTGAAAAGTGATTAAATTTAATTCCCAAACGTTGGGCTAAAAATGCTACAGTGATACATGTTTCTCTAATAACCTGGGATCGCAAATCTTTGATAGATATTTGGAATGAATGTTCTAAGTACTTTAAATTATTATAAAACTCTTCATATTTTGTTGCTCCAATTAATACAAGTGATCTAATTTTCTTTAATGACTCCACACGTTTATTCCATTGTTCATTACTATCTTGAATAGACCCATGTATTTTTTTCATAGTATCGTCTAAATCTCGTACACTATAAATTTGTAATGTAGGAACGTCTTCAAACGCCCGAATAAAAGTATCTTCATCAACTGCACCTGCATGTGAAGCAGATATTGCTGATGAAGATGAAGGTTTTCGTACAGAATCAACCTGTTGTAATGGTGTAGTGAAATTTGATTTTAGAGGTAAAAATGAACTTGGTCTTTTAATACTACCAATGACACATTTTGGTGCAAATGTGCAAGTACGATCTGTCTCATCGTCGTTAGTTAAGCTAAGCCCAACAAAAGCAGTTGGTAATAAACTTCCCGTGGCTCTAGCTTCATCGAATTTATTCATTAAGTCTGTCATTTTGCTTTGAGGAATTGAATATTTTTTTTGAATATCAACACGTAACTTTTCCCCAACATGTTTATACAAATCAACTAGTGTTTCAAATGCTTTTTGTCTCACTTGAACATTAGGATCACTTAAAAGTTTTATAATCATAGGTATAATTTTTGATACTGAAATACAATTTGCACCAAATTCTTCAATAGTTAACAATAATAATTTCATGGATCCTTCTTTAACATTACTATTTTTGTGATAAAACGCATTTACTGATATTTTGTCAAATAACGCCTGAGGGCTTATAGTATTACATTCCATTAATTTCATTATGAGAAAAAGTGTTTTAACTTTAATTGGTTCTTTACTATCACCAATTCGATCAACAGCTAGGGGTAGTATGGTAGAAATGTAAGGTCTAAAATCTAATTTCATTCTGTTTATCAATAGTGTGATTATTTCAATCCCATACAGGGTAACTTTGGGATTGCTATTTAACAACCATTGAACAATACCATCAATAAACATTCCAATATCTGAGCATTCAATTGAATTACTAGGTTCTTCTAAATAAGTAAATAATTTACAACCAACAGTTACCTTCATTCGAATATCAGAAGTCGATAATAGAGGAATAAAACCATCTAAATCATGTGGTTGCCCAGCAGCCATTTTCTTGTTCGATGAATATATCAGCGGGACGTTGTGTATAATGCTGTATTATATGATTAATGTCCTGCAACAATTCAAAATTATAATTTTATAAAAGGTTCCTGTCAAAAAAAATAAATAAAATACTGGTATCTAAGTTGAAGCTTTTAATATGTTTCAAGAATATTTTGATCCTCCCAATCATTCCGTGTCATACTACGCCACCTCTACCATTCGACTCCTACCACAGATATCGCAAACTGTGACCTAGGGCACAAAGTAATCAGCATTACAAATATAACACACCGTACGAACAAATTGCCACTTCCACTATTTAACATAGCCTAGTTCGCAACACCAATAATCGTGAAATATTCAAAATCACCAAAATATTAAACTCAATTGTAAAATTTGAGTACACAAAGAAAAAACTTGGCCCTCCCCAATGCCATCACTGTCAAAAGTATGGGTACACACACAACTACTGCCACAACAAACCGCGATGCTTGAAATGTGGAGCCAAACATTACACCGATACTTGCACAAAAAAACTGTAGGAACCTGCAAAATGTGCAAACTGTGGGAGAAACCACACCGCTAATTAATAATTAATAATAAAGGATGCCAAACCTTTAAAAAAATATTAAGCCACATCAAATCCCAAACCGGAATAACATAAACAGATCAACACATTCAAATACATGCTGTTCCTCCTGCACCTCACAGAAGTAGACATGACAAGCTACGCTCAAACCCAAAAGAAAAACCCTCATATGCCGAAGCCACAGCGAACACTCCATCATCCGATCAACCTCTGCAAATCGTCACTAATTTCCTTAACGAGTTAAAATTAGTCCTAAACCCCCTCCTAGCTGCTCTAACATGCCTAATAAGCAAAATCCCACTCACCATCACTCCCAATCCTTAATAAATAACAAGCATCACACAAATACATAAATATTAGTATATTATTGTAAGCTCACTGTTACTTCTGTTTAACTTAAAATTATCAATTGTTAATACTATCCTTAGTATTGGGGCAGCACCGAAGAACAATTTATGGGGGGGGGGGGGTTAGACCTATTAATTTGCCGACTCAAAAATTGAATTTAAACGATATATTATAGATATGTTAATTAAATAATTTGTTAATTTGTAAATTAAATAATTAATAAATGATTCAATGATCCATGACAATAATAATATATTTTGTCATCATAATGGATAAATGTAACCTACATAGGTACCTACTTCACATTTGTTAGAGGTCTGAAATACCAATCGACATATTGGTTAAAGACATGTTGTTCATACATTATAATATGTAAATAATTGATCTTCAATCTTGTAGTGGAAGTATTAGACGAATGTAAAGAGTATTGGACATTTTAGTTTTCGTCCGATCGCGGATCGACGCACGGAATACGGATTAGATGAATAACGGAAACTTCCTAGACATATTTAGTCAATACTATAGTCTTAACTTTTAAACCATAACCATAGAATATAATATATTTTATATCACAATCACTTTAATCACTAATCACTACCGCAGAATAGATATATGTCACTATTTTATTACAATAACTGAATAACTCATAATAGAGAGCCATTCTCTAATGTTTATTGTTTTCACAATGTTTAAATAGACTTTCTGTATTCCCATTTCCCAGTGTGTACCCATTTGACAATACGTTATATCCGGCAAACTTAAAGTCCTGTCACATCGATTATTCGATTGTACGGGAGACTTAAAAGTATATATCTTTAAAGCAATTATAGTTTTATAGATCCAATAAAAGTTAAAATTTATGAATATTAATTTATTATAATTTTTAAATGCTATTCGGACAAATATGTTGATGAGTTTCCGAAGAATATTGACAATTTAATTGATGATTATTATGAGAGTACCAAAATGACCAAATTAAACGGGTACCCGTGGTCAGTGATCACGTGACATCTATTTCGATATGGTTAACCTGGCTGATGCTTCGTATTTATGGAAAATACAAATCTGAAATAATTATTAATAATCTAGTTATTTATTATTGTTTCGCTGTTTCAAATTGATCGTTATATTTTGTTGTGCTCAGTACTTACTACTGGTGTACTATAAGTTTATAATCGTGTTATTTGTGAGAGCGATCGCCTACACTTCTGAAATGTCGGAAAGCGATTCAGGAAGTGATCACGAAGTAATAACTAATAAATGCTTAAAAAAAAATACATTAGTAAATACTAAATACCCTATTGCTACTTTTTTGTGGCGTTTGCTTTTAGGGAAATCGACGGTATCGTGATAGAAGTCACAGTTCAAGTAGAAGCCATTCGCCATGTGGATCTGAGGCTGAAGAAAATAATCAGTAATAACGAAAGTGTTGCGGAGAGCACAGTCAATATTAAATGCAAATGTTGATTAATGTTACAGGGAAGAAGAAGTTGCTGATGAACAAGAACCAGAAGGCGAGAATTTAAATTCTGATGATGTAAGTTCTTAATTCTGATGTAATGGTTTGGTGTGATTGTTTCTGTTGTTTTTGTAAGGAGTATGATGAAGAAGATGACCGTCCGTCCAAGAAAAAAAAGAAAAATGAACGCTTTGGTGGTTTTATCATTGATGAAGCTGATGTAGATGATGAAATAGAAGAAGATGATGATTGGGAAGATGGAGCGGGCGAGTATGGTATTGTTGCTAATGAGATTGATGAATTAGGACCAACTGCAAGAGAAATTGAAGGACGCAGACGTGGAACTAACCTTTGGGAGTAAGGCTTTGTACATATTAATAAATTATGAATATTTTTTGATTAGAATAGGTTCATTCAAGGACCATTGTGCACATCATAAATAAATAATCATTCTTATAAATTTTTTAGCAATCAAGATGAAGAGGAAATTGAAGAATACTTGCGTAATAGATATGCAGATTCTTCAACTACAATAAACCAATTTGGAGATGCTGGAGATGAACTTTCAGATGAAATTATGCAACAAACTCTTTTACCTGGTGTCAAGTAAGATTTATACTATACTCATGGCCGGCATTTATATGTTATATTTAAGAGGGGTTGTGGTTAATGAAATTGATGACTCCAAATCATCCAAATACATCCAAAAAATATTTTCTAGCTATACTCAAAATATTGACATTTTTTTCTACAGTATCATACTATATCTATTTTGATTTTAAATGGATATCATAAAATAATAACTATTGTTTAGTTATAAGTTTTTCGTTGGATATTCAATTGGGCCGCACTAAGAGGGTTATTTGCTATTCCAAGACTAATATCTTTTACTTCAACATAATTGCCACTATGTATTTTATGTTTATGACAATAGTTTAACTAATAATTAATTCATATTATTTCAAATAAATATTATTTTTTCCCAAATGGGTATACAGATTTATAATTGTTATTATTTTATAAATTACTTAGTTGAACTTGTGTTCTAACTATTCAAAATGTGGCATTAAAAATGCGGAAAAAGATGTTAAAACACATGTTTTGAAAAAAAAATATTTTTGAAAACTTTGGTTGGGAACTATAATATTAGAATTGTTCCAATATTAGTTTGTTCTGTTTTTACCAAAAACTTATTAATGTTATTACACACCAAATGATAAAAATAAGGCCTAAAAAGTCAATTTTAGGTTACTGTAATATGCAAATGTTTAAAATAACGTTATAATTAACAGGGTGTCACACCCACATGTGTTGTCTCAATCTTACAAATGTACAACATACCAAAAACTCGCAAAAACTATTATCACAACTTTTATCTTTCTGTGTTTGTAGAAGTGGCTCCAAAATTTCTGTACATATAGGGATACAATTATCTATGTTACAGCGTGCCTATATTTTATTTACATTAATACAATAAAAGTTATTTGCTTCTAAATATTTTGTTTTTTTTTGATTTGTTTATAAAAAATGATTTTGTAGTGCTATTAAAAAAAAAAAAGAACCTCTGTTTCACAGAAAAGTTCTTCTTTACGTGTTGTGAAAATTTGGTAGTTCTACTACAAATATGGTGCGAGAAAATTTGTCCCGCGCAAAACAGTTTTTCCTATGTTGTACATTTGTAAAACGGAGACAACACATGTGGGTGTGATGTCCTCTTAAGTTTTTAGATGATTTATTATTAATAACATAAAAAGTAATTTTGATAGATAAATTCTGATTTCACCAAAATGTTTAGCATAAAAATACTTAACTCAAAAATACGATTTTTATAAAAATCAAGCATTTTGAAGTTTTTTGGTTATAACTTCTAAATGATGATTGAGCAATGTTTTTGAAATTACAATAAATAAGCTGTTTGATAATCATTAAATGTCTGTGATGGCAGAGACATGGTGTAAGAAATCATTACATTAATTGATGCATTGAGCTTTTATTTGAACTATTTTAAATAGAACATATTTTTCCACTTTGGACTATTTTATTTAGTTATTTTTTTTTTTTTTTTTTTTTTGACAACATAGCTGAATGTGCCGATTGAAAAATGTGGTTAAATGAATGAGGGGGCATCAGAACCCCCTAAACCACCCTCTCATTGGTCCTAATTATACTATGAATTAAAAAATGTATAAAATGTAAACTTCTGTTTAAAGGGACCCAAATTTATGGATGGTCAAATGTCGTATTGGTGATGAAAAAAATACTGCTATACTTTTAATGCGGAAATTTATTGCATACCAGTTTACCGACGATCCATTGAAAATCAAATCTATTGTTTCTCCTGAAGGTCTTAAGGGGTATATATACGTTGAATCGTACAAACAAACTCATGTAAAATCAGCCATTGAAAATGTAAGCAGTCTTAAATATGGATTTTGGAAACAACAAATGGTCCCTATCAAAGAAATGACTGATGTTTTAAAAGTTGTTAAAGTACAAACAAGTTTGAAATCTAAACAATGGGTTAGATTAAAAAAAGGTTAATTTTTTCAATACCTATAATTGTATTTTAAGTAACATGAAAATATCTAAAACTGTATTTTTGAAGGTTTATACAAAGATGACATTGCTCAAATAGATTATGTGGACTTGGCACAAAATCAAGTACATTTGAAATTATTACCAAGGATTGATTATACTAGACTACGTGGCGCTCTCAGAGTATCAATGGTGAGCAATTTATAATTCTCGTAATTGTTATTATTTAATATAATATAATTACTAGGATCCAGAAGCTTTGAAAAGAAAGAAAAAGAGGCGTGTATCAGCCAAACCGTTTGATCTAGAAGCTATCAAAGCTATTGGCGGTGAAGTTACCAGTGATGGTGATTTTTTAATATTTGAAGGAAATCGATACAGCCATAAAGGATTCTTATACAAAAACTTTTACATAAATGCAATAATGACCGAAGGAGTCAAACCCACACTATTAGAACTTGAAAAATTTGAAGACGTTCCTGAAGGCTTGGACATAGAATTAACATTATCCAATAAAGACAATTTAGCAAACAGTCAGATCTTATGTTCTGGTGATAATGTAGAAGTATGTGCTGGAGAGTTAATGAATTTACAGGGAAAAGTATTATCTACTGATGGTGACACAGTTTTGATTATGCCAAAACATGAAAATCTTAATGTGAGTAACAGTTGAAATATAATACTATATTAGGTGTTAAGTGCGCAAATTTTGCAATTCACAGATCACGTTTAACTCTGTTATTTAGTCTGAAAATCAGAGTGAATTTTCCTCTTAAAAAATGTAAAGGTAAGATTGTTATCTATGGCATCTCTTAGGCTTTTTGTTATATTTTAATTTTAAAGCTGAGTATTTTAAAATTGGAAATGGTTTATATATCTTAAAATACTCATAACTAGCTTTAAAATTGAAAAATAACAAATAGCCTATGAAATGTCCTCAATAGTAATTTTATGTTTAAATTGTATTATAGGTAAATGTACTCTAATTTTTAAACTAACAGAGTTAAACGTGACCTACTGAGCGTACAATTTGATATGTTATTGTAAGACGGAGACAACAAATGATTCAAATACATTATGTAAATTAATTGGAAAGACAGTAGCTGTATTAAGTGATAAAATTAATTAATTTATTGAGTTATATTTAATTTTATTATTATATGTCATAACATAACCACCCGGTAGTTATTTGAGGCTTTAGAAATTTATTTTTTTGTTTTATTAGTTAATTAAAGTGATTTTGTTTATAATAAACAAAGATAAACACACATAGTAACTCAAATGTGCAACCTTGTTTTAAATTTTCAATCCTCAGCAATAAAAGTTGCACTTTTTGATTTGATAAATCATGTTATAATTTGAACTTTAAAAGCTTACAATAAAAAATGCATGTGTATTTTGCATGTATTTTTAATACTTCTGTTGTAACAATATATCAGGAGCCTTGTACTAAATTTTCAAGTTTTTTGACTGAACAAATAATTTAAAATGTCTGTAAACAACTTGAAACGAGCCAAAATATTTTGATAATTTTATCAAGTAAGAAAACGATTAAATATACATATGGTTTAAATTTCAAATGTCTACAATTATTCGTTTTTGAATTACAATAAAATAAGAAAATTGCTACATGAGAAATTGTATAGGTATCCAATAATGTACAAATTTGAACTTCAAACGCTCATACAAAATTATTTTGACTATTTTTTGATAAAAGAATACAAACGTATTAGGAATCTTGTTTTAAATGTTAAAATCTACGATTTAAAAAGAAAAATTTTTAGGAATTACTAACTCAATATAATTTGCACATTTTTAAGTTTTTTGTTGAAATTCAAACTTAAAACCTTTTAAAAAAAATTGTGACTGTATTTTTAATAATTTTCAACTGCCGTTGTAACAATATATGAGGATATTTTTATTAAATTTTCAAGCTTTTTGACCCCATGAATATAATTTTATTGACATCTATAGAAAAAAAAACTAAAAAAAGGTGGGTAAGTGGATGTCGCTCTGCTGTACTGTAGGTTACAAGTGGGTGGTGGGTCAGTGTATAATTTATGGTATTAAATTTGAATGCAATGATATAATATCATTGTATAAAAAAAAACGATTCTGAGCGGAGACGGTATGTCAGTCTAGGTGTAAGACATATTATATACTTTTCTATGGTATTAAATTATATGGAATTTATGAATAAATTCCTTAAAATATGCACAGTCTTATCATGAGCATAATTCTTATTCCTTATATTATGGTAGATTGTATGGATATTTTGATTTTTCAGTTTCATAATATCCACGAATAATATTTTTAAATTACAACAAAAACAAAGATCGTTAATATTGATTTTAATATGTAATTTCATCAAAATTTGAATTTAAAATGTCTGTAAAAAATAACTGTGTTCATATATTTTTTAGACTTTTTGGTTACTGTATGAATTATTTATGAGAACCTTTTTTTTAAATTTGCAAACTTTAGCTATAAAAATTGAACATTTTATAATTTATTAATTACCTACAATGATTGATAATTTTCGAGATTTAATAAATATTGTCAAAATTCGATGTTTAAATGCTTATAAAATAAAATTGTGCCAATGTATTTTTAATATTTTTCAATTGCTACTGCAACAATATATCAGGAACCTTGTATTAAATTTTTACACTTTTTGGCCCAACAGATAAAACTTTATTGATATTTATAGAAAAAAAACTAAAAAAATTGAAAACTGAAAATGTCCGTAAACAGCTCAAAAATAGTCGAAATATTTTCAAAATTGTACAGTGTATAGGAAATGCTAATCTGAACATTCAGTGAAATTTTCATGTATCTATAGTTATTCGTTTTTGAATAACAACAAAATAAGAAAATCGCTACATGAGAAATCAAGTGAATATCCAATGTTGTAAAAATTTGAATTTCAAACGCTCATAAAAATTTAATTTGACTTTCCGGTAGAGATTTTTTATTGATAAAGGTAGACAATCTTATAAGTAATCTTGTATTAGATTTTCAAATCTTAGATTTAAAAAGAAAAATTTTTACGAATCTTAACTCAAAATAATTTGCTAATTTTCGTGATTTTTCCATATTTTGTCAATTTTTTAACTTTAAATGCTTATAAAAAAAAACTGTGACTAACGATTTTTAATATTTTTCATCTGCCTTTGAAACAATATACTAGGAGCCTTCTATTAAATTTTCAAGTTTTTTTAACCAACAAATAAAATTTTATTGATATTTCTAGAAAAAAAACTAAAAAAAATTAAAAATGAAAATATCCCTAAACAGTTCAAAATAAATCAAAATATTTTGAAAATGTTATCGTGTATAGAAAATGCAAATATAAACAACCAGTGAAAATTTCATGTATCTACGGTTATTTGTTTTAAAGTTACACCAAAAACCAAATTCAATTTTCTGAAAAATCGATTTTGCGTAAAAATTCCCGTTTTTCCTTAATTTTTCTTTTGTTTTTCTTGGCGCTTTTGAAAAGTACTGGGAATTTTAAAATTTGACCTCCCCAATGCACCAACGATATTCACTTTCCAATCGAACAAGATACTGAAGTCGAAAATCGAAGCATTATTTCGACTACTTATCGTGTACACAGACACAAAAAAAAAAAAAAAAAAAAAACATAATTGTAAAATCAATACATTCATCGTTCCACTCAGAATCTAAAAATTGGAAACCCAAAAGTTTGTAAACAGCTCAAACAAGTCAAAATATTTTGGAAATGGTATGGTATATATAAAATGTGAACAATATAAATATTTGTGAAAATTTCAACGGTCATTTGTTAGATTTTCACCAAAAACCCAAACCGATTTTGCGTAAAACTTCCTGTTTTTCCTGAATTATATTTTTTTTTCACGGCACTTGAAAACTACTGGGAATTTTAAATTTTGACTTCCCCCTCAGGTCTAGGATGAGAGGGATAAATCCCCCCCCCAAAACTTTTTTTACTGCTAACGTTTTGATCAAAGTACTGGTAATGACCATTAATGTTTGCTAAGAATGTATATCCCCCCCAAACCAAATTATGCCACTGTCCCCCCACCTTATGCACCAACTAGATTCACTTTCCCATGAAACAAGATACTGAAGAGAAAATTTGAACCATTTTTACTGCCCCAAAAGGTAATGACAAACACACAATTTATTTTAAAAAAGGTGGGTAAGTGGATGTCGCTCTGCTGTACAGTAGGTTACAAGTGGGTCACTGTATAATTGATGCTATTAAATTTGAATTCAATGATACAATATCATTGTATAAGAAAAACGATTCTGAGCGAAGACGGTATGTCAGTCTAGGTTAAGACAAATTATATACATATCTATGGTATTAAAAAAAAATTGACCTATAATAAATTCCAAATTAATCATATCACATTATCACAATATCCATTAGGTACTAATAACACGTTATACACCAACAACAAACCCTGATACTATCATATATATATAATAGTACACTTTAGAAGTTTCAAGTAGGTACCCACGAATAATATTATATAATCACAACAAAATAACTAGGTTTTTTAATATGTAATTTCGTCAAAATTTGAACATAAAATGACTATAAAAATAAACTGTGATTGTATATTTTTTAGATTTTTCGGTAAGAGAATTAACTACTTACGTGGAATCTTGTTTTAAATTTTCAATCCTTAGCTATAAAAACTGAACATTTTATAATTTATTAATTACGATGATTAATAATTTTCGAGATTTTGAAAAATTCTGTCAAAATTCGATGTTAAAATGCTTATAAAAAAAAATTGTGCCTATGTATTTTTAATATTTTTCAACTGATATTGTAACAATATATCAGGAGCCTTGTATTAAATTTTTACACTTTTTGGCCCAACAGATAAAACTTAATTAATATTTATAGAAAAAAAAAACTAAAAAAATTGAAAACTGAAAATGTCCGTAAACGGCTCAAAAAGAGTCAAAATATTTTCAAAATTGTATGGTGTATGGGAAATGCTAATATAAACATTCAGTGAAATTTTCATGTATCTACAGTAATTCGTTTTTTAATTACAACAAAAAAAGGAAATTGCCACATGAGAAATCGAGTGAATATCCAATGTTGTAAAAATTTGAATTTCAAACGCTCATAAAAATTTAATTTGACTTTCCGGTAGAGATTTTTTTATTGATAAAGGTAGACAATCTTATGAGTAATCTTGTATTAGATTTTCAAATCTTAGATTTAAAAAGAAAAATTTTTACGAATTCTTAACTCAAAATAATTTGCTAATTTTCGTGATTTTTCCATATTTTGTCAATTTTTGAACTTTAAATGCTTATAAAAAAAAATTGTGACTAAGGATTTTTAATATTTTTCATCTGCCCTTGAAACAATATATTAGGAGCCTTCTATTAAATTTTCAAGCTTTCGCAACCAACAAATAAAATTTTATTGATATTTTAAGAAAAAAAACTAAAAAAAAACTAAAAATGAAAATGTCCCTAAACTGTTCAAAATAAATCAAAATATTTTGAAAATGTTATCGTGTATAGAAGATGCAAATATAAACAACCAGTGAAAATTGCATGTACCTACGGTCATTTGTTTTAAAGTTACACCAAAAACCAAATTCAATTTTCTGAAAAATCGATTTTGCGTAAAAATTCCCGTTTTTCCTTAATTTTTCTTTTGTTTTTCCCGGCGCTCTTGAAAACTACTGTGAAATTTAAATTTTGACCTCCCCAATGCACCAACGATATTCACTTTCCAATCGAACAAGATACTGAAGTCGAAAATCGAAGCATTATTTCGACTACTTATCGTGTACACAGACACAAAAAAAATAAATATAAAAATAAAAAAAATAATAAAAAAAATAAAAATAAAAAAAATAAAAATAAAAAAAAAATAAAAAAAAAAACACACATCATTGTAAAATCAATACATTCATCGTTTCACTCAGAATCTAAAAAATGCAACGTTGACCATTGTAAAACCAATACATTTATTATCCACTCGGAATCTAAAATGACTCTATAATGTAGCATGTTCAGATTTTTGAAGTTGTGTAAATATAATTATTATTTATTATTTTAGATGCCACTAGAATTTATGTTTAACGAATTGCGTAAGTATTTTAAACAAGGTGACCATGTAAAAGTAGTTGGAGGACGTTATGAGGGTGATACAGGACTCATTGTTCGAGTAGAACAAAATCGAGTTGTGTTATTTTCTGATGTCACCATGCACGAACTTGAAGTTTTGCCTCGTGATTTACAATTGTGTACAGATACGGCTTCTGGAGTTGATTCACTTGGACAATTCCAATGGGGAGACCTTGTTCAAATAGAGTATGTATTGTTATTTGGAATACTGATTTGACACAATTTATATTTATATTTTATTTGGTAGCCCACAAAGTGTTGGAGTAATAGTGAGGATTGAGCGTGAAAAAATGCAAATTTTAAATATGGCAGGAAAATTGGTTGAAGCTAAACCACAATCTTTAAATAAAAAAAAAGAGCATAGAAATACAATTGGAGTTGATGGTTTGGGAAGTTCAATACAAAGAAATGATATTGTGAAAGTTATTGATGGTCCACACACGGTACTTTTCTCTAATATTTATTGTAGAATGTATATTTCAAATCATTATTATTTTATTAGGCTAATATATTTCTATAATCTAGGGTCTGCATGGTGTAATCAAACATTTATATCGCCACTTTGCTTTTTTGTATTCCCGTTTCATGACAGATAATGGTGGAATTTTTGTTTGTCGTTTAAGACATATTGCCCTTGCTGGAAATTCAAAGAACCGAGTAATATAGTGTATATCAGAATGTATATTTGTAAATTAATTTTAATATCATTGGTTTTTAACAATTTAGCAAACTAAGATTACAACACAAAATGGATTTTCATCTCCACAATCTATGTCTCCATGGCGTAGTACCTTTGGTCAGTTGGGTGTTAAAGAAGGTGTAGGTATTGGAAAAGACACTTTTGTAGGAACTGGAGGTAGATTTGGTGGTGTTCAAAGAGATATAGGGTTAATTGGTCAGACAATTAGAATTATTGTTGGCCCTTACAAAGGGGATGTTGGCATTGTAAAAGATGCAACAGAGTGTACAGCCAGAGTTGAACTTCATTCTTCTTGTCAAACAATATCGGTGGATCGAAGAAACATAACAATTGTTTTACAAAAATCTAAGGATGGAAGATTAACATCATCGTACTCAAGAACACCAGTTAACACTTTAACAACTCCTGGATATCGTGAGGGAAGTTTGCCTCTTGTGCAAGGTTCAATAACACCTAACTATGAAGTTGGTAACCGTACACCAAACTTTGGAAGTACTACTCCATCACACGATGGTTCAAAAACACCCACCCACGCTTGGGACCCAGCTTCTGGGTACACTTTTGCCAGAGTAACTGATGAAGATTTAGAATATCCATTGGGTTCTGATACTTCTTATGGACAGTCACCAAGTACATTGTATGGTTCTTCAATTCATTCTTACTCACCATATCAAGAAATAACACCATCTGGTTGTAACAGTATGTCATAATCAAATGATTATTACTTTGTGTAAATGTTAAATATTGTTTTCATGTTATTATTACAGGTACTAGTTCTTATATAAATACACCAAGTCCAATTGATACAGATAGCCCTCGCAGTCTACAGTTCTATCCAACATCATCACCAATTGCAGATGGTCATCTTAAAGACAAAATTTCTAAATCATAACTAATTTATTATACAGATCATATTTAAAAAATAAAAGTTAAAAAATTATTAAATTATTTAACTCGACTATATTTAACAAATCCACATTCCGCAATAAAATAGTCTGGCCGGTATCATAGCAATATTTTTACATTCAAACACATTTGTATATTAATCTTATGCTGAATAGAGCATAACAATGTTTGATAGAGCTGTGGTGTAACTTTTATAACAGCTTATGATTATGAGACCCAGTATTTTTATTAGCTTAACAAGCATATTAAAATAAAATAAAGTTTATTCTTTTTAAAAAGCTTAATAATACAATATTATTTTTGAAAAGTTGTTACATCTATAACTTAAATAAGCGTAAAAACCTTGATTGTATATAAAAAAAAAAAAATTCTACATGACCTAATGTGAGTGAAGACATACTCATAAATACCCAAGTACCTAACTCAAAATTAGGTTTCAATAGTAATAATTAATTACTGAACTCCGAGTTGATGAAATAAAATTGGAACATAATCATCATATTGTGCCAGATAGAAATTACCAGCAACAGGTGTTCCTAATTTGTACTTCTTTGAAAAGTTATGAATTGAAAACTTAAAACGGTTTTCAGCAGTTCTAAAAAATATAAATTATGTTTAACATTAAAGTTTGTAAGAGTAAAAAATAGTATATTGCAGTAACACAATTAGTGATGGTAAACATATATATTACCTATTGCTTATATGCGGCTCATCAAATACCAATTTTGATGGTTGCTTGTATACTAAAAACACGTAACGATGAAGTCCTAAAAATATTGAAATGTATTTTGTAGGTAAACCTTTAAATTTTAATAAATATCCCTATTGTATAAAATATTTATTAGGTAGTTACCTGTTTTTGGTGGAGTTGCAGAACCAACATACGCAGTTAGTGTCTCTCCCACACTCACATCTGCACCTGGTATGTTTCCTACCAACCAATGGTGAAATTCCTTTAATTTTCCTGCATCCGGATCTGAGTAGATAACAGTAAAAAAAATCATCAACACTTTTATATATAGCTATCAGCATGGCAATATACACACCAGTTAGGCATAATGTGTAGAATGAATAAGGTTCAGCATTCCATCTAACTGATGGCTGGTCTTTCACCTGAGTGGGTGTTAGTTCATAACCAAGTTCTGCTTTCAAGCCACTTGGATAATATACCTATAATATTTTTATATTACCAAGTCTTAGGATTTAAATTAAGTATTTTGATATTTGATATGTTTTATATTTACTTGTAACATTTCCTTTGGAGCAATAGGAATGACATCAGGTACGATTAATTTTTTTTCCATAGCTTGTTTGACATTGTACTTGCATGCAGATACGTTTAGCATAACCTATATAGAATCATTGATTTTATAATCTAATTAAAAAACAATGATAGTATTCAATTTGGTTCTAAACTTCATAATAAGCATGATAAAATCTAAAACAGAACATTATAGGTTTTCAGGTACTCTTACCAAACATAATGTTAAACACCACAACATATTTATTTTCAAGATGATTATAAATTTAATTTTAGAAACACAAGAACTGCTTTGGGCGAAAACCGCAAAACTTATGAACTCAAACGTTCTAACTTGAATATTTAAATAGGTAGAGAGAAATGAGAATAATCGAGTAAATATACCTGCAAGAATATTTTGAATGTCCTTCACTCTTCAGTAATTCAGTTCAAATATAATATTATCTTTACTGTTGTCTATTACAGTAGGTATTACCAAATACTATTATACGTATATAGGTAGAACTAGTATTTAGGTTCTAGTATTTGGTATTGCCTACTTAATATTATTATTATGTAAATTTGCTATCAGTGGTGTACTTACATTGTAAAATTAGCATATACCTACAGGTAGGTTCTACTGTGACCATGTAATTAGGTATATATTACAAACGTTAAACTATCTTTAAAATAACGCTTGAATAGGTACATATATTATTTACTCAATGGTACATATAAATGTACCTATCTACTATCTAGTGAATACCAAGTACCTAATAGATACAACTACAGACGGTAGGTACTAATAAGTTATAACGTTATAAACTTATAAGCAACAGAAGACCTGCCTACCTATATATATAGGCACAGCTGTAAATACTGGGTACTACACGTAGACACCAGCTGAATACCTGATATAGGTACTTGCCATAGCCAAATACATAGGTTAAGTTGGGATTTTATTTTTTTTTTTCATTTATAACTCATCTACAGTTATTCTAATAAGGAATAAACTCATTCATATTACTATTACCTATTAAATTAAATACAATGATTGAATGATTGAATGTTGCACCATGTAGGTAGGTATACGATAGGTGTATAACGAATAACTAGTAATAAGCTATATATGGATATTGTGCGTACCTACAAATTGCCGTAGTGTAGGTAAATCGTATAACCGTACCTATACCTAGCTAAATATTAACCATTCTTCGCATAAATTTATTTTCAATGGTGTAAATAGCATAATAATAGGTATATTAGGTAGCTGATAAAAGTAGATAAAATACCTACTTAACAGTGGCGTGGCCAGAAATTTTTTATGGGGGGGGCTAAGTATACAAATACAATGTGTTTTTTATTTACGCTTTTTATTTTTTTATTAATCTCGATAAAATTCTAGGGTCAACATCGGTCAATGGGGGGGGTATAGCCCATTTAGCCACCCCCCTGGCTACGCCACTGCTACTTAGGTTTAATACACTCACATTTAAGTATTTAACATTATATAGGTTTTACTCATGTCGTACTGTCGTAGTACCTCCACTGGGAGGCCTCTATGTCTGACTAATCTGCCTTTTTATTTTTATTTATTTTTAACATATAAACCATAAATTGTTCTTATATTGTTCTTCTTTTTTCTTTTTTTGTAACATATTGAATAATAACATAATATGGATAAAAAAAAAAAACATATTGGTAGTTATACACATATTATTTAGTAGTATAGTAAGTTATACACACTGCATGCGCCAATTATACGTATATATCCACATTTTGATTTCAAAGACTGAAATTTGTCAAAGTTTGTTATATTTTTATGTTACTAAAACTTGAGATATTTATTATTTTGCCTATAATAATCAGAAAAAATTGAAAATTATATCAATAAATTCAAAAAATTGCCTATTTTTAAAAAAAAAATGTATGTAGTGTTTCAATTCACCTATAAATTGTTTTAAATGAATAAAACATGATTTTTAATGCAATGTTTCAATTCACCCCATTCAAAGGTGAATTGCAACAAAGTCAAATAAAAATATATTATAAAAAAACTTTATAAGTTATATTTTTGAATTATACTTATAATGATAAACAAGGTAACAACAATTGTAAAAGAGTGTTTTCCTTAACGGTATTATAAATGTCTGATTTTTAATTGAAGATCAAAGTTGGGTATAACTCAAAAATCGTTGCAATTCACCCCATTTTACGGTACCTAATATGTAAAACGCAAATATTTTCCTAAATTAATTAGGTAGGGCAAGGCAATGCTTGAAGAATTAAGTGTTAGAATTAAGAATTAGGTAAAAATAAACCTAGATAAAAATAAAATACGTTTTGGTGGACGACAAGGCCTTAAGCAAATGGGTAAATTTCAAAATAATATAGAGTAAATGGCTCAAAAGCATGATGCTAAATGCATTTATCACCAGCCCGACAGCAAGTAATAGCTGTATAATAGGGCGCTATGCCGCTATGTATTAGGTATATATATTATATTTATTTATTTATTATTATTAAGCTAAAGAATTCTAGGAGCTTGCATGTTTAGCTATGTATCATTAAAAACATAGCTAAGTAATATAAAAAATTGTTTCATGGCAATACGAGTTAATATTTAAAATTTTTAATTTCATATTTTGCATAATACCTATAGACCATTTTTCATTTATAAGTCATAAGTGCATATTTCAATATTTGTAATTGTATTTTATAAAAAAAAACTTAATTTCAAATAGATGTCCTGGATCTGAGATATTAGTATTCTGGTTTTGTTTAAATAAAATTAGTTTTTGTTGAGGAACATTCAACATACAATATATGTATGTGAGGGCGAGGATTTGTCACTAAAACCCCGAGTGGCCACCCATCCGGGAACTAGCGACGTCAGCCGATGCTCGGACGCTTGACTTCAGAATACGTGAGTGACTGAGGTCAACTACTGAGCCACACCAGATACCAGGCCCCTATTATATTATATTTGAATAGGTAGGTATAATTATATGCTTATATTTGTGGTTAGGTAGGTGAAGAACTGAAGATTAAAGAACCTCATAGGCAGGAGGCAACTTATTATTTTGAAAATAATCTTTGGACGCCTCATCTGTCAACAAATCGAACAAACAGTAAGTACTTTACTAAATACTTTAGTACTGGATATTATTAACTATATAGGCATATAGCAATAGTTTCTTCTGTTAGCCAGGAAATCTGCTGAAAAATCTAAGGAGCGAGACGCATGCTGGAAAACTGACCGGATCAGTCTCTTCAATTATTATTTTTTTGTTTTTTTTTTTTCAAGCCGTTGATGTTGGTTACATATTATATTACTATTATAATTATTAAAAATATCAAATATGGCATAGGTATACTGATATAATATATTTTATCATAAGAAAAAACAAATTTTCAAAATTTTGGCACGGGCAACGGCGGGCGTGACAGGCGGACAGCTATAATAACCGTAATATTATAATACCTATTAAAAATAAATAATTATGAACCTCGAAACATTCGAAACAGTTATTTATTTTGCATTGTATGAAATCGAACTCCTATTTCGGTTGAGGAATTTGGGGGGGGAAGGCCCTTAGGCCCCCACTCATTTAAGATGTAACTATGTTGGGAAAATTATCTGGCCCACATGATGAAATCCTAAATACTATCTTAGTCCGTGATATTTAATTACAAATACGTAGGTATATTAAATTATATAATATATTTAATATTTATATTATATTATACTATATTATTTAAACAATTTTGTATAGTGATAATAGAATATAATAGAATATTATCATTTATCACTATATAAATATAATTATATAAATAATATTATGTTTTAAATTACGATAATATATTATGTGTAATTCAACTAAACTACAAACATTTGTAAATTATACTATTGTACCTAGTTTAAAGTTTAAGAAAATTATTTAAAATATTATTATATATTATTAATTTTTGAATAATATAATATAGCAATATAAAATATTATTGTTAATTTTTCGAAAATTATTTATAGTATTATAATATATATGTATATTAATTTTTTAAAGATTTCATTCTGTTAAATGCAAAATGTCTTAAAACTTCAGAATTAAAATGCTTATATTTTTTAAAATTGAAGTCAGTATTTACAAAAACATTGAATCATAAAAAGTTTTTTTTTTTAATTGAGTTGGTATAATAAATGTGGAGCCTGTAATTATACATTACATTTGCATTTTATTCATTGGCAATATTTTTATTGAGTAGACATCAATTAGAAAAAAATATTATGTATAATTTAGTCACTTCTTTTGATATTAGCATCCTTCTTAAAATCTTTAAATTAAATTAAAACTATTATGATTCTACTCCTAATTCTAATAGTAGTCTGGTAGAGTGGAGTATTATTTTCTAGTGCTCATAAAAAACTAAAAACATGTTTAAAATATTTTGCATATTTTATTTTATGATTAGGTATATTATTTATATTATAATATTATTCAATAATAGTTATATCTTATAAACTTCAAACTAATTTTGAAAAATTGTTTAGTTTTTTTGGTGTTTTCTTGTTTTTAGCACCTTGCTCATTTTTTTTTTTTGTAAGTGAATATCATTCTTGTTTTGACCTAATGCGTTATGATATATTTGGTTAATATTTGACTGTGTATTGAGCAACCCACCTTTGTCAAAAAATTTGTTTATATATTTCTTCAATAAATATAAATTATGTTAGAAAAATAAACAGTGAAAAATGTATATGTAGTTTTCAAATTGAAATGCAACATTAAAAACATGATCTTTTACCGGGACAGCTAGTTATATTTATTATATTTAGATATTTTACACTATAATCTAGTACAGTATTTTTCAATTTTTTTTGTCGTGAGGCTCCCTAAATTTAATGTAAAACTGTCAAGGCCCCCTTAATCAAAATTATATTATAGTAATTTAATATACTTTTGAAAAATATTAATGATAGTATTAAAATTTAAGTATTTATTCTTTTTCCATAAACGCTTAAAGTCAAAAAATAAAAATAAAAATAAAATAATAACATTTTTTACTAGTGTGCCTGGAAGTTCTAAGTACATTGAACCCTACAATAATCTTAAAAGAAAACATGAACACGTTAATCAATCGGAATCGGAATATTGTTCTTTAAATAAACATTTTTCATTTTTGAAATTTATTTTCTGTAGAGTACATTACCATGTTTATATTGAATATTTTTAAAAAGGAGGTGACAAAGTCCCCGTGATAAAAAACAAAATGTTCAACCCCCCCCCCCCCCCCCCATTGAAAATTCCTGAGTACGCCCCTGGGTATAATATAATATAATATAAGTATTTAAACATTAATAATGTGGTAATTATAGATACTAATTAACGTTTAAAAAATATTTGTTCAACCATTTGCATGTGGTTGTGAGTAGTATTGTAATTTGGGGATTTTCTTTCCTAGGGTCGGGGATTTTATTTCCAGGGTCGTTCGTCGGGGGATTTTCGTTCCGCAATTCGTGATGTGATAGGTACTTCTCATAATATTATATTCATAATAATATAGTAATAGTATAATATTGTGGTTGAGTCAATAATATTATTCAACTTTGTATGCGTCACTTTTATGGTAGGAATTTGGAATTATCACTATACACAGATGTGCTTAATCATTAATTGATTAATTAAATAAATTTGATATGATTTATGACTTAATTAATAGCCATTAGCCACGATCCAAACCATTCGCGCAAGTGTCCCGCATTCCCACGTATTCGTAATTCGTATCAATTATCAATACATTATTCCCGATACCCTTATCAATCAAAAATATGATATAATAACAAAACGCCATTTTCGAATTATTCCGTAAGTAAACAATAACTAAAATTAGAAAAAAAAATTGACAACGCTATCAATTACATAATTTGCAGCGTCCTCGCCCTGCCCAAAAAGTCGCGGCCATATCTCAACGCTCAAGGACCGCCGTAATCGGTATTTCGGTACAATAATATTATGTAGATAGTGCGACGGATACGCGGTCACATCGATAACGTGAACACGGGGCGTCGAGTGGAATCGTCGTCGCGGGTGTTTCTCATCGACCTCGGCGTCCGGTTTTGCACGCGCTGCGATCGAACCGGAAGCTCCGTAGTACGTGGTAAGTGTTCTACGAACCGGACGCGAAAAAACGAACGACCATTCGTTACCGGATTGGCAGTAAAACGATAGATATCACGCGAATTTCATCTTGCGTTGTCACAGATCGGGAAATATATTTCATTATAATATAATGTCCGTGATCGACGGCGGCGGTTACGCGGACGACCAACAACAACATCAGCAACAACTCCAGCAGCAGCAGCACCGACAACAACAGCATCAGCAGCAACAGCACCGCCGGCACCAACACCACCAGCAGCAGCAACAACAACAACAACAACAACAACGACTGCAAGTGGCGACGGTGGACGAACGTGGTGGCGGTGGTGGCCGGCAGCGTCATTCGGAAAATGTCGCCGAACAGACGGACATGGCCGAGACCGGTACGAGGGCCACCGACGTCGTAGTCGTCACCGCCGCCGACGCGGTGAAAGAAAACCGCAACGGACCGCCGTCGTCGTCGTCGGACGTCTCCGTGTCGGCCGCCACGTACGCCACGGCCGCAGCCGAACACGTCGCTTCGTCTCAAGTACAAGTGTCCTCCATACCCGTCGGGCAGCTCATTAACGTGTCGGGCGCTGGCACGTTTAACGTGATTACCGCCGACTCGTTGCAGGTATGTGATCGACATCGTTGACGGGGGCGGACTCTGACGTACCGCCGTCGACGTTTTGGATTTCGTACAATTTTTATACCGTCACGACGTGACTCAATCGTTGTATATAATATTTTCTCCGGTTTTATTATTATATTATTATTTATTGTTAAAAGGTTCAAGGGCGCCCCAGGGGGGGTGGCCAATTTGGTCATTGCGATTCATATTAATACAAAAATATTTGACCATTGGATTTTAATATTGCCGCTAGTGGAATTTTATCCCGCGGATGCTCTTTGGTTTGGTCAACCATCCCAATTACGTATTATGATATTCAGCTGTGGCGTCAACTTACATTATCTGCGAGACAACAAACAATTGTTTGACCCATTTATTGATATAAAAGACCCCTGTTTCATATAATTGGCGAATTACATTTTTATTATTAAATAGATGAAAGATGATGTAGGTACCCAACTTCTTTTGCTAACACATTTAAAGCAATACAATTTGTACTTCAAGTACCGCTTTCTCTTTAACGTAGGTCACCCACGACTATTATAAAAAAAACTACAAGTCTGGTCTCACAGAACTTAACTATATGCGCTGTCACTGATAATAAGGTTTCACTTGGACCAAAATCTATCACTAAACAATTTTTAGGTATTTATTATTGCACGGGTTTTCAATTGCATTAAGAGTATTCAGCTTTCATGAGTTTTGAGAATATTTTGTAATACTCTGTACTGTTGTGTACTAATGTAGCTAATAATCCTGTCGAGACACAATAATTTTTAGAACCTTTTTAGAGGGTTAACATATTTTATTTGACAGTAAGTACAGGGAAAAACATTTTTTTTTTAAATAGAAAATTATTAATCTGTATCCGATGATCCGATGATTGGCATATTAGTCTGAGTTGTTTGGGACTTAGCCGAACTATTTCAACAAAAAATATTTAATAAAAGACAAACATAAAATATTGAAGTCTCATTCCAGGACAATTGGCTGTCCCGAAATACATTATTGGGACACCGGGATGCCATACTGAAAACCAGTACTGTCCCGGACAAATCGGGACGTATGGCAACCCTACAGTCTTTCCTATCGACCAATCGATAAAATAAACATACTTTTTATAAACAAATTAACTACCATAAAATCACAGATTGTTATATGAATATAAAATTACTTTTTTTATCATCACATTATTATAGATGATCTTAATAGGGGATTATTACCTTTAAAGTTTAGAAACCAGCAGTGTTGGATAGGCTAATTATCAAGCCACTAAGTTATAGAACTTTTATCCCAAAACCTGTTAAATTGGGTTAGAACTTATGCAATTTATCGTAATAATATACATGTTCAGGTTATAAACTTGTAAATGTGTTAAATTTTTTTTAAATATCTTCTCTATTATAGTGATTGTTGTAATAAAATTCTATTAATCACGACTTAAGTTATTAAACTTGTATTTTTGATTTCAGCTTTCGGAATCAAATGATTTCAAACCTCTATTGTGCGTGGATAACAGTTGTTTAAATTGTGATACACGCACTCAAGTTGATGGTGATACCTGGCGAACTGTAGTTCGAGCCGAAGTAATTAAACTCCTTGATATTCGCAACTGAACATTTACTAATAAAATTTAATCTATTAAGGATGGCACTTTCAAAACTGCTCATATTGTACTTAGACCAGATAACTCGACCACTAATAATGTTCACGAAGAAGAGACTGATCAAGGTGTATCATCCCCAAATACAGCACCTTGTTATTCATATACCGAAGCTGCCAGGTTGCCAGTATTACCAGTCCGGTGCAAAGTAAGGATATATTTTAATATGCCTAAATGAATACTAGAGTAAGTAAAGTTATTGTCATAATTTTTCATCATGTCTGACGTCTGTAGACCACCAACGCAGAGCTGCATAAAAAAAAATTTGGTTCTGGCTGTCGAGGCAAGTGTATTAAGTTTGGAAACCAATGGTACACACCTAGTGAGTTTGAAGCCCTTTGTGGGAGGGCTTCTAGTAAGGACTGGAAAAGAAGTATACGATTTGGTGGCCGTAGTTTGCAAACATTAATATACGATGGAGTATTATTACCACATGCTATGAGTTGTACATGTGCAGCCTGTTGTGATGACGAATCTGCTGTAAGTACAATATTATTCATGATCATTGGTATTTCTTGTGAGATGTTTATGATGTTTGTATATGTCGTTTTAGACTGGCCCCGTACGACTGTTTACTCCATACAAACGAATACGTACAAAAAAACATTCGTCTAGTCATTCAAAAAAGAAAAAAATTGAAGACGGTACCGCTCTTAGTAATGATGAAGATAGTTGTGATAGCAGTGTGGGTATATCATTAGACAATGTTGATATCGATATAAAAGATGAAGAACCCATACTTCTACAGACGGGTGATATTTCTCAAGCTGAAATTGTTCAATCAAATGATTCAATAGAAGATATGTTTAAAAAATTAGAAAATGTAAGTTTTTTTCAATTATATTTCAAATGATTTGTGATTAGGGGGATAGATTATTATTTAAATAAATATTCTTATCGAGTAAAATATAAATTTTTCTTTAAAATTTGTACAAAAAAACATAATCGTATGGGGCTATTAAAATGTCAAAGGTATTATTGTGTTACTATACTTATAATTTTCTGGATTCATTTTATTAGTTAAAAATTTAAAATTACTGAACACTAAAAAAAAGGAAATACAAACATTCAAATTCAAAGAAAAATGTGTAGGTATGTTAATGTTTTTATTCTTCGTTCATTCATTCTTACTATAGAGAGGTCAGGCTATCCCTCATCAGGTTTTCTTTCTCTTCTGGGCAATAAATTAAGAGAAAATATCAATTAAAGTTTTAAAATTGTTTACCTTATGAAAATTATGGGTTAATGTGTATGCACTATGCATGTATATTTTTTTAGTGCTTTTTTTTAATTAGTAAAACATTTAAACTTTCCTTATAAAAATCTGTTCCTTACTTAATCAATTATGTACTAATGTATAATATGTATCGTTAATATTAATATTTCATTCGGAATTAAGATGTCATCGAGAATGATTAAAATGGTTCACCATTTTCGTAACTCAATGCGCGTTGCTAAGTACAAATGGAGTACGGAAAAACAGGAGTTGTTAGCAGAACTTAAGAGGGCCAAAGAGAATTCTATAGAAAATAGGTAAATATTAATTTATAATGTTTGTCACGTTGATTTTATAATCCGTTATTAATTTATTTCTCGTAGGAATGATTTTGACGTGGAGACAATTTCAAGTGTGGCGGCAGGATTACAACCAAGTAATGATGATATACCAGACGTTAAAAAGGTAGAACACACATATTTGGTTGTATATTATTCTTTGCAATACAATTCTTTTGTCTTTCTGTAGTGTGCCAATTGCAATAGAGATGCATTTGCAGAATGTTCATTGTGTCGACGTACGCCATATTGTTCAACTTTTTGTCAAAGTAAAGACTGGAACAATCATCAAGTGGAATGTGACAACTCGCAGGGGAGCATTATGCTCATTGTACAAACTCAAGAATGAATCATATTTTAGATTCTTCGAGTTATTTCTAATCAGTTTTCCAATTCCTAATATTTTTTTTTTAATGAGTAACATAGTTTAGATTAGTAATTTTAACCTTTATCATAGAGTGGAATGTTAAAGATAAGACGCAAATGTTATGGTTTCTCAAAAAAAATTGTTTTAAGTTACAAATGTATTCTTATTTTTTATTTTAAAACTGATGTAAATACAATATCAAGTGGAATGACTATTACATAAACATTATTTTGTAATCTACGACTGATAATATAATTTCAAATATAACATACTTTAATTGAAATTATGAGAAAATTCCTATAGAAATTGTTTTCATAATTTTCAAATTTTTAATAAATAAATAATTGTTATAGAACAAAAAAAAAAAAACATTAGTTATATGTTAATAATAATTTGTTAAGAAAATTTGATGCAAAAAACTATCCTGAGGTTAAGATTCACCCATCAATAGCCAGGATTATTTTTAGGAGGGTTGTTTTAAATTTAAATATGACTTGTGAAGGTTCATACGCTTTCCGTTGTTGTCGTCATTCTTCACAATAATTTCATCAAATAAGAACCATATTTTTTATATCTGAAGCACTTGCTAAATTTATTTTTTGCGGAAGTATGGCTGAGGCTATTACAACTCTATAACACCAACTGGCCTATTTCTTTGATTTCTTTGGTTGCTTATTAAGAGTGAAGACTTTCTGTTACAAACAGAAAATATCTCCTATTCTATAGGACCTATAGTCATATTAGTCTCATAGAATGCAATCATTCAATAGAACAGTAGTACCAATTTAAATATCATTAAAGTCAGTCAAGTTTATCAATGGATGCCCAAGAGAAAATAGGCATTCAAAAAGAAATTATTTAAACTATGTGCATATATATTGTAAGATTTACACTTACAATTTAAATTTTTACATTATTATAATTTACGAGATTAAAGTATTTTGGGGAACTTCAGTATTTTTGATATTATGAACATTGATATTAGGTAATTTATATGTATACTGGTGCATATTTTTCTATACTTTAAATAATATAATATTTTATATATATTTATTCTGAGTGCATAAATAGGAAATGTTTTAAAATTAGAAATATATAATTTCAATAGGTGATTGAGTCCCAGAGCAAATTCACGTGTTTGACGTCTATGAACGCAAGGTACAAATTAAACCTTGTCCCCAACTTTCAAACCAAAATAATGTTTTTTAGCTGGTAAACTATTTACATTTTATTTCAATAACAACAATAGGTAGGTATTCCTATAACCTATCATATTTTAAATTTAGTTTAATATTTAGAGTTTGTAATTGATGCAAAATTGTATTCTCATTTTTTTTTTCATTTTAAATAAATAAATAAAATATGTAGCATAAAAAAACCATATAATTTAATTTCTATAAAAAAATATGGTTAATTTCACATGTTCGCTGCGTAAAACGCCAATTGGCGTCATTGTACATAGTTCGCATGTGCTGAATGACGCCAATTGGCGCCATTTATCTTGTTATTTAATGGACTATAATTTGGTCAGAGTTACGATTAAACTTTTGGTTTTTTGTCAGCGTCTTCTATAAGCATTGTTTCATAATCAAGTGCCAACTGTACACTGATATTTTAATTTTTCAATTTTTAGGAAATTTTTTTTTAAAACTAGAATTTTATCAGCGTCACGACAACTATACAAAAATATGATACGCAGTGAACGTGTTAAGTCATTTTTAAGGTATAAAGTTTTTCATTAGAAATAGTACTAGACGTTAAGTAGTAAGTCTATACCAGCCAGCCTTAACAATTGTTATGCTTGAGAAGCATACATATTTTGTTTAAGGATAACAATTAATTAATTATGTTTTAACACTTAATAATTTATTGTGTAATAATTAATAAGGCACGGAAGTGATATTTTTGTTTAGGCTCTCAATTTATTGAAGACTGAAGAGTAAATCCATTATATATCAATGAGATAAGACTATTTTAAATATTTTTTTAAAGTATTTCTTTTAATACCTTATGTATTTGATGCTCAATGATGCAAAGGTAGGCATTTCCTTAGGTAGGTACCTATTTTTTTCTAAAGATTTGTGCAAAGTAGCAAACAGAATTTTCCGCTATAAGAAAACTTTTTGCAATAACTTGGTCATAGATAACTCCATAATGACGTATTATTATTTTTGTCCAACCAATTATTTCATTAATGTATTTATTTCAATTGTGAAAATGACAAACAGGATAAATTATTATTGTTTATTTTGAATCACTGTATGTTCCTTAATCCTTTGACATTAATAACACCCACAGTTCTTGAATGAACATCTAACATTTGATTATTTGAAAACAAAAAGTATGTTTCCTGGTTAGGTGGAAATTAAAAAGCTGATGTAGCAGCTAAAGAAGCCGCCACTGACATCAATATCCCAGAATAGACCTCTCATCTTTCAAGGACACTGCCCGAAACGCCCTAAAAAGTAGCAAAAAGATTCACCAACGACTGGGACCAGGAACTGAACAACAAGTTATACCAAATAAAACCTTTTTTGTCACCTAACTTGAATCCTCCCTCAAGTACGAGAAGACAACAAGTGATATGGACACGGATAAAAAATTGGACATAAAAACCTCACACACGTTCACTTAATGAGAGAAGAGCCGAGACCAAACTGCGAACTCTGCAACAATGCCCGATTTCCATAACACACCTACTCCTAGAATGCCCTAATCTAATCGAACAAAGAAAAATTTTCCATATCTAACATGAAGAGATATTTTAAGTATAGACAATTTTAACTATTTAATAACATTCCTTAAAATAACCAATCTGTATAATAGAATCTAAATAGTTATATATTATTGTTACCTATACCATTATCACCATATACTTGTACTATACTATACTGTATTTCCTTTATTTAAATATTATGATGAGTGTAAATAACTTGTAAACATGTTTTGTTTCCGGCTAATGACTTTAATGTTGAAGCCGTATTAATAAATAATAAAAAAAAAGTATTTTATACAGCTGTTAAGACTTAAAATAAAATAAATGTTTCAAAATACACATATCACAGAAGTTATACTTGCAGACATCTCGTAGACGTGACATAATATGGTCGTATAATACAAATTTCAAAATCCAACTTTCTTTAAACTAATTCAATCAAAAGTGGCTCAACTGAGCATTAACAATCCCACGTTACACTTAAATCTGTATAACATAGATTTTATTTAATTTACTTTAGTTAATATTCTCACATATCTGTGGCCTGTGGTATTCTCCTAGGTTTGCATTTTGCATTTTTCCGCAGTGCCTTACAGTTAGATTTATGTTAGTGTCACGAGATTATATACAATTTTCAAAAACTATCATAGACAGATTCATAAAGCAAGATACACCAATGCTAATTTACCAGTGAACTGAGTTAATCTATATAGTTGATATTTGTTCATTTTTTCGCGGACGAAGTCAGGTTGTACGGCTAGTATACAGTATATTGTTATATACTTATGATACATACCTATCTATTGACTAATAATTAATTAGTTTATAGATTTTGAAAACTTTTTCATTCCATATTTAATACATTTTCTTGCATGTTTATCACATAGATTTTAACTTCTATAAATACCAAACCTTAATTAAATATAATTTTTGATTTTGAGCTCCAATAAATATTGGAGGACAGCACGTTGGTGAGTGGTCTCTACATTATACAATTATTGGAAAAAGTGTCTTCCTTTTTAATTATAACGTCTCCATACTTTACTGTACACACAGATATTAAGTTTTAAAACCAATAATTACAGAATAAACAATATTTAACATACAACCGAGCTAAATCAAAACTACTAAAGATTATACAACAAACTCTTGTCTCCAAATTGGTTTGGAAAATTGATGGTCTATTATTTGTATTATATAGAATCTATGAGGAGCGATGAATGCATGGGTTATACAATATCTTTTTTATTATTTTATTAATCTTCAACTTTTAGTGGTTTCTGCTTTCTGATAGTAAATCAATATCAAATAAAGTTGGGACTTTGTAGGGGAAAGGTCATAAATTAGATAATTCACAGTACTTAATAATCAGGAAACATTTTTTTTTTCACTGTTCATGCGTAATTAATTTTGACCAAATGTTCATAGTTAAAATCATATTCTAGACATGATATAAATTTAATTTTGGAACTTTAATGAAGTGTTATATTTTAAAATGTTTTTTTCTTCATGTAAGATAAAATGTTTGTGAGTAAAAAAGCTTGAAACTAGAAGGTTCCTCGTAAGTTGTTTTCATAGCATTAGAAAAATATCAAAAATATAAAGGAAGAATTCAGATTCATTGATGTTAATAAAGGCATTAGGTTTTCCACTTTCTCTTTGAATGTTGATAAATTATTTATGCTTCATCAAAAGCTTGAAAATTTAATATAAAATCCCACATAAGTTGTTCTAATAGTACCTTAAAAATATCAAAAATACAGTGGCATGAATTTTTTTTTTTTAAAGCATTTTAAGCTAGAATGTTTTGACAAAATCACAAATATTTGCAAATTATTAACAGATAATTTAACATATTCATTAGTGACTAACTCAATGAAGAGGTTTCCATAGTTGTTTTAATTGTTATTTGGTGGGCACTGTTAATAATTTTTCTTAAAAATTGTTTTTAAAAAGATTGTTAATATTGAGGATATATTTCATGCTTACACATATAGCTACATAAGTTATAAATTAGAACATAGGTAAAATTATTTTCGATTGTTTAATATTGTGAAAATTAGACAAATTATAGTAAGGTAAATTTATGAAGTAATTATATTTTTATTTTTATTCCTCGACAGCTTTGATAACTTTTTTCATATATCATGTAAGCTATTAGGCTATTAGCTATTGGGCTTTGGCCAAGACTACTGCTTAAAGTACATCTTATTTTGGTTTGAGAGCTTTTATTTTTAATTTTATTCTCAGCCTCCCGTTGTACAGTTTTACCTTAATATGGGTCATCTGTTTTCGTGGTTAAATTCACAAGGTAGAATTTTAAAAACAATGTATCACAACTCAAATTTTTATTGTGTAAAATAAATATTATTACCCATATTTATACCCCCATTAATTATGAAAACAAATGAGTCAATTGTAGTAGTTATTATTTAAAATGAAATAGAAAATGCATGATTATCAAATGAGAATTAAAAATAATGTTCTAATCGGTTGGCTTTATAAAAAAAATAACAATACAAAAATTATACTAAAATAATGATGTATTAAAAGTCGAGAGTAGACTTTCCCATTTCATTTATTTGTCATTTACTCAGTTCAATAACAAGTTTTGAGCAAATAAAACAGTAATCAATGTAAGAATTTAATAAATTGTTTTAATATTCCATTTGCACAGTACGTATTTACCTCCAGAAATTCAACAGAGTTAATAATTGATTAGGCGTTGTTTAAAGAACTATTAACTAAATGAAATAATAGTAAAATGATGTTGAAAGCAGCTCTAAATATTTTTATGATAATCAATTTATATAATATATAAGAATAATAATTAAGATAATAAATGTATTAATAATAAATGTTTGGCAATTTTTATTTTCTTGAATTGTAAACAATTCAATAAATTAATATAATATATTGCGCGGATTTTGTTAGGTTTTCATAATCTGAAAAAAAAAAATAATGTAGTTCATAAATGATCATATTATATATTATCATATTTTGTTATTACAATTAATAATAATTCAACACGCACCAAAATTGTCTGCCATTACTATTTCTTTTTGCGCAAGTATCACATGGAGGTAAAGGCACATTTATATGAGGTTGTTGAACAACCATAGATTTGAGTCAAACGCTTGTCTCATATTAAAACCTGGTGGTGGCGGCGGTGTTGTATATAAATTGCAATGTGGAGTTGCTGTAACTATTGCTGGATCTATTGATGACCAATCCAAATCTGAATAGTATACATTTATATTAATATAAAACATATTTATATTACACGTTTAGTTTATACTTTGTTGACACTCACTATGAGAAGATGATTGACGTAATTGTTGTTGTAATGCAAATGGATTATTTTGTGGCAATTTATTAGTGTTACCTGTATAAAAGATACAAAGTGAAATATTAAACTGTGGAAGTTTAAAATCATTTTTAATTGTTTCGGACATATTTTATTAACTAAACATTATTTATAAATCTCTTATTTTTCATTAACACTAATTATTTTAATAATATCTACTCAGTACATAAACTACACTCAAATGAAAAATTATTATACTAATTAATTAATATAGTTTTGGCTGGGACTTAGATGCAATTTGCATTGTTTTCCAATCCCATCTACGTGATGTTTGTTTTAAAACATAATATACATTTCAGATATATTTTAATCAGAATAAGAACTTTTTATTTTTAATTTTTTAATAATTATTAGTCTTAAGGGGATTTTATACAGTGATTTTCTGTCTTTGTCCAACACACGTGTGACAGGATTTTAGACGTGTTCTTTGCCATACATACCAATTGATCTAATGAAGCCATAAGAATTTTGAAAACAGATTTAAATTTGTCGTCAAGTCTACTTAAAATCGACTTTCCCACATTTTAGATTGTAATTTCTCTAAAAATTGAAAAACTACAATTTTTTAATTCTTTTTTTTCTAACATAGCATTTTTAGAAATTTGGGGGATGATATCATAAATGTGAGAAAGTCAATTTCAAGTAAACTTGACGACAAATTAAAATTTGTTTTCAAAATTCTTATCGCTTCATTAGATCAATTGATATGTTTGGTAAAGAACAGGGGCGTAGCGTGCATGTAAGTACTGTAAGCACTGCTTACACTTTAAATGGAAGAAAAAATGAATTTGATCAATCACGACTAATAGGTACATAATAAATGATTTTTAAAATTTTAATTTTATTTATAAAATATTTAAGTTATAGCTGGTAGTGGTTTTTGCAGAGCCGTCCGGACGATTTGCGGGGCCCGGGGCAGAGTAAATTTGTGGGGCCTAAAATGTCATTATCGTCAGTTGCATTTATTTAAATATTTAATATTATGAATTATGATATATACCTACCTAGGTATAAGGGGGCTACGCGCAAATATACTTAAAAATATAGTACCTATTGTATTTACAATAATGAATAAGTAAATTAATTAATAACAAAACACGTATAATATTTATACTTAATATAATAATATTGATAAATTAATAAGTCTATAAATATAGTAGGCACCTAATACAATATGAAAAAAGGTGGACAAGTGGGTACCGCTCTGCTGTACAGTGGGTGTCAAGCATGTCGTTGTAATGGATGTGTTATATTTAAATTACATTAATAAATTATTGTAAACGAAAAAATATTCTGAGCGGAGACATTGTATCAGCCTAGCACACTTGTAAAAATAATCAAATTTAATAGCTAAAAAAAAATTAACAAAGATCGAAAACGTGGCTTCCTGGGGAACTTTTTTAGTTTGATAGAATTACAAAAACTTGTTGGAAACCTTCTATTAAAATGTCTCAAGTTAGGTATGAAAAAAAAAACTTTTATGAATTTTGTCAAAATTGGAACTTTATAAGCATATAACAAATAATTGAGCCTATGTATTTTTAAAACTTCCATTAATGAAAATTATAAGGAACCTATCATTACATTTTCAAGATTTTTTACTAAATGAAAAAGATTTTATCGAGGATAATTTTAAAAAAATTTAGAAAAATGGAAAAATTTCTCAAGGGCTCAAGCCTATAACTAGCTCAAAAAAAGTCAAAATATTGAGAAAATGTTTTATGGAAAATTCTAATATAAATATTTGTTGAAAGTTTCAAGGTTCTACAGTTATGAATTTTTGAGATACACCAAAAAAATAAAAAACGATTTTTCAAAAATTGGTTTTGTATAAGTCACCTATTTTTTGTTTTTCTCAACGCTTTCTAAAACTTCTAGAAATTTTTAATTTTGACTTCCCAAAAATACCAACTAGTTTCACTTTTCTATCAGTAAAGATGCTGATCTAGAAAATCGGAGCACTTTTACTACCCAAAAAGCGCCATACAAAACAGAAAAAAAACACACATCATTGTAAAATCAATACATTTTTTCGCTCTGCTCAGAATCTAAGCATTTTTTTTCTATAAATATTATAGCTAAGTTGTTGTTTTTTGGGGGGAACAGAGCGCTTTGAAGATTTTTATCATTTTCAACTTTGAAAATTGAATTTTAATCATATTAACTCTTTTTAAATGCAATACATTTATTTGACGCCTGATGTCAATTAATATAAGTAGGTATAGCCGTAGGTATAGGTAGTAAAAATTACAGCAATTAAGGATATAAAAATATATAAATAATAATTTTTCCTCCTCATTAACTTGGCTTTTTTATGGTATCTACAAAAGCGGGGCCTGTCCAACTGGTGAAGGCGCGGGGCCCAGGGCGAGGGCCCCGCTCGCCCTGCCCTAGGGACGGCCCTGGGTTTTTGTTATTGTTTATTTGTGTCGTACGCTGTCTACTGATTACCAACTATTTTAAGAAAATCATCGATTGTAGGTCTATCTTTAATCCACTCTGTATTATGTTAACTGCATAATCATAATACGATATACAGTGTAACACATTCTGAAATTGCTTACGCGCAACTCTTGTTTTCGAATAGTCTATAATGCCATAGTAGGGGTCACGTATTTAACTAGCGTTTGTAAGCACATTTGATTTTGCTTACACGAGAAACAAGGAGCGACATGTACGTAGCCCGACGCGTTGTAGACTGTAGTCGTTTTTACGTACACTGTCACTGCCATTCGCCTAATAGACTTTTGAAGTATTTATACTTCAATTTCTTTATTTTCTCGAATTTGATTTGTACAACTAGTATATTTTTTAAATTATTAAAAATTTTAAAAGGATAACATTTTTTTATATATAATTTATAATTAGGTATTTAGGTATAGTACCTATATTCTAATCACTTTTGAAAAAAAAATTTTACTGCTTACATCTTTTTAATACCCACGCCACGCCACTGGTAAAGAACACGTCTAAAAATTCTATGTCCCACTCCCACAAGTGTGTTAGAAAAAGGGACACAATCGAGGGTGATTTCCCTTAAGGTAATATTTTAAGCATCTTAGGGTTTTTAGAGCATTCAGCACTAATATTTGGTTTTAAAAATTTTAAAATAGTATTTCAAAGGTTTTGTTTAAAAAAGTAACCGTTTAACTTGCTAATAACTAACAAAGATTACATATGATCGAATATTATTAATTGTAATTTTTCAAACGGGATCGTACAATGTAAAAATCAAGTTTAAGAGGGCAATAGAAAATTAATGATAATAACATTTTATTTTATTTTCAAATAAAAGTCCATAAAAAGATTTAAAGTTATGCAGTCCTGTAAAACTTTTTATTAAATGTAATTAATTTAAATAAATAAATTATTTATTTATTTTATGATTTAAAACTTATTTAAAATAAAAAAAAATGAAGTGTATTTTATAGATTCATTATTTTCAATTGTTAGGACATAACTATTACATTCCCAGCCCTATTTATCATTTTTCATAGTACTTTGGTGATGCAAATTTGTATTGTTATTATTTTTTTTTTTTTTTTCTTTATTAATATTAAATACACAATCTGTACCTCAAGGGTACAACAAGAGTATTAGCTAAAATATAAACAAACAAAATAACATGAAAAGCTTGATAAAAGCAGCCACCCAGTGATGACACTTAAAAATTGAGGTTATAATTAGGTTTTCTCATAGACATTACCAGGTCAGGGGGCTTGTTTGGTTTTGGGAAAAGTATGATTTTGGAGAACTTCCATAAAAGTGGGAAGTAAGACAATCTGAGTACGGCATTATATATATGAGTTAGAAATATGATTGCGCGTTTAGGAAGGCATCTGGCTACTTCAGCCGTTATTAGGTCAAAACCCGGAGACTTCCTAAGAGTGTGCTTTTGGATTGCAAATTTAATATCGCTCGGTGAAAAATGTTTAATTTGGGAAGATAGAGGTAAAGGCATATCAAGACCACTGAGAATTGTGTCAGAGTTGACAGGTAAAATATCTTGGTGAGGTTGAAAAACATTAAAGAGGTGATTTTTGAAAAGTTCTGCTTTCTCTGTGTCCGACACAGTGAAACTCCCATCAGATTTTTTAATAGGTGGAGTGGGTATTTTCAAATGTAAAGCTTGTTTGGACGCTTTCCAAAGGCTACCGTTATTTGTAGATAATTTTCTCAGGAAATTTTCGTAGTTAATATTTTTGATTTTTGCTAGGACTTTTTTAAGATGATTGCCTAAGTTATTGTATGTTTGTTTGTGGGAGGGTAAGCGAGTACGTTGATAGAGGGCTCTAGCTCTTCTCTTTTCTGATATTAGGATACGGATATTAATCGGCAGCGAATTAGAGTTGGTTTTATGTACATTTTTAGCTGTGTTGGCCGCCCAGGCTGCTGATTGAATAACATTCGTTAGGTTATTTACAGCTGCGTCTATGTCGTCATTGGATTTCAATCTGACATTTAGTTGAAGATTCTGGTTTACCAGGTCATGGAATTTGTAACGATCAGTAGTGGTGTGAAATAATTTTAATGGTTCAGTATTAATTGCAGGATAGTCGTTAAGTGTGAGAATAACCGACGAGTGATCAGAATTTAAGTCTAGAATATTGTCGATGACATAGTGCACATTTGAAGGGGTTTTTGTTATAAAAATATCTAATATGTCTGGATTTTTGTGTCGGGACGAAGGCCAATAGGTGGGTCCTGGAGGCGCAAGCACCTTGAATTTTCTTGTATTTACAAAATTTGAGAGAACATTTCCTCGTGGGTTGTTCACTCGACAGCCCCAACTCTGATGCTTCGCGTTATAATCCCCACCTATGATGAAGTTATTGTTTATTGTGTTGAAGTAATTTGAAAAGTTCTCGTAGGAAACATTATGCTTTGGAGGTGAATAAATTGCTGCAACTGTGATTGGAACACTATTAACATAAATTTGAATAGCACAAGATTGGAAAATATCTTCGCAGACGCTTGGAAGAGATTGATATAGGATTGAATATTTAACAAAAATCGCGACACCACCATGAGCTGTATTGTCGGGATGATTGGCTTTATGGAGCCTGTAACTGGGTATATGTACGTGTGAGTAAGAGGTAAAGTGCGTTTCTGTAATTAAAGCAATATCGATGCGTCTATTATTTAGTACTGATTGAAGTTCAGATATATGATTTTTTAGTCCATTAGCATTGAATAATAAAACAAGTAGAGATTTATTTGTAGCGGTATTAGTCATTTTTTTTATCCAGTAACGAGGAGATTACTTTAGTAAGTAGTGCTATAAGTGGATTTATCAAAGATTTAAATTCCTCTAGAAAAAGAGTCATTGCATTATTAATGTTAGATTCAGAGGAAGGAGAAGGATGTGCAGTGCGTTGGCCAGAGGTAGCCTGCGCATATGTCCGAGCATTACTTGAGGGAGTGTCATTTTCAGGGTGGCTAGTTTGTACATTGTATTTCTTAAATCTAGGATTATCAGAGAGAAAAGCATTGTTTGGTATTATTGTATTGTTATTATTAAATAATTAATTTTGAAAATGTGAAATATATAAAATTGAAAATTACCAGTGTTACGAGGAATACTGATACCATAGGAATTGACTTGATTAGGAGCCGATGAAAATCCGGGAGGCGGTAAACATGTTCTTGTGGGAGCTGTATTATTTATATGAAGATTATCCATTAACTTTGTGCAATAAGGAAACCTTGAAAAAAAATTAATTGATAATATTGTTAAACATATAAATTTATAAGATTAGGTTATAAAGTCAGTCATTTTTAAGTAGTGAATCATTCAATTTTGTTCATACCCGGAATTTTGAAGTCTAGACTGGTACATATTAATATGATTTTGTTGTTCCATATATTCTGAAAGTGCACGTTGTGTAACCGAAACTGAATCAAATATATCATCGTCTGATGGTAAATTTAACTGAAACACATAAAAAATGTTATTACATTTTTTTTTATTAACTTAATTAGTAGGGTGCGGATTTATATGCATTAAAAACCAACCAAATATGCATAAATATATGCACAAGAATTTTGAAATATGCATGAAAAATAAAATTTATAAATAAAAAATTACCAAAAAATTCTGTTTTTTTAAGATTTAGTTAAAACAATATATTTATAATTATATAACCCTACTATAAATACATTTCTTAATTTTTTCTCTGAAATAATGTCAATGGTTAATGGTCAAAATCGATATTTTCATATTTTGGTATGCATTTTTATCTCACCGATTGTTGATCTAAGGCAGTGGTTCCAAACCTATGATCCGCGGGACATTGGATGGTGGTCCGTGAGACATTATAATAAAATATATAATAATATGATGTGCATTTATTTATAGTAGTAATTTGAGTTAAACTGTTAATAGTTTTAAACTTTTACTCAAAATTGATCAATTATAAACATTATTATAAGCTATAAGGAATTTCATTGTTTTTGGTTTATTTATAAACTCTAAATTCTAAAATGATTCTTGTTTATAAGAAAAATAAGGTCTAAAATTGAGGTGGTCCGTGACGCAAGGAAAGTTCTCTAAGTGGTCCATAGTGTAAAAAATATTGGGAACCACTGATCTAAGGGCATCATCGGGAAAACTGTTTATATCTATTGATTTATTTTGAGATTAATCAAAACAATAAAAGTATAATATTTTTTTCTTATGTTACAACAACAATATATATTACAAAAATGTCTAATAAAACATTGAATTATGCACTAAAATATGAAATATGCAACTAAAATTGTAAAATAAGCCTTTAAAATAGGAAAAAATGGGTAATTGCAAAATGTGCACTAAAAATGTTTCATTTTTTAAATTGTTATGCCATGAAACAAATGTTGTGCACACTTAGCATATCATACAATCGACCAGAACAAATATGCGAATGCATATAAATCCCTACTCTATTAATGAGATATATAAATTATACATAATATCAACATATTAGATATTTACCATTGTTCTATTTAAATCCGAAGATGGATAATTATTCCGAGAATTATTACTATTATTTGAGAAACCAAATGCTGCTTGCCAATCTTCAGATGTTTGTACTTGTGGTAGGACATCTGGTATTGGAGGTAAAATTGCACTGACTGGAGGACTCCAATCGGGTTCACTGTTTAATACTGTACATAATAGATACAAAAAATTAATATCATTGAGGTAAATAAACAATTATAATAAAATATGATCTTACCAGGACTGGTTTTACCATTTGTTAATTTAGAGAAATTTGAAGAGAAAAATGAATTATTGTTATCTTGTTCGAATATTGAAGCTGGCTTTTGTGGATTTTCAAATAATGATTCTAAATAATTATAATCATAATACAAAATAAACATTATTAGAGTAATATTTGAAGTAGTTGAAAACGATAGAAAAAAACCTGATAATATACAAAGAAACCTAAATTTAGAATTATAGGGGGAGGGGCATAGTCCTATTATTAGGATTTAGGTTAACATTAAAACAATAGTGTTTTAAAAATAAATCTATACAATTATTAGTTTCTGTTATACTTCAGTAAATAAATATTGAAAGGATTTAAAATTTATATTCTTGCTCAAGAAACAAATTTAAAAAGTGATGTGGGAGAGAGTGGGTCATCAAAATTATGTTTAACTGAGGAGTCAACAGTCTAAATACGGCTCTGAATTGATAAAATATTTGGCAAATAATTTTTCTGGTTTTCGTAATTAATAATAATAACAGGCGCCAAGATATTAAAACACATTGGGAGCTCTAGGTGAAAAGATTTATTTTTGGGTAAAAATAGTCTAATCTTTCTACGGTTAGACTTATAATATAAAACGATGTAATATAAATTCAAATTGATGGTTAAGACAAAAAATGTTTTAGTTGCACTGTATTAGGCATACCATTTATATCTAAAAGCAAATCAAATTATACAAAGTTAAAAACAATTGGGTAAAAATGGTTATGCTAAGGTCATTTCTCATGAGTTCAGAGTGTAAGATGAAACAGAGGTAAAAATTGCATACATCTAGCTTAAACTTATATTTTGAATTTTTTATATTTCTAACTGGTATCTTTTATAAGTACATACTATAAAGACATGTGAAAAATACAAAAATTGCCTATGCTAAAGTATAGTAAATAATTTGATACAGGGTATTGGATATGAAATAATACACACCTACTTAAAGAGTGATCATAAAAAAAATCCTTTCATTGATTGGAGTGTAAATAAAGTAAGAAATAAGTTACAACATTTTTTGTCAAATAGGGCGATAGAAATTTAATGGCAATAGCTTTAACCATCCACTTTTAACAATAGTAATATGGCCGCTTACATTTGCAGTACTATACTACCAATGATGCACACTCAAAAATAAATAGGGGTAGCATATTGAATCAGCTACCTCTATATTGGCTAATAGGGTAATGGCTATAGCTTATAATTATTCAATAGTTTATTTTTAATATTTGGATATGTAGTAGAATTTTAATGATGTAAATATTTTGGGGCCAGGGGGTGCACCAACCAACAAAAAAAAATCATTAATTATTAACAAAAATTGATCCCGATTTGTATGGGATGCTGAGGACCCAAAATAATTTCAATGGATGCACGAGTACCTGTCTACACGACGCTTATGATATAATAATAAAAAATAAATAAAATGGTCTTCTAGATAGTTTTTTATAACTGATTTAAGTTATATCAACTGAATATTAAGTGACAAGTGTAATAAATTCAAATATACATACCGCTTTGGGTATCATTTTCTAATTGGTTATTGCTAAGAGATGGTTCATTATTCCAAATTTCTTTAATCAAATTTCTTTTATTTTCAGTACATTCACCATCTAATGTACTTAATTGTTCTTCTTCGGCTGAAGGTATAGAACTTGGAGTTTTCACCTTACCTTTCCTGAAAAATATATCATGGTATTTATTAGTAAAGTTAATATTATTTTAAAACCATAGAAAAATTAATGAACTACAAACCTATTTTCTGGTGAACTAGATTTCTTTTTGTTTTTATGACCATTGATTTTAACATTTTGAGATTCCCCTTTTTCTAAAGCTTTATCAGAGTGTGCATTGTGATTTGTTAAATTAAATTCAACTTCATATAATCTATCATCTTCAACTAAATACAATTAAATTTGATTAATAAGTATACAAGCCGTATTTTAAAGTTGTGGCTACTAATACACGTTAATAGATATTTTACCTGGAGAATCATTGCGTGATGTACCATTATTGAGAGAAGGCCAAGATTCCTTATTATTTTGTGACAAATTTTCAATTACACCATTATTACCTGAAGTAATTTGAATTGGAGGAGAATTTTCTGGTCTCCTACTATGAAAAAAAAAAAAATTACTAATTGTGAATAATAATAATAATAATAATATATGTACCTTAGCACAACATTGTATTGCTCATATAATTTCTTTTCATATTCTTGGTGTTTACCCTGCTGCATTTCATCTTTTGTAAAACTTGCTTCTGGTTCTCCTGTAAATATATATTTTCCAATTTATAAGTAAAATTAATAATTTAATAATTATCAATTTACCCATTTCGTGTAAATACATGCAATCAGTTTTCGGACAAGGTTGATTTTTCATAAAATTTGAACAATATTTTGTTGTACCCAAAGATGCTTTTAATACTCTATTATCTATAATGACATTGTTGACAGCAAGTATAGCCCTAAGCGCATCTTCGCATCTTGAGTATGTTACATAAGCACTTGCACTTGGACCCTAAGAATTAAAAATACATTTGAGATTATAATTATATTTATGTAATAAATATGAGAAAAAAATTAAGACAACTGCTATAATTATATTTTACCTGTGTGCCAATATACGAAGTACTTTGATTTATAACAACTTTTAATATTTTCCCAAATTTTCCAAAATATTCATGTTTCTTGAGCGTCTAAAGTTTCACAATATTTTAAAATATAGTCAAATTTGTATACACAAACTACACATTGATCAAGTTGAACTTATTTTGGTATTTGTAATTTATAATATTTGTTAAAAGAAATCTTTATTTTTTTTTATGAATCATAAATTAAAATGCATGCAATGTCATTATTAGATTCGTATATATAACTTTATCTTTATTATTAATATAAATTTTAAATATCTTAATAATAAGATGTCTAGTTACAATAGCATACAAATTATTCTATGGAACATTTAAAATACTTCTATAAATAATTAAAAATAATAACTAACTGTACATTTTAACAAAGTAATAATAAAAAAATATATTAATTGAATATTTTTAACTTGTCAAATTTCTTATTGATTATGCTATCGATAAATTATATGATGTTACTTTTATATAATTATTTTGTTCTACTAAAATATATAATTAATTCTTTTATATAAATATATTTCAATATAAAAAAAAAAATGATTTATAATAAATAATTATTGTTTTGAAAGAAATATTATGCATCGTTTTGTACTAGACCAGTTAATTGGAAATAATGTCGATTTAGATTTTAATAGAACATAAAATTTAATTTTCTGGCTACTAATTTCAATGGAGAAACCAATATTTAATTTAATAGTTGCTAAATGCCTCAATTACTATTCCAATTATATATATATATTTTTTTTTTTAATATTGATTATAACAAAAGTTATTTCATTTGTCGGATAATTCTGTTACACCATGTATAACTTCTACCTAATATAGGGCCTGTTTAAAATAAATTGGGGCCAACTGCATGAACCAAATTGTGGCCCTAGTTCATGTATCTAAATGTTAGTGTACCTATCAAAGCACACCCAAATTTTCTTAAATCATTTTTAAATAAGTTTAATATGTTTAACAATACTTTACTTTGTATAATAAATGGTTTGTTGTTGTATATTTACAGATTGTATAAACATAGGTGATAAAATAACCATAATTGCCTGTTGATTTATTAAGCACTGATTATGAACAACACAGCTGATTAGAAAAACAATTAATATACCTAGATATTAATTTGTTGTAAGGAAATATATAAAATATAGGGTACCTAAATGTTTGGATCGAAATGCACATGCATCTTTTGCGTTTGATATCATTATAACATATTTTTCAAAATCTGAAGTGTAAAATAAATCTATAACTTTAAAGTAAAAAACAATGAAAAAATGTTACACAAAATTTTTAAAATACCCAACCTTGAATCCAGAATAAAATATTGAAAATTGTCAGCTTATATAATTGAGAAAAATTGATTAATTTTATTGTTATTCATCGATACTCAAAAAATGTTTATTACTACAACAGTACTGTACTAACTTTTTTATATGAATTTTGTATTATCATAAATGTTTTTAATTTTTATCATTATTTTTTTAGACACTTCTATGAGTAATAGGTATATAAAGTTATTTATCTATGTCAGTAAAATGAATTCCTTAGTTTTTGGGTTTTGACGTAAATTATATTACAGTTTTAAATGTGTTAAATGTGTTTAAATGGTTTAGAAGTTTAGACCTTGATAATAATAATCAACAAAACAATGTTATCATACATGTATGTGTTAATTTTAAATACTTAAATATATATTATTATTTACTTTGATTCCCGAGATTATTGTTACACAATAAGGTTAATTTTTTTTTTGTGTTTTAAGAAATAATAGTTAAATACATGCATTCTAATAAATTAATTTAATATATTTTATGATAAACGATGAAAGTTATTAATATTTATCAATAATAGTAATTTAAATAAACTGTAGGAACATAATATAGAGCAGAAATAAATGCTTGGATATTTACTTCAGCTTCTGATATCCGATTAGGCAGACCAACTACGAACACTAAGTTTTTTTGCAGTACTCGCATGTTATTTAACACTTTTCTATCCTCTGTGATCTTGTTCTTTTTTTGTTGATGTTTTTGTCGTTTCTCTGCCTTTAATTTAGCTACTTCCTCTCGACTGAGCGGCTTGAAATCAGCTGGATCCTCAGGATACGGTTTGCGGCATGCTGGACACAAGCCATTCTCATCGGTACGAATACGATGCCAGCAAAAGCGACATATCTGGTAGCCACATGTACACGGGAAGAAGTTCAAGTCATCCACCTCAAACGCTTCCATGCACAATGGACACTCGGGCTGATCATCACACATATGATTCAGAACAGACATGGCAAAACCTGCTGGATGAAAAAAAAACGATAAAGCCCAACGTCTACTGAGTTTTGCATTAAAGTAGGTTAGTGAAAAGCTGATCGACGTAAATAGATTATCAAAAAACAAAACGTAATATGTAATATTATAAATTATGGTTTTTTTCGGAAGAATTGAATACCTTAATAAAACGGATTCTGAACAGGAAGGACTGGCGTTCATGTCCTCCAAATAATAATTTAATATGATAACCTTTTGTTGCGGTACTTACCTCAGAAACTTAATTGTTATATTATATACGTATATGTTGTATGATATATTATATTATATGCGAGTAATAATAATATGTGTTTATTTGTTTCGCTTTCCCAACACACGTAAGTCTATCGATAATCCTCACCGTATAGATAAAAAGGTATCATACAATGTAATCCGAAAATTTTGACAACCCAAGTAGAGTAGAACTATTGAAACTTTCGACAATCGACACAGGTTTTCAAGCTATTACGCACACAAATCAACATTCGACAATCACTCGGAAAATTTTTTGTGTATTGTTGCGCAGGCAGCTGTTTATTGGACGGTGGGCGGGGGGCGGAGCAGTGTAAACGTTATTGATAATTTAAACATGAATGTCTTTGGATGCGTTCAGCGTCGGAGCCCGCGAAATTTGAAATATATCGGCGATGAACAAGATAATATGTTATTATTTTTACCGTTCTGTATAGTAAAATGCTCAGAAAATTGAGGGAGGAAAGAATTTAAATATATTATAGATATAATAATTAATATAGCAAAACAAAGGCCCAACTCATCACACATCTCCACATCGGCCGTCGTCACACAGACCTATCGGTTCAGTAAATAGGCCTATCGCAGAAAGTATTTTTGACGGGATGTCTCTAACGAAAAAATCTCCCCTCCCCTCTGAGATCATTTTTTAAAAGTTTGTTTTGAGTTAGGTTAAAGACTTAAAGTAACTATGTAGCATGTCTGATCATTGACATGGTGGTCATATACGTTAAACAGAATATTTCAAGCACTATATAAAATATAAATGAACAACTCATTACATTATTGTATTTTAATTATTTATTTACTTTTTTTCTATTTTTATTTTTTGTAGTTAAAACATAGATTTAGAATGATATTGATATCCGATATTATTTAGAATTACAACTGAAAATTGAATCATGTATATTTCCAATAATTATAATTCGTAATAACTAATAATTGTTATCTTTGCTCTAGTGCAGGGGTCTCCAAACTTTTTTATTCAAGGGCCACAAAAAAAATCAAATGCTCTTAGCGGGCCAAAAGTTTATTAACACATATAATTTTTAACTTTATGATAATATAGGTGCCTATATAAATAATATGTTTACTTTATATTTTTGTATAGAATATTGTTTACTTTACAATATACTTAAATAAAAATAAATAGGTATAAATATAATATAATATAAATACATTTTTTAAATAATTGTTTTATCTATATTTACTTATGCGTCCTATGCGGGCCACGGGCCGGTTAAAACTTGTTCGAGGGCCGTATCCGGCCCGCGGGCCGTAGTTTGGAGACCCCTGCTCTAGTGTACTAGGGCTGTGAATATGGAATATAATATGCATTATATAAAATTGTTTAGATTAAGTTAATGTTGAGAATTTTAAATTTGATGAAAGATCATGGTTGTCACTTGTCAGTATCAATTTTCGATTAATTTTTTTTTTGGGGGGGGGGGCTAAATGTATAGCTGCACTGGTTCATGGAAAACCTGTGGGCACCACTGGCCATGGGCACTGTATAAATTATGATATTAGTATAGGTATCTACTACGTAACCGACTTTATATTGATTTATAATTAGTCTTAACAATCATATAGATATTGTTATTTGTTACGTTACGTTTGTGAAAATGACAAAATGCTTTTGTTTCTATTTAAACATGGTAGGTATTTAATTTTAGTTTACAATCATTTTAAATTTAATACAATAGCTATTTTTAATTTAAATACAGTCTTATAAAGTTTATGTTACATATATAAATATTAAATCAAATTGGCGTTGTGCAGAGTTGTCTTCAAATGACAAAATTAAACATAATAATTAATAATACGTTGAAAATGTGCGTTAACTATAGTGTCTAGTTCTACCTAGTGGCAAATATCATCAGGTTTACGTTATAAACACTCCCGTTTTGTTTCAAAAAGCCAATTATCAGTATACCTTTTTGTTTCTATCATATTTTGACCATGGTTTGAACGTTAATGATTTTAAGATGTTCTGTATTAATAAATTCTTGATTTTGATCCTCAATCCTCAATCATCAGTGCTGCTAAGTAGATATATGTCCGATAAAGAGTTTTTTTGTGCTCTTGTTCTATTAGGTAATATTAATATTCCCATATTTCTAGTAATTCGAGGCAGCTTGAACCTTGAAAGAGTTCAGCGAAAGTTTTTGTGACATGATAGTTATTTACAGAGGCGGTTGGAACAATTACATCTTACCGGGGCAGATAAATTTAAACCACCCCCCACCTACCCTAAAAAAATTGTTCTCGCTTCACTATTACTATTAAATTCTAATAAGTTTCATTTTTCCAAACTACTGAACTCTGACCCACTGACCAGTGACCACCCACCCACCCATTCCAAATTAGAAGGTGCTTACAAGCCGCATCTGGTTATCTATTTAAAACTGAATTTCCTTTCGCGCCACATGATTTTGGCCCAGTTTCTAGTATGCTTGCCGGTTTATCTTCTTTGGCCGATCCACAGTTATCTACCGCAGTAGAGCAAAGGCAGACTGCGGGTATTTGACATGGTGTTGAATGTTAAAATTGAGTCATCTGTCCTTGTATTGCAGATAATATATTTTAAGGTACCTCTGCTAGTCTGCTATAGTATTCATTTCGGTCCACTGCTCATTTGTATGTTTCACGTGCCACCAGTATCACCACCAATTATATGGGCAATTCGTGATGCATCTCTAAAGCGGGTGATGTTGAAAGCTAATGTGGACCCTAATTTAATTTGTAAAAGTAATTTAATTAATTTAAGTTAAATTATGTGTAATGTAATATTTATATTGTAAACTTTAATTGTACATCGTACTCGTGTATTAAACGGGTTTAACCCGTATACACAATACATTGATAAAACAAAATAAAATATACAACTGGTTGCAGAGTAAGCTGCAATGTGAAACGAGTGAGTATAATAGTGAGTAGTGACTATAATGACTAATGAGTATTGATTATCACCGGCCAGCTTTATACGTGACTATATTGTAATACATCATCATTTTTCGATTTTCAACGTTCATACTAATGTGTCTACTGTCTAATGTCTTTTCGTGGTTTATTATTCTATTTCTTTCCTGCTAAATGCTAATCGACAATTCTTCACTCGATGCCATCGGCCAACTGTCTAATTATATGAAAAATATTATCATAAAAAATATACTGATTTAATATTTGATAGGTAGAGTAGGTTGTAGTTACCTACTAAGATACTTTAATGTATTAAATTCATAAATAATAACATCTGATAGTCGATTAATATATCAGTCAGTAGTTACTAAAAGTTAGGTACACAGAATATTATTCAGTGGTAGTTATATAATAATTAATATTTAATCGACCACATAGTAAGCGCATCTGCCATACAATTTTACATTAATGTTATTTGATTGTTGAGTATTTGAGTACAACATAAAACAAACCGTAGTCTAAATAAAAAATATTAAATTATAATATTATAATATTACACCTAACAGGTACTAATATGGTGTAGGTAGGTAAGTATGTAGTATGCAATTATTAAAAAAAAGGTGGGCAAGTGGGTGTCGCTCTGCTGTACTGTAGGTTACAAGTGGGTCACTGTATAATGGATGGTATTAAATTTGAATTCAATGATATAATATCATTGTATAAGAAAAACGATTCTGAGCGGTGACGGTATGTCAGTCTATGTATAAGACATATTATATACATATCTATGGTATTAAACAAAAAAATGAACTATAATAAATTCCAAATTAATCATATCACAATATCCATTAGATACTTATAACAGTTATAACGCGTTATACATCAACAAAAACCGTGATACTGTCATAGATATATAATAGTACACTTTAGAAGTTTCAAGTACCCACGAATAATATTATTCAATCACAACAAAATAACTAAAATCGTAATTCTTGGTTTAAATATGAAATTTTGTCTAAATTTGAAATTAAAATGTCTGTAAAAAATAAGTGTGTTTATATATTTTTTAGATTTTTTGGTTACAGTATGAATTATTTAAGAGAATATCTGTTTTAAATTTTCAACTCTTAGTTATAAAAACTGAACATTTTATAATTTTTTAATTCCAACGATTGATAATTTTTGAGATTTTGATAAATTTTGTCAAAATTCCAACTTTAAATGCTTATAAAAAAAAATCGTGCCTATGTATTTTTAATATTTTTCAACTGATATTGTAACAATATATCAGGAGCCTTGTATTAAATTTTTACACTTTTTGGCCCAACAGATAAAACTTTATTGATATTTATAGAAAAAAAACTAAAAAAAATTGAAAGCTGTAAATGTCCATAAACAGCTCAAAAAGAGTCAAAATCTTTTCAAAATTGTATGGTGTATAGGAAATGCTAATATAAACATTCAGTGAAATTTTCATGTATCTACAGTTATTCGTTTTTGAATTACAACAAAATAAGGAAATCGCTACATGAGAAATCGAGTGAAAATCCAATGTTGTAAAAATTTGAATTTCAAACGCTCATAAAAATTTAATTTGACTGTCCGGTAGAGATTTTTTTATTGATAAAGGTAGATAATCTTATAAGGAATCTTGTGTTTCATTTTCAAATCTTAGATTTAAAAAGAAAAATTTTTACGAATTCTTAACTCAAAATAATTTGCTAATTTTCGTGATTTTTCCATATTTTGTCAATTTTTGAACTTTAAATGCTTATAAAAAAAATTGTGACTAAGGATTTTTAATATTTTTCATCTGCCTTTGAAACAACATATTAGGAGCCTTCTATTAAATTTTCAAGCTTTCGCAACCAACAAATAAAATTTTATTGATATTTCTAGAAAAAAAACTAAAAAAAAATGAAAAATGAAAATGTCCCTAAACAGTTCCAAATAAATCAAAATATTTTGAAAATGTTATCGTGTATAGAAAATGCAAATATAAACAACCAGTGAAAATTTCATGTATATACGTTCATTTGTTTTAAAGTTACACCAAAAACCAAATTCGATTTTTTGGAAAATCGATTTTGCGTAAAAATTCCCGTTTTTCCTTAATTTTTATGTTGTTTTTCCCGGCGCTTGTGAAAACTACTGGAAAATGTTTACTTTTGACCCCCCAAAGTACCAACTAGATTCACTTTCCTATCAGAAAAGGTACTATTGAAGAAAATCGAAGCACTTTTACTGTCCCAAAACGTGATGACAGACACAAAAATATAAATAAAAATATAAAAAAAAACATACATCATTGTAAAACCAATACATTCATCGCTCCGCTCAGAATCTAAAAAAACACACATCATTGTAAAATCAATACATTCATCGTTTCACTCAGAATCTAAAATATAAATAAAAATATAAATAAAAAAAAACATACATCATTGTAAAACCAATACATTCATCGCTCCGCTCAGAATCTAAAATTACAATTATTCTAAGTAGGTACCTACTAAACAATATTATACACGAACGGAATATTTATGTATCAACCTTACAAAATCTATAATATATAGGTAGGTAGGTCGTATAGTTTAATCTACGTCACTTTACTATACATACCATTATTTACACTACTGCAATATGTGTCTGATTTGTCTGAGTGTAAGCAAATAGAAACAGAAAACCATACTCTACTCGTAGGCATGCTAACTTTAAAGTTATCCTTTCCTAATGTATGAACCTAAAATTAAATTATATCTTCAGGTGCCATGTGCCCATGTGCCAACTTAATAATATTTTATTTCCTAATACAAATGATGTGTATACAATTAAATATAATATAATCATAGAACAATATATGATAACCACTGACTAAGATATCTTAGTCCGTTATGATAACTAACCTAACCTAACCTATACGGCTATACTTACAAAATAAAATTAATAATTATTATATACCTATAGTATATGTAGCTACAATCAGTAGACACTACCCCTACTGTTACAGGGCATAGGCCAAAAATACAGTTTTATTTATACCGTCAATAAGCCTTATTACATATTATTATATTTAATACAATTAAAATTTACAATAGTATTAGTAATTATGGCAACTAAAGTCATGATGGTCGATGTGTAAAGTATAAATGCATAATAATATGATGTAGGTACCTACTAATAAGACACATCTACCTACAATAATATGACCATATATAGTGTGGAAATATAAGAAATTGACAAGTGTTCAACTTGCGTGTTTACCAATTTTTTTTTACCATAGAACTATTCAAAGGTTTGACCTTAACCTAAATATATTTTTGCCAATGTTATGTCTGTTTCTTAGCCAAAAAATATTCAATGTTTTCATTTTATTTACTATAAAGTTGTATACTTTTATAGAATATTTGAAAAACGTATGCAGAGAATTTCTTTCTATATAATATACTATTATACCTATGTATTTTCATTATAAATTATTTTAAAGTGCTCACCACACATGACACATGTCATATAATAAACGAAAATATCAAATACATCAAACAACATCAGTCACAGCCCATAGATGCATCGTTTTTTTATTCAATCACATTTATCTATTTTTACGTAAATTTAACTAGAAACAATTCGATGGGAAAATATTTAATGTTACTAATAATTAATATAGTATAATATTATAATATATACAATATTAATAACACTGTACGTAGTAGATCCTCTTAATATTAAACGATATTGTAGGTTTTAAAAAATGTTCATTAATAATAACAAATAATTAAGTCTAAGTATGTAGTATACCTAACCATTAATAAGTGACTACTGACTATATAGGTACTTCAGTATCTGTACCTTGTTATTGGTTTTGGTTCAATAAATTTAACAAATTTGAGTGCAACTTGACGCAATGTTGTCATCTAATTAGTTATTTCGATTTTTGTATTCAAAATCGTATAGATTAATAAAAATCGATAAAAAGATCTTTGAAAGTCAAAACAGATTCAATAATATTTATCTTTAAAAGTTTAAATTCAAAATTTTCTTTGAATTTTTCAAATAAAATGCAGCTACAACGATAATAATAATATGATACCCGCCATACTAAATTAACATACACATAAAATTATAAAAATGTATGTTTAAACATAGGTCTAGGTATTTTATAGTAGGTATCTACTTATCAACAAATATGTCACATTTTCCAGTAATAATTGTTCATCTTTTTTTTAAATTCTGAGTGTTCCACGATGAATGTATTGATTTTACAATGATGTGTGTTTTTTTTTATTTTTTTTTTTGTGTGTTTCACGATAAGTAGTCGAAATAATGCTTCGATTTTCAACTTCAGTATCTTGTTCGATTGGAAAGTGAATATTGTGGGTGCATTGGGGAGGTCAAAATTTAAAATTCACCGTAATTTTGAAAAGCGCTGAGAAAAACAAAAGAAAAATTAAGGAAAAACGGTAATTTTTACCCAAAATCAAATTTGGTTTTTTGTGTAATTTTAAATAAATGATACATGAAATTTGACAAAACTGACATACCGTCTCCGCTCAGAATCGTTTTTCTTATACAATGATATTATATCATTGAATTCAAATTTAATACCATCCATTATACAGTGACCCACTTGTAACCTACTGTACAGCTGAGCACCTTTTTTTTTCTATAAATATCAATTAAGCTTTATCTGTTGGGCCAAAAAATGTAAACATTTAATACAAGGCTCCTGATGTATTGTTACAATATCAGTTGAAATATATTAAAAATACATAGGCACAATTTTTTTTAATTTAAATTTAAGCATTTAAAGATCGAATTTCGACAAAATGTATCAAATTTAAAATTGAATAATTATTTTGTAGTTAAAAATGTATACAATTTTCAACTTTTACATCTAGGGATTGAAAATTTAAAACAAGATTTCTGTTAACAAAAAATTTAAAAATACATAAGCGCAGTTTATTTTTATAGTAATTTTAAGTTCAAATTTGGATGAAATTACATAAAAAACCTAGAATAACTATTTCAGTTATTTTGTTGTGATTGTATAATATACCTATAATGTACCTACTGTACAGCAGAGTGACATCCACTGGCCCACCTACTGTACAGCAGAATGACATCCACTTGCCAACCTTTTTATAGTTCAATATTATCAAGTCTAAAATGTATATTAAAAACTTAATTTTTTTTTAAGTGCAAGATGAATTACCGAAAACGTTAATATGCTTTTCATATGAATATGGTTTATAATTTTACATTATATATATACTTATATAGATAGATATAAGAAGTAAATTCAACATTTATTTTTTTAAATACCTTGCTACTTGTAAATTGTAATACAAAATATCCAGTATAAGTAACACTTATTTCTTTATGGGATCCCTATGGATATGGGTAACTGGGTAGGTCACACATTGTTAGAATACCAATCACCTATCATTTTATATGTATCTAGTATCTACTACACATATATATCTATACTTGTCTTATACATAAATAATATAATATTATTATAAATGTATGAGTTATTCACTGATAGAATACCAATTTATATGTTAAATTATTTTATTTCCCATTTCGTAAAATGAGTATAAATTATGCACTTATCTAAACGACTTGTGCAATTCTCATGAATTAAAAATAAACATTTAGTATGTACCATCTTTTCATCAATATGGATTTTGTGTATTGGTAACTAATTTTGTTGCTAGATGGCGTTAGTAAATATGTACCGTAAATAAATACAATTTATTTTTATTTGACTAGGTCATATTTATACATATTATTATACTTAGAAAGTTATATTGGTATAGTTTATAACTATAAGCGATAGAAAAATATTCTCGTTTTATTTTTTTGGCAATAGGTTAGCATGAAGATAATAATAAACATTATTTCAAATATAGGTACTGGCATTATCAAAACTATATTTTTTGAGTGCTTTAATTATAACTATCTATTTACATATTACATGGGTGATACTGTGATAGGTACTTGGTACTGAGTTGGTAGGTACCCAAGTCTTAATTTTGACAATAATTTGGTGTACCTAAAATTGTTCAACCGATCTAACAACTTAATAGGTAACTCAATAACTGTATAATAATATGCTTATTACTTAGGTAATTCATATTTATACTACCTATCTATTTATAATATGGAATTATCTTTGCGAAAAATACTAGATCGGATACCAATGAAATAATACTTACATAGGCATTATGATGGACTTATCCAAATCCAACTCGGGGTAATGGTATAAAATCAAATCTAAATAAATTAAATTTCCAGAACACGGCTTTGCGTAGAATTTCTAATGCTCTTCACTACGACACTACATGTCTTGTGTCTATTGATACTCTCCATACTGATCTTAAACTTGAATCCGTGTAACTAAACTCCTTTTATGCAGACCCAAATTGATTAAATTAATAATTTATATAAGTATATCGCTTAAACCTGAAAATGTAATATTAAGTTAACAATTATTTAACCATACGTTTCAAGTCCACAACAGTACAACTACAATAATTCAAATATATAATTAGTCTAAGTCTCCAAGGTCTAAATAAACTACTCAAGAGGACATAACACTGGCATATTTTGTTGTCTCCGTTTTATAAGTGAGTAATATAGAAAATGTATCAGCAGATCACGTTTAATTTTGTTAGTTTAAAAATTAGAGTGAATCAATCTATTATAAAATTTGATGGTAAACACTTTATCTGTCTTTGTACGTGAGTTTTTAAGACAATTCAGTTTTTAAGTGTGTTATGAACATTTTTAATTTATGCTATATTATATAGGTACTCAAAAGTGTAAAACTTGCTATAAAATTGAACTATTGTAAAAAAAAACCAAATACAAACACAGATAATGTTAAGTATTGTTAGTGGCTTGGCGAACGGCGAAGTGAAATATTTTTATTGGGTAATTCATTTTTTAAATGACCTATCACCCCTTGATTACCTACTTAATATTATACATTATAATACTTATTAATAAAGTTATTATTCTTATTAAATATCATAATATATTCAGATGAAGTTAGACTTGTACTACGATTTCTCACTAAATCCAGTAATCACCCATTCTGCACCCACTCACCCACCCCTTTAAAATCATCGGGCAACTGCCCTTCAAAATCACTGTCAACATACTACGGAGTATCATAACAGGTCGATACACTCTAATTTTAAACTAACGATGCTAAACGTGTTCTGCTGAGCAGCCTGAGCGTACATTTGTTATGTTACACATTTGTAAGATGGAGACAACAAATGTCCGTGTTACGTCCTCTTGACTCCAGTAAGTAAGTACTTCACGTCTGCACTCTTGAAAAAAAAAATAAAAAACGATTTTATATATTTATGAAATAAAATGGAGGATTTCTTATCGGTACTACCTATAATACTACTATATCTTCATGTTTAGTATGCGTTCTTTGCCTTCAGTTCAGTGGTATGTTTTCTACCTATAGGTATACTTAACTATTAATTGTTTAAATTAAAAATCTAGGGCATGCATTAATCAACATTCAACTTAGAGTATAGTTGTTTGACCAATTAAGTTACAATATAGGTACCGCACTTACCAAAAGTATACTTACCTAATAAAATAGAATAGGTATTTTTAAATCGTACGAACTACTGACATGTCTGAACTACGAAGTACTGAAAAAAAGGCGGCAAGTGCGTGCCTTCCTATTACTCTGCTGTATTATAATTTATAGGTGTCGTGTACGTCAATGTAATGGATGTGTTAAATTTGAATTCAATGATATAAATAATTGTAAAGGTACGAAAAACGATTCTGAACGTATTCTGATATATAGTTTATTATACTATAGACTAAGTTTATTTTATAAAATGTTTACTATTAAAGTAATTTATTTTACTATTAGTAATATACAGTAAGTTGAATTAATTCTTACGCGAAAATTTCGTTTGTAAATGTCATTGTGTGAATAAAATATAATAATTAACTTTAAAAGTTTCAAGTACCTAGCAACGAATAATATTTTTAAATTACATCAAAATAACTAAAATCGTTATTCATCATTAAATTCGATAATTTTTTCTAAATTTGAAATTAAAATGTTTATAAAAAAAATTGTGTATAGGTATATATTATGTATTTTTAAAATGTTTAGGTTACAATATATGAACTACTAATGAATAACCTAACTAACCTAAGTTTGTTTTACCTTTCATAGAATTTTAACTCGGTATAAAAATAATTCACACATTTTGTGAATCGTTAACACATATGTAAATCCGTCGATTCAGACGTTTAGTTAAAAATCTGAAATAATGTAATAGCAGGTAGTAAGGTAGTCAGTTAATCAATATAAAAGCTGAAATAATTAACTAAAACTATAGTTTATAATTATAAAGTATAGTAGCAATGTACTCCTTGCCTCTTATGTTATTACACTTGGCGTTTATATTATAATCTTTTTTTTCTTTTTTAACACTTTTCTTAAGTTTGGTTACACGTCTGTCTGTGATCAAATCTTGCGCGCTCGATTTGAGGCACTTTTTGAAGATGAAAAATTCTGAAAATTTGTATAGACCTTGGTCTTGGATGACAATACAATAATCCGTAAAAAAATTTTTTTTAACTAAAAAGTAGAAAATAAAAAATTAAAAAATTATTTTTAAAAAACACCCTTTTCTAAAAAAACAAAAAAATAATGAAAAATTTAAAAGTGTGTGGCGCTCTTAAACTTGACATATTATACCACACACTTTTAAATTTTTCATTATTTTTTTGTTTTTTTAGAAAAGGGTGTTTTTTAAAAATAATTTTTTAATTTTTTATTTTCTACTTTTTAGTTAAAAAATGTATTATTTATTTTAAAAAGTATATTTACAATCTATACAACAGATAAGGTATAATGAGTAAGTGTGGTGACATAAGAACATTAGACATAAAATAACATTAATAAGAATAAGGCTCCCCTAGCAGTGCCACCTGACCAGAAATTTATTATAATCTTAAATACTTATTTTGTTTCTATATTTTTTTATATCTTTAGAGGTTGTATATGTGTATAATATATTATATTATTATGAATGGTACGCAATAATAAAAATAATCGAATAATGATTAATTTGTTAGTACACATGCTGCAACCAATCAGGTTCGTTAATTATTTGTAAGCTCAATGACTATATAAATATTGTTATAAAATATCTGAATAATATTTTTATTTCCACACTTTTCTTAAGTTCGCTTTCACGTTTGTTTGTCTATAATCAAATCTTGCTCACTCGATTTGAGGCACTTTTAGACGATGAAAAATTCTGAAAATTGGTATAGACCTTGGTCTTGGATGACAATACAATAATCCGTTGTCATTTTAGGACCCGGACCTCCAGGTCGGCGATGACGGGTCACGGGTGTGCAAAGTCATCTCCGAGGAAGTACAGGTACGAAGGGTTAATATACAGAATATAACAGAATAATGTTATTAAAATAAAAAAGTTAACTGAAAAAAAAAACAGCGTTGGAGAGGAACTCCCGGCATCCCCCCTACACGGATTCTGCAGTGGTACAGCAAAAAACTGTACTGCTCAAACACGATATCAATAGTGTATATCAGTATATCTCGCCGCAAACCTACTTTTAAAAAAAAAATAAATATTGTTATAAAATATCTAAATAATATTTTTATTTTTTATTTACTTTTAAAATAATTAATATCTAAGTATACAGGTACCTATCCATTATATATTATTAGTATATTACAAAGAAATGTTCAACGATCGAGTCCTTATTATGTACTCAATTGTAATTAGATTTGAAAAAAAAATTTATTATATCAATATTATATGCAATAATGGTGAAAAATCGTATAGGTATTTATTATTATATAATATTTTATAAAAAGCGAGGGAACAGAACTTAAGAAAATAATATTTGGAGGTACATACGTATTTTTCGTTATTGTTAATGATAATTTACTTGATTTTGTACGGATATTATATATTATAGTATGCATACCTATACATGATACACGATACACGACAGATATTGTTTACATGTTTGACTTCAAGAGTAGGTATGTGAGGTCAAGAAGTTAAGTATAGGGTACACTACATCGCCAGTATAATAGGTACCTCCTAACCGTTTGCGGAATATTAATTATCGATAATGAATTGATTGGTTAAGACGATGCTGCATGTTTTATTAATTACGTATGGTTAATGCGTAAAGTGCATTTATGATTCTCTGCAAATACCATGATAGTCGAATACACGAAATCACGTTGTCCGACTGACACAAATCGCGGATATATCACAGCAGTATCAATATTTTCTTTGCTAAAAAGCTATAAGTACCTACCTGCCTACAGTTCTACTCAACAATCTACATATACTAGGTATTATATTGTATAACACAATGATGTGAAAACGATTTGTTGTGTAACATAATATTGCAATTTAAATGTAACGTTATGTTATTGTAAGGCGTAGATACCCACTTAAATGTACACTCACGCTATGAAGTTTAAGTGGCCACCACGTCAACATTTTTTTTCTCTGTCTGTCTAACACGTAATACAGCAACGAAGGTGGAAATATTCCAATATTTGTTTTCTCTCTCAGACCCACGTAAAACGTAGACAAAATGCGTTCACATAAAACTATAAAATAATTTTTATGATTTTTAAGTAGTCTTAGAATTAAATAACCTATGACAAAAAAATCGATGTTATACCCTCAAAAAAAAATTGTTTTCTATAATTTTTGTAATGAGTGATTTTACTCTGAGATTACTCAAAAAAATAAAAACAATGATTTTGCGTGAATGCGTTTTGTCCGTGTTGCTCGGGTAGGCCACACTGAGAAAACAAATAGTGCGCTGATATCCTCTTAAAAGAAGTAATTTTAATGGTTAAAAATAAGAGTAATTCAGTAGGCATTAAAACTAGCTTTTCTCGATAAAAAAAAAAAAAAAAAAAAAAAATGAAACTATTAGATACTAACTGGCGGCCAATGTACAGAAAACAATACTTTTTCGTAAAACGTAAAATATATTCCTGTGCCCTAAACGGTGCCAGAGGATCGTAATTATGGAATTGTACGGAATAAGTACATTTGTTGGTATATTACACGCGAGATAGACAGATGAAACAAAATAATATGTTGGAGCGTTGTGGCCCCTTAATGTATAGACGTTAAACATACACTACGGAATTCAGAATAATAATAATATGCATAACATTATCATTGAGTTGATTTTACGTTTTAATGACTCTCGTCGTGAAGGTCGCATACTCGTTTTATATTACAGCCAATCGATGCATTATTAGTTATTACCATTTATTAGTATATAATCGAGATCAATCACTATTTTAATTATTAGTACCCATTGTACATCCTATTGTTTAATATAAATAAATAATTATCTTAATACAGCTGATGTAATATCAGCTGTGTGAATCAATATCGATGAGGAGAAAAAGAACTGATGTGTTTATTTATATTTTATATACATTATTAGATCTTATTTAGAAAATAATAATACTGCCTAATTTGGCAGCTGTTTCTGTTCCTAGTCGATATCATAACATTGTTATTAAAATTCTGTTTCTCGTACCATACTATAATAACCCCTAGTATACTAGGTAGTTAAGTCGTCAGTATACTGACTAGCTTTAGATAACGGTAAACTGGTAATATGAGTGTCACTAAAAAAATAGACGATAGTAAACTTGTTTTTTTTCTGATACTCTGTGAAGAAAATAATGTATCTTATTAAACAATAATTATGTTTATTATTTTCTTCTTATTTTCTTACAAGTTATAAATTATATTAATATAGATGTCAGCATTCGAAGATTTATATTCACAACAAACGGATTGTGGTTGATAAACAAAATAGTTAATTTTGTATAAGATTGATGCATTTGGATTTCAAAAATGTTCAACTTTACCTATAGATCGTGCATGTATGTGACTAGGTGTTATAAGCAACTACGATATTTTATAATTAATATTGTAAGTTATAAGTTATAACATCCAAAAGTGTTACAATTTATACAATATTAAGTCAATTAATAACATTAATGTTGTCTGCTCTTCCTTACCAGGGATATTCGTAAACATTTTTACGGGAATATTTAGCTCGTTATTTGTATGAATTTATGTTTATTTTGGAAATGTGTTAATTTATAATAATGTTATAACTTTTAACATATACTAATTACGAGCAAGAACGTCTTAAATCTTCATAACATAGGTACTTAGCAAATTTAAATTTTGTAATAGTATATCAAGATAAAAACAAACAAACTTTCTAAGAATATAAAATGTTAAATGCTCCCTAACTCCACTAGAATTCCAATATGTCGTGGGTAGTAAGTTTTGTGCCTAGGTTTTGTGAGAGTTTATCTATAAGTATGTATAATGTAGTATATGCGACAGTCGTGAAGTATTCAAAATATATATTGAGTAAAAAAAAGTATGAAGTTTGTTTATCAGTATATGTAGGTATGTGGAGAATATGTGAACGGATCTTTTGTGTGATATGTTCAACATTTTTAAATCGTGTTTACCCAGCAGAAATTACATGGGTGTTTCTTGTATGTGCATGTGTTATAGAATATAGAGGTAACTATTCAAAATCTAACCAAATAAGAATTTTTTTACAAATATATGAATCTCAGTATAGAATGAAAAAATAGTTCAGTTTAGAAAAGTATACCTATAACATTATACCTACCAATAATATATAGATAATAATTTTTTTTATTAATTTCGTTTTTGTCATGGCTGAAAATATTGATAATTTTTGCTACTTCCCAAAATAATAATAAACATGAATGCTCGTTAATGTTATTCTTTTACATTTTTTTATTATGATTAACATAATATAAACATTTTTCAATCGGCTAGAAACGTATACCATCACGTATCTTAGACCCGTTCTGTTGTATACCACCTGCTGCATACTTGGGATTTTAACTCGTCACCACCACACGCTTGGTTATTGATACCACATTCACATACGCATGGCACAATAATTGTATCCCATTGTTTTTTTTTATATCAAAATAGTAAATTACTTATATAGTTAATCCTTATAACGAAACAAAGACTATTTTTTGGAAGTGCTGGTGGTGATATATTTCGGGGAAGTGGGAGTGGAAAATGGAAACTATTCTAAATTATAACTATATATTCTCACTACTTCTAAATTTCTTTTAGTTTCACTTTACTACAGGATGTCTTCTTTTACTGCAGTACTATAGATGATAAATGCAGAAAAATTACATAATTTGGGTTGTATATTCAATATTGCTGTAAATTATAGTTAGTTATTTAGTATTTAGTTCAGAATTTCTTTCAGTCCTACTAAATATTTACTTCTGATTTCTGATGTTAAAATCTGACTTTCGTGATGTTCATTCTTGTTCAAATGTTATATAGAAAGACATTTTTTTACTGCATCTAAATTCACAGGACCTTTTATTACGTCGTGCGGATTGTGTTATTAGGATTACAGTGGCGTGGCGAACGGTAATTTCAGAGGCTTTATTGGCCTCTGAAATTTTTCTTAAATAGAGGGGTGGGTGGTAGCCAGTGGGTCCCCTAGTAAATTGAATATGATATTCTCAATAGGTAGTCAATAACGATCTGAAATATAACTTATTATATTACATTAATACATTATTATGCATAAATACTCGGGATATTTGTAACTGGCCTCTGGAAAATTTTTAGTTCACCACGCCACTGATTAGGAATAATATTAAGTAGTCACGTAGGTATTGATTTTAACCAGCAGTAATATTTTTCTTTTTATTATTAAATTTCAAAATATATATAACCCTCTTTCATCTTGCTTCGTTCTGATGCGATAAATTATGATTTCCTAGAATCGTATTATATGTACAGTTCAGCTTTGTAATATACTCATTCTTCAATGGATACCTAGTATAATTCATTAATGCAATATATTGAGTGTGGTCAGTGGTAACGAGTAGGTAGTAAAAAAAACATAGAGCATAAGCATATTGATTACATTTTAATCGTTTATTTATAACCTTATAATACTGTTTACTGAAATATAATCATTTCAAGTAAAACATAATATTGTAATAAATTAGCATCATATAATATATAAATATACCGTAAACAAATAATTTAATAGTACAGCTAAAAACATAAAATTAAAGCTTATAGGAAACCGTTGTTGCGAAATGTGATATTTGTTCGTCCTCATTTATATATACACTCAAATAATATTATTATGTTAATATAATATAATCCCGAGATAGCATATATTACCATTATTATACGATTGAAAGCAATGATGTGGGACGCGCAAAAACTACCAAATATATAGTAATAATAATAAAAAAAAAAATAATAATAATACAAATAAATATAGGTTTGTGGGCGTTGGGATGACGAGGTCTCGTAGGCACGACCCCTAAAAGCAAAATAATAATATTTCAGTTTGGTGTCATAGTTTATAATCAAACGTTCGCGGGCGTGGGTGGTTGTTGACCAGTCGGTGCAGCGGTGGTTCCAGCGTTTGTTGACTGGTTCAAGTTCAGTCCCATAGCTTGCACCAGCCAAGTGACGCCCTGTACGGCCGTCTGTCCAAACGCCTGTATGAACGCCTCTTCGCTGGGGTCTACACCTTCACCCTCTTCCTCGCCCTCTTCTTCTTCTTCTTCTTCTTCACCCGATTCCGTACTGTTGCTGGACTGCTCTCCCGGCACATCGAATACTCTACATAGAACAAACAAAACGGGAAAAACCGTGAAAAATATGGAAAAAACCAAACACTAAGTTGATTTTTAAATTTTGTGGACATTTTGTGGCTCGAGTAAATAAATACCAATGCGACGGAGACGTCACAATATTATTTCATGAGCAGAATTTTAAGGTATTTTATAAATAAAACACTATCTGGGCATTGCAATCTATAGGGCAACAATAGACGACCATAGTCGCTTTAGGCACCCGAGCATATTGTTATAACTGGTGGACTTAAAATTTAATTTTTGGACGGGTATTAAACCTTGCACATTTTCAAAAACGTTATAATTTGTTGTACCGCCAATGAGGGATTATCGTGGGCTCTGCTAATATTAACTGCTAGAAGATTACTGATAGGTAACTAACTAAAAATAAATTATTTAACTGAAAGCTAATTATTCAACGAAAATATTTCATTAAGAGGTCTACTTGTAATCAGTCTTGTAAAGAATACTTTTATTTTGTATTCGGAATACATATTTGAATAAATGAGAATTAAGATATTCAGAATAGTACCTATAGTATATTTAGAATATTCGAATAGTTCTTAAAAAATATATTCAGAATACATATTCGAATACTTTAAAAAGTATTCGTTTACTATTAGAAAATTTTTTTTTCACAACTAGTTTTTATCAGTTTTTGAATGGTTGGTAATTAACATTTATTAATTAACAATTAAAAATACATCGTAATCATAAGTTATATATACATTTTGTCCACATAATATGATATGGCCATACGAGATACAACACATTGGTGTTTATATCGTCATTGTTTTATTATTATTACGATTTTAATTTAATGCTATCAAATCTTAAATTAAGAGGATACATTTCCCATTTTCCCATAAATTACCATTGTATGACAAAGATTAACATTCTGTTATTATTGAATTGGATAAACTTATGCGTGTTACATAAATAATTAATTATTAACTAAATATAAAAGAATAATATTTTAGGGGGACGCAGTGGCCGAGCAGACTAAGACGTCGGTTGTGACTCACACCGGCGCTGGTTCAAACCTCTGTTCACAAGTGGCATTTTTCTTCGGGCAAGTCACGGTGTCCGGAGAGAAGTGCCGCCATCCCGCATCCGGGCATAGCAGATACCCACGGGCCACGGGGGCCCACTAAAAAATCTGCCAAAAACTACACACACGTGCTTACAAACCAACAGTACCCTACCCCACAAACTAACAAAAAACCAGAACAGCTAATGGCCATATTTGCCGGGCTTAATGATCAATGAAAAAAAGTAAAAATAATTTTAGTTAAAAATATTAAATTATATACCTACTGGTCAGTTGTGCGTGAGTATACAAATACTATGAGACATCCTACTATATATTACAGGCACTCCTGGAGGGAGGGGCCAGGTGGAACAAATGTACCACTTGAGAAATTTATTATTTTGAATTTTTCAAATAAAAAAAAAAACAAAAATTCCTTCCCTGTTAATTTATAATTTTTGTCCATGATTATTCCCAATATATATATATATATATTATATTATATACCTATGCTAAGAAACCGTCGTCTGTCGAACTTTAGTATAGGCCATAGGGTACAGTGATGTAAGAACTGTAATACCACGCGTCTATTAATACATTTATTTTGGTGAGTTTGGTCACTAAATGATATTATATAATATTAATTTCGTTAAGGATCCCCGCTACGGCTATTATTTGAGGGGCAACATTTAGGCAATTTTTAATCAATTACAGTTTACAATAATATAAGATTTAATGTTTACAAAGCGTTCCGTACGATCTATAGACAATTTTCTGGCGAGTTCGGGTTTTTCAGAATAAAAATCGGACTAACTATAACTTTAATTTTCTCAAAACTTAAGGTCTTTTGAGCTAAAATTGATGGCAGTAGCGAGGCCTCTTAACTGTGGTACATTATTATGGGTACAGGGCCGTAGACACGGGGGGTCAAACCCCCCCCCCCCCTTGGAAAGTTTATAAATTTATTTAAAATATTTAAAACTACTAATATATCTTATATATTTAAAAAAAATTTTTATCAATAATAGTTATTAATAATATTTTAGATGTTTGTGTTGTTATCGGTTATAAGTAAGGTATTTTGTGTATCGTCTAATGGTCGCAATGACAAATCACCATTACCATAACCGTTTTGTTACTGTGATAATTTATAATCTTATTATATGTTCATGTTGATAATACTGAAATTTAAGATAACATATTAATTAGGTATTATCAGTATTATAGTTAAAACTTTAAAAGTTAAAACCGTGCTTAAAAAAAAAACATAGATTTGAGACAAATGATCAGTTTGGCCAATATCAGTATCAAGGTTCTTGACAATTTAAGGGAAAATGTAGATCATTAATTTAAAAAAATGTTCAAAGAAGCTCAAGTAATGAATGCCTTAAATTCAATTTTAATGTTCATTTTTTTAACTATAGTTATATTTTTAAATAGAGATTGGCTGAGATGTTAGACTTTGAAATATCAGTCAAACAGCTGAAAAAGAGTCAAAATATTTTCAAAATTGTATGGTGTATAGGAAATGCTAATATAAACATTCAGTGAAATTTTCATGTATCTACAGTTATTCGTTTTTGTATTACAACAAAATAAGGAAATCGCTACATGAGAAATCGAGTGAATATCCAATGTTGTAAAAATTTGAATTTCAAACGCTCATAAAAATTTAATTTGACTTTCTTATAGACATTTTTTTTTGATAAATGTAGATAATCTTATTAGGAATCTTGTATTACATTTTCAAATCTTAGATTTAAAAAGAAAAATTTTTACGAATTCTTAACTCAAAATAATTTGCTAATTTTCGTGATTTTTCCATATTTTGTCAATTTTTGAACTTTAAATGCTTATAAAAAAAATTGTGACTAAGGATTTTTAATATTTTTCATCTGCCTTTGAAACAATATACTAGGAGCCTTCTCTTAAATTTTCAAGCTTTCGCAACCAACAAATAAAATTTTATTGATATTTTTAGAAAAAAAACTAAAAAAAAAATGGAAAATAAAAATGTGCCTAAACAGTTCAAAATAAATCAAAATATTTTGAAAATGTTATCGTGTATAGAAAATGTAAATATAAACAACCAGTGAAAATTTCATGTATATACGTTTATTTGTTTTAGAGTTACACTAAAAACCAAAATCGATTTTTTGGAAATCCGATTTTGCGTAAAAATTCCCGTTTTCCCTTAATTTTTATGTTGTTTTTCCCGGCGCTTGTGAAAACTACTATTTTTACTTTTGACCCCCAAAGTACCAACTAGATTCACTTTCCTATCAGAAAAGCTACTGTTGAAGAAATTCCAAGCACTTTTACTGTCCTAAAACGTGATGACAGACACAAAAAAAAACAAAAAAATAAAAAAAAAACACACATCATTGTAAAATCAATACATTCATCGTTTCACTCAGAATCTAAAAGAAAAATAGATCTGATATTATAACTTATAAGACACTAAAATAAAAATATAAAAATATAAATAATGTGTTATTTTTTTTTTCATTTACTAGGTATAACATGTTATTATTATAATAAACCCCCCCCCCCCCATATAAAATTCCTGTCTACGGCACTGTATGGGTAGGTATGTTTGATCAACTCATTATTATAATAATATATTGGTGTATACTGTATAAAAATAAAATATTGTGATAGTATTATTATTAATGTACACTTAAAAACCTAACATTATATATTGTTTATTGTATTGTTATACAATTAAATATTCATATTTTAATTGCATTGTAAAACAATTACAGTTAATGCTGAAAATTGCAATTCAAATTTTTACTTGGATATAAATAATATAAAACATGAAACTAACTTAGGTATCACTAAAATTAGAGCTGATTCATTAAATGGTATATTTTTCCAAACAATTAATTATTTTATACTACAATTGATAACCAATTTATATTAACCATTATGTAGGGAAGTATCTAATTATTAGGTACCAAATCAATATAAATTATGAATTCTTATATTTTTAAATATTCATCATAAAGATGTCATTAAATAAGGGTAAGGAAATGGGGGGCATGGCCCCCCACATCTTTTATTGTCACTAAAAATAGGTATTTGGTACCTAGTGAGCTACTTATCTGCGGGCGTGCCTGATATATTATTAGGTAATTATTATAAATATTCACTGAAAAACTCCTTAATTACATACCTAATGATTTAATATTTTATACCTACACTTACTAATAATTTTGTTCAGAGAAAGTCTGTGCACAAAACAGTGAGTACCTAAACCTAAGTAACAAAATATGAGTTGATTTATGGTTACTTTATTATATGATGTATAAATTAATTTTTATATAAATATACGGTATTTTAAGTGCATTTTAAGAACAATTCCAATGTTATGATTAGTAGAAAAAAAATGTATGATTTCAATCACATGATTAAATGAATCCGAAAAATAACGTCCTACCTAGTTGAATGATATAGTAAATCCACGGTGACTTAGTAATAGGAAACTATTACTTTATAGTTTATTCTATATTGTCATAGTGATATTATCGTCATATCGATATGAATATATGATACATCGAATACTAATTACGTACCTATTGAACTGCATGTCTCGTATCACTCTATTAACACATCCTTTTCTCGTATAACCCATCTTCTAGTCACGTTCCTGTAGACTTTCAACCTTCAGCAGGCACGTGGCGTTTGACACATTTAATATAAATACCAGTTCTCTCCTACGGTATGACAGAATTAAATGTCTAGTCTCAGTAGTCTCCCAGATCGAGCGCATATGCACTCGGCTTATTATTATTATGTTTGTCGTGGTCCAACAATCACATCTCCACCTATCTGTGTCCATTCCCAGTTATATTATACTAAAATTTAAGTCTTATACTAATTATAAGTAGTTTATAACTAACTTTTTTTTAAAAGAATGAAAATTCTTTTATTTTGTCACAGACAATATTCGATGTGTCAAGTGTTTGTTACATCTAGAGACGACAACAAAAAGTCGTGATTTGTCATTAAAAATTAATTTATATTATTATTATAAACACGTAGTAGTGACTGCATAACAGTTTATTAATTATTTGAAAACAACTCTCAAGCATTAATCGTAGCAGTATCTTATTCATAGCAAATAATATAAATATATATTTGTTTATTTAATGGCCAAGTACAACAATTTTAATTTATAACTATACAATTATATATTATTTATGTTTTGAAACAATATTATTATTTATAGGTAGATAGTATCACTGATGGGTAGTGTCTTCTATAAAAAGTTTTACTTTTACATTTACTTAGGTATTGTCCTTAGCAGAATAGACTGGAAATATATTATATAAAAATAAAAATTTAAAATGCTGCGATTGTGACAGAAAAAAAAAATATTAGTTGGGTGTATTTAAATTGTACTTTATAATAATACATTTTATCTATATAGGTACTTAAATATTTATATAAATATCATATTTAGTATAGTAAATAGCATACAAGTTGTAATTTTTGAATAAGGTAAATATGATATAGTTTTTATTTATTTACAATAAATTATTCAAAAAATGCGTTAAGTGGGTACCTATGGCAATTATTATTAATTCAAGGAACTCATTTTATAGATTCATAAAATAAATCAAAATGTAATTATTGTGAAAGTATTTATACTTAGGTATACAGTTATACTAATATTTCTTATAATTGTATTAAGTACCTAGTAGGTATTTCAGTATTTGTGTCGACTATTATTTAGGCTTAATTTGAAAAACTATGCAAATATAAGTAGGTATCCCAATTATTTTTGATGTGAGTTGTACTAAAAAAAAAATTATATAACAAGTTATAGTTGATTTTTAACAGACGTGTTCAAAAATGTATGTATCTATACCTATTTTTAAACTCAAAACTTATTTGATCGATATAATATCTTTGGCCAAACAGTTTTAATTCACTTTCGCATTTTTTATAAATTGAGAGAAAAAATGAATTTTTGACTTGTTGAAGTTTTATTGGCATAATATAATATTATATACTTACGTAGAGTTGAAGATTAATCGATTTTGGTCCATTTTAAAGCATCCCATGGGAATGGAGTTCTGCACTTCATTTAATAAGGTAGCTTCTAACTTTAGACAACCGTCAAAGTCTTTTGGTGTAGACGAATTGCCCACGAATCGAGCGCACAGTTGACCGAATCCGACCAGCACGTCCATGCACACGGGTTCTGGGTTATTTCCTGTGACATACAAATCGAGATGTAACGTTCTGAAGGTATGTAGTGTAGGTATATGCAGTCAATTAGTACATTGATATTTGGTAAAATAATCGGATGTCGAAAAAAGTTGTATTATATATCATAACGTCATGTAAAACGTATTTTATTAAAATAACTTTCTTTGAAAATTGTATTTGAGAGTTTATGCCACGATGGTCAAAAAATGCCGTGAAAATGAGGGATTTTATATAACTCCCATCGTCACAATACAAAAACAATATCGCCAACTGGCATTAATTAATGAATAAATGGCAACTGAGGAAAAAAATAACTTAAATAAAAATGAAAGTTGATAGTGTACTAGGAACTAGATCGAACAATTTCTTCAGAAGCACCTATAAGGTTTCGGTCAATTACATTTCTATTGTTGACATGAAATATGTTCATTTTCACGGTTGATTAGTCTTGGAGAAAATGTATCTTAAATACTTTAGATACCTAGCACTACTTTTTTCATGTTATAAATTGTATTATAATATAATAAATACATTTATTGCGCATATTATATGTCAATGATTATGACTTTTTATACATCAATAATTATTGAAACAACCCATTGAATTGTATTGATAAAACAGGTTTTAATTTTTATATCTATAATAAACACTTAATCTTAAGAATTTAAAGCTTAATATTTTGCATTAAAATTGTAAATGATTAAATCAGTTTAAGTATTATACAAACTACAAATACAGCTGGTTGATTTTATTTTTAATTAAAAATTTAATTAGTAACTCGTAAGCTTTGAACGTTGTTGATGTTTTAAAATTATTTATGGATATAATATACAGAGTAAAGGTTAGGTACTTATACTATATGGTAATATTTTATTAAACAAGAAAAGCATCAAGAAAATTAATAGAATGTTAAACGCATGCATTCTATAATCATGAATATTACGCGAATTCAAAATGTACCTACTACTTACTAGTAAACTAAAACAATAGGTATAGGTGCCATCATGCCATTGCATATTATATAAATTTGTATATAATATAAGCTAATGACCCTAAAATGGGGGCAGGGGGAATGGTTTAAAAAAATAACTAGGTTAGGTTAAGTTTATGAGTAAAATGTTTAAATTACAAATTCAATTGGTAACCTTTTATTTATAGATAACCTAATGCAGATTGCAAAACAACTTAGGATCATATTAAATCTTTAAATATAGGTAATTCATTCGTTACAATTATATATTTCAAATTTCTTAACAAATTATACAAGTACTTCTACAACTACGACCTGGTGAGGGGGAGAATAACTCTAATTTTTAAGGTATCATAACCACTTTTTTTTATGTATTTTAAATGATGAATTAATTTTATAATCATTATTAGATGTTCAAATGGCAATAATATCCATACATCAAGTAGGTACAAGATTAAATGCATACGAATTGCATTCGAAAGTGTAAAAATATTGATACCAAACTGTTTTCTTAACATTTAACGGACCGTTACTAAAGTACTTACCGCTATATCCTGATTTTATTATATACGAGTATCTTATAAATCATTGCAAATCTAATCTAACCGGATATTATTTCGTGAAAATTGACATATTTTAAAAAACACGTAAATAAAAAAAATGTCATTAATATAAATCAACTATTAGATATAGGTACCTAGTAAAAGAACGTACCTATTAAAAATTATTTTCACGGTGCATTAATATTTAATATTACCTCTATTTCGTGTAACATTTTCCAAAATTAAAATTAAAAACTATATTATTGTTATCCGTTTGAAACGAAAATTATATTGTAGTATTGTACACGATGCGTCGATACACCTATTATAAATACCTAATGTAGTACACCTATACAATTTTAATATTTAGACACTTAAGTAACTAATAAGTTTAGTTACAAATCTGTAGTCAAGGATTTTTATTTTTTTGTAAGTCGATAGGTGTTCAAGAATATCAATTGTTTGTTGGTTGTAAGTTATAGCTTATAACATACTATAATTGTTAATAATAATACTATAAAACTCATAACACGTAAATACTAGAAAACATCGTGTAAATATTTATATCACAATATAAATGTTTAAACTATCAATTATAATATATAATATATAAGGTAATTAACTAAAGTATTGCGAGTTTGTACAAAAAGTAAATTCATTTTAGTTTGTCTACATTAGTATAAATAATAATGTTTAATAATAATTTAAAAAATATATTAATTTGTAGAAGTTAGTACTGTTAAGAACATGTATGTTATTTCCATCTCCAACTTAAATATTTTTACTTAACGGATGGGTGAACTTGTAATCTAATTATTTACAGAATAACATTTTTTCTTTATACTTTAAAAGACACATCTTAATAACTTTGTCCGCATGTATTTTTTTTTGTACATATATTTAAAATAATATAATTTTCATTATAAACTAATCGTCTTATTTTTTATTCTGAGCATGACAAAGAAAATTTGTTCGCAGGATATTGGTAATAATATTATAGCAACTTTAAATAAAACTTGGATTTTCACTATTTAAAATAACTTGTGAACAATTTTTAACTGCCAACATGTTATAGCACAATGCATTTTCATTTATTAATAATTACAATAAAAATGTAAAAAAATTATAACAAACATTTATTAATAATTCATGGAGGGGGGGGGGTGTGTTAACCACCCACTGGGATTTGTGCCTATAAAAAGTCGATTTATTAAGTGTACTAGGAATTGTGAACTTTTTCGATTATCATAGGTGCAAGAAAATTTTCAACTCTCTCTCTCTCTCTCTCTCTCTCAAAAAAATGTATTGATGAAATGTAAATTGTGCTCTTGTAATATTTCTATTATAGACATAACTGATAATTATCGTAAAACGTAATCACCGGTAAGATTAAATATTAATATTAATATTAATCTAAGGAGTTTTTGATGTCGATCATGTACCGCGCCAAAACGTATCTATGAATACTACTTACCAGCAGGTAATAGTTTCTTATGTAATATATAGATGAAAAAAAATATGATTCGTGTTCATTAACTCATGGGCCCCCACACGAACATGTTCAGTGGGGCCCATTATCTTCTTGAAGAATAAATAAATAAAAAAAAAATTAACCGTTAGATTGAAAAGTAATTTAAATAACCGTAGTCGTTGTATTCTCATTGTATAAACCCAACCGTCGTCGATTTCGATTTCACGTTATGCCATTGTCAATGTCACGGCGGTGTTTATAGGGATTTCAGTATAATAGTATATTATAATGTCGTAGTCTACATATCTCTTCTGAAATAGTAAACAGTGCGTACCTCCTAAGTATGATTTCTGACATGCAGCCTACACGGAAAAAGTGACTACACGTCATCGTCACGCCTAGCACAAGGCACAATATGCATAACATTGTCATACAACACAATGATTTTTTGTCGCTCGTCGGATTGTTGCCGAATCCAACGCGAGGCGGCGTGTGTCCGCCGTCGAGGAAATCGACATGACAATGGAACGATGGAAATAATGATTATATACGATTTTTTTCGTACGACGGGTGACGCTACAGGTTAGGAGGTTATAATAATATAACAATTATACGTAACGGAAGGACGTGATGCGATTATTGTACATTGACGATTTCATGTTAATATATTATTATTAATAAGCCTAATCGGAGAGAAAAAGAGAAGAGTCATAGGTTACCAAATTTATTTTTATTGTTTTTTATTTTATTCTGTTGTAATCTTTTATTTTAATAGTAGCCTCAGCTTTATTTCACTAGTTTTATTAGTCCTTATTACCTATTGTTAAATTGTGTCTTTACTATTTATGTCGGAGGCATATGCTAATGTAATAAGATTATTATATTAGATGGACATATTGGCTTACCCTTGATGACACCGTTCTGGACGTTGCCTTTTCCGTAAGTCACGTTCACGGCTATCGACTCGATGTCCGGCACGTACTTGAACTTGACACAGCCTGTGCAGAGAAAAAAAAGAAACGTATACAACGACCGTGGTCTTAAAAACAATGATAATAAATCGGAAAAACTGTGATCGCGTGAAAGACGTCGTTGCAGACGATATAGTGTCGTTATATTATAATAATTATATAATGCAGTCATAACATTATGAACGGTGCACAAAATTATGTAGTGCACTATATAATAATAAAACAATTTTCGAGGCGGTAAAAATATCGGGCAAACTGCCTCGTTGTTACTCACCCGGAGACGTGGTCAAGTCCAGGAACGGCAGGCTCATCCTCAGGCAGCACACGCACGACTTGAGCTCCGGGCTTTGGCACTCGCACCGTTTTTCCGGCACTTGTTTCGCCTCGGCTTTTAGCCCGCTCCTCTGCTGGATGACGCCTTCCAGTCCGGTCCACAGCAGGTCTGGAATGGGTAGACCAAAAACAAACGAAAACAAAAACCACCGAAGACGACATATTTAGTATTATTATTCGTGGTGCGATTTTCTCTCTCTCTCTCTCTCTCTCTCTCTCTCTATGTCTCTCTCTCTGTCTATCTGTCTATCTTTCTGTCTGCACAAAGTCACGTCGTATAAACGCTCAACATTTTGTTTTCGCCTCGCGCTCACTCACCCGTAACGGTAGACGACGGCGGTACGTTGGCGCCCGAACACGCTGCTACGGTGCACGCCATCGCGGCCAAGGCGCACCACCACGTACTAGCTGGATGACGACGGTGTTCCATCACGACTCGTGCGTATACGACGACGTTTGGTATGACTACGTTATTATTCACACGACGACGGCACGACGACGACGATAATATGATGACAGTACGGTGACGATTATGATGTGAATACACACCAACAACGAGCACAACAATAACAACAACAACAATAATAATAACAACAACAAAAACAACGATACGAAAAAAAAACACGTCCAACACGCAGTCGATCCCGTTCTGTCTGCGGCGGAGGTCGCTAAACGATACTATACCCGCAGCGGGTCAACGGGTCACCCACTATTTCTTCCCCCCACCGGTTTACCACTTTCTTTTCAGGTACGAGACGACCGCGACAGGTCTTCCGTGCACGCGACGGCGGTTGCAGCGGCGGCGGCGACAAAAACAACAATGGACGTACGTATTACACTCGTCCGGAGCGAGTGCATCGACCAAAAATTTCGCTTTCTCGCGGACGCCCGCGCGGCTACGCCCGCCTCGCTTTCTACGTACCCGGGCCAGAGGTGTATATTACCACCTCGACTTTCCCCGTGTACTTGAATGGTGTATTAACATTATAATATGTATTATGTATAGGTATATTTACATATTATTATATAGCCATGACAAGATCAGTAGTATACGCCTGTTATAATGACGTTAGGTATGTATCTATATAATAATATATCATAGCCACAGGCCCAGTGGGGTATACAGATATTTTCGATGGGAGGGGTTATATAAAAAAAAATTATACGTATACCTGATATTATTATGCATTATATACATATATATCAAAACATTTTTTAAATTTTATTTATTTTTATACGTCTATATATAAATACTATATAATATACTTATATACATATAGTATAAATAATACCATGGGGGAGGGGGTTCGACCACCCCGCGTGTACGCCTCTGAATATAGGTGTGCACATTCTTTGGTAGCAGCTATACTATATTCAGATTAAGAACATACCTGCAGGCGGCCATGGTAAAAACTGGTTTTGCTAGGTAAATCTGGTATGATCTTATTCTGAATAGACTATAGGCTCATATTATATGCTGCAGCTGATAAATCAATGTGCTCCCCAAAAATATAAATTACCATAAGGCATAAATATACATTTTCATACCCAGCTGCTTTAAAAATATTTACTATTACCATGTTATATTGTTATTGATTATTATTATTTTTATTTTATTGTACCGTTTCTTATTAGAAAATATTTGGTTTTCAACATTTTGTGAAATAAAAATATTATTTTATGAAGACTAAGCGTGTTTATTGGAAAGGATATTATGTAAATTTCATGATTCCTTGTCACATAATTAAGACTTAAATATCGATCGTTCCTACATACTTCTTTCTTTTATAAAAATTTTATTTTTGAAATGTCGTCATATATTTGTCATTTAAAAAAAGTGCTAAAGCCCAAAGAGTACGACAATGATACTAATAAGTAATCAATTAATTTATATGACATTACGTTTACACCGCTTATACGTATAATAAGTTCATAGATAATACCATTGATTATATAATCAATGGTAATACTCGTGTGGCGGGAGTTGGAGGACTCAGCACTCCAAAAATATACAGAGTTCTCAAAATTAAAATAACAATAATAATGTTATTAATTGGGTAATTTTGAGTACTAAGATTTTATACCCCCCCCCCCTCTTAAAATTCAATCTAAAATCTACCCATGTAGCACTATAACCTAAACGCTACGGTAAACGTTATTTACACATTACGATACCACTGCAGACACGATATAGACTTGAACGCTTGTGTAGAGGTTCATTGCTACGCCGTGCAAACTCGGTCGCTCAGTTTTTCATTTAATAAATAGATGATACGTCCGCATCTACCCCTTTCAGGGCCGGATTGATTAGGCGAGCTACCGTGAAAATCTCGGTGGCCGCTTAAAGTTTGGACCGGTTGTGTGAGTGTGATAGAAAAAAAATTCATGTTTAAAATACGATTGGTCACCGGTCAGCTCGTAATAATTTTAGACCTAATTTTGGGACAGTTAATATTTAAATTTGCCTCGTAAAAGTGAATATCTCGATGGGCCGATACATACCAATCCAGCCCTGATCCCTTTATTACTATAATATGTGGATGTCGGTTACTCTATAGATAATAATTCGAGTGTGGTCATGTGCTTATATTGTGGTTAGATGGAGGGGGGATAGTCGGCATAGGAAATAGAAATATCCGCGACTACCGGTTGTCCGTAATAAAACAGTATTTTCCGTTTTTTGTGCATCGCTCGGAATTTTTTTTCTTCCGTTTACTCATCATATTATCCCGAAAGGGTCTAGCACGCAGGCGTCACGTAAAACGGTCACCGGTGAGGTCGCGCGTACAGTGTGATACGCGCGCGAAAGGAAAATCGTCCCGGAACGAGAGTGGGTTTTTTAGTGGGGAACACTATCTCGTCTCGGCGCTGACACACATACCTGACCCGGTTGTTAGCCCGGAACAAGAACGGCGGCCGTGGTAATTCCACCGGACCCGTCACAGTTTAGTTCCTACCACGAGAGACGAGTTCAAGGCGGTTTTTCATCCAGCGTGTACCTTACTAGACGTGTTTCTTCGCCGGAATACAGTAGCAAAGGTACGTGTTTTTTTTTATTCTTTTATTATTATTATTATTTATTATTATTACTATTAGAATATTTATTTTATTTTTTTTTTTTATTTATATTTTGACTTCGCAAGTAACTTCGGGCTTTACGCCTCCAGGAAACGAGCGGGTTTTCGTAAAATGAGAGTGAGCGACCACCGGGCGAGAGTGGGCTTTAGAAAGTTCAACGCGATTCATAATTTTACGGGGAGTGCCTTTTAGATAATCTTGGGTTTCTTTTTTGTGTTTTTTTATTTTTTTTGAAAAGAAAACCAAGGGTCTCGATATATTTTAGATATTTTATGTTTGTGAACGTCTATTGACGTGACATAGTAAGGTTACTGAATAGAGTTATTGTAAGTTTTTTTGACATTGTACACATTTTAAATAAAATAACGTTAGATATTATAGTAATCAGTCAATGCTTTCAAGAAGACAGGATGACTATGTTAGTTGAAAAGAAAATAACACTTTTACATTTTGAAATAATGCATCATATTCTAACACACCAATATATTATAGCTATAGCCGATAGGTATCAGATTATGTATTTGATTTGATTTTTAAATCTTATAGAGCGGATTCTGTTCGAATGTATTGGATACTAAACTAACTTAGTATCTAATACATTCTAAGTATGTAGGTACCTATGCAATAATATTGAAGTTAAAATATTTGTTTACTACTGTCTTAAATCTACAAGAGATAACACTTACCTTAACAATATAAAGAACAAATAAATGTATACCTCTAGTATAGATATTGACAATTGAAAATATTCATGCTTTGTTTAAAAGTTTTAAGTTTAAATTTTATTCTTGACTTAATTTATCTATTTAACTTTAATTATATCAACACTTATTCATACCTTTTAGAACTATAGTTAATAAGATTTCCATATTTTTTAATATTACATTCTATAATATGTAATATGCATTGTATACAAGTATACAACTAAAAAACTATTATCTCTAAAGTTTGGTTGTATTTTTAATTTTTTAATTTAACACAAACATTTTAATACCAGCTATTTGTATTTATTAAACGAACAGTCATATTTGCTTATTAATACTTAATAGTTTTTATTCAATTTATAGAATAAAAAAACATAAATAAAATAGTTTTGTATATTTTTATATTGATAATAATTAAAAAAACAAAAGATTAATGTTTAATATATTTATTATAGTACAGAATCAAAAGTTGTTTTATAAAGGGCGGGCACAAACCATAGACCTATTAACTAGTTATGGCACAAACAAAATCATAAAAGGTTTTTCGATCATTACTACCAGCGAATGATAAAGTTATCTGAGCCGTTATAGAATAACAGAAAAATTATTCTTATTTTAATGTACAGTTGGAAAAAATCGAATTCAATAAAATGCATGCTTTATTATATCATTAATTATTAAATTATACAATTTCCGGTTTTTTATGTAAGAATAAATGTTAGCTGTTTTTTGAACGACATATTTTTGAATCAAATTTAGTATAAAATGTAAATCCATAACTAATTAGTTTTCTTCTACAAAATACATATTTTCTAAAATATTGTTCTATGCAAATTTCTCCGTTGAGTGTAAAACTAATCTATACAATGGTATTGAAATTACACGCATAGTTAAATGATTATTGATAATAATGACTATTATTAAAATGTATTTTTACGGTATAATACTGAGGTGAAAAACTCGTTCTGGGTGACGGAAAGAGAATTTCTCTTTTTAAGGACAAGGTCAGTTCGGAATTCTGATGATACACATGAACCTTTCACCATTTTCTAACCGACTGTTGTTATTTAGTCAAAAGAAAGTTAGACATTTGGATTTTACACCTATGCGTTACACGATATATACTAACCTTTTTTTGTTTTGTTACAGTTTTTTTAAATTGGTCAGCGATTTATATAAAAATGCGACTATCAGTCGTATTCGAATTGCTGTTGATCTTTTTGATCATAGCTTTCGCGGCCTACGGTAGAGTAGGTAAGTTTCGGACATTGTAAATTTATCCATCACAACGTATTATGAATTTGTTTATTTTTTTTTTTAGTTCCGGAAAATAAAGATGTGTGGAATACTGGACTGAATAACGTTAAAGATCATTTGAGAGCAATGGGTCGAGCTAGACAAGCTACTCCACAAGCAGCTCCTCCCAACCGATACTGCGCTTGTTCCAATCTTATGTGTAATTGTTGCAGAGATTTTTCATTGCCGGTAGTTCCCATTAAAGGACCAGGTAAATAGATTTAAAAATAAGTAATTCATGACGGTTAACCTCTAGTGTCTTATCAAAACTATAGTATAGTTACTTAGTATCAGAAAACATGGTCCTGAGGGCGTGTTAATTTTTTTTCGTTTAAGTAAGAAATAATTTATTTGATTGAATTTTATTAATACCTAGGTATACTAAGACACTAAGTGTTATTTATTATATTATAAATTAAATTTTTTTTAAGCCATTATTAAATTAAAAAATTCCGCATATTTTTTGCGGAATTCAAATAAAACACTAAAATTGATATTTTTGTGATTGTACGATATTGACTCAAAGATAGTATGACTAAATTGAACGTGGATAATTCATAAAATAGTTTATAGCACGAGGGTAAATATTTACCCCACGCGCGTTATCAAATGTTAACAAAACTAAAATGTTTCAAAATATGATTTTAAACTGTTCATGTTTAATAGATTTAAAACTATAAATCGGATAACTACAAATAAAATATCATGAGCACACATTTGGTAATTATTCTAAGTAAATATTATATTAATCTCACATAAAGTTTATCATACTATATTATATATAAATATTTATTTTTTTCTTTCATATTTCAATATGAATCCAAATTGAAGATAAACTCTACCAAAACCGTATTATTATACTGTATGAAAGAATAAATGTATTTTAAACTAAATGCGTCATTCTATGTTTACGTAATAGGTTGCGCATCGTTGAAATATTTGAAAGGTGATCAGATGATGGTGACGATGAGCTTTGGGGACAAGGTCTTACGAAACACGACCATATCCGGGAAGAAACCAAAACCCGTGTGTATGTCTCTCCCCGGTGGTATATCCAAATTCTGCGGTCGGGTTTATGGTATCTCGAGGGACGGTGATCAGTTCAAAGCGTGTTTGGGGCTTGAGCTTAGAGCTCTGGACGACGTCGAAGCCGCATTGAGGGTGTCGTGTTTCCGATTTGGGCCACAAGGAATGAAAGTGGAACCAGCTCAACCACTGCCAGCTTCGCAGACATTACAAGGGGAGGACGAAGACGATGAGGACGACGATGACGACGACGACGATGACGATTACGGTCTCGGAGGCGGCGATGACGAGGAAGAGGAAGACGACGACGCGGTGGACGAGGACGCGGAAAACGACGTGGAATCGACCGGCGATTACACTGGTTTCAGTGCGCTGAGCACCGATTTCCTAGACAGCCTGTTCGGTGGCGGTGGCGCCGAGGAAGACGAAGCGGAGACCAGCGTCAAGCCGACGGCGAAACCCGTCGCGGTTACGGTAAAATCAAAAATAACCACACCGCAACAGCTGACAAGCCAACAGGTGACAAGCGAGAAACAAACGAGCGCCGAATCAGTGACGTCCACCTCGTACACGGTGAGCGTCGTCCAGGAACCGGTGTCGTCGTCTTCCGAAGTCGTCGCCGAAGTGAGACCGACTGCCGTCACGCCGCTCGACGACAACCCGACCGACCGCGTAGAGACCGTACCCTCGCCGGTGACGAACAAGAACAAGGACTACGAGGACGACGACGACGAGGACGAGGACGAGGACGACGGCGACATCGTGTCGGACATCATCGAGACGGCCGCTAGCGCCGTGGGCATGTCGGATTCAGACAAGAACTCGACGGTGGCCACGACGAAATCCGCCGATAGACTAGCGACCACCGAGGTGGCCGCAGTGTCAGCGGCCGCGGCCACGACGGTCGGCAGCGTGCCGGCGGCAAAGGACTACGACGACGACGACGACGATGACGACGACGAAGACAGCTTCAGCAGGCGTTTCAAGCAGCACATGCACATGCAGATGCCCGTGGCCATCGTGCCCAACGACAGGCGGGGCAGGACCCACCGGAGGATGAGGCTGTCCTCGTCGGACGACGACGAGTCAACGATACATTTCATGAAGAAAGTGTAGAGACCGCTGCTCACGAATGGCGTGAATTTCACACGTTTCATTTCCCGTTAAGTTGTACATAATATTATAATTTTATACTACATAACTTATTATTTAATTTATTAATTTATTATTCGATGAAATCATATCGTGAAAAAAATATAATATATAACATAATATATGTTTATTTACGTCCCGAGTGTTGTACGTCGTAGGTATTATACATAATATTATATTTGTGCTTTTTTTTTTTTTTTGGATTATTATTAATTCCTGTAGCTCGTAATATAGCATTACGCCGATTGTGTTTTCGTTATATTATGAGTATAATATTAATAAAACCAAATAAATTGCAAAAAAATATACAATAATTATTGTCTTGATGTTTTTTCCCGTCTGGATATGCTGCTAACCACGCAGTCAGTGCGCGATCACCTCCGTGACAGTGATGTCCAGGTCGGGTGCCGTCGTGTCGTATGTCTGCACAACTGTCGTTGTAGCAGAAGGCGTAGTTGTAGAAGTAGTAGTTTCATCGTCAGCTGTGGCAGTGGCGGCGTCAGTGGCGGTCGTGGACGAGGTCGTGTTGAACTTGTGCATGTTCACGCCGTCGCGGCCGATCACGAAACAATCGAATTCCAACACGAGCACTTCGGCGTGTTCGATTCGCGTGACGAAATTGACGCACGCGTGCAAGTTTCTGCCGGGAGTGTAGATGTCGAACATCTTCATGCACATGTCCATCGAGGGTAAGTACGGCACAGGAACTCGTAGACATGCCGGCGGTGGATTTTTAGCTACGAGGAAAACGAATATCATGAGATAGTGAAGACGTGTAAAGTGCACCAGATATACAGTAATTGGGAAGATCAGGGCCCGAGGTTCACGTAGGTTAGGTTGTGTGAGGTTTAGCTAACCCTACTATAATACCTGCACGTTTCAACAAAATTGGAATTAAACATTGTTACATGTTATTGGATGACGATGATTGTATTCTAATATGATATAGTTGGAATAGGCTTACTAGATAGATTATTTTACCCGAAACTATTAATGATACTATGATAGGTATTATGTGACTTCGATACGTCATACACAATCAACGGCGAAACGGTAAATTATGTGCGACTGTACGAATTTATAGACGCATAACTACACGTCTACACATAATACAATACATATTATACCGTATAAATGCATTCGATACAAAAATTATAAAATGCATTTTAAGTAATTATTATAATAATATAATATAACGGCCCATCCATGATAACAAGTTTATTTTAATGTTGAAGTTAATACGGTCACAATTTATTATTAAATTATTAAATATTCATATTGTGTTGTTCGGTGGTACTGTAAATATCTTGTATATTGTACACACGTATAGATAAATAATAGTAATACGTATGATACAGTGATACACCGTATCCGTGTGAATCACTAGGCGTGACTCATATTTTTTTGCCAATATTCCCTGTCTATTAGAATAGGAAAATGAAAGTGAGAGACTCTGTTTGCTTGAAAAAAAGGATGGCCGTCACCTTTTTTTATCTCGCTGAACCGCAGGGGCCATCTAACTTTACATTCAACATATTTTTTAAATTATATCTTAATTGATTTTAATTTATGTAATTTAATTTGAATATAAAATTTAATAAAGTTCCTAAAATATATAGTGCGAGGAGTGCCTCTGTATACCTTCACTTTGATTGTCTATTTATACACGAATAATTAATTGAGATATTACTATACTTTACTACTACCTTAATTTATTCATGAGTGAAATTATAGATGGATTATACCTATATATTCATAGTGAAATATAAATAAAATGATAGAACTATTATCATAACCTCGGTTATTAGTATTATTACCAAGGCATATCGGTAGATCAGCTGGCCGAACGCATAGTTTTTTTTTATAAATCACTATAATTATTAATGAAATAATAATATAACGGTTCATAAGATACCGCGGTACCTGGTATCTCGTGCATTTGACGACGGACAAAAAGTTCAAAATGAAGAACATATCATGGTTTCTCTTAAAAAAAAAAATATTAGCGGTAGGCCACAACATCTGTAAACTTAATTGAGGTACCTATCCAGTCCCCCCCAAATCACCACCGATTCAAACACTGTAGTTATAGAAGTGGGCTTGTGGTAGAGATTATAATACCTTACCGTTTTATATCAGGACGATAAAATATGACACCGTACAACGTGTTTTTATGCAACAAAAATATTAAACAGAAATATTATCGTAATTATTAGGATCAGTGATGTAGTCCTAAAAAAATGCATGGGTACACGCCTTAATCATTGTAAAAAATAACTTGGGGAGATATGCCCCCCAAACCCCCCAGTCATCCACCATTATTTGAAACTCGTACAATACTTCATCTATTTGTCTATATAATATACAATAGAACCTCATAAATTTTGATTGATATATTTCAAACACATAATCCATTAAAAAAAATGCACAACTATAATTTTCTTAAAATATAATTGACAAATTAATGAAACATATTATTATTATTTTTTATTATTATAAAATATTTTTATATTATTCAAGTAATTCCCATAGTTTGTTTTTTAGGTCTTGGTTTGGGTCTGTAGTGGTTTTATAAACTTTTCTTGACTTGTTGTCATCAGCATCTCTATGTGAGGTTAATCAACTTTCGATAGTCTTTTCTGAATACGGGTAAACAAGGATCTAACATAGTAACATCATGTTGGTTAACGGGCTCGTTTCCTAGGTTTAGACTTCAGAGTTCAGATTATAGGTAGGTAAACTTAAACCTAATCAGCTGATCGAGTTTCACTTCTATATTTTTCTATGAAAATTGTATTACTATATTATCTACTATTTATAATAAACAAATTACGCTTGTCTTTTTTTTATTATTGAATTATTGTTTGTAATTTATTATATTATATTACCCAATAATATTTCCTAAATACATTTTATTGACTAAGTATTATTGGGTAACGTTAATACGTATTTTTCATGGCCCGTGTACTCTCGAACCACGATTTTAGTTAAGGGTACACGCATTAATCTAAAATTGGGAGGTGAGTACACGCCGTGTACCCGCGTGTACCCTCCACTTCATCACTGATTAGGATCAACAAACATAATATATATACTAGCTGATCCCGTGCACTTCGTTGCCCGTTAAATGTACCAACTCTGTACTAAAACTTTGTTCAATTCGTTATTTGATATTCGGTGTATGGTGTTCAAAATTTATCTTAACTTTTCCGTTGCTTGAAATAAAAATTCTGATTAGCAGCAGTATATTATCAGGTAGGCAATCTCCCTTCGGTAGATCGAGGACCCCGTACGTGCTGTTTGTATGTAAGTGTATAATTTAACTCTAAAGTATCAAAGTTATACCAAGTTTGTCGTTATTACTTAATTCCACCTACGGTGGATGAATAAAATCAATTAATACAAAATCCTAAACTAACCGTACTAAAATCCGACGATTAAAAAAAACAATTTTAACCCTTTTTAAATTAGCCTATCTCTTCCCAGAGGTCTAATCTACAGACAAATATTATTGTGATTAATTAATTCCTGTTGAGTGTAATTCGCTCTGCATAATAGGTATGGAAGCAAAATCATATTAAATTTTAATTTTTAGCCATCCCGCGTGAGTTTCTCATATGGTAATGCGAACAGTTTATTATCAGGTAGGCAATGTCCCTGCGGTAGACTGCGGATACATTGAGGAGGGAGATAAAATATAGGTAGCCTATATTAGTACAGCTTTTTAGTTGAAAAAAAATTTGTATACAGTGTACCTAAAATAGTATTAAAGTCATAGTTGATCATCCCGCATTTTTAGGAGTATTTAGTATTTATATATTAATATATTTTTTGAGGTTATTTTATTTATTTTTATGGACCGGCTAATTGTACTTAGCTTTGTGAAAGGTGTATATTATCGGTGTGCATTTTATTGTTTAAAATATAATTTAGTATTGGTGTACGCGCGATGCATGAGATTATTTTTACCGATAAACTTCTCAAAACAACTCTTATCGTTGACCTTTTGACAAAAAGGATGGGTTTCAAGTAGCTGGAAACCCGCTGGCCGCCGTATACACGTAATTGCAACGTAACAGACCATTATTTATAATAATCGATAACTCCTTTGTTTATTAAGTTGGAGAATCGATCAAATGAAATAAACCTTCTCCACAATGAGCTCTTCAATTTAAAAAAAAAAATCATAACGATCGGTCCAGTAGTTTCCGAGAACATATGCCTAAAAGGTTTTAATTTTCACATTTATATATATAGATATAAATGACCTCAATAAGTTAAGTCGTAAGAGAAATAGAAATTTTTTTATCAACTTGTTCATTTATAGTATTAGTAAATAAATGTAGATTTGTGTGATATCAATATATAATTATACATTTGAGAATATTTTTAGAAAACTAATAAAACTTTTATCATTCTAAAAATAATATCAATAACTTAATCTTGACTTTTACTAAATCGCTAGTTAGTGCCATGTTGAAAATTGACCCCTGGGGGAAAATTTTACAAAATCGACCTTTATAACTTTATATTTTCATAGTCACTTGCCTATCTCAAACAAAATCAACTAATAATAGTCACTCTACCGCTATTACAAATTAAAACTTGAAGAAGTATAAGTAAATAAATTTACCCTAAAAATGTGGTACTCTGGGGGAATCACGGTCTTTGATCACACCCTTTCTCCCGGAGGCTGGCACCATTAAAACGGCCTCACATTCAATACTACATGTATACCTACTACAGTTAACATTCATGTTTGGTAAATCTTAGCAACATTATTAATATATTAGACTAAAAAGAAGAAAATTAAGATAAAAATATTTAATGTTATATTATTATGGTAGGTAAAAAATATTGAAATCTTATTGGTGTATACCTTTTAATATCCGTAGACTCTATGGAATCGATTGTGTAGGTGGAATACTTTGTTCCAAATGTATAATGCAGTTTAGTTTGAGTTCAAGTTGTTTGAATGTTTATATTGTTGAAGTTTAACGAATATGTAGGTACGTCAATTCAGTTTTCAAGCTGAAGCTCTAATGTTTGTTTGTTCCTAGTCAAAGTTATATTAATTTTCACTCCTCCCGTATGTCTGTATTCAGTATTAAATTTGACAATCGGAAGCTTTGAATTTTAATACAAATTATTGGAACTGTTGTTGAAAGGTACAATTATCATGACAAAGAGCATTTTGAGCATATTATATTGATTATATTAGCTAGTGTTCTCGGACTTTTGGGGACTTGGGTCTTTGAGTAATAATTATATTAAAGGTAGATATGCAATATTAACATATTTTGGTAAATAATATACTTACCGGAAACCTTGTACTCGTACATTGACTCGTCATCCATAAACATGTTTCCCGTGATTGCAAAGTCATAAGGATCGTAAGTGAAATTCATACATCCTGCTCATAAAAACAAACCAGTGCGTTGGTATTACAGTATTTGATATTGATCTGATTTTTGGCGTCTCTAATTTACTCTGCGCTAGGTTATATTAATTCCGGGCTTTGCGTGTATCTTGGGGAGCAAAACATAAAATTTACCATGGTTTACTACACGTTAAGTACGGGACCATGTACGAAGTTAATAAAACTGAGATTACAAGGACGATATTTCTTCATCCCGCTGTCACATTCAATTAGTATCCTTGTTTGCCTGCGAGCAGCTACGGCAGTAGGTTGGCCTTTATTTATTATTTTTTTAAATTACGATCTTACCAAAAACCCTGCTGCAGGATATATTATATATACATATTTCACTCTCATAATAGTTATAACATTGTATAAAAGAAAAACAAACAGTTATTCTTCCATTGCCGACAACAGACGTGTAATGAGTTTGGAGAAATCCCGTCATTACTCATTGTCCATTGACTTCACCAGATTACGATGTAATTTCCAAATTTAACACGATTTTAATTAAATTTTTAAAAAAAGTTTAGGTCTTTTGAAGTTTTATATTATTATCCAAGAAAACACCGAAATTTTGGTAGTTCAAAATACAAAACCTAACAAATATGAAAATGTGATTTTTTTTTTTAATAACCTATAATTACATTTAAAATTTTAGTTTCGCCAAGTATAAAAAAAATAAAAAGATACTTATGTAAAATTAGATTTATGGATGTACGTTAATTGTGGCTATATTTCTTTATTTAAGAACAATTTTTATTTTTATTTTTTGATAGGTAACAAGATTTTATGCTGGTCTTGAAGTTTAAGTTTTCTTTGCGAGAGTAATTCTTATTTAATGTTTAATTATTTGTATCTGAGGAAAGAGAAAGAGAAAGAGAGAGAGAGAAATTTATGTTTATTTTATTGACAAAATTAGATCTAGAATTTATATTTTATTATCATACATGATATAAATAAAAAATTTGATTTATTTAACATATTTTAATGATAAAATAAAATAAAAAATTATATATATTGTTTATAAAAACGATTAGATGATAAATTTATACTGTGGGACTAAATCGAAGAAAACATATATACAAATAAATTGGAATTATTCAGAATGTAAGAAAACAAAACCAGTGTACTTGTCGACAAATATATTTTCTTCGAAAACAGTTGACCAAACTTTCTCCATTCTTTTAGTTGTCAAACTTGGTCAACCGTCAATGACCGGCAATAATTATCGACAATCATGTCACGTACACTTTAAACGTTCCACCACGGTCAATTAAATAAATGTATTCGTTGGACTGTGGAATGTGAACTGATTAATATTGACTGTCATAATAATTATTATTTATTTTCAAATACGACCTTTTATAATGTAGTAGGTACTTATACTCTAAAGTGTATAAACGGTGTCAATACTTCAAAGTTCAAGCAACGCATTGTGTTTTAAATTGAATGTTATTGTTTTGCGTTGGCAGCACACAATAAATTACAGTATTTTGTTTGTAATTTTGTTTTGTCTTGTGGGACATATTATTAAACAACATAATATAATGTCTAAGTGCTATACTGCTGTTTGTATATAGTATTACTCGTAAATCATTTAGGGCTATATATTATAGGTATCGGGTTTTAATTGCATTAATACTTTTGATCGTTGATTGTTTATTAGAACATATCTGATCATATAAACGTAGATAGAAATTTTACATTATTCATATTTGATTTATACTTATTGGTTGAATACACTAATATTATTCTTGATTTAAGTATTTTTTTTTTTAGCTGATACCTACATATTTCGTATTGAGTAGCAGTAGCGTATCCAGAATTTTTTTCGGGAGGGGTTATAATTTATTTTTGTGGAATTTTATCTTAAAATGATTTATTAATGATAACGTTGTTATAATTTAACAATTTTCGGGGGGGGGGGGGGTTACAACCCCCAACCCCCCCCCTGGATACGCCACTGTTGAGTAGGAACACTAAAAAGTTGACTTATATCATAATTAGTGAAGCAAAAAAAAAAAAGGAATCGTATTAATTTAATATAAATTTTTATCATGATATAAGACTGGCTGACTATAAATAATAAGATATACCAACCTAAGTATATTAAAATTTAAATGAATAAATGTGTGGTAATAAATAATAATTATGGTGGTTAGAATATTATAAAACCACTAAAATGAAAAGCCTCAATTTTTTTTTTTTGTCATGGGAAATAAAAGATAAAATGTAGTATCATTATTTATATTTTAGTGAAGTGAAATACTCGGTCGTATTAAAGAAGCCATAAATACAGTTGCAAGTATAACACACATACAGTTAAAATGTCAGATAGTTGTGAACAATTTATGGAAGTTCTCAGGCCTCAGCAGTATGAATATGGGAATTTTAAATTATATTGTATACGAATTTGTACCTACTTCAATAGTGTGTTTTATGCAATGACTTGTTTAATGTTTTGTACTTGTTTATTTTAATTTCATAACTTGTGTAGCCCATTATACAAAAAAAAAGTATTTAACAGTGTAATATTCTAGCACATAAAATATAATTTTCTGCGTGAACCTACCTGCTTTGTACACATGTGCTTTGTACACCAAACTAGAACTATTTTAATTACATTTTTCATATTATTACACTGATTGATGATTGTACACGTGTATGTGCATATTGTATAGTTTTTAAATTGCAGTACCTAGCTTTAAAATGCAGAAAACTGTTCACTTTTAAACACTGTACCTATACTTTATACTACAGGTAGAATGGTACATGGTATAATATATACCATCATCGTATTTGGAAACAAGCAGAACATTCCTATATTATGATGGCCTCGGAAATTAATTTTTTTTATTTCTTATGACGATAAGTATTTTTGTCGGGGCGGTTTACCTACCTCGCTTAGTGTTCGTTGTAGATAAATTAAAAATTAAATGTGTTAATTAATCATTAAATAAACCTTTTTATTGTAATCGAAAAATCGTACGTTGAACTGGGCACAACAACCGCACGTCAAATCTTGACATGAACATGGTATACTTCCAATCGTGCAGTTACTTGGTCATCTTGTCGATCCCCAAACCGTTGAAGCATCGGTATCTTTTTACTTGTTAAAGCATCATAATATATATTGTACCACTTATGGTCTGTGCCTGTAACTAGAAAATGTAACAAAAGTTAATTAATTGTTTAATATAGTTTGTAATGTTGTTTTGATTTCAATACGATAATAATATGGTCATCGGGGAGGTATAATAATACAAACGTAAAAATTTAAGTTATTTATGATGATAAACCACCGAAAAATATTCGATAAATTCTTTACATTTTAAAGGTAACTTATAGGTAAGCATAATGAGACAATTTTGAAACAAGTTCCTAATCTATCTATTCAGAGGAAGCAATTTATTTATCATAATAATTATGATAACAAGACATAACTATATTATGGTCATTATTTTAATTGTTATGTTCATAATGGTCGTTTTGTTTTTGTGAATTACTATTTTTTCTTTTCATAAATTGTTCTTAACTGTTATTTATCCAGTGTACATATTTACGACTTCCAAGAACTTTAATTGATTATATGTAATAAGTAATACCTAAATAATAACTATAATAATGGATAATGGATCATTAATCATTATAATTATAGTTTACACTGTTTCCAGTGTCTTGGACGTTGGTTTCTATGTTCTTCTATTTCCTGACTGATTTCAAATATTCACAAATTAAACGTCAAACGTTCTCTAGTAATCCTGCCATGGGCAATATAATCTCCGAAATAACCAAAACCGAATACGGCAGGCTCTATGTTTACAAATATATAAGGAAGTAAAAATTTAAAAATGTAGGAAAATGTTTTTATAAATAAAAACAAATATTTTGGAACGTCATTATGCTCAAAAAATATACTTAGGTCGTATGTGTCGTAGGTGCATGTTTGTATACACTGAGCTTGGTAAGCTATGATAATAATATTATATATTATATAAGTATACCTAACTGTCAAATATTGTTATTTTTTTTTTATTAAGTTTCAACAAAAAGTCAAAAGCTCAACTTGATTGGGAAGTCATCTTGGCCCGGAAAAATACAAATGTACCGGCTCACTTACTAATTTACCAAATAAATACATGTATTATTTCACAAATTTTTTTTTTACACATTTGTGAAGCTTATAGACAATTAAAAAGACAATTTTAATAAGGTTTATCCAACACATTGTGCATATAGCATTCAAATGCGTTCTTTCAACTCCGTGCACACCAAATAAGTATATTTTCAAAACCTTAAATTTTAAAAACTTAACTCGCTGATCTCCGATAAGCCAACAATATCTGGATTCTTTGTTTTATCTATTTGTTGAATAAGACATCATTCAACTTATAAACAAATATGAAATCATGTATATAATATGTTAGGTTCTTACAGCAATCAATTAAAAAAACTACTAATTTTACAATTATTTATGATTTATTTAATTTATGTAATTTATGAATTAATTGATTTATTTTCTATTTTCTTTTAATTAAAAATTAAATTATTTTATTGTAATTTAATGGCTTTTCCATTTGTTTTTAAAAGTTTGTATCAAGCGTCAGGTGCATAAAAAATTAATATGTCGGCCGCCGGGGGCCCAATCATGAATCAGACCGATACTGACTAAAAGATTCTAGTTTACTTTTCCATAGGTACTGCATGAACAAAATCAAAACAAAAAATCTATATTGTATACCTATAACTTTTTTTTCTTAACATTTATTTTCTATAATTAAAATGTTATAGTTTCATATTTGAGCTAATTTTATTAGAAAATATAGCTTTATCTAATATCTTCTAATCTACGAATTTAATTATTTTACCTAAATTAAATTATTTAACTTACATTTCATTTTATATTTTTTGAGTGTAACGTTTTTTTTAAAAAGTCAGTGTTTATTTATAAAAGCGATTTTCTAAATTTGAATATTTAGTCCGTTGATATTTTTTTCTTGGGTATTTTGACCTATATTCGAGCACAAGGCCTTTGTATGCATCCGTTTTGATGAAATCCCGTATGTGCTGGTATTATAATATGTAGGCAGAGTGCAGCATACCTACAACATGTAACTCGGATAGATAGCTGGGATTCTAGTTTACATTCATATTAGAAACCCCACAGTAGATCTAAACTTTAAAATTCATTAATCCGGCTGCAACATTTACCGAGTATGATGTGTAGGTAGGTATAATATTAGTACACTTTCTATAGTGCAGGGCGGAACGACTGCTGTCAATGAACATTAAACTTTTTATACTGATGAATCATATTTAGGTATAATTTAATTATGTCACGCCTTTACAATTCAGTGCAATCTTGTTTAATTAATTTTAGTTCGAAATTCCACTTTCATACTATATATTATACTGTATATAATGTATTTGTTCCCCAAGCCTGCCCATCCGGCCCATGAGTCACTGTGACACGGTGTGTCGTTGTTAAACACTTAAACCACTCTAAATGTTGCTAATACTTAAATTGTTGACCACTCAGTTATTTGAATAACGTTTTGAGCACTCCCTTTCACCAACACAACCTATGGGTTATGATTATTATAATATGTAAAAGGTAAAAGTCTATATAATATATTCGACATATTTTTTTGATTTATGACGAATATTTTTATACAATCCGATCCAAGTGGGGAGTGAGAACTATAATTTTCTTTTAAAATTTATAATAACTACCTATACAGCTATATCACATGTTTTTTTATTGAAAATATTTTTTATTTCCATTTTATTGTCAAGCACAATAACGTGCGCCCGGTAAAAAAGGGCTACTTTCAAAAAAGGATACGGTAAACACACAACTACAATTTTACATTTATAAAAGATCGACCCTGAATTTAACGATTTTTATTATTGAGAATCTGGTATTCAGACCGGATACTGATATACCTAATACAAATTGTCGATTTTATTTTTGACACTTATATTTATTATGATGTTTTTCCCAAATATTATACGGGTTTTAAATTCTGAAACTAAAACTTAAACTACAAATCTCATTTTATTCTCATTCCAAATTTCTTACATGTCTCCTGAGTCCTAATTAATTATGTATAATATTTAAATGTTTTATTGGAAGTAAACACGGAAATTTACATTCAAATTATAAGCGTAATTGTGCAAGTATAAGTACACTAAAGGCCAGGAACGGGACTATCAGCATTTTTTTGGTTTGAAGGAATTATATTCTATTTAATTATATCACATTTTATATCCTATTATAATATATGAATGAAGTAATACGACGAAAGAGAAAAATCTCCATCTGCATCAGATATAACCAGATTCGAATTTGTAAAATCTGCATCAGATAGTTTTGGAAAAATAGTTATTTTTGACTAATAATTATTAATAACTATGTGACTATAATAATAAAGTATATTATAAATTGACTTTCATATAATATTTTGATATTTTTTATTGGAGAAAATTGTGTCTTATTAAAATTATATAAAAATAATAATATTATAATAATATAATATTTCGTAACAGTTGCCCAAGTTCCAATTATAGGTACCCTTTAACACATATACATGTTATTCGTGGTCCAAAAACTGGGTAATAAAATTAAAAAAAAATAATATTGTATTCGAAGCAGGTAGATAAAATGTAGCCCATTTACCAACCACCAGCGATAACTTTTAGCTTAGAACTGAGATTACTCCCCCACCCTATTGATTCGCTCTTAATCTTATTACTGAAAATGACATTTTCTTGCAAGAAACACTTGAACTCTAAACTAATTCGTGGCTTTACTCGTTTAACCCTTTAATTTGGAATATACCACATTGCCACATCAGTTTACGTTCGTGAGTTACAACCATAATCGTTTGAAAACGTCCTCATTGCCCCTTTAAGGCATCAAAATGTAATTTGTGAACTTGTCACACATAATTTCCGTGGCCAGCAAATAATAATTTATGTGCAGCCAAACGTCTGAAGTTGCTGACCTGTTAAACTAAAACTGGAAAGGTTTATAACTAATAATATTCCATACATACTTGTTTGATATTTGTTCTAGAAAGTTTTAAGTTTTCTAATTCGACTCTTTTATTAAAATATTAATTTTTTAATCGTTTTTACAGTTCAACACATATTTCATTATTTTTTTTTTTTACATTCTTTCTCATTGTTTTAAATGTTTCTCTTAATTTATTTTATTATTCAAGAAGTATTAACTTTTAATTAATAATAGGTTGGTAGGTGCCTAATAAATTATATTCATTTATTAGGTACCTATAATATTACACAAAAACAGTTTTAAACTGTCCTAGACAGGAGGGCTCTAAACTATACAAAGATCAACAGAAAAATATTGTGTTTATTAACTAATGTCAATAATGTATAATCAGTAATTAATAATTAATAACTATATTGTTGTATTAAAATGAAAAAAATAATAGTTAAAAAAAAATAAAAATCTATTGAATACCTAAGATACCTAATACCTTCGTTCAATCTGTCTTCTAAAAAGTTAAATAAAATAAGAATAGTAAAGTAACTAATGAGATTTAAAACATTTCAGCCTATTATTTTTATAGTTTGGTTAATATATAACAATATAATATGTCGCATAATTTGAAATAAGAAATGGATCTTCAAGTAATAATTATAATGATTAGTGGTGCAATTTGATTTTTTGAATTTGAACTTAGTTTTAATTTAAATATTTTAAATAAACATTGTTTTAAGTATGGTTTGTTCAAATAAGGTTTGATATTGGGTGGAGATTTCATGGTATTACATATTGCAAACTGCAGTGTTAATGATTTGATTACATAACTAAAAATTAATTTCTCAATGATTAAAGCCATAAATTAAAGTAAAATTTAATTAATATTATAAATTAATTACCTGGTGTTTAGGACGTAATTGTCAACTGGAACCGTACACTGGTTATTTAGTATACGCACTTACACAATATTTATTTTATTGATTTATGACTTGTACTGACTACTATTACAATAAAACAATTCTCAACAAATTATACATGTATATGGAGGACGGAGTGGCCAAGCGGACTAAGGCGTCGGCTGCAATGCAGTCGACCCGGGTTCGATTCCGGCCACGGGAAGCATTTTTCTTCGGACAAGTCACGGTGTCCGGAGAACAAGTGCCGCCATCCCCTCCCGGGCATGGCAGAACCTAAGGGTGCCCAAATCGAAAATTCTGCCATAACAAACATACACGTGTACCCTCCCCTACAGTACCACAGGCTAATGACCTAGTAGTTGAAGCTTTAACCCTAATTAAAAAAAAAAAATTATACATATTTATTAAAAATACTAGAGTTCTTATTTGTTTGTTTTATTATGTATTTTATTAATGCAAGTTATTTTATTCTCCAAGTATTAGATTCTAATATAGTATTTCACTATATTTAATAATAGTTTAACTTCAATTATGTTTCTAAAAATTTATATAAAAATAATATATATATATATAGATTATATATATATATAGTATATATAATAGAGAAAAAGTTCGTTTATTTTTATCTATCAGTTTTAGAATACATAATTGAAAGTTAAAACTATATTATTTATAACTATAATTATATATATATAAATATATGTACTATATATTGTTTTATTATCTAAAATAATTCCAAAATATATTTAACTTGTCCATACACTTTTCGTCAATTTACGTTGTTTGGTGACAGTATCATACAAAACAAGTATAATATAGTTATAGATCATATATTATAATGTGTACCTAAAAAAATACTGTATAGAATTGAATCTTGTTTCTATAATACTAATCTAAAGGGTATATTTAGATATAATATAATATATATATATAATACACATTCCATTATCATATATTGTATCTATAATATATTATACTTGTTTGTATGATACTGTCAACAAACAAAGTAAATTGACGAACTTTTTATGGTACAAAGTTAAATATATTTTGTAATTTATTTTATGATAATAATAACTAATAAGCATCACAGATTTTCCTTACAGCTTTTTAGAACATAAATGAACTCTTTCATATTTGAATTAATTAAATTTAAAATTTAGAACAAAGAAAAGTTAATCTAGAATTCGGGAAATTAAGCCTAAACTAAATAAATTACATCAATTTTTATATTATTTTTTTTACGATTTTATTGATTTTAATTATTTGTTATCAAACAACTAATACCTAATTATAATACAATTTGAAATCCTAATTTTCATTAGAATTATATTTTATTTTCATTAGTTAATTTACTTATAATACGACGCATCAATCCCCTATTGATGCGTCGTATTATAAGTAAATTAACTAATGGGGTATCAAAGTGGAATATCAACATTATGGAAATAATAATAATTATACCATAAATACGAATTAAATATAAAATAAATAATGGATTTTAAAATGAGACATTATTACAGGGCACGTTTCTTATTTTAGCGAGGAGCCGTATAATTTCTCACTACCACGATAGCAGTGATGACCGTCATTATTGGAGTCTAGAGATTCGATACGACCACGGTATAAAATCATATTCTCCAACGACGGTAGAACATAATAATATTATGTGGGTCTAACTGCAACGTGGTGTGCAGGTACATATATAATATTATACTGCGTGCAAACCGTTCCGGTTTCGTTATAAGTACAACACACGTTGCAAGTATTTTTTACCTACCTACCTACCTACCTAGATCTATACTCATCCTACAGTCCGGGATATCTAATAATATTATAGCGATAATTTCGAGAAAAAAAAATATATAAACCTGTGAGCAAATCTCAACGGGTAAATGCGATGGTACGAATACCGTCGGAGTGCATTATTATTATTATTATTATTATTATTGTATCATTCCGTTCATAATAAAGATTTTATGTATTTGGGACGTTCTCGCGGAACGGTATATATAAGTCGTGCACACTCCGTTAGACACAACTAGGGCAGATATTTATATGCTTTTGCGCCTCTTCATTGGTCGGTCAAAAAATTACCTACCTAGCTTAACTACACCGAAGTCGTCTAATGATCCCGTACGTGTACGATTATATCTAGAGTATATATAATGGCATGCCTTAGGATTTCGTCCGTTTTTAACGTAAGTACCTACGTTGTTTTTAGAATTTTGTTTTATTATTAGATAGATATAGTTAGTAAAAGAACTTGTAAAACTTGTACACCTAGTACACGTGTAAATATTGTAAATACTGTAATTGTCAGAACTATAACCTGTATTGTTAGCCCATTACTACAACTCAAATGTATCATCCCTATAAACACACCTGAAACATCGTTATGACCGTAACTATAATGGCCTTAGATGCAGGGTTATTTTCTTTTTCGAGATCAATAAAAAAAAAAAAAAATGTAAGAAATATAGTTGTTCAGATTGCAGAAAAGTAAAACTCGCTATCCAATAGTAAACATTTTTAACAACTCTTTTTTTTTTTTTTAACAGTCATTATATATAAGTAGGTATGGTGTAGCCGTTTAGGTGTAATATTAGGTACTACATTATAAACATTTTTGTTTTACTATTTTACTATATATTTTTTAAAGATTACGTTTTTAATGGATATTTTAGGTATAAATAGACCATTAAACTTTGGCTTTAAAATCACATTATTATATTACATAAGAATTATTAAGTAATGTTTTTAAAAGCATATTTCGGTAAATCGTAGGGTGATGTACATATATCAGCATTATCCATACATTAAGTTGGCTTTTACATTTTAGAGCTTAATATACCTATATAATTCTGTACCCTATCAAGGAATTTACTGCTGCACATACACTCAGACTAAATTCATATATATATATATATATATATATACAATTTACCGTACAATTAGGTCGAATTTCTAATCTCTACTTTAATCCGTTTAACATAATATTATTTGATTACCTACTACATTATCGTCTATAGCGTAAATAACATTTCTTACGGAAAATAATTTTAACGGTTGGCCCGTTATATACGCACTGTGTGTATAACCATACCAATTGGAAAACGTATTTCACACGACCCGTACAATAGACCACGAGAAATAATGCATTTTCGTTACAAGCGGACCGTAAATAACGGTTTATGATAGGTATCGTCATAGAGAACAGAAGAGTCTATACAACTATGTGCGGTTCCTTTATTAATTTGTTACACTATGACTCGTAGAGTCCCGTTTAATCACGATTTTAACGAGGTCCTCATATCGTGATATTATTATCCGCATTCAAAGCATAAACAGCTGTTGGATTAACTCATCGTACTCAAGTATTTAGATGAAAACACAGATATTTTTCGTGATTTGGCCTGTTGAGCGCCTTGCCGTCGTGCTTGCAGAGTCATATTGTTATGAGAAAACTATTTTAAAATGTATATTATCTGTTTAAATATTTTAGCTATTATAGAGCTTCATGGATATTGTTCAATTTGAATACCTAACAGTGTTTAAAGTATAGACATTATCAGGGCCGGATCAAGGTATATACTTGAGCTAGGCAAGAGCGGCACTTTAGTGGCGGCCATCAGGGGGACGGAATTTTCAAAAAAGTGATAATATTATTATTTTAGGGACGGTGAAATTGTATTTTGTCTAGTGCACTATTTTCGCTTGAGCCGGCCCTGGACAGTGGATATTATAATTATGCACTGAAACAAAATATAGACATCGATAGGCCGTCGAGTTTGGGTGTAGGTATATATTGTGATAGCTGCAGACTGCAGTGCAGGTACATAATGTTTTTATGTATATTTCTTACGAGATAAGACTTACAAGTATAAATATGACTGATTCGGATACTTATAGATTAGGTAAGGTCAGGTCAATAATTGAAATCCGTTAAAAATTTCAGGGGGGGCTAACATTTTAAATATCAATGTGAGCAGGGGCCCACACAATTAAAGAAACTGTATATTTTTTTTTGCTAAGCCCCATTTTAATTCTGTAAAATGTGATGTTCTTTAATGTTTGTAACAAATAAAAGTGTTAAATTTTTAATGACACTTTTATATATCTGATACATTTCACTGTATTCAGTTACAGAGTAATGGTGGGTAATCATTTTAAATAGTTTTCTGTCTTATTAATTAGAAGATTTTAATTAAGAAAACTAAGTGTAGGAAGTGTAGTAAATAATCATTATAAATACTATTAACTTGTAGTATTATTTTTCACGATTGTTTTTTGTATAAGGTATATTACTAAATAAATGTGAATTTTATAAATATTAAGTTTATGTATGATGCAATGGCTTAATCATAATGCTCTATAATTATAAATTAAAATTTTAAAAACTTTTAAGACTATTAGCTATTTTTTATGATAGGTAGTTAAACTTTATTATTTATTAACTCTACATAGTAGAGCACTTATTATGTATCTAGGATTATAGTTGAATCTACTTAAAAATAAGTGAAGAATTGGAGTTTAAAAATATTATAATTAATATAAAATAACAATAAATGTATCCCTTTAATAGAAATAAGCGATATATTATATATATTATTTATAAATTTAACAAGATGCTTTATGTGATCATAACATATTATTCACTTATAATTGTATTTATCGAATTTATTTTATTTAGAAAATTCTATAATATTATTAACTATTAAGTACTACCTAAGTAAGTATTAAAAATGTATGTGTCTTAAACTATCATATCATTCATTTATTTTTTTGACTTTGTACGATTCAAAAATTTCAAAACAAATTAATTTTAAATAAATTATAAATAATATATACTAATAAATACAATAACACTTCATACATAGTTCTGTTAATTACTGTATATAAACTAGTGATTAACTACAGAAATATTTCAGAAAATTTGAAATCCAAATATTATGTTAATAAATTGTGCAGTTTATTTTCAATTAAGATAGTTGTCGTCTGGAACTTGAAAAGTTTTTTTGATAGTGAAAAATTTAATGTGACATGAAGTCATGAACGTGTTGAAAAAATATAGTTAATATTTGAAAAACAAATACATAATATAGTTCCTTCACTCCACTCATAATTTCCAATTAAAACATTTTTAAACAAGTTTCATATACATTTTGAAAAATAGTTTGTATTTTGTGAATATTACATTTCATGAAATATCAATTTTTTGACGAGCTTTGTTATATCATAGTGAACATTTTCTTATCAATATCGTTTGAAAAATATAATATTCATAAATGTATTTAGATGCGCATTAAAATTAAATGTTTTAAAATATTAAATAACTATGAAAATGTATTGACTAATTTATATTGCACTTAATGTTTGCATATTAAATAAAAAAATCTAGAAAAACAAACACAATTATTTCTATTACAAAAAAACCCTTTAATTGGAAAACCTACTTAGGGACCGTATAGGAATAGGTAACTTGATTTTTATACAACTTGTATTTTAATTACGATTTTGAGTCACGTTTTAGTTTCAATAAAATGGGTAAAATAAACTTACCTCTCGAATTCCAAGTATGTGTATACGTATAACTATGTTTTACAACAATGCACGACAAAAGTAAAGCAAAAACAACGAAATCGCGTAAAATATCCATTTAAAATGTTTTGTGCAGTAGGTAGGTAGTATTGATGGATTTTCTTTTTTTGTTTTCGATCCGTCCGATGTCCTACAATGACAATGCACTTAATAATATTATACAATGCCGAATAGGTTTACACCTCTCTTAAGGCCCTGTTTGTCCAGATGCGGGTTTTATCACTACATTTACATTTAACGTCCTTAAAACTATGAATATAATAATATACTATACACTACATTATACACTGTGCTCAATGGTTCGTGTGTTGGTTACACGTAGCTCAGAGTCTCTGATTGTTATTTATTATTTTTTATAATTTATTACACATGGTCATAAAATATATCGTAATAAGTCATATTCTATATGCATTGGCAAATTGTTTATGTGCATTAATCATGCAGGGCTACCTCATTTAAACGTCATTACTTTTTTTGTAATTATTGTGAAATCTTAATGTACAAACCATAATATTTAGTGTCTAAGAGTTGGCTTGGATATAACCCATATTCAACGTTATTTATTGTTGATCGGGAAAATCAATATTATGTCCAATCATTGCTTTAGTATAGAGTATACTTCAAGATCGATGTCCATACTTTTTGAAATAATGGAGTTTCTTGGAATACTGGAATGTATTTTTAAAAATGTCTGTGTGTACAATATTATTATTTTTAACCAATCACGGTTATCTACTTAAAATAGGTAACCATGTTAGTGTAACCAACTAATTGCATTACTTAGATGACTAACAAGAATATAAGATAACATAAATGTCATGCATTTTTGTTCGTGATTAAAAATGTTGAAAAATGTAATACAATAAGGCTCCTTAAAAGTAGCACATACCCCAGTCAGAGTATTTCAAAACTACACTCATAATTTTTCTTTTATAAGCGTTTTAAGTTCAAATGTTGACAAAATTCGTCAAAATCACAAACATTTGTAAATTATTAAAAATGAATCAAGCTTTTTTATTTATTCAAATAGCTTGACAAATATTTGATATAAAAATACTGTAGGTATTCATGTTTAATGATCTATTATACTTTTTAGTGTATACATATTTTCAATCTTTTCACAATAGAAGTTATTAATGCAAAATCTTTTTAAAAAGAGAAGTTTTTTCATAGGTTTGTTAGTCTTAAATAGTTAAATAGCCAATGATAATATACATATCCCACAGTCCACAAAAATATCAAAACAGCAAGACTGAAAATTAATGAATAAAATAGTTAAAGTTAAGTTTAACCAAGTTACATTTAATGAGTTTAATATTGTAGATTGCCGAAGTGCTGAATGCATTACTTATGGATTTCAATAGGGATTAAAATAACGTATACAATTAAAACTATATATGCATTTCAATAGAAAATTACAATTTACCCGAACGTAGGTATTAATTAAAAATCTCACAATAATATGACACTACCAGATAACCAAGTTTGACGTTTAAAGAGACGTTGGTGCCGAAATATTTTAAAAATAAACTAGCAAAAAATTAATCTAAATAATTCATATCTTCAGTTAGTAAGATTCTATCATTGTATCTTTCTGTTATTTTTCTGTCAGTTACTCTTATAATATTATGTAGGTACCTATTATTTTACTACATATTTATTACTGTTTTTGTGTCTAATATAATTTACTTATTTATTAACTTACTATTTACTTTTATCAAATTTGCTTATTTTCTTCTGTATAGATGCATGGATTGTAAATATTTATTTATTTAAAAAAAATCTAACTTAATTAATACACCTTTATTAATCTATTTAAGCTTAAATTCAAGTCTCAACTTATCTTGACGAGTAAAAAATTAGTTCAGTTTCTCAGCCTTGCCAATAACGGTAACTATTTTATTAGGTATAATAGGTAATATTATTATGTAAAATATAAATAATTACCAAACGCATTTTAATTAATTTTACTAAGCTTTTCAGATGATAAAAAAAAACCATGCCTTACGGAAAAGAAGAATTGACGTTTCGAGACACTTATTATACGTATTTGCCTTTTTAAGTATGGTTCGATGATGCATGTGTCAATTTGCTATGCTCAAAATCCATTCGCAAGTATTTCTGTAGTACGTAAGCAAGTTATACCTTCTTCAATATATTCCATAACGCATATGGCTTTGAAACTAAGTAACCTACAAACAAAGTATATAAATAATTGATAAAGTTTTCACGTACCTATATCAATATAGGGTGTTATAATTACATTCTTTTGAAGAGGTGTCGAGTACCTTTGTACATTCGTGTGCGAGCGAGAAGAAAGTATAAATTTCAACGACCTTCTTATAACTCCCAACTTTTAGTCCAATTAAATATTATATTTTATTTTGTTTTGTTTTTGTAAATTTTAAATTTCTAATCGGGAGTATTAAAAAACAAGTATTACATTACGGTTATGACTTATGATTTACAGACACTAAATAATACTTAATTTTATACGAAAGGCAGTATTGACTGATAATCCAAGTAAATACCACAGGATAATATTGCTAATTATTTTATGAGTAAAAATATAACGAACGAATGATAATTTTCCAGTCTAGTAAAATTAGTTTTAATCAACAATAATGAAAAATTTTTTATTTTATCAACATTTGATATATTTATCTAAATTCTAAAATTTAATTATAGAAATTATGGAAATCTTATGCATCGCAATACTCTAACAATCTATTTAAAACACAATCGTCAAGTTTACTATATTCAGTATGTTTCTTATTGTAATACTTTTTATGAAGATTGTTGTTTTTAAATATTTTCAGTATTTAGAAGTACATTCATTCCAAATAATTGATAAAAACCTATAATTTCTTGATAAATTAAATTAATTTTTTTGACAATACCAACGTTTTACTTTTTAAAATATTTTATTGATTGATTTATTTTGATAAAGGTATACTCAATAATCATAGAAAACAATAGGTTTCTCCACATTTCTATGAACTGCTTATAGAAGTAAAATAATTTGAATTTTGAAATCGAATATTTTTTTTTTAAAACTCGTAACAGCCTTGATGCTTTAGTAATATTTACAGAACGGGTTGACATTGATAAAACTTAACTTGGAGGATACTATTAGGGTTTTAGATTTAAAAAAAAAAACGATAACGTACCACGTCTCAACTATGTCACGAGTCCAGTGTATTTTCAACATAGACCTCACACTGAGTATAAGATTAATTATTTTCAACCTCTTGGAGTAGGTGAGGGGATTACCAGGTATTAGTTGGCTTACATTTTTTAGGAATCAAATGAATGTAAAATGTATTTAGGGATAACAATTTTTGTTTCTGTACGATATGAAAAATAATTGTCATTATTTTCGGCTTGTGTTGAAATGTATTGTTGTAGAGGTAACATTTTTTTTATTACGAATTTCAGTAATTGTTTACGTAATTACATAAGTATTCAGCTTTTACGTACTAATATTTTATCAATATTCAGTAATAAATAATAACAATGTGAATTTCGTACCCACTACCCGCATAGAAATAGAAAGTTTATTTAAATGTCCTATCATTTTATGTATAAACAATAATAACAATCAACAATCATGAATACATTTAATTATTACTACATTTTGATAATAATAAAAAAATGTGTTAACTATTACAACTTACAAGCGAGGTAATAACCTTGTAGTTGTAACTGATGATAATAATAAATAATAATACAATTATAAAATATGAATAAATAAATATTTAAAATCCAATTTACATTGAACTCATTTTAAAAATAACAATGCATTTATTTAAAAATATATTGTTTAAAAATAAATAACGATAAATGACGTACTTCTATACGTTTTGAAATTTTGTAATGAACTATTTAAAAAATAATATTTTAAAATTAATTTATGCAATTGGAGTTGGAAACTAATATTTTGCAACAAAATACATTTATATTTTTTTAATAATTATATTAAAATATGCCCAAAAATATTATAATATTTTATATATTACTATTTATTATACACCTATATTATATTATATCGGAGGTATATTATAATATAATAATATGATTTCTTCTGACCAAATTTACATCGCAATAGCTGATACCTTGTATTAATTCTTAAATTTTTAAATATATTTATATAATAAATCCATCTCAAATAATAATCGTTTTAATAAATACTCTAATATGTATTACATGATTGATGATTCCGTACGTTTCAAAATTAAGATTTTATATTATGGTTCGCAATAAATCTACACGTTACAAGGGTTGTTTTTCGACCTGAGTGTCTGGCGAGCAACGGAGCAAACACATTACAGTTGGTGTTTGTTATGTCGACCATAATCGACAGAGAGCGTATCTATTCTATTTTACACCCTTTTACCTCTCCCTTTCTCGCAGACATTATGTTCTGCTCCTAACGTTTCTACCCGTCCTTACTATTTCCTATATAACCAGGTATTTGATAACTTCCTGTTGTACACCGCTGAACCCTAAATCCCCGTTAACACGGTGACATAATAATATATTCAAACCGTACCAGACAAGTTGAATTTTCAAGTATCCGAGTGGTTTATTTATTTATCAATATATTATAATATATTATGGCAAGTAACTTTTTACGAGTGTTATATTGATAGATTACATATTATATTATACCGTATGTAACAGAAAGAACTGACCAAAAAAAAAAAAAAAAATGATGCTACTTAAATGTATGACAAAAATTGTTGAAATTATATGATAAGTAAATAGTTTTAAGAATATACCCATGTTATAAAATTTCCAAAAATAATATTTTTAAAAAAGCTATTGCGTTCCAAATTGATTTTATCAAAAAAATATTGATATTTTAAAAAATTCTAAAAAATAAACTACTAGACTTAGATAAATGTTTTACCATCCAAATCGTTCTTAAAATCAGATTCACAAGTTTGTTATTTTGAATTTATTCAAAAAAATTTAAGTCCAATTTAAAATTTTTTATTTTCAGTATAAAAAAATAAAAATAATTTTTTTCCTCTTACACGTGTAGAGCAAGTGGCTATAAATTATATATATAAAAAAAAATTAAAAATAATGATTAGAACAAAAGTTATTCCAAAAGTCAGTTCTATCTGTTACACCATGTATATACTGTCGCATGTTGTATGTTAAGAGATTTGATGTTGACCCTACACAGAGTAATCAATTCAATAAATTACATATTAAATATAATAGTCAATGAGGGCAGGCAAACCTTTTGGTTTCTAAGTATCAAATAACATTGTTAATTGATATATTTTGACAAGAAGGTATATCTATATTAGTACTAATACTAATACTAATGAATAAATATTTAGTATAAAAGTCATTAGGATAAACTATTTCAAAATGTCATTACAACTGTGGCTATTTTGGATTTTGTATTACTATACCTTTACCGTGGTTTTAAAATATTGATCAATATTCCTTATCTAGGTAGCTATACATATATTAAGGTTAGTAATGAACATGGTGATATGAATGATATTTTGTTAGAATGGTTGTATCCGTCTCACACGTGTGCAAATTAGACCATAGTAATATTATAGTAAAATTATAACACATTACACAAATCGATTATATATTATTATGGAATTGCTTTTAGACCAGAACACAAATAATAAAAGTTAAATTAAACAATCAAACAATTAAACATTTTCGATAGTATATGGTATATCTTACATTAACCTTTTTAAAAATATCAACAACAAATTGTATATAACGTAATTTTATTTAACGTAGTCAGTAACTTAAAAAATGTAATTCCTCAGTTTATTATTCTTCACAATTTCACAAGTATAATTTTTATTAAATTTCCAATCTCGATAGTAGAAAGGTGACTTACTTAAAGAGTTAAAGCTCTTTGAACTGCTTTTTACCTATTGCTCTATGACAGTTAAACAAGTATTAATGAGTTATGAGTATATATACTATATTATACACCGTAAAACAATAAAAGTAATTATTACTTTATATAAATAAATAAGGCTTAAAATTATGAGATAGGTGTATAACAGCTTGATTAACTTGTATATAAAATTGCATTGCGAATTGTATTTCACAAAAAGTTATTATTGAAAAATCGACAAAATATTATTTATTATTAAATTCGATATAATAATATTCACTGAGAAATTTTCTAACTATTTTTTTTTTTTTTGAATGAACAATATGGTGAATAATATGATTATTCTCTTATACAGTTTTAAATTTTAAATACTTTATAAAATATAAAATATACATAGGTAACCATTAAACTAAATATACATGGTAGAACTGTATGAATTCAATAATATCAGTAAATACATTTTCAAATGGATTTAATAGCGCAATAACTAGTAATAAATAACTGTTAACGGTAATTAACGATACTGTTGATATAATTTAAGTAATAATTTATTAAATAAGGTATGTCACTTATAATATATGTACATACGCGAACCAACCAACTCGACTGATATCCAAATATTTACTCGTTGTAGGTAATAATATTATTTTGTCAGCATTCACGATTATACAATAATATTATGCGACACGTAATAATAATATTGTAACACTATCTATTAATATTATGATTGTGTTGGACTATCCAAATCGAGTTTTCACCAAATTCAAGAGCGTGGCGGTTCGGTATTAGTATTTTTTTTTTTTCACCACCGTTGAGCTCGTAGTCGGGTCTTCCGCCGCCACTGCCACTGCCACTGCCGCCGTCGTTCCTTGGACCTGAGCGTCGGACGGATCGTCAGGCAGTGGTGGCTCTAGGCCACCGCCGTCCTCTGGTTTTAGCAACGCCACTCCCATAGTGCCCATCCGGACGCAGTTGAAGTCGACGGCGAACACGGGTTTCTTCTCGGTCTGTGCTTCCATGCTCAAGCACACGTGAACGTTGCGGCCCACGAAGTACACGTTGCTGAACTTCAAACACACCCGGCTCCGGGTCCAGGCAGGCGGGAAGATCGGCACGCATATGGGTCGCGGATTCCTACCTAATGTATAACGTGATAATAAATAATATAATAATAATAATAATAATATAATAATAATATTAATAAATAATCAAGTTACGACGATCGATCGGTTAATGCGTCTAATATGCATAGACCATAATATTATACTATATAGTAGACGGAGCATTATAAGGCCGGCGGTGTTGGGTAGCTGGGAATTGGCATTACAGCGATGTATAATATTATAATAGGGGGACGAGGTGGCCGAGCGGTCGAACACGTCGTCTGCGGCGCTGGCGGTCGAGGGTTCGATTCTCTCGACCACTGGGCGGCATTTTTCTCCGGGCAAGTCACGGTGTCCGGAGCACAAGTGCCGCCATCCCCCACTCCGGGGCATGGCAGAAACCTACGGGTGCCCCAATAGAAATTCTGCCAAACACAACACACACGTGTAATAACCCTACAATTTCAAACCCTACTACCTACAATCATAACCCCACAATCAAGCTAATGGCCATAGTCGCAGGGCTTCAAAAAAGAGATCAATTAAAAAAAAAAAATACTATAATATAATATATTATAGTGTACGCAGTTTATTGTATCATCTACTGCGCATGTGCGTAGTACTACGGGTCTTCCAGAGCAGCGTAGAATGACAAGATCACGGGAACTACAACCATGCAGCTCCATCTATTAGTATATTAAAATAAGGTCTATGGCAGGGGTCACCAAATGGCGGCCCGCAGACGAGACAAAAAAGTAAAAATGTCAATACAGTGTACTCTCGGTAACTGGAACCTTATAAGTTATAACTCAAGTATAACTCATTTATACCTCAATAACTCGAAATTATCGATATATTGAACAATATAAAATTTCCCTTGAATAACAATAACACATTAAGATTTTGATAACTCGACATTTTTAGTAAGTCGAAATCCCCCCCCCCCCCTGTGATCTTCGATTTAACGAGAGTACACTGTATTATATGTTTGTAATTTATCATTTTTGTTCATTGGATTTTATCAACGTCTGCAATTTGATGGCCCCAATTTCCAGATTCCTAATGTGGCCCTACAAAAATATTAATTGGTGACCCCTGGTCTACGCTAATATGTCGGTTTAGTCCTATAGGAAAATGGATATTATATTATTATCTGCACAAGCCCCAATAAATAGTGATAACACCGTGCTTTGTAAAAAAAAAAGTACAGATATTCCAAAATATGTCCAGTACTTGCTACCTACCTATATGTTTTTATTCATGATTAATGTTTCTCAAATATTCTAAGACATAAAGAAAACAATAATTTAGGCACAACGCTCATGACATCAGATGCCTACAAAATACGTCACTTAACGTCATGCCTATACCTAGGTGGCGAATTTAGTATGAATAATTATTCAACCATATTATTGTTGTTATTATTATTCGACAAAATACGGAATTAGTATTATATTATATTATTATAATTGAAATAACGGCCAACAGTAAATTGCCAACAGTTTTTACGATGAATATTTAATTAGGTATAACCTATAGTTATTAATTTTACTACAGTCGCGTAACGTAGATATTCACTACTTCCCATACGAACTCTTTAATGATAGGTACAGAATGGATACCAGGCAATTTATTGTTGTACACCACACATGAAGGAAAAATCTTCATAAAATAGTCGTTTTACATGTAGCACATGGGTTATATATGAGAACGGACAATTCCAATGTAATCAAAATAATACGACGGTATCCACTTCCTTCCGGTAAAATGTTCTCAATTATTATTATTGGCTAACCATTATAAAATATTTCTACCAAAAAATAAACAAGGATCATTGAAATTCTACCGGTTAGAATTTACCTTATATACCTATCTTTACATGATCGCAATATATCTGCAAATAGGTTTTTTTTTTTTTATTACCGATAAAAATAATATTAAAACGAATCGATAAAATTTAGTAGGCGTAGAATGTAGTTTCTAGAATAATTTTCATAAAAGTAGTAGGAACTTAAATTTACAAAATATCACTTAGTTTATAAAAACATTTAAATAATCACGGTAAATTAATTTTGATTCTATATAGCATGTGTATAATATAGTTTAGAAAAAAACATTTAAAATTAAAGGTTGAAAGTAGGTTGTATGAAATATGTAATATGCATAACTCATTTCATTCAGGTTAGAATTTAGAAACTTACTTTACGAGTTTAAATTTGATTGTATCGTTTTATTCTATATTATTGTTATGGTTATGACACTTGTAATATTTTTAATTTGTTATGGTTAAACTAGATGTCATCTAAAGTGACATCTATTTTATTATGATAAAACATTATTTTCGAAGTAAAATGTGGTAAATTACGATAAATATTTTATTCGTTTTTAAATGATACTAAGTATAATAATATTATAATCGGTAATTTTTTTATTGAATACGAATATAGTAAATTACCTTACGGTAACTCTAAACTCTAAAGTATCTTTGAAGCACGGGTTAATTTATTGACTCACTAGTTTGATAGTAGGTAATTCAATTTAATACTAAGTAAAGGTAAACACTTGCAATTGCGTCACCTTTGTTGGAAACATTTTTATTTAAAAACTGATGACAATTATTTGATAGTATGCGTATTAATGTATTATAATATTGAATATACTTTCTATGGAAATTATTAACAAGATTTTAAAACAAAATGTTTAATACGTTTATTGAATTTTCGAAAATCTATTCACGCGCTGCCATTGCAAATGATTATCATAAATAAAAACCTGACATTTTGAACAGAATTCTGTGTTAATCTTACGAGAGTTTACTTATGCTATTTTCCGTAATAGACAAGACCATAATATACTTACGAACAATACTTATTAAATTTATAAAATGTAATCTACTTAGAAAACAAATCATTTAATAATACTGTATAAAATATATAGGCATTGACATTATGACATGAAAAATATTTATGCTCACGAAGTCATGAATAACAATTTTCAATATAATGAGTGACATTTATGAGCCAACGGTGCTGGCTGGTTAATGGCCGAAAAGATAATAACATAATATAGGATCTGTGTATTAGTCGCTTCAATAGTTTGACATTATAATTGAAATATGTGATTGGCCAAGATAACGGTTTCATTATGAACTAAATCCTCCATCATACGTAGTCCGGTAGTTTCCCATAAATAATTGATACCTAAATGTCAAGCGAAATTAGTTTATATCGCTGGTAATCAGAAGTATAATAATTGAATAGTCCCTTTATTAATACTACCATCAAAGCCTTTCAGGACAGGGTTTAGGTAGAAAATTAAGAAATATTATTTTTAGAGATGTGCCATGTGGACATGTGGTGGCATTGATACTACCTAATGGGTTTAAATTTTATGTTTTTTGTGAGCATTTTAGTGTATTATTAATCAATAAAGCAAACTTTAATATATTATTTATTTTATAAATGTTGGTTTCATTTAAAATTTTAAAACATAAAAAACAAAAAATATGAAAAATTTAAAGGTGTGTATAATTGCAAGTGGAGCGCCACACCTTTAATTTTTCATTATTTTTTTGTTGTTTTAGTGTTAATTAAAATAAATTTTTTAATTTTTATTTTATACTTTTATTAAAATTTTTTTTATTTTGTATTCATCCAAGACAAGGTCTATACAATTTTCAGATTTTGTTCTTCAAAAAGTGCTCAATCGAGCCCAGATTTTCACAAAGAAGACGTGAAACCAAACTTAAGAAAAGTGTTAAAAGATTATAAACCATGGTATGTACTGTCCATAATAGTATTATTTATGCAGGTATATTGTTATTTACACGTACATAATATATCGTGTACAATAATAGTATTTTTTACTGTGAATTGTGATTTAAAATAATATTATTTAATAGTAGTATTTTAATTTTATATGCTTTTATATCTATGAAATTCCGAGTGAATTGAGGAATATGTTAGTTTAATAATGATATAATCTTCGGTCAAAATCATTAAATTATGTTAAACAACTACCTATCTAATTGGGATGCACAAAATTATTTATTATGGATGCCTATATAGTTACATCTTACATCACGTCTAATAGTAAAAATTTCACTAAATTAATAATCATTGTAGAGTCGACAAAAATGTATTGTTTGAAAACAAATGTAATACGTTTATTCTAACAAACGAAATAAACAACAATATACAAAAATAAGCTATTGTTTATTTAAATTAATAGGTAGGTGGTATTACTTTATTAGAACAAATGACTACCTATAACCTATATAACAATATATTAGTTTGCGCAAAACCAAGTATTTTTGGAATTGAATTCTAATCGCATATTAAGTTAATTGTATATTTTTGAATAAAATAAGTTAATAGAAAAATTAATTATATGAAATTGTTGGGTTTATAATAACATTAATAATCTATTGAGCGGCCAACAATAGAAATACCTAATGTGCAATTTGAAAAAATTGTATTTAAATATTGTGTTAAAATATTTTAGTCAAATGTTTTTGTGTACCTACTACTATTATTCTAATATAAGTATAATAGCAGCAATATTTTATTGTTAAATATTACCTTTTGATTAAATGTATTAAAATCATATTCTAATCAAATAAATAAAACGAATAATAAAATATCATACGAAAGAAGTATAATCTTACGACTTACGACTTGCAACGTGCTTTGTTGTGGAATAAAAATGTAAGTTTTTATATTAATATTTTAAATAACATTGTGGTATAGATAACGTAAATGAAAGTGTAACATAAGTACCTAGCAGGTAGGTAATAGGTACTCATTTAATTAGCATTTTTAAAAATAATATTATATTTTTAATTCATGTTAGTTAATTAATTATGTGTTCATTCTAATCATGATTGATTTGTTTTAAATTATAATTGGTGGTATTTTTAACTTTAACTAAAAATAATGATAATTGTATACTTGAATAATTTTGCCTAATCGCTATTATCATTATTATTATTATACATATAATATGAATTGGATTTTCATTAATAATTTAAGCACTTTATTTTATTTCATAAACTCGTGTATATTATAACGACGAATTTTATATTAATATATTTAATGATATTTAAACTTACCCGATACATCTCTATTGTACACCGTGTAATCATTGAATAATATACGAACGTTGAATTCGAAGTCATCGGCGTTATATGTTATGTTGGTGCACAGCCGTTGCCGTATGTTAAGGTTAAAGTTTTGAAGTATATTTCCGCTACAACAGCTGCATTTGCTTTCTTGACATTTGCACGGATACGTAATCTCTCTCGACTCTGGAAGTTCATAAAAATTACTTACTCTTACATTTTTTTTTATAGATTTGAGTTATACGCACCCTGCTGCCATGTGATTTTTTATAAAATTTGTATTTTATGATAACAATAATGCTTTAAATGTATTTATTATTTAAACACGTTCAACAATATTATATTTGCGTATTTTTTTCGATACTTAATACATAATATTATAGTTAGCATTGAACGAATACATATACTTACAAATTATATAATATATTGATTGAACAACATATTAAGTTATTCAAATAAAACCAATCCGTACAACTACAATGGATAATAATAGATCGAATATAATATTATATCGGTCAATAAAAAATTATTTCTTTATACGAAAGTTGTAACTTTTTTTTTTAAACATCTGACAAGTTATAAATTTACTGTAGTAGTTTTTATTTTGAAAGAAATAAGTTTTGTTAGAAAAAAATGACCAACTTTGGGCGAAACCATTGTATTATTATTAGGTACAGTAAGTCCAGGAAATAACAAAGTAAAATAGTTTAACATTGATCGTATTGAACTAAAAATCCTAATCTAAATTTAAACGTTATAAAATATCACTATGTAATATTAAATCAGTATGACAATACTTACCAGGTGAAACATTTGTGGACAAGGCATTGTTCGCTTCATCGCCGAACACGTGGCCCGGGACAATAATCACGAGGGCCGAGGATAAAACGATCAAACGGGCTGTAATCATGCTGACGAGTGAATGTCGTCGACAACCGATCGAACACGTAGAAATCGATTTACTATGGTGTAAGCGACGTGTACACACAGAACTCCGGCGAAGAAAAAGTTAAAGTTTCACCTTGTTGTGATATTATTTTCGTGTGATATTTGAATTTCTCCATATCTACTATACTGCTGGCTCAGAGTGAGTAACGTCAGCTCCCTGCCATTAAATATTGTCTTATAAAATATGAGATACGGAGATAAATCTGAGAGTGGTGTGTTTGGATCGAAAATGACTAAACATGATGCAAATTTCATTACCCGCGAAACCGGACATACATCCAACGAGTTTTTAAAAACATGTTTAGATGTAGAATATATTATTATTATTTTCAAAGACAATGTATATGTTGAAGGTTCAAAATGTATTTAACCATGGGTCTCCAACTTTTTTTTACAGTGGGCCGATTACCGAATTACCCTTATCGGCGCCGTGAGCCAAAATTGTATAGAGAGACTGAGAAAGATTTGATAATGAAATTTAAGAAAGATAATAAGAATAGTGTTATTATTATTTTATATAATTTATTAATCATTAAACTATGATTAAGTTGTTATAATATATTAAACACCTTTTATTTTATAATTTCCGATTTAGTGTAAAATTAATAAATTCAAAACTAATATATTATTTTCTAAATATCAGTTGGCTTGGCTGGTTGGAACCGGCTCGAAAGCGTAGGTTGGAGACCCCTGCATTAAACCACAGGACATATTTTATTGAGAGATTTAAGTAACTAGAATCTAGATGACATCTGTAAAATTTAACTTTAATTTAGTGATGGTGATTTTAAAACGATAAAAACACAATAATTGAGCACAATTATAGGAGTGTCTTAACGGATGAAAATTTCAATGCAAATTATGAATGACTATAGGTAGAACTATATACCTATTCATGACTTTACATTTTATTCACATATCCACTGTGTTGAGCCTAAAACAGTTACATAAATACATAATGTATTATATTAGAGTCTTGAACATTTTAAAATGTAGGTAATTTGTTTAATAAAAACCTTAAAATACGAATAATTTATAAATTTAGAATCACTTTTTTGAAGTTATATTTATTTATATCTTTAATTAAAAAAAGATTGACATCTATTTCCTTTGGCTCTGTATAATGTTACTCTGTTTAGTAAATAACATATTTCTTTTTACGGTGGAGTATAATAAGTTACCTACATCAAATAGTATTGACATAAGCATTATACTGATTCCGAGCTCAGTATTTTACCCGGATTCCTGATATTGCATTACATAAATGCAATCAAAAGATATAAAAAAGAGATTTCCTACGTTTTATGGTATTAATTTAATATGCATATTGGCTGTGCTCTGTGCCTCTGTCTGAAAAGTTTAGTTGATATTTGAATATTATTCTATAAAAGTATTTTTACTAGTGATACTTTCATGGGCGGAACTAGGATTTAGAGGTAAGTGTATACTTAGGTACTTAATGTTTTTAAAATGCATTACAATATTACAATATTACCTATAGTTATAATATTATACATTCTATGTTAAATGTTTTGTGCATAAGTCGTCTGGTTGGTCTTCATGGTCTTGTTGTCAAGATAGTTGGTCATTTAGTCCGTCTCGAATGCTTTTAATTGATTTGTCATCCATATTTAATATTTATGGGTAGGGTAGTCCCGTGTCGTGTCCCGTGTTGTTTATTTTGCATGAAGCAGGTGTCTTAAAATATAACATAATCAACTACATCAGTCTATACTACAAATATAGGAGTACCTATTTAAAGGTAATAAATATTAAGTAATAATAAGAGATTTATTAGCTTATGAAATAAATGATAACTAATTTTTAATTTACATCTGATTCAAATATACTTAATAATAAACTAAATGAGTTAAAAAATGTCCTATACACGACTTTTTTTTAATAAATGTAAATATGTACAACAATATATTATTATTTAATTTCAATGGAAGAACTTAATTTGTATCTTAATATGTATTTTATTTTTTAAACCTCTAATATATAGGGGGACTGCGTTACCATTACTCTCCTATTCAGCATCGGTTGTTCAGCTATATTCAAACAGAAGTTTTGAAAATTGAATGATTTAAAGTTTGAACTAATGGAACTGAAAGTATGTCAAGTCTTTATTTTTAAATTTGGAAATATATAAATACTGATACATCATATAGATATAATGTGATAAAAAAATAGTATTATTTTCACAGTAAAGTTTATATAATTGTTATTGCTTTTTACAAGTTTCCAAAGAACGTCAACAAATCATAGTTTTCTTCAAATTGTTGTAATTTACCTTTAGTAACCTATTATTTTAAAATTTCCAACGACGTAAAAATGACTTCATCAAAGTTTATTTGTAAACTTTATTCATGACTTCGTGTGTAGTAAACGTTGGCAGCAAATAATCATTTGGCTGGGCAATTTATTCAACTTTGTCACACATCATAAACATAATTTTGTCGGAGTACCTATCATTTAAAAGTCATAACATAAAAATACCATCTTATGTTTTAAAAAAATATATCAACAAACTATTTAAATATCAATTAAGAAAAATCTTGATATTCATATCCCTTTGATTGTCATTTTAATATAACACAAGAGTAGAGTTCCAGCAATTGACTGTCAAGGTGTATACTATCAAATAACAAAGGTTTCGGGTGCTTATTTACGAACATTAAAAGTCAAACTTTCAAGTGAATAAATACACACTATTGTTATTTGTAATTAAAACTTTTAATGGTTAAAAACTTTATTCATCTCAACAGTTATTATTATTAAAAATAACTCTGAGGTATATTTTTTGTTTTTATATTATGAAAAAGTATCTAACATTATATATATTGTTAGATAAAATACAATAAGTATGCCATATACTTATATACAACTATTGACTGTTTACCTATGTTAAAATAATATTTTACAAAACAAAATTGATGTGTTTCTGATTTGTTGCTATTTCGTTTTAATATTATGTTAATTGTTAGTTTTGTCGAAACAAAAATTTAATAAAATTTAATAAACCTTAAACAGCTGGATTAAATTATTAAAATTAACAATGTATATTTATCAACAGGTATAATTTATGTTTGTAAATGTACAGACTTATTTGAAATATATCAAAAATTGTTTTATACATGCACATATCTTAAAAGTAAACCTAATATTTTTTGATCAACTGTTGCTATGAACACTTAACATTTTCAGACATGGATTTAACGTCATCGGTAACCTTAATATATAAAAATAAACATAAATTAATTTTAATACATAAACAACTTTTCATTTGTTGCACATTTAAAAATATATTTTATTTGAAAAAAGTCTCAATATAACCAATTAATGATAATAGAAATATTCTGAAGTTACATCCTCATATATCGGATGTGAAGCAGCTAACACAAACTAGTTATGCAGTTATACTCGATTAATTCTGTAATTTATATTCTATAATAAAATATTTTTGTAAATATACAAAGAATATTATTAGGTAGGTACTTAAAATTATTGTATTTTACTTCTAAACATCGAAACTTCTAAACAGCTTTCTAAATTATAACAAAATTCGTCAAATTTAATACCACCATAGCGATTGTTCCATCCTTCAGTTTGGTACTTTGGTTATTAGTACATCGTATATATAATGTTACATCAAATACATTCCAAACGGAACTATCTTTAATATTTACATCGGAAATAATATTAATAACAAAAATGTTCAACTATCAAATAATAAAAAAAATCTTAAAAAGAGATATCTTTTAAATGTAAAATTGAAAACTCATTCGCTTCATATTATATTCTACAAAATGCCTGAACCGGTATGTCATTCATAAGCTTCTACGAATAACATTTCTATATAAATATTTTCCAAGATCTAACAGTCGTCTATACAGCCAGCCTACACATTTTAATTTATCGTCGTTGTATTCATGCCCTCTAATTTTTTGAATGCCAACTGAAAGCATGAATTGGTACTAAAGAAGAAGACATTATACGTAATGATATTATGTTTAAGAAAATATAATTTGGTGAGTAAAATTATGGACCGATAAGAATCGTTTTAAAAATAGAAATATCGTATCACTATCCCCGACCAAGGTTATCTACTTGATAGTAGATAACCGTGTCCCTGACTAAGAGTTAACATTAATAGTATAATTAATTAAGCAGACTAGGTATTGGGATTTGGACACTCTTATTGCTTGACTCGCCCAGAATAATGGAGGGTTGTGAATTCGTGGTGTTGATTACATGAAAGAAATAATTAGACTAAACATTAGAACTTTGTCAATAGATAAAGATAACTGATATTCAAAAGCATAATAAGTACATATATAACGTATCATACTTAAATTATTTGGGTAGCGATATTTATATATTTTATTTTAACTTAAAAATATCAAAATTTTAAGTGATTGTATGAATTTTGTAATAGTGAAAATTTTAGTGGAAATTTAGTACGATAAATAAGAATATTATATGGTTATCGATAACAATAAAATAAATATATAATAATATATTATATTATGGAAAATGAAAAAAAATTTATAATTTTTATTTTTAACTTGACACAAGACGACTTTTCACTGCATCGTAATAATGTGAAACGTTATTTCCTGGAAAAAATTATTTTGAAATTTATAGTAATTTTTTTAATGTAAATTATAGCGATTTCAAGTTTTTTCATTGAATACTGATGGGCTAAATGATAAGTGGTTAACTGGTAACTGCAGTTTAACATAATCCTTTAGTAGGAGTGTAGGACATAGTAATATGTAATACATCTAAACATACTATGGCAAGAGTATGGTATACTTACTCTTTTACTATCCACAAGACACAGCAAATCATAGTGATAAATTATTATTCGGAAATCGTATGGTTCACGTTATCATGGTAGAGTGTGAAGTCGCATTCAATGTTCAAAAAAACTTATCATATTATGGTGTTACCTCTCGTATGGAGTTACCCCGATTTCCCTTATATCAATACCATACATTATTGGCAACATATTAACTAACCGCGGTTATTCTGGCTATAAATTATTAGTTTGGTGTGAATTAACAACAGGTGAAACAATATGTTGACTTGTGTAAACTGTGGTGGATGACATCCTCTGATTATATAAAGTGTTACATATATATTAGTAATATATATAATAATTAATATATGTATATATGCATTGGCGCAAATGGGGGGGGCTTAGGGGGACGTAGTCCCCCATTTTTCTGCCAAGTCCCCCCAGTTCAAAAGTCAGTACTCAATACTGAGCATTTATAATTGTTAGAAAATATTATAGGAGGGGCTTAGTCCCCCCAAAATAATTTGGCTATTTGCCCCTATGTATATATATAGTAATATCATCAACTAAGATAATATAGTTAGTTAATCGTAATATAAATACAAAATATGTAAAATAAAATATCCTTAGAAATATAGGTCTCAGCCACGGTCTCAGCTCAGAATCATTTTTGTTAATGCAATTGTTGATGAATGAATTCAAATTTAACACTTCCATTACAGTGACTTACTCAATGACGAGGCGTACAATCGACTCCTATAACTATAAAGCAGTGTGACATCCCATGTTTTTTTTTTATAAATTATACAATTTAAACGGTTTAGATTTTATTGTTCAGGTTTTATTTTATTTTAATTTATAATTTGAATAATGAGTTTAGAATTTGGTTCTGCATTGTACTATACCGATAGCTACGCTGAAGTAGTAAATTGTGTAGTATATCTCTGCAGTATATATCAAGTATTCAATTATGAATACATAGCAATTATTATTAGTATTGTTCCACAAGTTTTACATATTAGTTGCTCATATTTTTCCATCAAGAATTCATGCGTACATTTTCAATTTTATTCAATACAAATTTAATAAAAATGAAAATAATATAAATTCATTTTTTTTTTTTAATTCCATGAATTCATCAAATGCAATTTAATCCTTATAAAGTATTGAAACGTGTGACTAAAAACACAAAAGAAAAAAATACTAATACAACTAAAGTATCTTGGAGAAAAGAAATATATTATACTATTTACCCTTTTTAAGAAAAAATTTCTTTTATGTTTTTTATTGACTTTCTTTTATCTTTTTATTTTTTATAATATTGGGTTTAAAACTAAACGCAATCATTAATATGACATTTGCAATTACATAACTATTTTCTGTATATATTTATCATTGAAAAACATTCGTACATGCAAATAAAACCAAAAAAAATATAAAATAAAACGTATAAAAAAGCTTTTTTTCAAAGAGATTTTCCCTACATTTCCGGTTTTAAAATATCCTCATTAACGAGTTTTCTTCTCAAGAGAAACGGCTTTAGGTGAACGGGTGAAGCAAGTTAAGTATTTTAAATATTACAAGAAAAGTACATGTATATTTTTATATACTAAAGGCTGTTGTTTGTAAATGTTTTTAAAACCGATCTTTTTTTCTTTGGTAATGATTTTTATTTTATGTGCAACGGACGAAAAACAATAAGTCAAAGGCTACACTATAAGCAAAAGAATTTTGCATTAGCATATACATGGGTCGGTGCGCAAGTATAATGGATTTAATTATTTTTTTTTTATGACTCACTGATTGTAACAAATTACTTAACAAACGTTACTGCAGGCACACGTTTAGTTGTTTAATTGTAGGAATAGTTCATATATAGGAAATGTCGTCTTTCGGTAAAGGCTTTTAAATTGTATACCATTTGCAATTATTGTAGTAACCAATCTTATTCAATTTATTTAAAATGAATAGATAAATTAATTTAAAAATAATAAAATAAAATGTTCAAAGGCTAAACTGAACTGAAATAAACATTACAGTTTGTGTAAAAGCTCCTTATATTGTATGTAAGTAAATTTTGGCACCTTCATTCCATAATACTAGATAAACGAATGTGGACTGTAAAATATGGTTATACGACTATTGTATCTAATCATCCATCTGTAAATTCACAGTGACTTTCGTTCCCATGGTTATAATACTATTGTTTATTTAGTAAAAATGTTACTATTATTTTTTTTATAACAATAGTACCTATTATAAATTTTTGACCTAGACTCATAGTATAATTTTTTTACTCATCCTTTATTAATATTTTTTGTTTTGAAATTAAATTAATTAAAATATATATTATATTATGATATTAATATGGTGGTGGTTATTTTTCACCACACATTGATAATAACTACATGACGTACTACCCAGAGATTGATTCATCAAATTATGTAATTGCTAATTTGAGAATTAGTATTATGTATTATTAATATTTATTATTAATTAGTATTATTGTGTTGATACCGGAATCCGGTATTCGTTTACTACTGGTATCTACTGTATTAAGTAACGGTTATGAGGCATTGATACATTTATTACAAACACAATAATTTTCAATTTAACTTAGAAGGTGGTTTCTGGTAGAAAATTGGATCTAGTCAGTAGGTACATTTGGGAGGTGAAAAGTGAAGATTCTCAGTTCTTAGTCCCTCTCGTCATACCGATAATGATGAGAGACAATGAAAATGTTATACCTACAATATGCCTATTATTTATAATTCTACGTAGTATTTTAGTTTATTACTTGAAATATAACATTAAGTTTTTATTTTGAAATAATAAAATGTATAATTAACTTCAAAAGTGTTCGTAAGTATTGTTTATTGAACTTCCTTAATAAATACGTGTTAATAAAAATTAGCTGGTTAAAAAAGAAAAATAAGATACTATATGAATTATTAATGTTTACAGAGATTCGCAGTTGAATGTAAAAATACTATAGTAAAATAAAAACCAATCACTGTAGGGAAAATTTAAATTTTTTACATTAAGCATAAAACTTATATTATGTGGTATATTTTTAATTTTATTTTACAGTATGAAGTTGAAAAACATCTCGAATGTGTGATAAAAATAATTTAATTTTATGGATTTTTATGACTTATGAGAAGTAATAATATTATGTATACAGATTTTAAAAACGATTTCCGAATTTCCTAATTTTGATCTAGTATTACATTAAATAAACGTAACGATAATTTTGACTTTGTATAATTAGTTGTGTTCAATCAAAAGCTTATCCCTCACAGAAACTCTGTTCACTCTTCTACGAAATATCCAAACCGTTATTAATATTATGCTTGGAATAGACCATTCTAATCTAACGTACAAATACCCTATGAGTGGACAAGAACAACCACTTGACGACTCATGAACCCTTTCTGTATCTGTTAAACATTCACTCACGGAATGAAACAGATGCAAACGATCATAGACGAGCTAAATATAATATAATAATAATATGAGATCTTCTAGCACCGTACCCGGAAGGCTGACACCACAACCTACCTAATTGCTCCATTTACCGGAATTATATTATATTAATATTAAAATTAACAATATCTAACTTGTGCCATTTTGATTGCGTTCTATATTTTGTTTCTTATTTAAATTATGTAGCTATAATTATGTAATATCAACTTAGTTATTACTTCTTAGTTCTTACTCATTAGTAACGCTGATGACTTTGCTTTTCATGCCTATATATACCTATAGTTATCAATAAAACAATTTAATATATTATATCATATAATATGTGATAAAGTAACTGAATACAATAATTGATTTAATTCAATTTACCCATTTTTAATTTAGCTCGGCTTAACCAAACGTTATTTTTTTATAAATTTAATTTGAAAAAGAAAAATTATTGCTCATTATACTATATCCTATACACAATATTATGTTCCTTATTAGTTCTTAGTTTCTTACTTCTTAGATATCTTTCATCTTATGGTTGGAAAATAATAGATTGATATTAAAAAAAAAGGTGCTCTGCTGTACAGTAGGTTACAAGTGGGTCACTGTATAATGGATGGTATTAAATTTGAATTCAATGATATAATATAATTGTATAAGAAAACGATTCTGAGCGGAGACGGTATGTCAGTCTAGGTATAAGACATATTATATACTTATCTATGGTATTAAAAAAAATTGACCTAAAATAGGTGCCTATAATAAATTCCAAATTAATCATATCACAATGTCCATTAGGTAATTATAACGCGTTATACATCTACAAAAACCGTGATACTATCATAGATATATAATAGTACACTTTAGAAGTTACAAGTACCCACGAATAATATTATTCAATCACAACAAAATAACTAAAATCGTAATTCTTGGTTTAAATATGAAATTTTATCTAAATTTGAAATTAAAATGTCTGTAAAAAATAAGTGTGTTCATATATTTTTTAGATTTTTTGGTTACAGTATGAACTATTTATGAGAACCTTTGTTTTAAATTTGCAATCCTTAGCTATAAAAACTGAGCATTTTATAATTTATTAATTTCAATGATTGATAATTTTCGAGATTTTGATAAATTTTGTCAAAATTTGATCTTTAAATGCTTATAAAAAAAAACTGTGCCTATGTATTTTTAATATTTTTCAACTCCTATTGTAACAATATATCAGGAGCCTTGTATTAAATTTTTACACTTTTTGGCCCAACATTAAAACTTTATTGATATTTATAGAAAAAAAAACTAAAAAAAATTGAAAGCTGTAAAGGTCCATAAACAGCTCAAAAAGAGTCAAAATATTTTCAAAATTGTATGGTGTATAGGAAATGTTAATTTAAACATTCAGTGAAATTTTCATGTATCTACAGTTATTTGTTTTTGAATTACAACAAAATAAGGAAATCGCTACATGGGAAATCGAGTGAATATTCAATGTTGTAAAAATTTGAATTTCAAACGCTCATAAAAATTTAATTTGACTTTCTTATAGACATTTTTCTTTTGATAAAGGTAGACAAACTTATAAGGAATCTTGTGTTTAATTTTCAAATCTTAGATTTAAAAAGAAAAATTTTTACGAATTCTTAACTCAAAATAATTTGCTAATTTTCGTGATTTTCCCATATTTTGTCAATTTTTGAACTTTAAATGCTTATAAAAAAAAATTGTGACTAAGGGTTTTTAATATTTTTCATCTGCCTTTGAAACAATATATTAGGAGCCTTCTATTAAATTTTCAAGCTTTCGCAACCAACAAATAAAATTTTATTGATATTTTTAGAAAAAAACTAAAAAAAAAATGGAAAATGAAAATGTCCCTAAACAGTTCAGAATAAATCAAAATATTTTGAAAATGTTATCGTGTAAATAAAATGCAAATATAAACAACCAGTGAAAATTTCATGTATATACATTCATTTCTTTTAGAGTTACACCAAAAACCAAAATCGATTTTTTGGAAAACTGATTTTGCGTAAAAATTCCCGTTTTTCCTTAATTTTTATGTTGTTTTTTCCCGGCGCTTGTGAAAAATACTATGAAATTTTTACTTTTGACCCCCCAAAGTACCAACTAGATTCACTTTTCTATCAGAAAAGCTAATGTTGAAGAAAATCCAAGCATTTTTACTGTTCTAAAACGTGATGACAGACACAAAAATTAAAAAAAAATTGAAAATTAAAAAAAAAAAAAAAAAAAAAAAAAAAAAAAACACACATCATTGTAAAATCAATACATTCATCGTTTCACTCAGTATCTAAAATTGTGTTACTTTACTCGATAATTAATTGATTAGTTCGTGTTCATACTGCGTACAGACAACACGTTTCTTATCGCGAGTTCCGCATTTATTAGCTTCGATAGCAAACAGTCAACGCAGTCAACGTACGCAGGTAATTATGGTAATTATTTAATACCGTAGACAAGTGTACAAAATAATAACGACCAGGGCGCAAGCCCTAAACTCTTAAACATGTTTTCAAAAAAACCAGCGATGAAAAGCCCATCAATTCGTCAAAACTCACTAAGCACCCCAAAGTCAATCGTCACAAAACCATCTAGTAAAATCAACCAAACAAAATCACCGCAGATCTTAAAATTGAAACCAACACCACTAGTAACAAAAATCACTCAGCAAATCCTTACCCCACAAAAAACCTCCTCATCAACAAACAATATCGAAGCTCAAATATCCGCAGATGTAAACAAAAAATCCTTTGCTACAACTGTAGCAAACAGTCTAGTCCCGAAAAAAGAACAAGCAATATTAATAGACATAAATGAAGCAATCCCGCACAAAGACTATATTATCGCTATCGGCAATATTGTAAAACCGGTCAATATCATTTTTGCATCCCGTATATCGAATAAACGATTGTGCATATTCCTCACTAATAAAGCATTAGTAGACAATCTCATTATAAATTACCCAATTATAACAGTCAATGAACAACAATTCAAAATCCGCAAATTACATAACCCAAACAAAAGAATAATCCTATCTAATGTCTATCCCAACATACCCCACGAAGCCATAGAAAATGAATTCAATAATCTCAATATAGGTCTACGAAGCAACATATCATTCTTAAGAGCAGGTATACAAGACGCTGAATTTTCCCACATTCTGAGCTTTCGTCGCCAAACATTTATAAACCATGATGACATAGAAAAACTCCCTAGTTCTATTCTAATTAACTATGATGACACAAACTACAGAATTTTTATATCAGACGACTCGTTAACATGTTTCTTATGCAAAACTCAAGGTCACATTGCCTCAAATTGCCCGAATAAACTTGAAGAACACATAATTGAAACTCAGATTGACATAAATGATAATAACTCTGTTAATACATACAAAACCAAATCAAAAATAGAAAATTTAATAATCACCTCAAATGAAGAAGATCAAACATTTGATATGGATTTAGACCCGATATCTGGCACTAAAAGGTCTCTCCCTGAGTCCTTCAATTTCCCCTCCCCCTCTTTACTAGACACACCTATAGTCATTGACAATCCCTCACATTCTAACATATTAGAAATCCAACCAAAAACAATACAAGAAACAAAAAAACCTAAAACAATCTCTAGTTCTCTCAAACAATTCCTAGAAAACTTAGATAATAATCTAGGTCCGGCGGAAGAAATCTTCAATGAAAACGAAGATTTAAAAATTGATTATATTACATTTAAACATCTTTTTGAAAATAACCAAGGAGATTTCAATCCACATGACATCTTTACAGAATATAAGATTACAAAAGAAGAACTACTCGACATTTTATTAAAAATAAAACCTACACTAAAAAATAAAAGCATAAAAAATAGACTAACTCGTTTCGCTAGAAAGATAGTAGAAGACAGTTATGAATCAGCTGGTTCTGAAGCATAAATAAGTCAATTCATTATATAATATTAAAAAAAAAATAAAAAAAAAAAAAAAAAAAAAAAAAAAAAAAAAAAAAAATGAACCCTGATAATTTCAATAATATAAAAATACTACAGTGGAACATGAACGGATTCGATAAAAAATATGAAGAAATCTCCATTTTAATACAAGACCATAATCCAGATATTATATGCATCCAAGAAACGAATTTTAAAAACGAAAACATAACAAACCTAACCAACTATGACGGTTACAATAAAAACAGATTAGATAGTGCAAGGGCAAGTGGCGGAGTGGGCGGAGTGGCCATATATGTGAACACTAATTACCCGAGTAGACAATTAAACATATCTACAGACATTGAAGCGATAGTGGTCACAGTTAAACTAACAAATAGCGATATCAACATATGCAATGTATACCTACCTAATCACAAATCATTCAATGACACGGATATTAACAATATCATAAAACAATTACCACAACCTTTTATAATTGTAGGTGACTTTAATAGCCACAACGTAATTTGGGGATCCAAAAATACTGATCAAAGAGGTAAAGTTATAGATAAAATCCTTGAAAACAACAATATAATATTATTAAATAGCACCGAACCTACAAGACTAAATCCAATAAATGGCAACCTATCTAACATTGACCTATCATTCGCCAGCACATCATTAGCGCAACGAATCGACTGGAATGTAATACCAAATTTAACAAGCAGTGACCATTTTCCCATAATACTTCAAATCTTATCTCGGTCACACAACTCAGTAACCAATGACACAATAGAGAGATGGAACTTAAAAGACCCAAATTGGGTTAGATACACAGAACTATTAGAAGTGGAAATGGACAACATACAAAATCTAGACACATTAAATATAGACAGTCTAACAAAAGCATTCACGGACGCTATAATAAAAACAGCCGAACTTACGATAGGAAAGAGTATGAATAAACAAAAAAAACCAAAGGTGCCGTGGTGGAACGATGCTATCAAAAACGCAATAAAATTAAAAAACAAAGCACTCAATAAATTCAAAAAAACAAAAAATGAAATTGATTATATAATTTTAAAAAAACACAGGGCAGCGACAAAATATATTATTAAGTCAAGCAAAAAAAAGTCATGGGAAACTTTCATCAACAATATAAATGAAGAAGCAGACACAAAACTCATATGGAACAAAATACACTCATTAAAAGGACTTAAACGCAACTACAAAATAAACCTAATCGACGAAAACAGCAATAAACTAATTACTAATACAAATGAAATCTCCAACAAATTAGGACAGCACTTTCATTCAAATAGTAACAACACATCTTACAGTCCAAACTTTGTCAAACTTAAACATGAAAAAGAAAATACACCTATTATTAATATCGTTGATCACAACAACGAAAATCAAATACATATGAATTCAAAAATAACAAGGGACGAGATAGTATGCACATTAAAAAAATGTAAAAGTTTAAGCCCAGGGCCTGACGGAATTCCATTTATCTTTATACAACACTTCGGTATAAAAAGTCAAATTATACTTGAAAAAATCTATAATACCATCTGGTGTGACGGATCCTTCCCCTCATCATGGAAAAACGGCATAGTTATTCCTATTAATAAACCCGGAAAATGTAGATTCAAGACAGAAGGTTACCGGCCAATCACCTTATTAAATACCATGTGTAAAGTAATTGAAAAAATTGTTAATTTTAGACTCATTTGGTTTTTGGAAAAAATAGATTATCTAACGCCTTTCCAAAGTGGCTTTAGAAAAAATCGTTCCACGTATGACATTCTCACCACAATAAAAGAAGAAGCTCAGCAAGCTCTACAAAATAAACAATTCTTAGGTTTACTCAGTATTGACATATCAAAGGCCTATGATGTCACCTGGAGACATTATATTATATCAAAATTAAATAAAGTCATATGTAACGGTAACATGCTAAACTTTATAGTGAATTTCCTAAAAAATAGAACATTCCAAGTTAAAACTTCAAACCAACTCTCTGACACCTTCACACAGGAAAATGGGGTACCACAAGGATCCGCCCTTTCAGTTACACTATTTCTAGTGGCAATTAACAAAATTGACAAACATTGTAAATTTCCCATAAAAGCTAACATATTTGCTGATGATGCAAATTTTTCTTGTAGAAGTAAAAATATCAAAACAGTACAATATCACTTACAAGTAACAGCAAAACACCTAGAAAAATGGTCAGCAAAAACAGGCTTCAGTTTTTCAATAGAAAAATCAAACTGCATAACATTTACTAGGAAATCAAATGTAGTGGAGCTTAACATTAAAATTGATAATAAAAATATACCCAACAAAAAATGCATAAAAATATTAGGTATCACATTTGATTCTAGGCTCACATGGTCGCCACACATAAAATCTTTGAAAATATCTACAAACAAAGCACTTAGATTGATAAAACTATTATCACACACAAATTGGGGTAGTGAAACGGAAACGTTGATCAAAATATTTAAATCAACAATACAAGCTAAACTATATTACGGTTCTTTTATATATAATTCAGCAAAAAACACATTAATGAAATATATTGATTCTAATCACAATTCAGGGATGCGAATGGCTATAGGGGCATTCAAAAGCAGCCCAATTAAAAGTATCTATAATATAGCGGGAGAACCAACGCCAGATCTCAAAAGAACAGAGCTGACTCTTATATATGCTGCGAGACTAACAAGATTAATAAATAACCCAGCATCAACTAACAACATAACCCTAGAACTAAAAAAAAATCAAAATTACACCAAGATTCCACAAATAATAACAAAAGAAAAAATAATTAACCCACCATGGATAAGCCTATATAAAATTAACACAGAATTGAATACCCTACCCAAGGAAAATACACCTCCACATATATATAAAAACCTTCTGAAAAATATCCTTGAGAACCAAAATGAATTCCAGGAATTATATACCGACGCCTCCAAAAGTGACAAAGGAGTAGGATTAGCCATAATAAAAAACAATTCACAGACATCATTCAAATTACCATCAACATGTTCCATATATACAGCCGAAGCACTTGCTATATTATTAGCCATAAAACACATAAACAAAAATGTAAACCAAAAATATTTTATTTTAAGTGACTCGTTAAGCGCGATAACTAGTATAAAAAATAAATTTAATCCTAGTGATCTAGCAACCCAAATTCAAAATAAACTAGTAGAAGCAAACCAAAAGAACAACAATATAATTATAATTTGGATACCTGGTCACATAGGAATAATAGGTAATGAAAAGGCAGATAAACAAGCAAAATTAGCTATCGGATCAATAAACTCACAGTTTATCAACATTGCTTCTTATTCTGATGTAAGAAAACAAATACAACAAGACACCATTCTAATGTGGCAAAAAGTATGGAACACACAAAACAACAAATTAAACCAAATTAAACAAACGGTCAAAAGATGGAGAAGAAACCCTAATATCTGCACCTCAGATGAAAAAAAACTAAATCGGGCCAGAATTGGTCACACGAGACTGACTCATGAATATTTAATGAATAAAGGCGACCCACCCTTATGCCAATCATGCGGTACCACAATTACAATCAAACACATCTTTGAAGAATGTAGAATGTACGAAAAACAAAGAGAGGATCTCAATATAAGCCATCAAATTGGAACTAGCCTAGGTCCAAATCCAGATAACGAAATCGACACCATTAAATTTTTTAAAGCAATTAAAATACTTAATTTACTTTAGTCAACACTTACAATGTACCAAATACCAAATAACTAATTCATAACTGTCTTATCTTAATTGTTAGTTTATTTTATTCTATTGTCCTTTTTTTTTTTTTTTCTCTCTACCTTCCATATTATAAATGTATGTAATTATGCTTATAATGCTATGCTAATGACCTAGCTGTCGAAGCAGAAATTGTAAATTTCAGGAACAATAAAAAAAAAAAAAAAAAAAAAAAATTAATTGATTGTTTATTATAAAAGGTCCTTGATAATTCTAACTACATTTAACTATTTTTTGTATGTTTCTTATAAGTCTTCTGTGTATAATTTATATATCTACCAGAAATCTTGAAACACTACAATTATCAACGGTGAATCTTGAATGACGTATTTCTAAAAATCGAACGTAGGTAAAACCATAAAGTAAACTACGAAAAACAGCAGTATATTCAATTAATATACAGGTTGAAATGCTGAATCAACATGTAGTTTAATTAAAATACTGAGTTTTATAATATTTAAATTAGTTTTAATTGAACAAAAATCAAGAACTATACCTACTACATTTTTATGAGCTATAAGTTATAACTAATGAGTTATTGAACAAACCTAATCTAAAAAGGACCAATTGTAAGGCTTCATAGAATTTTCCATTTATATGATCCTATGATTTTTGAACACATCATTAGATCAACATCGTTTCTCGGATTGAAGAATTTAAGCACCATTTGATTATTGTAAGTATTATAATATTGTATAATTATTCTTTGTATGAATTATAATTTATAATGATAAGTGACCTAAGTATGGTCCGAACAGCATAATATGATGGATTTTAATTTTCCTCTTGTCTGACAAATATTATTGAAACTTACTAATTTTTTTTTAATTTACATAGTATTATTTTGTATATTACCTATATAACTTTTCGATTTGATATTTCATTCAAAATTGTAATATTTTTTAGCTTTAATGTACATCCCATCCCTCGTGATGGTTATTAAATATCAAACGATCACGCACGAGTGAATTAAAGATTTAGTAGCGACATTTTTTCTTCCACCTTACCCCCTTCTAGCGTGGTATCGGTTTAGTGTATCCTATAAATGCACGCAAACACTATTGGCTTCGTTTGCAAAAATTGAGTGGCTTCAATTCCTTGATTTAGGGTTACAGTATATACACCATGACTGTGGGACGTGGGCGGACAAACATGTCTCACTGAACGATTTTTCCCTTTAATCCCACAATAAAATCCTTTTTCCATTTTATTCTTTATTTGGCATTCCAACTCAAATCAATAAGATAATATGCACACTGCACAGCATAACATATAAACATACCATTTAGGTAGGTACTGGTCATCGAACAATTTGATAGGAGATTTTTTTCTTTCGAATCATGCTAACACATTTCCGACCTATCACCATTATGATTTATGACTATTAACTATTAAGTATTACTTAATTAAGTTTAGAATATTATAAACCTAAAAAATATTCTACTCAGAGACACGTAGATTAAATCAAAGTATCATAGCTTTAGTAATCACTATGATATAGGATAATATGTATTGTTATATCATATATAATATATATTATACTATTCATTTTCAAATCTTGTCGAAAAACTAGAAAACACAAATTATTATGTTATAGCTGATATTAAATTATCCTAGACCGAGTTATGAAATGATTATGCTGTTGCATGAAAAGTTTTTGAAAAATTTTAAATATAACAACCGACATTAGAACGTTTTTTTAAAAATATTTCTGTAATATTTTGTGAACATTATCGTTGCCAAATTCTGAGAATTAGTTACAAGTAAAGTGAAATGTATTAATTGTTTTAAGTTAGTATATTGAGGTGCAAGCCAAAGAAATCTAGATAATACCATTATTAAAAAATAATATGCGTGTTTATATTTTATGCATGCATTGATTCAATTTAAAAACTACCTTTTCCTGAAGTCACATCAGTGCTATTAAATACTGACATAGTACCTATAATATCCTATTATGTGTTTCTATAATGTATTACTGTATATTAGTATTGTTAGTATGTTTGTTGACATTATTTACAGCTATTTATTTTAATACTTAATTAATTCTAAGATTTCACAGTAGAGTGTATTATACAAATATCACTTCAGAGTTCAGGTATTATAATATACCTACTATAGTACTATATTGTATTATAAATGTTAGGTATTATATAATATTATGCTCTTAAATCAAAATATTTTATCTAATAATATATTATATTATATTATATTCTCAAATATGAGTGCTTAAAAATATCAATACTATCAAATACACATAATTTTTAGTTTATTATTCTGTATAGAATATAACTATTTACCAAATAGTATTAATATATAATTTTACATGAAATATTAATTTTTACTGAGATTATACGGTGTAATTTTCATAAAAATTGAAACTAAAGACTATTAGACTTAATAAAAATTGTAATTTGTTAAATTATTTTAAAAGATGGAAATTAAATAAATTAGTATGGGTAGCACATATAAAAATAATATAAAGTAATTTAAAATGTATTTATGCACGGAAAGTGCATTTTCTAGGATTTCCAAGTGTACTAGTAGATATATTATTTTGTGGCTGTTATTTATAGTTTAGTAGGATTGTTTTATCTCTCATAATAAAATAATGGTTGTTCACTTATTCGGGTTATTCCCTTATGCCCGTGGCTTTTATCATGATTTAGGAACACGAAACATAAAAAACCTTTTTGTTTTAAACCTTATTATTTCATAAACTAAATACTTAGAAACTTAGACATTATGTTCTTCATACTCCGAACTATTTTAATTAAAAATTTATTATGATTGAGAAATAAATTTTTCAATGCAAAGTAATGTTTTGCCATTTTAATAGATAATTAATAATCCATACAAAAATAATAAACAGATGAGATAATTTGTTTTTACTCTATAAACTAATATAGATACCTGCAGCCCAATTCTTTGATCATCAGTGGTAGATCTGAAGATTGATTTTGAGGTACAGCAAAATATTATATTGCCTATACACAATTGTATTACTGATATTCCTAGATTCTATAATTTATTGTTCGAAACTATGTGTATATGCCATATCTAATAGTTGTGAAGATATTTTATATCCCTCCTCAACTTAATTGATGCAGAGTGTAATAAAATAGTAAAGTTCTTTATCGACTTTAACAAAAGTCTGATTGGTAATTAAGTTAATAATATTAGTTAAGTGTCTATACTTCACATATTATTATGTATATGTATATTGCAGAAGTGTTATCATTGAATATAGATCTGATTGGGTGAAAGGACCATAAAAACAATATCACTTTAAAAAATGCCTGTCACAATTTACTACCCAGAAATGCATAATATCTTAAATGTATTGGACGCAATATCCAATTTTCCCTTTTCGTTGGAAGTAATTTATGTATGGCCACCTGAACATATATTGATAGTAGCTACAATAATGCAATTAAATAAATAATTAGTTTGGCAATTCATAATAGAATAGCTTTTAATTGGATTTTCGGAATTAAATCATTTTCAATCCCCAGGTACCTACTCGAAACGCATAAAAGGTGGTGTTTTGTGGAGTTAATCGTTTTTGAATTTTTGTATTCGAAATTGAAAACTATATAATATATATATAGTACTTGATTTTTGTTTGTATCAAAAATGAGACTCTCATGATACTTTTACAGTGCAGAGCTTGTTGATGACTTCTGAATAATCCTTTGTTCATATAAAGAGAAGTCCTACTGTTTTTCAAATGATTATCTCTCTATACCTTTCGATGCGCTATGACCGTGTTCACTTGATTTTTCTTACTGATGTAGCCACTTCATTATACTAAAGGGACCTACTGGCTACTCCAGGAAAGGCGAGGAAAGTACGGTAGGTAGGTATATAATGTTCATTATGATATTTTTTCTACTCTCAGATGTTCATTATTGTGTAATATATTCATTATTATATTTTACAGCATATAATGATATGTGTATTGTTCAAGTTGATTAATCGTATCGATGTAATACTTCACACTATCTAGACACATTGCCTTTGTAGTCGTTCCGTTTGTGTTGTTCATGTAAATCGGTCACCCGAGTTCATTTCACTCGATTTCGCTTCGCCACCCAAATGGGGACGACAGGGCACTTTTTGTATAATATATTGAAAGCTTGGAGAGCTTACATTTTTTTTTTTATTCGCTACACGGTCCTGAATTCTTGATGTCATTGTGCCCCTGAATATTTAGCGAAGGGCCGAGAGGAAATAAATATAATGGTTCCGGCACGTGGTGTTTTACGGATGTTAAGCTCATATATAGGCGAATTTCACAATAATACCGCTGAATCAAGGTATATACACATTTTCATATTCACCAGATAAATTGTCAGATATCGATAATGAAGTTTGGATTAAAAAATAATTAACCATCAGGGATTTGTCTGCATTTATAATTATAATTCCATAAATCGAAAAAAAAATAAAGTCTTAACTGGTATACATATTTTTAGTACCGCATTTTCAGTACCTATGAACACTTTTATTTGATCGAAAATCTCTTTTGTTACCTTTTATAAATATTATATCATAGTCCATAGACGTAGCCTGCAGTTGACACGTAATTTAATATTACTTCATGCCACTAACCCAATGTTGAATGTATAGAGTTAACAATGTAGAAATTGTGTGGTATATTTTTTAGTACAAATGTTCAAATGTAGAACTTTTAGTTTCTTAATATCTAGTATCCACAGTAAAAAATGTTTCAAATGTATTACATTTTTTTTATATATATTATATCTATATAAAATTAATCCAAAACTAAGAAGTTACATGTTAAAAATACCAAAATAAAATATGTAGTACTGAATGTAATACTTACATTTGATAACACGAGAAGTTCTACTTTCGGAAATAAAATAAATATTGTAATAGAAAAACACAATGTTTAAAATATTTAAACATATTGAACATTTGATTTATAATTTTACATTTTTATTTGATTTTATATTTGGTTTTTAATTTTAATTTTTATTCACTAAATAAAAACAATCGTTTAATATTTTTATTACTTTAGGTGGGTAATTTTGGCATGTGCTCTTAAAACAGTTCATAAAATCTAGCCCTTCCTAATACTAAAGTCTTTAACATTAATCAATTAATTAAGTCATAAAGGAATAAATAAATGCACTTTATTTAATATTACATTGTATAATTTATAAAACGCGTACACAATATATTTTACGTTGGTAGATACTTTGTGATAAAAATATAATAATAATTTAAATTGACAATTAAAATGTTTGGTAGTATAACATTTTTTTTTGATTGCTCTTAAATATATATTTATGTTGGGTACATAAAAAAGGTTTTTCATTCAAACATCATAGCATGTGATAAATTTACCAATTATAACTGGTTATCAATCGTTCGCCATCAATTGAGGAAAATATAATTTATTATGTTTTTCGTATACATTTCAGATTAGGTTAGTTCCTTTTTTTTTGTTGTTCGAAATTTATTGTATGGTTTCAACACAGTCACACGGAGGTTAGGTTGGTTTCTTTTGTAAAACTGTTTATTTTTGTGATTTGTTGTTATGATGATAATATTAGTGAATACATTGTAATATATTGTATTGCGTATTATATATTATATACAATGTGGAAGTGTTTAGTTGTAATGTTGATACCAAAATATAAGGTAGGTAAACAAAAATATTAATTTAAGTTCCTTTTATTTTTTTTATCTCAACGAATGGATAGTTAAGGATAAAAAAAAACATATAAATCGCCATCATAATTTATTTATGTTAACGTTATTGTAATTATTCACGACTTCTTCCAAAACATGATTTTTATATTTCAAGAAAAAAATCTCGAATTTTGTTTAGCTGTATAGTGGCTTATTTGTTGTTGATCGAATTAAAACGAGGAATTAGTAAAAATTACACACTCGAAAAATTACTGCGTAAGAAAGATCAATGTTGGCTGGTGTAGTGGTGTCTATGCTTAATTTATCAGTTTGAAACGTAGTATATAGCACTATTGCAGCAATAATAACAAAATAATTTGGAATTGCCCAATCGCATTCATTAAGTTCAAACCTTACAAATTACTAAATAGGTATAAAAAACATCTAAGCGACATGACGTGGCTACTGTGTGAAATATTATAATAGATGTATGAAGTAGAGGAGAATAATATTATATTTTGATTAAATTAATGTCAATACAACAATAAATTAAAGACAATAAAACATTGTCACATCCATAGTAGCTATAGGAGTATTAATGTATTATAGGCCAAATTATATCGTTAAATAATATTAATTTTCATTATAATTTATCAACCACTATATCGCAACTAAATCCGTGACAATATGGATGAACACAACAGGTATTATTGCATAAATGTATATTGTTATTGTTTTGTGCGTAGAAAGCTTACATTTGATTATGAAACAATTGTTCCCAAACATAGTACATTAACATATTAATAGGCCTGAGTTTTTTTTTCATACAAGTTTACAATCATAATATTAATTTAGAATTCGGAGAGTGATAATAAATACTTTAATAATTAAGTACATTAAATATGTATGGGTATGTATAGGTACTTATAGGTATAGATATAGATATATTTAATAAACGCTATAATTATAATTTATATACACCGGATGATCTATTTATAGTCGTTATTTTAAAAACTGTTAGTGTTTTTGAAAATATATTTTTTTCATGGTTTTAGGTCGTTAAAAATATAATTTTTCTAAAAAATGTATTCCTATTTTTTTTTATCGTTATAATTTTTCAATTTTTTTGAATGACAACATACATTTTTAATTCGTTATTCTAAAGCAGAATATTGTTTGGAGTAGGTACTTTGATTATAAAAATCGAATTTTAGACGAGTAGTATATTATATGAATTATATCTATATAAAGTTAATATGAGTGATGTGGAGTAGAGTGGTAAAGAAGTACCCACTTGGTCGACTACTCCAACTTTCCGCAATTCTATAAATGTTGAAAATTAATAATTATATTTTATATTTTAATTACTAGGTACCTTAATTATTATACTTTTCCACTAATGTATTGCCCGATACCTATTTAGGGGAGTTGATACGGTGTATTATATCAACGAAAATTAATTCACAGGAAAAAATCTAGCTCCTCGTTTATATGTCGAATTTTGATAATTCTTTTTCTTTTATTCAAAAGATGAGAACTTTTTTCAGATCGGATCAAATCCTGAATTTTCATTTAGACAGTGCTAGAAAAAAACGTTTAAAAAAGAACAAAATATATTGTGCATTATTGAAATGCATATTTTAGCTTCTATATAATAATTAGAATTTTAAAAATCTGGTTTTGATCCGACCTGCAAAATGTTCTAATATTTTAAATAAAATAATAGTTAATGAAATCCGACTATCGTACAGGGTGTGACAGATTTTCCTGTAAGATATATTTTTGTACCATAAATCGCACCAGCCCTTAATACTTACAACTAATGAACTATTTGTACGAAATTTTATTTTTATAGATCGAAATGCTCCAAATAATATTCCGCTTCAGAATACCTATTAAATGAAAAATGTATGTAGTTTTTCAGTAGAAGTAAGAAACTTATAAAACGATAACGAAAAAATAGTAAACAATTTAATTTTTTCATGGTTTTGTAACGACTTAAGACTATGTAAATTAAATATTTTCAAAAACAAAAGTTTTTCTGAAATAATGAGTGTCTTACTTTAAATGAATCACTCTTAACAAATAATAACTTTTATATTATACCTTTACTATTAATAACTTAATATACTTTTTAGGTTAAACACTTCCCCACTCTTATATATAAATATATTACGTATATTTTATATCTGATTCACATCAACTATTGCGGTCACTTCCGATGTAAATGAAAAATTACCATTACTTTGTTTTGAGCCAATTTTATTTTAGATATTTAGGTACCTATTTTTTTATCTAACTTATATTATCTTAATTTAAGTCACTCACTCCCACCCTCAGCCATTGCTCTTTTTCCGAATACTGTTCGTTAAAAACCAATATTATTAATTTTAAACGGTAGGTGGAATCAAGACATCTGATGTTATTTTCATCTTTAAATCTTACAATAAATCATATAATAAGATTGGTGGGTGCTGATTTGTTATCGTCCACGTGTGCGTGAAAATGTCATCCCCACTTTGGTTTGTTTCCTATCGTCCCTCCGCCCATATCCGATGTAGTACTTTGTGTATTATACATTTATACTCATCAAAAACTAATCTAATAACTCGATTGTAGGTACTCGAAAAAATGTACTACACTACATCCTGTAGATATTTATATAAGCAAACCGATAAATCAAACAATAAACTCCTTAAACATCTGAATTTGCATTCGGTTACTGTAGTGGTGAAAATAAATAGAACGCTTACCAACAGGAACCTTATGTATAATACAAAACAAATAGTTATCAGTTAACCGTGTTGCTGCATAGTAGACATTTACATTTAGTGATGAAGTGTGATGTTTTATTGACGCCAACAAACAATTAATACACAAGACTTGGCGATAAGTAATTATTATTATGTTGCATACAACTTACATGAGGTATATATATATAATACCTATAATTAAACTGTATAATTTATGACATTCCGAAAACAGAATTCTAACAATTAACGCTGTGCGGGGTATTGTCTTTTTATGCTAAATAGACAAACGAACAAACCGTAAACGACGGCTATACAGTTTTTTATGTCGTTTAAAACACGTAAATCAAATAAAAAACTTTTAGTTTATTTTCACACCATGGCTTTTATTAGGTATCTAAACTTATGGTACACATTGTCTAAGTGACACGCGGAAAATTAGATAAATGCATACAATTTAACGGTTTTCACCTAAAATACATCTTGTCGCGTATACACTTTCGGAGATTCACTCGATTTATTTTCGATTGTAATTTATTTATGAAATAATAGTGCGTGGTAACTGGACCGCGGTATACCTACCAGCTACATCATAAATACAAAGAAAACATTTGGCGAATTGTCATATATATGTACATATTATATATACACCGTATGACATCTTCAATTGAATATATGTTCGTCGTGGTTCATCCCATCGGAACTTTGCTGTTTGTAAACGACTTTGAAAACGCCCAAGGCCCGGCGATAACGTGACGCCAAAAGCCGATTCGTATTTACTATGTATAGGTATAGAGTGGGTGTAATATGGGTGGGTACACATACGTGGTGTGTGTGCGTTGTCCAATCAATGGTCGTATACACGCGGATATTACATACGTATATATATTCGCTTGCACGACCATATTATTATACTTTCATGTGATAGCTGTGGTGTACCGGTGCAGTACCTATTTATAGGATTTTCGTGTGGAAAAACAAACATCATATTATTATTCGTCGCGAAACGAATCGAATCCTGTCGGCAAACGATATCGTCGAGTATAGGTATATATAGGTAAATTAATTATTCCCCGGAGCTATTTGTCCGAGTACACAACATATAATACATACATATATATATTTCACGAAAACTTGTACGTGAACTTTTTCGTGTATCCCATCGGACCCGGTCTCCGGACGAAAATCGAATTATTTACACCGGCACGTGATAAGAATGACGCTGGCTTTGTGCAAAAGAGATTAAAATGCAAGCGATTTCTTTTCGGACACGACATCACACATTTCACACGACCGATCGATACGGACTCTAACTCGATCGCTAATCCTCGACCCTTAGGTGTTCTATTATAATATTAACTGCACACTCCCATAACAATATCCGTGCATGATTGTACATTGAAATACATTTCCGTGGGGCTTATTATTGTGCAAACCACGTTTCCGAATTTAACTGCCTATCGAGTCCCTTCTTCGGCACATATACGGATAGGCTTGAATATTGCTCGAATAGTTTTATAGCATTTACCATTATGCTGTGTACGGAGCCGTACATAGATATAGGTGTTGTCGTTATTATTTGTTGTCTTTGCAGCTGCACGATTCGTATTGGACGAGCGGCGCAGTACGAGCGAATGAGTGATTAACTTGGATTTAGCAAGATTTAAAGCGTTCAGTCGAGTGTTATTGGCACGTTATAGACATATTTTCCCCCTTTTATATTGTAAGTACCTATAGTAAGTAATAAAAAAAAAAACTAGATATACTGCAGATTGTCCATATATATTGCAATGAATAGGTATAAACAATCATTGTTAGGTTAGTTGTTAACCGTTTGAATATGTCTACGACAATAGAATAATGCGTGCAGAGTATTATAAATATTATACAAATTGCCAAACTACTATTGTTATTTTATTGATACTAAACATTAAACGACTAATATAAAACTATTTAAATATATTGTAATATTGTAAATACGTTATGTTTGGAAACAGTGAAAAATGGCATGTTTTCTAGATATTTTTCCTCTGCATGAAAAATGTAAGTATCATAGATATGTTTTTGGGTATGGTGCAGTTGAAAAATATCTAACTAAATTTTGTAGGCACTTAATTCCATTTTTTTTTTTTTTTTTTTTTTTTATTTTCGTTTCTGTGTCAATAAAAAAAGCTATACAAATATCGAGAAAAAAAAATTGTATCCAGCCCAAAAACATATCTTTGTTACAACTGCGATGATATAGATAAATATATTGTAATAAAGTTACAGGTGTAAACAAAAAACTTTTGATATTATATTTGTTAGCCGTTAGGTATGTAAACGTAATAAATTCCAAACTCAAAGAACAAACAGTTTTGTATCATCCATATATTATTATACGTATTTATTTGTAAACATACAATGTTTGTTATTATTTTGTTAGAAGTTAATAATGATATCCATATCAAAGGCCACATCAATATCAAAGGCTACCGTTTCGTAAAAATCGTCAGGATGAAATGAACATGGGTTGGTGGAGGGACGAACTGGAAATTTATGTTTTTATTTCCCTCACATATTGTCGCAAATTACGGACAACAAAAAATAAAAACTAAAAGTTACTTAACCCTAACAAGTATATATCTACACAAAACTCCGATCAATAAATCTAGTAGACTGCAATTCCCTCTCGGTTCGTTTTTATTATATTATATATTTTTTTTATTATATTTTTATAGCCGGGCAAAATATGTTCAATTTTTTCCGCACAACAAAACTCGGGTAAAATGTATTTTTCCGAGGCAAAAGTAAAACGCCATCGTCGTTACACGATTTCGTCTTTTGATAATATAAAACTTTTTCACAAGACTAGGTTGACAATGGTAATTTCACTGGAGAAAGTTAAAAAAAAGTTTCAATGGAATGCTTTTAGCTTCTCCGATGCCACCATAGTATTGTATATATGCATTAAACATAGAGATATTGCGAAAATATACATTCATGGGTATTACTCAATAGAAAATGTTGCCAGGATGGACCCCAAATGATAGAAGATTCGTATAAAAATATACAAAAATATACGAATACAAAACACGTACCAACATTTCTTTTGTAGTTTGCTGTATTCTTACGATAGAATTTAAAAAAATAAAAAACAAACCATAAAATGCAACACAAAACATGAATTATTATGATAAAAAAAAATATACAATATTGAATACACAAATAAAAATTGAACGACAACTAAATTTTAATTTTTAGAAACATGAGCACATAGATTAGATTAGTTTATGACGCGTGTGAAGACGTTGAGTCACCAATTCGTTTGAATGACAACTGACAATTTGACTTACAGGACGTCAAGTATAGTATAGAACTCAAATTTAAAGTTGATTTTTTTAATTTGTAAGTTCATCAATTCGAAGATATAGCCAAAATTAATATTTGTCCAAATTTATAAATACAAGTGCCCATTGACCGTATTATTTTATTTTTATTATAAAACAAATAATGCATATTTATAATGTACTTGTCGAATTATATTAACATACAATTTCCCAATTCGTATTTTATCGTTAAATGCTTCCGACATCGAATATGTACACTGTCAAATATGTATACCTCGATACTGACAAGCTAACAGTTAAAGCTAAACTACATAATATATGATATACCAAACTTAATAAGCATGTAAAATATCCGAAAAATTGTTTAGAAGTGTTGAGACAGTATGATAAAGAAATATTTCCCAATATACATTTTCTATTAAAAATACTATGCACTTTACCTGTTTCAACATCCACCCCCCGAGAGAACGTATTCTTGTCTCAAAAGATTGAAATCTTATCTACGAAACACAATGACTGAGGTATTTTCTGGATATTAAAATAAAAATTTATATCAATTTTTTTAACATTTTTTTTTGTTTTAGACTCGCCTTACTGGTTTAGCTATGTTAGGTGTTCATACAGAAATTCCACTAACAGCAGAAGAAGTTTTAAATAAATTGAGCAAAAAATCAAGAAAAATAGATTTTGTTCTTTAATTTTTGATATTTAAATCTATAAATTGAATTTGTTGTTGATTAAAAAAAAAAAAAAAAAATGGTCGTTAGGTTAAAGACTTGCTCTTTCAATTTAACTTGAACCCCTCCCCCCACATACATTTTCTGAGAACGCCCCTGATAAGTTATTGTGAAGTTTGTCCCCTAGTTCATTTTCACCATACTTTCCTTTCGAATCGATGAACTTATAAATTGCAAAAAAAACTCATAATAATACTAAAAATTTGAAATTTAAATCTAAAAAATATTTGTCCGGTGTAATTTGGACCAAATCAAGTGGTGTGGAGGGAGGGGGGATGTTCTAACTGCACAGTAGTCTTGTTGGTTTAGCTAATTAAGACAATTAATTTTTTTTTTAGTTTTAATTCATTATAACAAATACTTTAAAATGTATAACCTACCTTGGATGAAATAAAAATAGTCCAAAAATGATAACTTGCATCGGTTGTATGGATATTCATTACTATTATTGAATTTTTATTTCTTAATAAATTAGTTACTATTCAATTTCTGTTTTAAATCACCAACTTAAAATTTAAACTAAAGATACAAGGAAATATTTTAGGATTTGAATTGTACATTCTGTTTCAAAATAAAATTTATATTACCTTCGCGCATACATATTATTTGATAAATTGCTTATTCAATTTTAAACGAACATTATTTATTTATTACATAGTAAATGAGTTTGGTTCAAAATCACACGAAAATGCAATGATTGATTATTTTTTTTTCAAATTTAAATAAATGATTCATCTTTTAACTTATACATAATATATAATATATATGGGTTGTTCCACGTGCAAGGTATAAGTTTCAGCTTTTTTTATAGTCTTTATTCAATATTTATAATCTCGATAAATACTTTTAAGGTTTGTAAATAATTAAGTAGGTACCTAGTTTTGGAATAAAGGTTGAAAACAGTTCATTTAAAATTGCAATTATTTTATTCATTCATTAGAATTAACATTTAATTAGACCGAGGTAGGTATATAAATGGTTTGGTTCCATCGTATAATTATTATTTGGAATACATTTAAATTTAAAATCATTCATTTACAGTGTTTGCTTACCTATTACATAATTTTAATAAGATATCAATTATCTTTACATTGAATTAAGAAACCTATAGTAAGTTATAAAATAAACTAAAATCTAATAACTAATAACGTGGGTAATGTTTAATATTTATTAATTATACTATAAGACTCGAGTATGGAGTATAAGTAGGTACTTAATTGTAAATACCTTAAAATACTTGGATGGATTAATGTTGGTAGTTTTACCTACTTTTAATAATGTATGTATAATGTAAAATATATGTATAAATCGTATAAACCATGAAAATAAAATCAATAAATAATAAGTCAGAAAATGTATTTAAAAATAATAATAATAACACAAGTACACCCTACACATAATGGACTAATGCATATTGAGCTTATTTAAGTACACTGAAAGAGACTGTAAACTCTGCAAAGCTTGTTTTATATAAATATATTAATCGTATGTTGATAGTATAAGCTCCCCATCTTCCGATCAAAATTTATAGCAGCATTTTATGAATTTAAGTCATTTTCCACTTCAATCAAAACATGTTTAATATTTGGGTACGAGACAAAATACCTAATTACAAATTATCACTTACAAATGTATTTAAATTGAATTTCACATGTTGTAATTAAATTGTATGGCACGGATTAGTAGTTTTTTTTTTTCAAATAATTGAAACCTTTTAAGTTTTGTTCGGTTCCGATTCCATTTAAAATTTTTAAAATTTTGTAAATTTGATTTTGTTTTTAAAATTAATATAATAAAAGTTATAATTCTAGTTAATACCGGCATGTAGGTATACATAAAAAAATGATTTTAAAGAGTGATAAAATGCAAAATAGACATCTTAATAATGTAAGATATAAAATAAGTAGGTACAACTGAAATTTGAGCAAAAATATAAAAAAAAGATTTTTGAAGAGTGATATAATGCAAAATATAGGCACCTTAATAATGTAAGATATCAAATAAGTAGGTATTATTGAAATTTGAGCAAAAATGTAAAACAAATCTTTACACTGTGTTAATCAATACGCTCTTAATCTCGTATTTGTTTTTAAATATTAAAATAACAAAATTATCCATTTACTATATTATAATTTTTTTTTTTTTAAGTTTTAAGGATTCGACGACTGAGGTCATTAGTCTGTAATGTTGGTAGGGTTGGTACAGTAGAGTTGGAACGGTTGATATTAGGAACAGTAAACACGTGGATGTGTTGCACGGTTTTTGCACACTACGAACCAGCGTGGTCACCCATCCGAGAACTAGTGGCAGCGACCGTTGCTTACTCTCAAACACGTCGCGTGATTGATTCCAGTTACTATAAGTTACACACTGCCTCGCCGAGTCACTATAATAATATTTATATTTTATAATAATGTGTCAGATTTTATGTCACGTTGATGTTGTGGTAATTAATGAAACTCAACACATTTGAAGCGTTAATGATAAAAATATTATAATTCAATTTATTAGAGTCATATAAACGGAAACAACCTTTTTATCTCATATCTGTACTATAGTTCACCAGGTATATAGGTACCGATTTCGATTTTGGCACACTCTGAGAAAATTAAAATATAAAGGTCCGAGTTCCGATCACGATATACTGGTATTTTTAATTATATCGTTTCAAGCCCCGATTTGTACCGTTATATAATATTATTTTTCCGTTCGTGTAAAATTTTATGGAATTACGGAAAATTTGAAAAACCAGTTCCAACACCCTTAACCGATAATAATAATAACTGTTGACGCGAGTGGTTAGTTACCCGACACGAACTACAGTCATAGGTTAAAACGTCGGTTTTCTGTCTTGGCTCGGGAAAACATAGTTATTATTGTATATAGGTATACTCGTCTTTTAAGGAGCGGGGTCGAGGCTTGTGAGTCGGGGGGGGGGGGGAGGGGTTGGTGGTGTAATATAATAATGATAATAATAATAGCTAGGCGTGCGACCGCGATGGTTTCCAAGTCCGGGCACGCATTCCTCGTCATAGGTTTATAGTAGACAATATATATGTGTATACCATCCTCTCTCTCCTCATCCGCACACCTTAACCACCGACTGGATCTTCTCTCGCCGGCGAGAGTTTAGGCCACCGACGTACGCGTATTATATAACACTGGGTATCGCGTGTAATTACGGCGGAGAAATAGTGCGGACGGCCGACCACTAATGACGAAACGTATATATACCCACCTTAACACCGAAAATAATAACTCAAACCCGTTGCGGCGGGGCGAGCAAACGGTCGGCGGTGGTGGTGATAGTGGTGAGGGGAGGTGTTTGGTGATAGGGGGGGGGGTCGAGGCGGTAGGAAGTATAGTGGTGCACATCGAGTATATATATTATTATATGTAAACGTACCTATATGATACACCGGTGCAGTGTAAACGGACGGGCATTTGGGTCTCGGGGAAAAAAAAAAAAATGTCCGGCAAAAGCGCGTTGTACTCTCCACCGAAACGAGGTCTAGAGGAAAAATAAAAACCCTACAGTCGTATATATACATAGACCGTATTTCTAGCTGTATACGTAATGTCCACGTGCGCCCTATATATGTATAAATGCGCGTGAGTGTTTTCCTCACTCTCTCTCTCTCGGCTATATGTCTGTCTCTCCCTCCGTACCACACTGCACCACTCTTCCCCAAGCTCATCTCCCCCCCCCCCGCTTCGTTTTCCTCTCTTTTATTTTTATTTTCCAACATTTATACCACACACACACACACACGCATATACTGGGGTGAAACGTGAGTTACTTTTACTAGCTCGCACACACCTCTAAAAGCCCCTTTCTGCTTCGTACCACACACACTCACCCAATGCACAAGTACACAAATACACGCAGACACGCGGCAGATATATACGTATATACACCCTGCGCCGTCCATCGTTATTTCGTTATGTGCCCCAACACTAAATCGGCTTACCAACGTTTACTGATGGACCAAATTGCCTACGGGATACCGCGCGCGCCACCACCGCCGTCACCGCTCTCTCGTCGTTTCCACTCTCGACCTTTTCGACGAGTCTTGACCCGGAAAAAGGATTTCGAACCGGACGGGCCACTCCGCCTTCGTTGCCCGCAAATCGAAATGGAAACGCGCTCGGTCGCGCTAGCCCCCCACCCGCCCGCGCCTGTCCGTCCGTCCGCTACGACTAGACGGTAAAAATAATTGTTGTTCTGTAATATATATAATATATAATATATATGTATTGAAACATATAGATATATATATATTATACTGGGTGATTCTTTTAACATTGAGCACATTAAAAAAGTATTCATTTAAAAAAAGTATACAAAAAGTTTACATTTTTGTTGAAATGAAACATTTTACATGGATTCTAGTCGTCGAAAACAATTTGAAAAAAGTTGATTTTTTACTTTTTCTAATGGCAATGTACAGTTTTAATTTCATATTCCAAAGCAGACAATTTTTCTCAGTATTTCGATACATAAAAATTGAATTTAGGACGAGTATAGTTTATGATAGTTGTAAGTGTTTTAAAGTTTTTATGAGAGGAGTGGAGTGGTAAGCAGTCACTCCGCAAAATGTTGGTTCACTATACTTTGCTCGTTTAAACTTCAATACTTAGAACTCGTTATGATTCAAAACGTAAGTAAAAACTTAAAAAATATTACGGTAAAAATATTTGAAAATATAATTTTTTAATAAAAACGTTTTTATGTGACGACTATTGAAACAATGTAAAGAAATATTTTCAAAAACACTAATACTTTTCGAATATTGCGATTAGTAAGTCTTACGTTGAATTAATCACTCGGTATATATTATGTACATTGTAATATATATTAAATAGGTAACATTATATTGTACACACGAGTCCGACGATATTTTTATATCCCAGCTCGGCCGACCGGACGTTGATTACTGCAGTTTTGCTTTGGGGACGATGTGTACAATGACTTAATTGTCCTCGTCGCCGACGATACAGCCGCCGCTGCCGGATTAGGAATTTAATGGGAACGACGACGTGACCGAACGAAAACTGCAGTGATATTATTTTATTTATTGGAAATCGTTCGGTTTTTCCCCGTTTTAGTCGTTTTTTTCACTTTTGTGCTAGGCGTTAACAAGCTCTCAGTCGTGTGTACCATAGCTTTGAGTAAACAACAGATATATATACACTCATGAGTGTATAATATAAACTACGTTTCGAGAACAATAACAGTGCAGTATAGGGTATAATATATTATTATGTGTAATAATCTTTTAATTTACACAAACCGATGATAGTTTTATTACTAGAACGACCTATACACGAGTTTTTTAAGTGTATTTTTAGGTTTACTTATACGTTTTCCAATGTTAAATCAATTATTATATCATGTTATGTTATTTTATTGTTTTTCGATATAGGTAATTCTGTTTCATAAAATATGTTGTTAAATTTTTGACAAAATGGATGCACAAAATTAATTTACGAATCGAGGAATTGTAAAGACAAACAAAATTCATTGACGACCATGACTTGGCTATATTATTTAATATATTATATTAGAAATATGAGATGAAAATATAGAACGAAACAACACGCACAGCTTTTTAATAATCAAAATAAACTATAAATATTATACCTTGAAAATAAAATATCTGATACATATTACATTTCACATATAATGTAGATCACATTGACATATCATACCAAGATGTAAACTACTATTATGCACTTTTTTAACAACAAAACGGCGGATGATGCATAAAAAGCAATATTTTCACAAAATGTATTGTTTCTTACAATACTATATTTTTTTGATATTATGTGAAATATCTGTTTAATGAGAATTCCATGACATACTTAAAGTACAATGCATAGTTGTATATATTTATCGGATTCCTGTTCAATTGAATGACCAACAAAAAAAATAAAAATATATCAATCAAAGTTCAGCCTTTGGTGAAAATGTCTTTAATAAAATCATAATAGCTCTCTTTCGCTCCATTTAACAGCTATAATTATATGTACAAAATATTATTCTTTTAAAATATTCATTACGTTTCATAAAAAAGAAATAACAAAATTATGAAAGACTGAAGTGTTTTAATATTCAATTTTGCTTTGCTGGGAATGAAGTTGATCGTTGATTATAATAAATACTTGTAATTCTGAATTTATATTATTTAAATAATCTAATTAGAATTTTGCTTTTATACTCTATACAGACCATAATTGATGACAACAAAGGAAAAACAATTAATCACCATTATATTTAAATTAAATAAATAAAAAACCCAATGTTTAACTCTTGTAAAGATTGATAAGTTTGAGTTCGAATATTAACAATCAAATAACGTTTTACTTTTCTTAAATCTATATACCGGGTTATTATTAATTAAAAAAAGTCAAATGAGCTTAATAAATATTGTTTACAACATTTAAAGTTTATTTATGAGGTATGACATAACAATTTGCCATATTATTCTTAGAATTTACAAACTTATATACCTCCACAATAATATTATTATGACAGGTATTATTATAACGGGTATTATTATGCTTTTAAATCAATTCTTGTGTAAGCGCATAACTATAGATAAGTAGAATAAAGTCAGTGTCGTAAAAGATACTTTTAAAAAGTAGTTGAGTAAAATATTCAATTATTAAAAAAAAAAAACACGTACCTTTTCCAAATACTTTAAAATACTTATAAAGTTTACGTTAAACACATAAAAGTTTTTTTCAAACCGTTTATTTGTTTATTTATTTATCGTTCAATTGCATAAATATATGGACATGCGTAAAAGATGAGTTCTTATTTTTGTCATAAGTAACTCCTATCTCCTACCCCTGAAACTTATAATATGCGTTCAACGGAAATACTTCTAACCGAGTCCGAGTGTAATACTTTATCAATATAAATACTTGAATAAAAATAAATAATTTAAATTTTTTATTTATTTAATGAAACTGGTTCTACGGGGTTTTATATTCATAATCATTTTCGGCTAATACATTTGTACTCGAAATACTTTTTAACAATAGCTAATTTAAATTTCTGAATATTCTGAATATATTTTTAAATATTTAAAATCCTTGCAGCTTTAAACATTAGCTAACTGAAACATATTATCTAACATTTTAGCAAAATTATTAACTATCAACTTATGCACTATAATGGGTGATTTCAAAACAAAAAAAGTTTGATAGAGATAAAAGCATTCATTACAAGAAAAAGTATTTAAAACACTTAATTAAATAAATACTTGAACAAAAAAGTATTTAAATACCAATAGTCAAATCACTTGAAAGACTGAATAAAGCACAAAAACATCAAACAGTGTATGACTTCCATCTATATAGACTTCCATCGCCTCAGTGCAAGCTAATGTTTTATTATTATTATTTATTAGATGTTAGTTATTACATAATACATATGTTGGTACCTATCAATGACTTATGATCACATTCAAGATATACTTCTTACTATATTTGAATAAAGCTGTATAATATGGACTTCAGAATATTTTAATTATTTTTTTTTGCTTCATCGCTTAATTTAAATTTCTGTATGACGTAGATATTGAAAATGTAATATATAATTATACTTGAAAAAAAGCATTTTTTTTTTTCATAGTTTTAAAAATGCAATTAAAATATTGCAAAAATAATAATAAATAGATTGTATACTTATTTGATTTACTAATTGTAAAAAGGTGGGTAAGTGGGTGTAGTAAGTGTAAGTCTGCTGTACAGTATGTTATAAGTGGGTCAATTTGCTGTTAAATTTGAATTCAATGATATAATATAATTGTATACAAAAAACGATCCTGAGAGAAGACAATCAGTCAGCCTATGATATATTACTAATTATATTTGATGTTATTATTGTGAATAAAGTAATTCATTTACCTACCAATTTAAGTGGAACCTTGTTTTAAGCATTGAATCCTTAGCTATAAAAGTTGATCATTTTATATATTTTTAAATTTAAAATAATATATCAGAAAGCCTTGTATTAAATTCTCACGCTTTTTGACCTAACAAATAAGTTATTATTTTGAAGATCACATTTTCGTGATTTTTTACTTATTTTGAAATTTAGTAAAAAAAAAAAAAACCTAAAAATGTCCGTAAAAACTTCAAAATGAGTCATAATATTTTGAAAAATTTTATCAAGTATAGTAATTGATAAAATAAACATATTGTATAAATTTCAAGTATCTACAGTCATTATTAGTTTTTAAATTACAACAAATAGAAATACTTAAAAGTCGAGTGAATATCAAATGTTGTAAAAATGTAAACTTCAAACGTTCATGAAAATTTTATTTGACTTTCAGGTAGACAAACGTATAAGGAATCATGAATTCAATTTTCAAATCTAAAAAGAAAAATTTTTAAGAATTTCTAACTCAAAATAACTTGCACTTTTTCGTGATTTTTAAGTATTTTGTAAAAATTTGAACTTGAAATGCTTATAAAAAAAAAATCATATTTTGAATATTTTTCAACTGTAATAATATATCCTAGCCTTGTATTAAATTTTCAAGCTTTTTGATCCAACACTTCATATTTATAGAAAAAAAATTTAAAAAATTGGAAACTGAATTTGTCCCTGGTAGACAGCTCAAAACAAGTCGTATTTTGTAAATTTTATGGTGTATAGAAAACGCTAATATAGGTAAACATTCAATGAAAATGTTGTGTATCCATGGTAATTTTTTTTAGAGTTACGCCAAAAACCAAAATCGATATTGTAATAATTCCTTTTTTTCCTTAATTTTAATTTGGTTTTCCTGTGCTCTTTTGAAAACTAATGGGAATATTAAATTTTGATCTTTCCATTGCACCAACTAGATTTACTTTCAAATCAAATAAGATACTGAGGAAGAAAATCGAAGCAGTTTTACTGTTCCAAACGGTGACGACAGACACAAAAATAAAAAAACACACATCATTGTAAAATCAATACATTCATATAGCTCCTCTCAGAATCTAAAACGCGATATTTATTTTATTGGTATGGAATATGATTTATATTATATGAAGTACTCCATACGTATTATCATGTCCCTATTGTGCCAAACATTTTTATAAATTACAATCTAATAATTTTGTCGTCCGTATTATGCATTGTGATATCCCATTTTACGTCATATTTATGTGGATATTGATTTACTTATCAGACAAATCGACACACACTCTTGCGTACTATAGAGATTAATTCCCAAGAAGTTTTATGTACTCCACAAACGTTTCGTAATTGGCACCTGTGAATATGTATGAGAGTGGGTGGGTGGGTGGGTGGGTGAGCTACCGCCGGCGACCATTCACGTGAATCATCGCCAATATATCTGTGGCCAAATCCATTGGCGAAATTCACCGGGAAAAAATAATAAAGCCAATGAAAATTTAATTAAAAACTCTTCGGAATCGTTCTCCCAAACGAGTTATGCTTGAGCAACGTACAGTATATTATTAATAACGAAGTTACACGCGTTGTACTTATCAAGTGTTGGTGTATGGGTTCTCACATCGGCATTTCCGTGGATCGAAACAATGGCAGCATTTTACGAGATAATGAACCCGGACACATCCTCCGGTTTACTATTTGTATCGGAGGAGGCGCGAGATCCGCGTTAACCCGAAACGTATATTATTTTCTGCGCGTCGGAATTACAAAAGTTTTGTTTAAGCAAACTATAATAATAATACATAAGGATGTCTGTCTATTCAAATACGTATAATTAAATTACTATTGACATGCCGCCGCCGCCGCCGCCGACGGTATATCCTGAAAACGTTGTTGTTTCACCGCGGTGAGTTTTTACAAATCAAAGTGCAGTTATATTTTTGTATCACTCAGGACTTGTCGAAATATACCAATTTATCGTGTATGATAATATCATTGTATAATATTTCAGAGGTAGAATTGTTTTCAGTGGCGTGTGAATAACGGAAATAAAATAATGAAAAAAAAAGAAAATTAGATTGCAACCGTTTGGATTGACCTGACAGATATTTAATAATATTTCGTTTGAATGCGATTACAATCGGAAAAATGGTTTAGATATTACAAACGCAAAAGCATTTCACGTTTATAAACCTTTTATTCTACATTTTTTCAGTGTTAAGGTTACATTTAAGTTGCTTGATGAGCAGTGTTCGGACTTATCCAGATACATTTATCTAGATGAATATCTAAATAATTATTTGTTCATATTTTATCTTATCTAGATAAATAGTTACAAGGTATCTAAACGTTCATCTTAGATAATTTTTTTACTAATCTAAATTAATTAATCTAGATACATTTTTTATTGATAAAAATCAATCGAAATTATACAAACGCATTTTAAATATTTATACAGATTCTCAAACCAAGTTTATGGTTTATAAATAATGTAATTATTTTTATTTATATCATTATTATTATTATTATGTTCCTAGTACCCAACTAGAATATAAATAAATTTAAAATCCATTAAAAAAAAACTGTATCTTTTTTTTATCTAGATAAATATGAATTAAGTTATCTTTTATGTCTATCTAGATGCATTTGAATTGCATTATATTTATCTTTATCTAGATAAAAAAATACTTATCTAATCTGAACACTGTCGATGAGTATTGTTGTTTCATTTTCGCTCCATCTTCGCACTGTATTGACCATCTACAAATTATTCCACAGCATTATTTTAAAATCACATTCGTCAACTTTAATAAAAATACTCGTAAGAAATCCTTCATTGAATACTTATATAATTTATGTATGATAAGTTTAAATTTAATATGTTTGATGAACAATAATAAATGATTTTCTTTGACAGTAAATTTCGTCAGGTTACTTTATTTATTTACTGACTATGGTATTATCTTAAGTTGTATTTATTGGATTACTGACATTAGCAATAAATAAAACCTAGAGTAAAAATAATTTAAAATTAACTATCGAAGACAAAAAAGAACTTATCTTCAAATTGTATTCGTTCTTTAATAATGTAAGACATCAGTTTGAAAAAATATAAGTATGATGCATGTGAGTAATTCCAGAAAATGAACTCTATTATCGTCCAACAATATTGCAATAACCAGAAACATCAAAGTTTCTACAATAAATTATTTTTGAAATTGTTCTTATAAATGTATTGTGTTTTGTAATAATTTACACTTATTCTATTATTTATATACTTCTAGTATACTTACTATTCTAAAGCTAATATGTCAGAGGATTCGGACATGGTGGCAACAATGAAAAGCAGATGGATAGTCTGTGCAGGGCACGTGAGGACCAGAACAGATAGTAGGACAAGTCACAAAATGCGGAAAAAACAGCTATATAGATCGCCCTAGACAACGATGAGTGGACAGAGTTCAAAAAGACCTTACCATACTGGGCAGTAAGCAAACATAATAGTAAAGAGAAAGGTAGCTATAAGGACAGAGACAGATGGATAGGAGTGTAGGTTGCACCGAAGAATCGAACTGTCTATGTTAAGCAAAAAAAGAAAAAAAGTCAATATTTTAAATCATTTGTAGCACATTTTTTTTCTTGTATTATCGAGGACCGGGGAGAGAACCGCGATTTGCATTACAGCTCCCGCCCCCATCGCTTATTGACAAACACAACTAGTTATCAATTACAACAATCAGGGCCGGGGGAAATGGGGTAAAAAAATAGGTCACACCCCCCTTTTGAATTTTTCGTAACTATCAGTCGGCATTTTCTTAATAACAGAGAATTGTCAGAAATTATACGACTTGTTAAAAACTGTTTTCCTAGATTTTCTCAGGTTATAATTTTAACAATGAAAACGAGTACGGGTCCTCGGCAATCAGCATTACTTTAATTTCTAAATCGGTAATTACAGAGGATGGCAGTTTACTATGTTATAAAAAATTTAAAATATAAGCTGATATTTATTATTTAATCAATGACTATTGACTCCACAATAGTGTTAGTAAACAAATAAGGGAAAGTAGAATTCCTTGTTTTTCGACTATACGCACTTGACAATTTAAGAGGTTACTGATTTAGAATTCAAAATACTGCTGATTGCTATACATAGAGAATACCTATAATAACTTTTTTTAGTACCATCGTCCATCGCCCATCGGTATGCTATCGCTAATCGCTATCTCAAGTACCTATCTCATATCTGTGAGCTGTGGGTGGTAGGTCTATATTGTTACTATTACAGTCAGTGGTGTCAATTCAGTTTTTAATAGAGGGGGGTAAAAGTTTCAACCAGCCCAAATGAGTAACTTAAAAAACAACCACTGGCAATCACATTTTAATATATTATGTTACTAATAAATTTTTACACGGCAGTGGTTTACCTAGGTTCTTCCATAAGTGTAACATGCAGATGCCGAAGTTTTATTTTAGATTTTGGTTCCTATAGGCTATAACACTTATCATATATTGATTTAATAATACACAATTTTTAAAGTTTAAATAATCCAGACAATCCTTGTACCTGTACGGCTAGCGGCTGTATGATATACAAGTAACAATTAGCAGTATAACGGACTATATGCATAGAACTATTCAAAATGTTTCAGTTCAATTTTAAATTTTTTTTTTTCTTTTTATGTTTTTTAGGTAGTATAATATTTATCAAATTTTAATTATTTTAGCTTACCTTACCTATTATACAAAAAAAAAACCAGGAATTTTTATAGGTACTTCACATAGTTTGTTTTAAGAAATTACTGGTCGACATTTTTACAGTTGGCATAAATTATATTTCAGTCGGTAAATACTTGAGCTCCACCTCCCGTCAAAATCGTATAACGCCGGCCCTGACGACAATAGCTTATGCCCCCTCGACCTGGCAGACTATATACATCTGCCAGGCGGCCGGTCCGGGGGGCGTACAGTCAAAATGAAAAAACAAGAAACAATTGAGAGTGTTGTTGGTCTGGACTTCTCGACCCGGTTGACTAGCCCGCCAATCTTGAGTTCTCGTACTGTCCTCTACTATACTGGCCTCTCGTCTTCCTGGTGTGCATCCTTCAACTTCGGTGAGGCGGCTAGCCGTCTGACGGACCGAGGGTCGGTTGTCCGGGTACAGTGATCCAGTCACCTGCTTTGCTTTTTCTTCGATTTCCTTCAATGAAAGGATGTCCTCTGCCATTTTGTAAAACTGCTGGAAACCTTCGTCGGCGTTAGAAAGCAAAATGCCTTTTTCTTCTGGGTCCGGAGGGTCATTTGTAGCACCTGGGTGCAGTTTGATTCTTATGAAGTCAACCGTTTGAGTTATAGTTTTTCTTTTTTGTAGTTTAAAAAACTTTAATTATGTTTCAATCAGATGAATTGCTAGGGGTGTAAAATTATTATTTATTTGTATATTACTCTCCTGAGCTAGTCTGATTTAAAATTAATTTAAAATATACGATATTCACTATGAAATCAAATGTTCAGATGTATGCAGTAAGAATTGAAGACGCGAAGTTCAATCATGTAAAATCAATAAATTCTAGTTAAAATATCTAACTGGTGCTCTAGACACTAGACATGACAGTTTAATATACATTTTAAAAATTCTTCTAAAACATTATTTCAATTTGTTTATTTTTAAATATTTCATGGATGTAAGAAATATCCTCTAGATATCAGCGGTTCTCAATGTATGAAACATCACTTTCCCTGAGAGTCAAAGAACTAGTTTTGGATGGAGAGTAAGTTTTGAGACATCAGAGATTCATATTCAGGAAGAGTCGATCGAACTTTCAACTACTGATGACATTTTGAAATCCTAGATTCTACTTGTATCTAATTAGCTTCTTATTGCCCAACAGCAGAGGTTATAAGATTTTTGTACCTTAAATACATACCAAAAAATGTGTTCTTCAAAAGTATTTTTGTGTTTTTTTTTTGCAATATCTTTCACAGCCAGCGATTTTAATAAAATAAATATAATAATGAAATTAACTTGAAAGTAATAAATACTAATCAAATTTAAATAATACGAATTGAAACGTTTTCTAATTGAATGTTCATTTCAACGATACACATTTCATCAGTGTTAAGTTTGATGATCATTATGTTTTACAAAATGTATTATAATTTATAATTAATCCAATTTTATTACCTATTCTAATATTTAGACGATTTTGTTTGTCAGAAATTGAACTTCTTAAACAGCCATGGAAGAATGCTTCACATTAAATCAAATATAATATATATCGTACTTTATAGAGGTAATGATTAAAATGCATCGTTAACTTCCTAACAAATTGTATAAAAAACGGTAAAAAGTTATAAATAAATCTAATAAATAACTATAAATCACATATTCCAAAATAAATAAATATTTAAAATTTTAACTACCTAAAAGTCCAACATTTAGTATAATTGAGAAAATAATTATTATTTAAAAATGTTAGTGCTAAATGGATTCTTTTAAAGTACAATGTGCTGCGCCTTCATGCTGACATTTATATTACTTGGCCTCGAATATTTCAAACTAAGTATAATATTATTTTGTATAATTTGTTGTAGAAAATAACTTGAGATTTGTAGGTATGCGCGTGACATATTATACATCACACGTTACACGTATACAGTTAGCAATACACTTCTAGTGATTTAATTTTTCCTTAGCTATTTTTTACACTAACTTAACGAAGTGTTCTTTTTTAAAGATTTATGAGTACAGTCATGAAAACTAATTTTAAAAGACACCTACCAAATGAAAATCCTTGTTGTACTCATTTAAGATTGATCACGTAATTTTTAATGCTATAATATTATTACTCGTAACTTGTTTTTGTTATATGTGTATGAAACTATGAAATTGGATGGTTTAAAACTTTAAAGCAATCTATGCGAGTGGAGTATTCATTATTTAATATCATTAATTATGTGTTTATCAGCTGGTCTCAATGGTGTTACCAAACCAGCAATTTGAGTTCGTCAGGTATTTTTATATCCGAATTACATTCAAAAGTTGAATTTAGTGCAACGAGGGAAAAAATAATCAAGAATACACTGATGTGGGGCTGTCCCAAAATGTTGTACCAGACGCTGCACAGTATTAATAGACCGACCCTATGCAGTTGTTAAAAGGTTTTAGTTATTGTAGTTTCTAATACTGAAAATTTAAACAAGATCATTCCAATTTTGTATTGTTAACATTGTTAAAGAGTTTCAAAAATTGGAAATTCACCTTTTTTTATTTTGTAAAAGTAACAGTGTAAAGATTTTACAAGATTAAAAAAATACTCTATATACATTAATAAAGTATTAGCAAAATGTTTAATTATATTTATAACATCAAAAGTAATGTATGTATAATTAAAATTCAAGAATTTAGTGGTGTTTCAATGGTTGTGAGTCTCGTGGAGTTGTTAAAAATTAAATTGCTTACCTACATAAAAAAAATTCCAATTTACGCTACTGCTTGTGGGGGCATTATGAGAACGATTTTTGTTTAACACCGTCTGCGTCATATATATAGGTACAGCCTATGACTGTGAACAAACTTAACGTTATACATATTAACTGAAATTAAATAAATATAAAAGCGTGTGAACTGTGTAAAATATTTAATATTGTGTACTCGGTTATTTTGTTTAATGGATTTTTTTTCGTTACAATTAAATTTTAAGTGAAAGAACGTTGAAATAAAAATAACGAAATAAATATTTTTAATTCAAATACAAAACTATGTTTTAAAATGTTTAGTCGATTTTTTTATATTTTTATATTTTTTTGTTTTTTTTTGCACTGTGGAATCTAGTATGGGTATAGCAAAAAAATATTGTAATTTTACTCAAACAATGATTGATATTTATTTATCGTTTGTTGAGTTAAATACAATGGATACTGCAATGCGGATTGTGCTTAAAACAATATTATTTAAACTAATAAGGGTTTAATTTTTTCATGATAAAATGTATAGAAGAGGTTCTAGTCTGCTTAATTGATAGTAACAATTTAACTTTTTAAAATATCATATTATATCGTTAGTAAATTAAATGCAATTATTCGTTATGTATATTTTTATCGAATCAAAATAATTGGACATTTACACATTTACAGTTAATTTGTTTATAGATCGGTGCTTGAATTACGGTTTATTCTTTAAAACTTCATAAAAAAAATATACTTCATTTATCCAGAATGCGTTCTGCAGAGCAGTGTATAACGCATATACCTACTGTTTAAATACTTTAATCATGTAAACAACAACATTTAAATGTATTTTGGTACTTGGATTTTTCATTATAATATTATATTATAGGTACAACATGCTTCGTATTTTTTTTATCGGCTAATCTACTGCTGTTACTGCATGCAAAAAAGTAAGTCAAAATACCGTAGTCAGTGGGTTCAGTTGTAACATGGCGTTTTGTTATATTATTGTGTGAAGTAGGTAGTACGTCTTTGTAGTTTCAATAACAAATAAAAGAAAATGTTTGTAACATTTCTACCTATTACGCCTGGATAAAGATTTACGGTATAATTAAAACAACATACTCGGGATTTTCAATAATTATTATACATTGTAGTACAATAATTGAAAGCAAACTATATTACATTGTATGTTTCTAGTTTTTCAGTGTTTCTAATCGAGTTATGTCTACATATATAGATGTATGATGTATTTTCAATCTATTCAAATCGAATATTGTAGCTAACAAATTTCACCCCCACGTATTAAATTACTTACTGTGTAACCCGAACTCACCAAGTAAGTAGGCACCTATATCTACCAATGAAAATTTAGATTTTCAAAATCCTTCAAACTATCCTTTTAAATTTTCACCCTTTTAATAATATATAATAAAGGACTCAGAATTTGTAAGTCTCGTGTTACATAATATATTCCAAAATAATCATCTATCAGAGTGATTTTCAATCGTACAGCAAAATTAAAATATTTTCCAGTTTATTTATAAATCCAAATATATTATGATGCATTTTAGTCGAGTCTGCATTCGGTCCACTAAATAATCGAACCATTAACTGTTTTTAGTGACTATAGAATGTTTATGTCCCAATGCGATTAAAATAGACATAAAAAATTTAAGTTTTAACTACAGTTCACAGCCTCAATAAATTCGCAGTAAGATATATAATTTCAAATAAATAAATAAAAACCATCATTAAAATCCATACGATAAATGAAACCTTATATAATATATACCTACATTAATATTGATACGGAGCAGAGACAAAGAAACTGGTGGCTCTTCGCTTGTACGCCTTCATGCGTTTAATCATATGGATATGGTCTGAATTAAAAGAATCGAGGAATGTAATCAGAGACATAGTCAAGTCGCCTATATATTTTTTTGACTTCCAGATTTTTCTTTTTGCGTAGGCACCTGCCACCCATTTAGAGATTTTCTGATTTAGAGATTTTAGACTACTAAACTACGTGTAAAATAACACACATTTTGAGACTAGTGTATTATGACAATGTGAAAAATATTTTATTTTATGAAACAATTTATTAATTATTTGCAATCCAAGCAATACAATTAGTACAATGGTAAATTCAATACAAGGTTATTAACAGGAGGTAGCGTTTATGGGCAGACACTCTGCAGTGCCACCCAACCTGCAGGTATTTTTTAAGTAATACCTATTGTTTTATTTAATTTTTTTTTTATTTTCGTAGGTTTCTAGGCCACTGTTTTCATTTGAGTCTTTTACGTACATTACCGAGAAGTGAGATGGAGTATAGTTGTTTGATTAATAGGTTACTTCTTGAGAATTTAATTAAGTATGAAATTTAAAGTAATATAATTTCGCTAATTGATTTAAAAAATATTAATCTTTATTCTTTAAAATTAAATGATTAAGCTACCGCTATAATTACTATAAGATGAATCTAATCTGAAAACCACAGTTGAATTAACTGATAAATCACGATTACGCTGCCAACGTTAATTTTGAAACAACTGCCAGTGTAACGGTCATCAGATAATCTCTATAATTTTATGTCTATGAAAAAATAATCTCGTTGATGTTGGATTTTTTTTGAAATTCTTGAAATTCTTCTCACCATTAGATAACATTTTATAGTAACTACCATTCATACCGTGGGATTTTGTAGAATCAAGAAGACATTTTGAAATATTGTTATAGAGAACTTATTAGTTGTTTGCTATTCATATACACATATTTCATAAGCATCATGAGCCTGAAGAAAGAAGTCTAAATATTTTATTACCAAATACATTCCACAAATAAAAATAAAAATAATGTGTAGTATCGAATCCTATAGGTTTAATTATTTTTACAAGTCTAAGATTACCTTTTCTAAATTTTCATCAAGGGGTCGACCTCAAAACAGCAAGTGCATTTTATTTATCAAGGACAGGAAATTACAACATTGTTAAGCAATCAACCCAGCTATGCCTAGTCATTGTTATCCCTTCGCGTATAGTATAGTATACATTTCAATGTCTTTTTCAAATTTATATCAACGAGCAAATATTTTTAATGTGGGTTTTGATAGTACCTAATTGGTAATTTGTTGTTCTATATGGAAATGTAATCAGTGTGCATTTAAGAGGAATACATATAGTATAGTAAAATATATCAGTAGAACACGATACGTTCTTATACTGATATATACAATGCAATTGATTCAATTTGTTTTATTTTAGTATCTAGATATTATTTTATCGAAACAATGTACCTAAGTACCTAATATTATTCAAACGATTTAATTATTATTACATTTAAATCCACAAATAACTCTCAACAATCGTTAGATAAGTTTATGATAATATGTTATATAGTAGTGTGTTTAATGACAAGTTACCATACTATAAATAAATAAATAATGACAATTATGTATAGCTGATCAACCAGCAGATTTAATTATTTTAAAGTTTATTTTACTCTACTTTTATGAATAGTTGGTTCACTTAAACCCGAAGAAATTAGTAACTATTTTTTAGAAAAAATTTAAGATTAAAAATTAATAGATTTTGGTAGTATTTTATGTTATGTATTTACCATCTGGATGATGTATAATATTTTCACTACCAATATAATATAAACTAAATTGTGTGTACTGACTTTTTCCATTAGTCCTGTGGCCTGGGTAAGCCATTGGAAATTGGTTATCGCTTATTTACTATTAGCGATAGATTAAACGGCAGAGTACCTATTGACTATATAAATACATAACATTTAACGGACTTTCATTGAAGGATTTATTGGTAGTAAATATTGTACTTATATCGATATTATGTTGGAACTCTCCATTGTGTAAAAATAATATTATGTCAAATACCGTTCATAAATATTTAAATTTATCCACGCCGAGACCAAGGAAAAACAACAGACGATAAACATGTTTGCATGTATGTTTGTATATTATTATTATAATATTTAAAATATAATATAATATTATTAAAATTGCATATTACACATTAATTTGGGACTTAATAATTGGTATAAATTTATAAATTTCAGTGAAACAGTGTTAAGTGTACAGTTTTTCTACTGTCTTGGACTAGGAGTTCATAACTGTAATTTGCACATTTTCATTTAATTATTGAAACAATATGGCTCGATTAATAATTGAAAACCTTTTCATAACAAAATAATATTATGTTGCAGTGGCGTAGCCAGGATTATGAAATGGGGGGTGTTTAAGTATAGATTAAAACCAAGTTTTTACAGTTTTCGTATATAAATAAATTTAGGGTTCGGACTTGACTTGTTGCACTAAATATTATCGAAATTTGATGCAGTCAAAGTTGTCAAAATATTCTTAAATATATACAGCTACATTTTTATATTATTTTTGAAAAATTCATAAAACTTACTACAATTTTGGTAGTAAAAAACTAAAAAATAAGTAGGTATATAAATAATTTATACACGGGCTTACTAATTTTAATATAGGTAGGTACCTATATTGATTAATGTAATGGACGGAGTACACTATTGCATGTTTTGGACATTTTTAAACTATTGTGTAATAAAACAACTTGATTTTTAAAAATACTGGAATAAAATACTAGGTTAATAAATATGTACCTAATAAAGAATAACGTGATATGGGAACACCGTAATAAACGAACACGTATATCTACTGATTTTCATTTCTTCGTACAATCTAGAATGTAGATGTCAATTATAGTTTTAACACAGTCTTGTCACAAAGAGACTTATAAAATCTTACATACCATAACTATGCGAAAATAGGGCAAACCGTATAGCCAAGCTCCACCAACAACTTTAACAGCCCTCCCAATCATTTACTAAATATTTTTAATTCAATTTTATAATAGTATGGTTTTAGGCTTCGGCCTCCCCAAATCTCAAAATTAGAGCCTATTGTACCTCACCAAACATAATATTTTTAAAGATATTTTTCAATGGGCGTCGTTCATAACCGCACACTTTCAAAAACAGGTCGTCGTTCAAAACCGCACACTTTCTTATCTTAATAACTATATGTCCGCCAAATTAAACCGTTCAATACCGCACACATTGATATATATCAATAACGTATACATTTATCTAAAATAACATTATCGTTTAGTACCGCACACCAGTTAATCATATTTAATCAAGATCACAAAATAATAAAAATAAAACTTTCGGGATTATACGCAGATTGCTATATCTACACGTTTAAGAAATAAAATAATATATACGATTATAGTTTAATTTAAACTTTAAATTATAAGGAAAGAATTATGTACGTCTTCAGTGAGTGCAGATAATATTGATGCTATGAGACAGTCTATGTATCGTGAAAGACGAAAACTTCTACCCCCTGTGCCTGTGTCACTCTCGGATGCTCTTAATAAGGTAAAGGAATCAAACATCACACTAAATAATGGTGAACAATTTGTGTTTGTGAATGAGTCCACTCAAATAATTATAGTGACATGTAAAACAAATCTCCAATTTTTATGCAATGAAATTGAATTTATATTAGCAAACGGAACTTTTACTTATTGCCCAAAACATTTTTATCAACAATATACCATCCACGGTGTTTGTAAAAATTATTACGTACCACTTGTTTTTTGTTTTTTGCCATCAAAAACAAAAGATATTTATAAACAAATGTGGGAAACAATAAAAGATTTATGTTTAAATAATGCAAATAGTGTATTCCAGCATTCACTCTTACTATTAGATTTTGAACTTGGTGCTCACATTGCTGCTAAAGAAGTATTTCCTTTAATTATTATTAAAGCCTGTCGTTTCCATCTTGGTCAAGCATGGTACAGAAAAATCAGTTCCATTCCATTATTAAAAAAAAACTACGACGATAAAAATTCACAATCTGGACTATGGTTAAAACTTTTTTTTGGTTTGCCTTATTTACCCTCACATATGATTTCTGAGGCGTTTATTGAGATAATGGCTACTTGTCCAGAAGAAAAACAATATTATGATTTTGCTGATTACATATTGGATAATTATATTGAAACCAATAATTTTTCACCAATATTGTGGGCAGAAGAGCCCAATAAAAGTACAAGAACGACGAACGGCGCAGAAAGTTACCATAGTCAACTTAGGCATGAATTCTATGTTCCACATCCTACTATATTTCATTCGGTAAGAATATGAATTTAAAATAATAAATATATTTTCAGTTATTATTAAATTATTTTTGTTTTTTTTTTCTTCCAGATAGATGTGTTAAAACAACAACAGATAATTACTGAGACCAAATTTCGCCTCATACGAAACGGCAATGTGAACCGTACACGCAAAGTAAGCAGGGAGAAAGAAAAATCTATTTTAAATGTTTATGACCGTTTCATTAAAAACGAAATCAGCTTGATTGAGTATTTAAAAACATTAGGATGTAAGTTTATTTCGATTTAATTATACCTATATTGAATTATTTTATATTATGATTTTTAATTAATACTAAATTATTTTTTTAATAGCAACGAAATTAATACTAAATTATTTTTTTAATTAATAACAATAAAATATGTTTAAATTTTAACTGTTAATCAAATGTGTGCGGTTTTGAACTATCGACCTTCCAAATTTCCCTTTTTAACAATAGAATAAATGTGTGCGGTATTGAACGATGTAAAATGTGCGGTTATGAACGGTAAGTGTGCGGTTTTGATGACCGCCGTTTTCAATGTTATCCAAATATGATTTTTCCTGACAATTGTATGTGGTATGTACCTACATTTAAGTTAGAAAAATGCAAATTATGCATAAATATGCGAATAATCGCTCAAATGTACACTTTTCCTAAAATATGCAAATTCAAACTTTGTTTGATTAGACATTTAAAAAATTTCATAAGACAAATTTATAACTTATCTAAAATAATGCGAGGAGTCCCAAACCCTATAAACAGTATTTTTATTAGGGAGGAAAATGTCAATGGGGGGTGTTTAAACACCCAAACCCCCCCCCCCCTGGCTACGCCACTGATCAAACATTCAATATTTATACAAAATATTTTGAAGAAAACATGCGTTATTTATGTTACATATTTATTTATAATACGTGTCTTTCTTAATAATGTTTAGTAAAGTGCTTACATAGATATACTGTTCTTATGTGATTTTAAGATTATTTGTCTTTATATTTATATGATGACAGATAATTATTAGCTATTATAACCGTCAAAATATGGAAGTAGTAACTGCAAAGTTCAGAATGGTTATATTATAATATATTTTAGTATTTATTTAAAAGTAGACAGCTTATATATTATTTTACTCTTGAATTTGTTTACAGTTGACTTCCGCTGCAACGTTTTTATTTAACTACAGTTGAAGTGCACTATTTCAGATTTGGCACCTATACTAAATAATATGTGATATATATTATATCTGATGGATACAAATACAAGACAAAGAAAATACCAATTGTATTCATAACTACTGAATTTGTATGGCATTAAAAGTAATTGAAGAAAAAAATTAAATTACATAAATTTTATTTATAATAATGATTCCATTATGACTTTTTCCATTATTATTTTGTTCAGAAAGGAAAAAAGGTAAAGGAAAATACGTAAATGTTTTTAAAGATACAGTAACTTGCAGGGTCCTGGGAAATGTTTATTCAAAACGTGATGTAAAAGCTATTATATTTTTATTATTGTGATTTCAAAACTAAAATGTAGGTATTGTAGGTTTATTAAATTCAGAAGTGAAATGTGAGCAGTAAAATATGCATGTACTACCTAATAATATAACAAAATAAAAATCAGGTTATGTAAAAATTATTTTTTATTACTTTGTAAACCAGACATAACGTTATTTAAATATACAACATCTATTACTATATATATACTATTTGATAATCATTACTTTTACTAGTCTTACTTATAAGCCTATAAACTATAAACATTTTTGTCTACGACCAAGCCTATAAACAATATTTTTTTATTAAGAAACTGTACATTTTAGCAGCTGAAAATAAGTTTTTCTGAACAACCAAACTCACATATAATAATGTTGACAACTGACTAATATTTCCGGAGAAAAAAAGTCATTCCAATTTTCAATAACCCAACAACCGAACGTATTTTTCAAATTAAGTACACGGTTAGGCCTGATATTGATATATATACACACACTTACAAAAACCCATATATTTTCACTAATATACAAATGGCGAAAAATAATATATTTTAAAAAGTTTCTGTTGTTGTTAACACAGTGTGCTAACACACGTAAAATATATACGTGAAATACGACTATATTATCGCCAGTCGTGTGAGACACCTAATATTGTTTTTTTTTCGATGTTTACATTTCTACATGTTAAGCAACAGCATCATGATTTATTCAGAAACATATAAAAATATCATTAGCTTATTTTCTGTATTTTATACACAGTAGTGTGCAAAATATGAATAGCACTCACAATATATTATTAAAATTAGTTGTTTACAGATGCACATAATAATATATTGGTAAACTACTCTACATATACCTTAACTGACGTTAAACGGATAGCGATTCATATATTATATTTCTGAAAGCCGTTTGTAAATAGGTACAATCGTATGGAAAAATTATAATTATTATTACATTGATGCATTCATGTAAACATCAGAGTTAACTGATTGAAAAATATGTAAGTATACATAATATTATGACGTAGAATATCAAACATTTAAATACTATTATACGTAAATCATTATAAACTATAATTATTATTTTGTGCTGTTGATCACATTACTTTATTAGTTATTATTACTGTAACCTCATAAGACAAATAAGTTATAACATTATGACTTTAACTAAAATAATCTTATTGCAAAATAACACATCGTAGGAATGTATACCTACGATTAATGAATATGTACATATTTTAGGTTAATTATGTTAGATTCTGAGTGGAACGATGAATGTATTGATTTTACAATGATGTGTGTTTTTTTTTATTATTTTGTGTTTGTATACACGATAAGTAGTCGAAATAATGCTTCTATTTTCCACTTCAGTATCTTGTTCGGTGGGAAAGTGAATATTGTTGATGCATTGGGGAGGTCGAAATTTAAAATTCCCAGTAATTTTCAAAAGCGAAGTGAAAAACAAAGAAAATCAAGGAAAAAACGGGAATTTTTAAGCAAAATCGACTTTGGTTTTTGGTGTAACTTTAAAACAAATGACTTAATTGACAATTGAATTATAATTTATAAATACTATTTGATATTTGTGGTTAATTTTTTTATAAAAAATAATTTACAAAACAAATTATATTCTAAATACATGGGGTCTTATAATAAGAAAAAAATTAACTTAACGTAACAATAAAATCAACTAACACATAAGTTACTGCATAACGTGGAAAAAAGAGTAACTCGTTAAGTATCTTAGTTAAAACTTACAAGTAACTTAACTTTAACTTTTTAACTCATTTATTCCCAGCCATACTCTATACCCATTTGATGGCAGATATAAATACAATATTGTCATTACTAAAAAATATTATTTTTTTTGTTTAAGATTGATTCATGTTTAACTAAACTCAGTACCGGATCTAAAAATTATGTAGCCCGGGGCATAACATAATATTAGAGCCCCCGTGCTATATGTTTTATGAGTTTAAAATTTTGAAATTTGCACATTTCTATGATTAACACCCGGGACATGGGCCCTGGATTGCCCCCCCCCCCCCACTAGATCAGGTATTGAGTATATTTACATGTACAATTCAAATTGTGTGAATGGTATACAAATTAAGTTTGTTATCGTGTATTGAAGTTTATGTAAACATTTTTTATTCATAGACGAACCATTTGTAATTAATATTTTGTAAATAATAATGTTTCATATAATTTACTTTGAAATAATTTAAGTATCAATCTTATCATAATAGTAATATTATAATATATTATACGCTTATTATTTTATTTTATTTTTTTAAATCGTTAATTTTGTTAATTTTATTATCTGCCAAGTTATCTTATTTATAATTTAAAAAAAGCAACACAATAAATATTATGTTTGTTTTACTCTCCCGGAGCAGTTGATCACAACATGATTGAATTATGAAATTTTGAATATTATATTTCCTATACACTCCCAAAATATATCGTAAAAATAATATTTTAACATAATGTGCATAATACTATTATACCGGGATAGTTATTAAGCATGTTTAGGTTTTGTCGAGGAATGCATATTATTTCAATACTATCTATTTATTTTGTTTTATCTTTTAGGAGCTTAATTTGACACTCGTCCGACATTAGACGGATGACTTCTTCTACATATATATAAAATATATTATAATTAACATAGTTATATGATTAACTGAGGGGCAGACACTATTTCGCAAGTGCTGTATATTCTCGTTTTGTCATGATGTGCGTGGAACAGACAGATATGAGATGGAACAAATTTACTGACCTTTTAACAAACCTAATATATATATATATAGTGTTCATGTTATATGCACTAGTGTACAACATACGTATGTGTCTATTACCATTAGTTAAACTATAGGTACAAATAGTTTTAGAAGTGCAAAACTCCAGTTTATCATATTGTACACGATATGCAAACGTTGAATAGAAATTTACCATCAAAGACCTTAACATACATTATTCATCTTCTAATTAGAAAATAAGAAAATATATTATAAAACCAGCCAAGTAGAGAAAAGAAAATATTTGTTTGATAAACTATACAACTTATCTTAAAACAATATTGTGTTCACCATGTTCGTCTCCTTCGATACCAGTGTGACTTTTTTCTAATTTCTAATTGATAATTTTTTTTGAAAATGATTATTATTTTGATTAGCAATATTATTAATTATAATAGTCACATAAATATTTTTTACATTACCCTCAAACAGATAATAGGTATACTAAAATGTCGGTTCTTATATAATTCTTAATACGAATCTGGGATAGGTAGTCAATTTGTAGGGCTAATTTATGTAAATATTTTAAAAGTTAAATCATTTATTTACATTAAGTAAATACAATGTACATGAATACTTTTGTAGTTATGACGTAAGTCTTAAAGTTTAGTTTGGAAATAGGCTGGTGTATGTATTAAGGACAAACCCAGCGTTATACCCTGCATAAACACGTTAAATTATATTTTAACGATTATAAGTTTTTTAGGTTAACCAGAAAATACCTATGCATTATGCACAATAATATCGTTAAATCTAGTGAATAATAATTAGCAATTAAATAAATGTCTTTGGTTCGTATAATAACAAAATAAAATATAGATTTTAAAATATATAACGACGGTGTTATCATATTATAATATCGTCGTTAGTATTCAGTTGAACGGTTTTTAAATATTATTATCACGAAAAGTGTTGATACATATTTTGTTTGTAATCTAAAAATTATTTTTTCAAAATAAAGTTCTATTGACTACATTATGTAGGTAATTAATTCAATATATATTAGTATTTTGTCCAGCACTAAAACGATAATATTGATTCAGTTGATTTATTGATAACATGTACAGAGCGTTAAAGGAGTTCAATATAGGCAATATGCAAATTTTACATGTGGACACGTGCAGTGTGCTTGAAGTCAATAACAAATTATTATCATTATTATAGCGACTACCCTACTATGTGATTTCATCTGGCGCCATTAATATCTATTGGTTAATATCGATCGGCTGATCTTTTAATGAGATCTGCAGGATTCTGAATCTAAAAACATGCTTAAAATCTATTCATAATACATTTTTATGAATTCTTAACTCAAAATAATTTGCTAATTATCGTGATTTTTCCGTATTTTGTCAATATTTAAACTTTAAATGCTTATAAATAAAAACTTCGACTAAAAATGTTTAATATTTTTCAAGTGTCATTGTAACAATGTAATAGGAGCCTTGTTATTCAATTTTCAATCATTTTTACTCAACAAATAAAGTTTTATTGACATTCTCAGAAAAAAAGGTGGGTAAGTGGATGTCGCTCTGCTGTACAGTAGGTTACAAGTGAGTCGCTGAAATGGATGGTGTTAAATTTGAATTCAATGAGATATAATATCATTGTAAAAGAAAAACGCGATTCTGAGCAAAAGCCTATGATATTACTAAGTATATTTGATGATATTAAGGTGAATAAAGTAATTTATATTTAACCTATTTAAGTGGAATCTTGTTTTAAATGTTCAATCCTTAGCTATATTGATAAATTCAAAATTCTGACTTTAAACGCGTGTAATAAAAAATTGTGCATATGTATTTTTAATATTGTTCAACTGCTATTATACAATTTAATATGCCTATAATTAGCTCAAAATGAATCCAAATATTGTGAAAATTGTATGGTGTATATAAATTGCTATTATAAATATCCAGTGAAAATTTCATGGATATACGGTAATTTTTTTTAGAGCTATACTTACCAAAAACCAATATCGATTTTGTCGAAAACTGATTTTGCGTAAAAATACCAGTGTTTCCTTAATTGTTTTATTGTCTCTTCCGGTGCTTTCGAAAACTAATGGGCATTTTAAATTTTGTCCTCCAGATTGCATCAATTAAATTCACTTTTCCACCAGAAAATTCCACTGGAAAATGGAAGCATTATTTTCACTACTTATCGTGAACATAATCATACAAAAAAAAAAAAAACACACACATCATCGTAAAATCAATACATCCATCCCTCCGCTCAGAATTGAAAATAAAACAATGAGTGCAAGGATATTATGAAGTATGCAGGATTCCAAGACCTGCCGGTTTTCGTCAATGTGAGAATAGATATATTTTAAAAAAACAGATCGTTTGCAGCGTAAAATAATGAGATACACTGTACGTCTGTACTGCAAGTATACGCATACAAGAAGACTTATGTAGGTAGGTATACTACACATTCAATATCTTTTGCTGACCAATAAAAAAAACCATTATTCCACTTTCCCACTGCAAAGCAACGGACGTGCAATTTTACTCGAATCACCCTGTGTACAATAATAATAATAGTAATAATATAATATAGGTAAAAAATACACTCAATCACATTATTGCATAATAATGTCCTCGTGCAAAATCGAATAACCAATAATGGATAATATGAAATAGTAATTAAAATATGCATTTGTCCGGGGAACGGATTTTAAAAAGCGGTTTGAATGTTATCTCTCTTTTATGAACTATAGACAAACTATTTGTGAATAAAACAAAAACACATTTAATTCAATATACATAGGTACATTTATACGATATCGGAAAAAAATCCTGGGCGCCTGTGTCATTTTTCCACAAGGATCTATTTAAATTGACATTAAAGCTGCATTAAGCGTTAACGCGATACCCGCTATTATTATATCCACGGTATCTGCGCATAATAATACCTTTCTAGTCGTCTCCGACTATACAATTTTTTTTTTCTCATATTCGCACACAAATCCGTTTATCCGTTTCTTGCATTGAGAAAAATAAGCTTATATAAGGCTTAACTTATTTTCGCAGCCAACAGTATGCTCATTTTTTTTCTTTTCGCTCGCACTCGTCCTCTCCCGCGAGTTCTTTTTGTCAGTCCGTCTGCCTGTCTCTCTCACTATATTCATATATATTATATTCTTCTCGATCTCCCTCTGTCACTCTCTCTCTCTCTCTCTCACACACACCCTCTCGATCTCTCCCCGTATTGGCGACGGGCTCCGCGCCGCTTGCACATAATCCATATTGATTTCGTCGAAAATTGGCGGTGCGAGGAAATTGTAAAAGATTGATTCCGCCTTAGGCCAGCCTCGTATGTGTGTGTGTGTGCGTGTGTGTGGCTGGTGCGCAGTGTACATATATAATGTACACACACGCTCTCACATATATAATATATCTATATGCGCCGCCGACGACGATGTATCTTCTCCGGCAGGGCGAATGATGACCCGCAATAAATTGGCTACATAAAAAAAAATCCCATACCGACGGCGGAAGCCGATGGCAGATCGAACGGAGTGGGGAGAAAAAAAACAGAAAAAAGGCTTTATACACCTATACGCCCGATATAGGTAAAAAAAAAAAAAAAATCGTGTCATATTTACACGATAAATATTTCGTGCAGGATATAAACGCGCTTGCTGTGCATCGAAAGTTCAATATGTCCGCGTTGATGGATATTTTCGCGACCTGTCGTACCGGAAAAAAAATGAAATTTAAGCGATGCGCTTAACGAGTCTCGGCAGCAGCACGAACGCTGTCTGCAAACCTTTACAATATAATATATATATATTCGTATAAATAATATTATATACATAATACATGGTCCAATAAATATGCGAGTGAAAAGAAAATGCGCGGGCAGGATGAGACTTGTGTGTCGTTTTTCCCGGTTTTCAATGTTCAAATCTAGGAATTTTTATATTTTTTATCTGTGACGAATGTTTTCTAGAGTCTAGACGTCACACGATTGGCTGAGGGGAGGGTGGGGGAGGAACAATAGCAATAAACGTCGGACTGTGGTTCGGCGACCATGCGGGTAAGTCTTTTAGGGGGTAGCCTATCAAATTTTTAACGAATGTGCTATTGTGCTGTTTGCATATTATATTACCTATGTGTTGAATTCACTTTTGGTTTTTACAGAATATAACCTTTTTTGCCAGTGTTCCAGAAAATATGGAAAGTTATGTACAACAATAATTTAGTAGTCAAACTAATGTAATGTAATTGAAAACTATTTACGTTTTTGTTTTTTACAAAGATCCCATTCGACTATGAAATAAGTTGAACAAAAAAAAAAAATAGTTTTGTTTGTGTAAGTATTTAATAAAATATGTTAATAAAATAAGTTTGAAATCAATGTAAAATGAGTAATAGAAAAATAATGCTTTAATAATTGAAACCACGAAGTTTAAACTGTTAGGTATGTCACCACGAAACTACCTACAACCTACCTAATAGTTGGTACCTACGCAAGTACTTTATATATACTATAAAATAATAAAGTTAGTACCTACAACTAAATATTATTTTATATTATTATAGTTGGTATAATGAGGGATGTATTTTTTTTATATAAGTTTTCAACGTTGATATTCTTAACTATTATTTTTAAACGAACATTAATTAAACATAATATTTTTTGTATATACATACGTATTTTAGTTGATTTAATCATAACTATTATTTACAGTTTAGTATGTATTTTTGACACTATTATATTTATATTAACATAAAGTCATGTGAATCACATACATGGCAAGTAATGTTTAATAAAGCTACTACATATAAACTAAAATCACATTCAGTGTAAAATGTGTTGAGAAACATGAAAGAGTTTACAGGCTTAAATTGGTTTTTTATATTTTTGTAGGTTTCGAATTATTCTCATTTTCCTGAAATATTTTAATATAGTAATAGTGTCGGTATTCCGTATACTATACATTTTGTTCCTTATTTTAATTAGAAAATGTTAATTACATTTTTAGTAACGATATTCCTTTGAATCTGTAGTTTAACCTTGTTTTAGGTAATTTTTATCAGCTGTTAATTAATTAGCATAAAGCATTTAATAAAACCTTCTTTGTATACCTTTTTTTTTGACATTCAAGAGAAGGTCTAATTTTCATATAGGTACTATTCAAATTGATTTAGATCACACAATAAATAGACATCGAAATTGAAATAATTGAACTAATAGATAATAAAACCCACAAAAATAAAGTGATTAAAAAAAAATAATGTTTACAATATAATTAATTTTACTGAACATTATTAATTAATATTAGTTTTAAGAACTAGGTATAATGGTTACGTAATTATTCAATCATGTAAATTGTGGAACAAGGAACGTTTTGGTTTAACAAATTATTATTATATATTATATTTTTTTAAAACTTCCGGAGCAAATCAATTTAATTATCAGTGTTGAGGGTGGTTTAAAATGATAAATTTGATCTAGTTGGCTTTTTGAGGATCAACAATATGAATTCCTAGAACTTTACTTAATAACTGTGAAAAACTGAAAAATAAAACAGGAAAAATGGGGAATACCAAATAAAAAGTTTATAATAATATTAATTTCTTTTTTCTCGTTTCAGTTGTATATCAGAAAAGAATCACCGCTTAGACTCATAATTTTGATTAAATATTCTTATTAGCATTTTCTAGACATAGTATACATTTTTTAATATTTTTCATATTAATAAAACTAAATGGATATACTGCAAACTTCACATAACGTTTGAATTTTGATTTTTCCTTAAATAATATGTTGGTTATTTATTGTAATTAAAAAAATATATTAATCGCATCTTATAATATAATGATTCAATTTTAATTTTAATTGAACACATCCATTACAGCGACCTTCTTAATGACGAGGTACATTCGAAACCCATTACCCATCAGATAGAGTTCAACGCGTTTATTGTTATCTTTGATATTTGTAGATCGGTTAATAGGAAATTTGAAGTTTCTAGGGTGTATAATATTAATTTCAACAATTGTAATATTTAGTTCAACCAACTATATAGTGTGTAGTCATTCGAAAAGAATCGAAAAGTAATAATGTATAAAGTTGTTTTAAACATCAAACGCATACCTACATCACCGGTCCATTGGTTTCTCCGATCTCATCGCCTTTTTAGGTCGTATAATATTTGATGACAAATCAATACGGACTATATACAATCTTTAACAATCTCATAACTTTAAATTTTAAATATTTTGTTTTAAGTAGAAAGTTTGAGATTTGATAAGGTTCATATTATACAATGTATGAATGACTGATACCTATACTTTTTTTTTTTATATAATATACATTTCGAGGGTTTGATATGTGTTTATTAAATACTAAAATACTTGCTCAGAATATTTGTTTCTCAGTAGTATACTAGTAAAAGTCATGTAATTTTAAAATCGTTAGTAGAAGTATTACGTTTTACATCATAACTCATAAGCTCGTATTTTAATTAGTTATATTACATATAAAATCAGTGACCTGAATTCAAAATCATTCCCCCCTTTCTTCCATCTGAGAAATTCCCAAAGAGTAAATCATAAAGCTACATTTTTCATTTTTTCTTGATAAAAGAAAAAAAAAAAACACCACCAGCAAAACATATATAAAATAAAACTGATCCTTTCAAACATTTACTCTGTATTTATTTATCGATAACGATACTTGTTGGGGCACGTATATTCTTAAGAAAAAAAATTGTCAGGTGTTCGGTTGTTTCTCAACCTGGTCATTATTTTCACATAGGTCGTCAAAAGAAACAAGATAATAACCGTAATGGGAAGCAATGAGAGGATCAATAGTTCGAGAACGGATTTAACGTCTGATTGGTAAAAGTTCCCAGGAAAATTCACTATATCCGGTAAGTCAATAATAAGGGTTTTCTTTTGAACTTCGCCGAAAAAATAAAACGACAAAAGTCTTTGCACCACCCAAATTTCCATTACATTTACTTACCAACTGATCCGGATTTTTACGACTACGTATATTTGAGGTCTCTACAAGATAATAAATAAAAAAAAAATAAGCATTTCCAAATCCTTATGATATATTTATTTTCATGAATAATATATTATAATGTATGACATCAAATTCTCTCTGATTGAAGCATTGGAACATAAAAACATATTATACGTTTTTTCGAAAATAACATCATTAAAATGTTAATTGGTTTTCATATTGCATATTGTGCATACTCGTTACAATAACATTATCATTCATGAAGGTAAAATAAACCAAAGCCCAATATCATTTTATTATGTTAACTATTACAATGAAATTAAATTATAGCATAGTTGTAACTTTAATATATTTTAGTTTGTATATTTACCTATATTATATATTGACAATATAAATGCACCCCGACTACCAAGTATACCCTCCTGGCTCCTATTAAATACGTAATTATTAATATTATTATATGATAATAAAATACGTACCTAATACGATTACAGGAATCTTAAATGTAATCAAAATTTAAAAACACGATATATTGGGTTCAAATTGACGTCGTATACATAAATTACATATTATGTTAGATTGACAGCTCGTAACTATATTTTCGTATTTTCATCATTCTCATAATATCCCGTTTTCCGCAAGTACTTTATGTACCCATATAATACACATTGTGTGTAGGTACGTTGGAATTTCGTCGGAAAACTGTTAGAAGCCACGACAATACGTGCACGCGATATTACTCACAAATTGTATGCCGTGTGATGATGATTAAGTCACCTCATGACAAAAGTGTAACATTTTTTCATTTGTCTCAAACACGTACGTCACGTAGGCAGTGTTTGTATTTTGTGACTTAGTGCGTGTGTGTACGAAAAATTACGCAATAATAATGTGTTTCTTCTATTCTTACGATTTTTCCATTTTGAATAACATATTATTATTATTATTATTGTACTCGTTTTACTTCTTGTTACGTAATTAAACGTATAGTACCTATTTAAAATATTACACACATTTTTACCAGAAACCCCATCGTTCGGTTTCAGATTTCATCGTTATTTTTAACGATCTAAGGTACAAGTTGCTATTTTGTACAATGCCCAAAACCGCGAGTGCACTGTTAACAAAATTACAACATATTGTATTGACGAAGGGAAAATGTATAAGACAAAAATAGACTAATGATTTGTTTTTGAACGTATTTGTGTTAGATTATAAATTATTATTAAAATGTAGGTATTTAATATTAAAATTATATATAGTAATTTGTTAATTGATCAATTGCTATTTTTTAAAACCATAAAGTCTCGATAATCACCAGAATTTGTTAAGATAAAAACAAACTTATGAACAGCTCAAAATAATTTTCCACATACCCAATATCCCAACCTCTAACAAATGTATAATGAATTATATGATGAAAAAATCCCGAAAAATCACAAATTAATTACATTTTTAACTTAATACCTACGTAGCTTGAAATATAACACAAGATCCTCATAATTTTTTTTTTACTGAATACTTTAACGGCAGATCACATATGTATTTTCTGATTGTATGAAGTTCAAAATTTGACGAAATTTGATATTCAAACGTAAAATAAAGATTAGAAATAGAAAAATAAGTTAATAGTAATTAAATAAATTATAAAATATCCTTAGAAATAGAGGTTTTCAGTTGTTGTCACCGCTCAGAATCTTTTTTCATATGCAATGGACAATGATGTATCATTTAATTTAAATTTAAATAATTAATTACAATAATGACCTACTTATAATGCCTTAATGACGAGGTACAAAACGAAATCTACTATACAGCATAGCGACTCCCCTGGTTTTTATTTTGTGATTTAAAAGTACTTTTTATGGTGAATAATTCACGGACTGAATAATTAAACTTATGCTCAACAATTAATTGTGATTGATTGCTATATAGTTAAATAGTCTGAAATCTGAATAAACAAGACGATCGCCATTGTAAAATCGATAAATTGTGTTTCAATTTGTTTTGTTTCCTTTTGTTCATCACATAGTTTTACTGAAAAAAATACACAAAACACGATCTAAATATCCAATAAGGGTTAGTATAGTTACACCTAGGTACATTTAGTAGGTGCTTCGGTACAATAGTTGTTCTATTTCAAATGCTATTAGTATTCCATAGACGAGATGACATTTGCACTCAAAGCCGAACACAAGAGGAAACAACTGGGTCCCCTGTTGATAAACGTCAATTTGCGTAAATTATATTATACGTTTCCGTTTATGGGAATAATTTGAACATTGTTTGATTACCTACAACATTTTGCAGACCAATATTTTTCGTCATGGTCGTTTTAAATATTCTGAACGAAGCGCAGCAGATTTGGAGTTATTAGTTTTTGCAATAATGATCGTGGTGTGTTCTTTTACGTGAGAACATATTTTAGAAATATTCAAAAATTTTAGCGTAGTAGCTACCTATCCAGGGATCGAAAATAAAACATATATTACTTATAAACTAATAATATATTATTATATTATGTATTGTACTTTTGAGAGGGGTAACCTTTTCCACTTCTCAATAAACTCTCATTAGTTTTCAAGAATATTAAGAAAAAAAAAACCGAAACAACGGGCGAACACACCATATTTTAAGTGATATCTGAAGTTTTTCTTGACATAATGACGTTCCCTTACTTTAATAATATACCTACACAATATCGTGCCGAGGTGTACCTTCAACGGGCGAACAGTCTTCTTATTATGTTTCTCTTAATTTTCTTTTAACGTCGTTGTAATCTTATTGAAAAACTGCATGGTAACTGTCTTGTATTTTTATCACTGTTATTATTATTTATATTAAATTTACATACTATTCGATTTACAAATAACAGATCCACTGGATCACTTTCAGGTGCTTGATTTCCTCCCCTTCAAATTTCACTCGAAACAATATTTTACAATTATTTAACGAAAATTACGTAGGGCACATTTGAATTATTTATTGGTGCTGGGATCATACTGTTTCGTACACTCTCTCTCCTCCCACACGAAATAAGAAAATTCTGCGTGCGCCACTGAATACGATTAAACGTCACCGTATCGTTATTTGAATATATATACATAATACATTATTCATACGTCTCTATTATATTATATATATATCAAAATAATTTAAATTCGAATACATGTAGTAGGTGTAGTATATAAATATAATTCATAGAATTATTATTTTCAAGTCTCGAGTAACAAGATGAAAGATGGAAGTAGGATGTACAATGGTATAATGACGATGTTTTATAATTAATATGATTTACATTTTTCATTTATGTCCGAAGAAAATTGATTAATTAATATTTTGTTCGCCTCGACGACAACCAAGGCTGTCAGTAATTGCAAATATTAATGCATAACGACGGTACGTAGTGTTTGTGTTAATTATTTTATATATTATTATTGTAGAACGCATCGTAATATTTCCAGATTTATTTTATAGATGTCGAATACTAAATAAATTTAAAAACGAGTACCTATGTATTCAATTTTAGTGACTATAAAATGAGCACTTAATCATGTACCTATTGTTATAATGTTCAACGATTTTACGTTATATTTAAAATATAGCAATATTACATGTAAATATATGATTATATTTTGTAGTCTGTAGTTAATCCATTTCATACCGTTACTGCAATCAAGGCACCGTGTTTTAAATATATTTTCATAAATCGGAATATTATTTTCCTGTTAACATCGAAATATATTTGCTAATAAAAATAATTGCACACGACGTAATTTTATATTCTCTGAGCACCCCCCCCCCCCCCCATCTCCTCTTGGATCAACGTCCATTTCACGAATTGTATTCATTTTGTTTCAATAAATAATAAAATACATGACGGCTAAATCTTCAGAAGTTTTCGGAAATCAAATTAAATAATAGCTTACACCTCAAGCTAAATGCACTTACTTAAAGAAAACTAATCATAACAAAAGTACATTATTATGTATTATTATGCCACATTATGTGTTGGCTTCTCGCGGTTTGTTTCTCTGTATACTCGGCAGTCGAAGCGGATGGATGGCATAGTTGTTGTTGAAGTATTTAACTTGGAACTTGGAAGTAATAGTAGTGGCAACAAAAAAATGATTTTCATCGGAACTGACACATTTTCAAAAATATGGGAAAGGCTATAGTTTTCAGTACTTTATTCGTATATGCTCGGAGAAACTATTGCTAAAGTTTCAATTTTTTAACGTATTAAAGTTGTTAACTTTTTGAGTATTTATTTAACGGGTAAAGGTGTTCATAGAAAAAAATAAAAATAAAAAATACATCATTGCAAAATCAATAGGTACAATAATTCTCACTTCACTCAAAATCTCAAATTTCAATTTTTATTTTTGTTACATTTTTATTTAACTATAACTCTGCTGAAAAACTCTTGTTTAAGGATAACATTATTTTTAACATTTAAATTAGATATAAAAACCTATACATAGTATTTTTTGTATATACACTATACAGTTAAGTACAAATTGAATAAAAATAATTACATTATAAATAAATAATACAAAGGTTTTTTTCTAGCAGTATCAATTCGTATTTACAAATGTTTTTTCAGATCCAATATTAAGCGAGGAATTAACAATAATATTTATTTTATATTAAATATTCAAATTAGTTCATATAATATACCTATACATATAATGCAATACATTATTCTCATTTTTTCAACTCTGTTGGTTGGGTTTTATTCTAGAGAGGGTACCTACAGAGTACATTATATTATAATATCGTGTGTTTAATTAAAATAATTAATGGTCAATTAAATCATATTGTCACACATTTGTGTGTACAAATAAATACGTCCAACGACAGCGACGGTAATTAGTAACAATGGTATAACAAAAAGAGCAATACCTAATAATTAATTGTTCATAGACGGCTGTATGTAACATAGTAATATTATTATAGTTATGAGCAGTGTTGTATAGTATTTGAGTAAAAGTAATTGAGTAAAAGTATTCAAATACTTTTTTCGGTATTGAATACTTTTTTAAATACTTTTTATTTTGAAGTATTTGAATGGTATTTTAAATACTTTTTTTTACTATTTAATACTATTTTATTGAATACTTTTATTTAATTTTTTTTATTCTCTAGGAGACTGCTTATTGTCGACGATGATCGAAAAGATACATCTGTAGTCGGTGTCACTATTAGCTTAAGTTAACAAAATATATATGTAAAAAGCTTCTACTTAACGGCTATTATATTTTATAGTTTATAATTATTTAACTATACGAAAATAATGTTAATAATTATTAGTACCTACTGGCTAGTGGCTACCTATTTATCAAGAATATTTTTATCAATTATTATCATTATTGTTTATCGATGACGGTATGAGATATCCAAATACATAATATAGCTTTAAATTAATATATTAATAACTCTGTTGAGAAAAGTTCATTGTTGTAGTGCAACTAACATGACTAATCAGAATTTTGATTATTGAACGAATCATGTTTTTAAAATGCAATAAACACATTTTTGATTATAACAAATTATTTCAGAACTAAAAAGTAAAAAGAATTTTTTTTTTGTATTTGAAGATTATTTTAAATACTTCTGAAAAGTATTTGAGTATTACTCAAATACTTTACTATTTATAGTATTTGGGTGGTATTTTAAATACTTTATTTTAAGAGTATTTGAGTAATTACTTAAATACTTTTAAAAAGTATTTTTTACAACACTGGTTATGAGTCTAGGGCTAGGGACTTCACGCCTCTAAAAACCTTAAAATATTAATTTATTTATGCCTTAAAAATCACTTAATTATCCTTAAAATATGCGCAATTTTTAAATACCCCTTCAAAACCGAAACAATTTGACAATTTGACTACGCTATATATCATAAAAATATTTTTATTGGTAATATTATTAATTATTATGTAATAAACAGGTTGTTTAAAAATAAATTGAATTTATTAATTTTCAATTTATTTTTCTATAATTAATTTAGTAAATACGAATTATTACCCAAATTAATAGTTGGGTATTATTGTACAAAATTGTGTGATTAAAATTGATAAAAACATATCTGTAAATGGTCCCGCAGACAAGGAAAACACGACCCACACTAATTTTTATGAATATTCTTCAGGTATACCCAAACATTTTTTTTCACCAATTTGAACAAAAACTAAATTCTAATTTAAAAACGTGTGTAAGATAATATGCACTTAAAATGAGAATATAACAAAATATACACTAACTCGTGAAAAAGAGAAATATAATATGCAAAATATGCAAAAAAAAAATACTGCAGTCTCCTAGCTGGTATTATGAAACAGATTTCTATATCGCTAAGCTACCCATGTTATGAACGAATATTAGAAAACACACAAACTCCTGCAATAAGTCGGCGGTCCTACGCTTATAAGTTGTAACGAACGAACAGTTGAAACCCAATATTGGCAATATAATATACATAATAATATAGTAAGACACGATAACATAAATAAATAATTGAATCGTTTGTGTCGTACCTAATACATAGGCATTATTATTTTCGGCCGGAACATTTGTAATGTACGAATACGTTCGGCGGGTAAGAGATTACACGCCAACAGACCATTTTGGGGGGGTGGCAAGGGGGTGGTTCGTCGGGGCAATTTTGCTGCAACGGCCGCGTCGTCGTTGGTGGCGCGTACGCCGCCGTTCAAAGCACGTTCGCCGCCACGGCGGTAAGCAGTCGCGAACCGGCTCCCAAACGTGTCAGTACCCCCCCGAAACTGCCCGGGGCAGGGCAGTGCTCTGCCGAAAACACGATCGCTATTATACCGAAACCGTCTAGTATCACGTAAGTTCCATATTTTATCGTATTATGACATTATAATGTATTATTACCATCCCGCTATCGAAAATTGTATTTTTTTGCATACGAATCCGGACTCCAGTTACAATAGGAATAACTATTAAGTTATATCCTATGTTAAATCAGTTGTTGTACTACAAGTACTAATATTTATAGGAGTTTTGCTGTTTTTCCGTAGAACATAACGACGAGTTGTAGTAACAGTATTATAATACAACGAGTAGCTGAGTTGACTACACTCGTTAAATTCGTATTAATAGTGTATGCTTAAAAATTATTATCTTCGAAAAAGTCGTTGCGGTCATAACCGTTTAGTCATAAGACACTGAAAAATGATTTATCAAACATATGCTCGCACTATTTATTCCCATTTACTATCCATACACATTTATTCAAATTCTGGAGGGTTTTAAGTGTATACCTACTTAAAGACCATATTTTTAAATACATACTTAAATTTTTATGGAATTTTTCAAATAAAAACCACCCTTTTTATTGTAATTTGAGATTATTTTTTTGAAAATGTTGATTTATATAAATTGAAAATTGAAAATGTATTAAACTTTAGGTACAATAATTTTAAAAATGTAGTCATTATTCATACATTTACATTTATTAAATTTAAATAATTTTTAAAAATTTCCAGAGTAAGTACTGATTACTAGACAAAATATTAGATAACATTTTTGTTTTATATAAAACCACTATTAAAAACTATTATTCTTAGAACATAAAATTTAACAATTTATAAACTACTCTTTTAAATTTCGATTTCGATCCATAGACATTTTCAAAAAAATCATTACAATTAACTAGTGTGGGTCTCATATGAAAAAAGAAATTAGTACTCCCTACAGAATATTTATCAATGGTACCTAAAATAAATCTAAGTATTTTAATATTTTCAAAAAGTTTACTTAAAAATAATAATTTGAATAAATGTGTACATAAAGATTATGATAAAATATTATAAAATATTATGATAAAAGGTGGTAGATGAGAATGCATAGTGAATCACCCTGTATTATAAATGTATTGCATGTGTATTTTTTTGTAATCATTATGTTAAAATCAAAATAAATATTAAAAACCAATCTTTGATATATATTTGTCCCATTAAATAAGAAGATAATATATTATTATTATATTATAATAACAAATTATCAATTACCATTTTAATAAATATACATTGAATCAAACTGTTCGTTAATTAATTAACTCTTACTTATTATTATAATAGGTAGGTCCCTAATAATAATTTATTTAACAATATAATTTGTTCAAAAATAATTTATTATATTTTATTGCACAGTAGTTTTTATTAATAATTATTATTTATATTTTTTTCTTGCCATTATAACTCATTTTTCCTCTGAGTCCTTCGGAATACAGTACGTGCATACCTAATATCCTTCATTCGCTTTTATTAAAAAGTTCCATCTATAAATACCAAAATATACAAATGTATTATTCTATACATGTATAATATATCTAGTATTATAGTATTATAGTTTATACATTATATTATATTCCAAATGACGACAGAACTATAAAATGGCTAACAAATAAGATTTTTAAGTTATTATAGTTAAATATGTTTGCTGTTATAGTGTTATTTGTGGGATTTTTTCCTTAAACCCTAACTATTATATATATTATATAAAACGTATATAGATACACTCATTTAAAATTTATAATTTAAGAATTTAATACATATATATTATAATATTTAATCAAATTATATTCTGCAACTTTTATTGAACTTAATATGTTAGAGCTTACGTGTTTCGAGCATACATAAAAATCATAAAATTTATTTAAAACATTATTTGGCATTATTTAATGACTAATGAGCCAGAGATCAACTGGTAACCAAATATTTAAATATATATTTTAATCCTGCGTGTATACCTATAAACATTTTATACAATAAGTATTCTATACTTTATGACAAAATATAATAATATTATTCAGTTTATTGTTGTGTGTGTAAAGTGTTCCTAGTATAATATTATTATTTTACATTTTCAATTTGAAGACATATAATATTTTAATGTTAGGTATTTTGAATTAAAATAGTAACATACCTAACAATATTATAGTATATACATATTGGCTATAATATGTTTAACATTTTTGAAAATTTTTTGATATAAATGGATATTGCCTGTTTGCACAAAATTATTTCCCTCCAATCGGACATTGAGGTAGGTACCGTTTGATGGTTGATCATATCGTGTAAACTTTAAAGGACTTCAATAAAATAATTCCAAATTACCTACTGCTGGGTTTGTAATATTAGATTCAAGATTAAATATTTTGTTTTTCCAAATTGCATATATTATTTTTAACACGGAATTTGGTTACAAGTCCGAAAACGCGATATTACCTTAAATCCAGCACGTGAGCATTATAACATTTATTCGGAGGAACATAAAAGTACATGTATAATATGTTACTTTATGCTAAGGTGGGTGTTTAATACCAATAAATTATACACAAGTCTTTTACGAGAAAATGTAATACATATAAATGTTTACCATAGACATAAAAGTATAAAACCATGTGCATCGAGCATAAATTATTCAATTTTTTTCGAATGGGTCTTACTGTGGATCCATTCAATAGGTAACCTACCTGTACAGAGGACCTAGGCATTTTCCGTGTCCAGAACCATAATTATTCTAGTATCGTTTATTTACTTTTTAAATTTAAATTTCTTATGTAATATTGTGGGTTATATTCACTTATACATCGGGTAAGTTCTAATGAACGTCATGGTGTATTACGACGGTTTATGGTTTATTGTGATGCGTTCTACAGAAATTATTTTAATCTACCAACTAGCAGGTCATCTACGGACAGAACTTGATGCAATTAAGATCCAATAATATCGCGTATTACTAACTTAAAGTAAACCTACATAATATTATTATGTATTTGTTCGTGGAAAATTAAACGGTTGAGAATCTTTTACAAATATTAAACAGTGTAGGTTTATATTCTGCGAATTATAACCGATCAAAGTTTCCCTGCAGTGTTCATGCTTTAACGTTATTTTAAAAATATTAATAATAATAAACATGAAACCAGTGAACAACAACAAACATGAATCAGTGAACAAAAACATACTGCTGAAAATACTTTCGAAGTTTTGTAACGATGGTTATTACTTTTGATGTTGATGGCATAACATTTTTGGTAAACTTTTTATATTATTATGAGGTTGAACTGCAGTTTATGTATTTATATGATCACGATTTATGTTTGATGTACCTACCCTACTATAGTTATTTGAAGGATAAATTGTTTATGGATAATTTTTCATTGTACATCGAACAAAGATAAAGACTATACATTCACTATTCTATAAGCATAAATAAATTGAACAATTCTATTTTGTTTTTAAATTATTTTTTCCGGAGACAAATACATTATTACTAAACCAGCTAAGTCTAATTCACACAAGGTAAAAAAATGCCTTTAATCACAATTATTTACAAAATCATACAACTTATAATATAATATTATCGTCGACTCGATTACACTAGGTCACTGGGTACCTACCTAAAAACCAAATTATAAAATAAGAGTACATGGCATTTTCTTAGATAGCTTAAAGTCCTGTAGAAAATAATATTCTATTCAACGACATAATTGTATTTACCTTAAGAATGTACACGACAGTGGAGTAATTAATAATGATATCAGTTTCTCAACTAGAAAATTAAATGTAACGTTACAATTTGTCAACAATATTGTAGACTTCGTAATTTTCTGCAAGAACATGAATAAACACTAATAACGTCAACATTCGTGTCGGATGAAAATGTTGTTTCCGCTAGATTTTCCGTCACCGCGGGAACATAATATTAATACTATACTCGTAAAAAAAGTTTTACACTGCGATAAATGAGTTTTAAAAAAAAGTACAATCAGATTTCGTGTAAAATCTAAAATAATCCCTAGAAGCCAGGCTAATGGTGTAATAAAATGTTGTGTATGTCTGCATGGGTATTTATGTGCGTGTGAGTGTTTCGTTATGTGTGTGCTCGCCAATCGTTTTTCAAACCATTTATTATTATGTGTATGACACGGAAAAGGTCTGAGCCCACCCCGTTCTTCCTCTTTCTCTCTCTCTCGCACACACACACATACAAAACTGTAACAGCTTTCGACTCGCTACGTTGGCCTTCCGGTGGGGATGAAAACACTATAGCCCGACAAAAGTTTGTGCAGTTCGTCCAAATACCTATTAATTTCGAAAATAAACTATTTTATTCACCTGCATAATAAGATTATAATTTTTTTTTAAATAAAAAAATGATGACAAAATCGAAATTGATAAAAATGGACTTGTCCCCCCCCCCTTCTGCAGTTGGCGATTCATTTATTCTCGCGGGTAATTTTATATATCATTATCATATTTTTATCATAATATATAGTTATCATTTAAATCCAAATATATTTGTATTTGTTTACTTTACGTATGTCGGTATATAGGTGAATGTTTAAAGAAAATAATTTTAAGTCCCAGTTATAACGTACGACCATCGGCATGTCTGGCAGCTTAAACTTGAACAAAATATGATATTATTAATAATTAATATGAATGCGTATTTTGGATTCAGCACTTTCATTAATGCCGAGTTCAGAAATAACGTTTTATGTTTGAGCGTCTAAATGCAAATTGTAATTGCCAAATATTATTCGTTATTAAATTGTTTGAAACCATCTGGTTTACAAATAATCGCAGAAAATGATTGCTTAGAAATATTAAAGCTTCTTAATACTTTTGGAGTTCATCAGCTAATCCTAACCAATTATTTTGCATCCTTTAAAGTTTCCATAGTTAAAAATATATTATGTACAAAACATTAATATCTTTAAACCTGCGGTGTTTGATATATAGATACACCTCCTGAATATTGTATTAACTAAACTATTTATTCAAGAATAAAACTAAATTACTTGTTATTAATAATAATTAGGTATTATAAATCAAGACGTTTTGAGAAGTTTTTACATCATTTTATTTTTGTTTTTAATTATTTTCTTATTTCTTACTAAAGTAAACTATTAATCTCACTATACAAAGACAGTATTTGGTCATAGATACCAAAGTGAAACAAAAGTCGTATAATATCATCACTATATAATTTAAATACAAATTTATATCTAAATTAAATCTTTAAATTATTTTGGAATCCAAACAACTAAATTCCTAGGCACGCTCTGTAACCAACAACAATAATAGTTATACCAGTCATCAAATGAACGTAATGACTATACCGTGTAATATACTTATTCCATATATTATTATCTGTATAAATTTAAAGGTACTTAACGTCTTAACCTTGTTAACTCGAGGGGGAGGAATATGTAAATTGTTCTCCAGAGACAAATTTCGATGTTTTCATTTTGATGGATGTTAAAAGTAGGTACTTCAGAACAGATCATATTACATGCGTTCTTGTTACATTGGATATTATTATACTTCACCCCTCGGCCATTACTCGTCATACTAACTAAAAAGAAATATAAATATTACCAGCACAATATTATACGATTTTACGGTTTGTTGTGTTGGGTAATTGGATTTCATTCTTCCTAAAAGCCTTTTTTTTTTTTATATAGAGGTACTAAAATGTCATACTGTTGGAATTGAAAAAAATATAGCCAATCAGTATTAGTAAAAAATTCGATTTAAATAAGATGTACCTATTTACCTAACCATGCGTATAATATTGGAATGATTTTTTTTTTTCAATAATAATATTATAAGTTATAACCATATAAACACAATTTAGGAGATCTAAAATTATTAATATTTACATATTTTAAAGTATTTTTGTTTAATATAATAAAAAATAATACATTGTAGGTATTCATTAAACGTCCAATATGGTAATAATAAGGTGCCATTTAATGTATTTTATACATTTTAAACAGTATGCATAATATGTGTTTCCTGTAGAATATTGGTTTACATGTACCTTTTACAAAAATCAGTAAAATTGAGCAAAAAAAAAAAATATACTTCAAATTTTAAAAATTTTAACTCACATTTACCAAATAAAAAAACCATTTGTATAATTTATTACCTATAATTTAATATTTCCCATTTATTATCGTAAATTACGTTGTTAATCAGACATGACCAATGACCATGTGTCACAGCATTATCGTTGTACATCATCTAAATCTAAATTATCATTATCAACAAAACATAATATTCTATAAACTTATAAAAAAATTTTCTAAGCCTTAGGATTTAGATAATAGTAGATATAAAAATTCATGAAAAGTTTTTGGTAAAATCAATACCTTGTATTCTTGTGCGTAGTTTTATTCGTCTTTGGAAATACTACAAACAAACTGTTATCATTTATTTTGTCATATCATTAGATTTTAATATAAACTAGTGTACACATATAATATTCATCAATGCTCTTCAATGTAATTTATCAATGACGCACATTTAAGGCAATTAAAATAAAATTTAATTTAAATAATCGACAGTCGCATAAAAAACAATTATTTATACAATTAATAATATTGCATATACGTAGGTACAATATGTATCAACAACGTATAGTAAAATGTATAGTGACTTTATTAAAAATTATATTATATTATTATTATCGAATTCCACATTTCATTAGATATTATTTTATCTTTCGAACAGGATCGTTGTGAATATCCTCTCAATGATTCGATTGAGTATACTTTAGCTGTGTCGGCGTATTTATTACAGTGTAAATACTAGACTTATGATAATCTAAAAAAAAAAACAATGTTGGTGTGTATTAAACATACTATACACATAACATTTTGTTTTAATAACAAAGGATTTAATCATAATAATTATCAAGGTTGAGAGAGTTATTTTTTTGTGAAGAGTATTAATGGGTTGGTGAAAATAATAATCAATATATTATTATTAAAAGTTCAGTGTTCATTATTTATAACTTTTGTATACAACTGTCGATTAACATATTGATTGAAAGCATATTATTATGATATTTATCTATTATAATATAATTATTAAATTGTTTTTTAACATGTTAATTTTTTACTTACATAAATTTACTTATTATTTATCATAACTCACAACTAATAACTGTACTAGTTATTAATAAATTGTTACTTTTAAAAATTGCATTGCATTTATTGTCATAAAAAATGTAAAACCCAAATAAATTAGGAGTTCGCATATAACTTCTAAAATATGATTTACACTTTGTTTAGACAATTACGATACTCTTAAAATTCCACATCTTATATTTTACAAATTAAACATCGGGATCAAAAACTCAGAGCTTGCTAATGTTTATAATAAGTCGTTTAAAAATAGAATATGTTAGAAGATGGGAAATAAGAAAGAAAAATATTTGCTTTACTCACAGAAAATATTTTAAACAATTGAATAACATTTCACATAATATAATGATAAAATCACGGGCTAATAATAATAATATTTACTTAAAATGCTGATTATTTTACTTAAATAAGACTTTTAATTTAACTCAATACGATAGATACATATTGTAGAATCTATAGAGTGAGAACAATTTTATTAAAACCTTTTAAAAAACATATTTTTTTTATAAAATAAGATTATGATCATTACCGTTACATTGTATTTTTAATTTAAAAAATGTTTTATTCTAATGTTTGTTGTATTTGTAATGACTAATAAATTATTTAATGCAAATCGTAATAATAATATCAATTATAGACATTTAAAAAGGATTAAAGATACAATATAATTGTGTGAGCTGCAAATTAATTCCGATAGCCGTGCACCTATATAAATATCCATGCGCCTAAAATGAATAATTCGATTTTGTGATATCAAAATATAATATTATTATAACGACTTGCGTGGATGATATTCTATTATACGCCTGTGACCCTTTAACCCTTATAATATAGTTTGGAAACGTGAAATCACTTTTTATTTCGAAGAATATCATGTTACTATACAATATTATATACTTTCAATCGTGAAAAAAATGTCTCGATTTTTAGTCCCGCCGCCGCGTGTAAGTGCGTACTCCGAGTTAATTCCCCGCTGAAACACTCGAGTTTCGCAGCACACACGTACCTACAACGTGCGTGTATAAAAACTAAAAACACAAAACCACAAAAAGGTTTCAATTATAAATAGTTTATCTATATCCGATAGGTCGTGGGTAGGTATTATAAAAACGAAAAAACAACAACGACGCGACATTGACGCGTATTATAAACCTACGACCTCCTATAGCTATATATTATATACATGTATATTGTACATATTTTATTCTGTACAAGCCTGCAGAGTGATGGGGCGAGTGTAAGGTTTGAAATGTGTATCAAGTCCTGTAATAATGTACGCTGACGGGAAGCCATGTGTCCGGCGGCCGGTGAGGTTATCTGATCGCAAAGCTCATTTGGTATGAATGCAAACCAAACATTCCCCCCCCCGCACCCTATCAATTTTACAGGCCTTTGTCGCAACGGTCCTCTCCGTAGTCGACCGTCGACGAAAGTCGTCTCCTAGCGGGCTCTTCACCCGTCACCAATCCGAAGAGCTGGCGTATTTTTCAACATCCAAAAGCGGTTGCACACACATAATATGACGCGGGAGGCGAGCTATTTTTCTCCAAAGTGTACCTATCTTATCGGTTTGCGGTAATCGCCACCGCCGCCGTGAAGCTATACATACATATATATGCGTACTATATGCTGTACACGACGTTAATTATCGAACCCGTTAATCTATTCCCCGGTCGGCGACGGACAAAGAAAAAGCACTATACCGGCGCACGCTGGCGGGAGGGGCGGGAACGGGGGAAGTAGGTAGGTGATGGTAGTAGAAAGAGAAGAAGAAGAAGCAGCAGGAAAAAAAAACATTACAATAATGGTTCTCTCGTCCGCGGGGGGAACTTTGTAATGATTAAAAACTACTCTAGGTCGTTGTGCGCACATTACACACCCCTCTTTCGGCCACACACACACCCTCCCCTCCAGGTCGGGGGGTTTGGTTTTCGACTGCGTGTGCGAGCGTTTCACGTGTATACACTATGTAATACTTGTGCCCTGCATGGGAAAGGTGTGTGTGTGTGTGTGTGTGCGGGCCCGACCGAGTTTTAGCTCTGTTTTCCCCGTCTGCAGCGAGGTAATGGACTGTAAAGTAAACAGGGCATTAAAAGCCCGAACTCTAAATTCCGACGGTCCATTTGGCAGAATCTATAGTAAATGGGTCCGGCGTACCTATATAATAATGACGACGATATAGCGGCGGCGGTGGTGGTAGCGATGGTTTCGAGCAGATAAGTGGCCGCCGCGAGTGATAGATTCGCTAGGATTTTCGACGATATAATAACGTGTAGGTACAGCGGATCGCCGCGCTAGAGTGGATTCAGCAAATGTTATTATAATAATATTATATATTATTATTGTGTTTGTGTCGCTGTACCAATATTATTAACTATAATATTAACCGTACGTAAAAAAACAAACATTTCAATTTCAAACATTTATCTAAAATACCCGCTCAATAAATTTTTTTAAATCTAACCGTGTCATATTAATATTATACTGTACGTATAAATGTTACTACGTCATACTTTTAGCTTTGCTTTACCAAAAAAAAAAAAAAAATATAAATATAAATACGGTAAATAAAAAAAAATAGACATTTAAAGCGCTTTAATCTTCGAAACGAGTTGAAAAAAAAATCACAGCATATAACATTATATATGTTGCCATATTGGTAACAACGTACCGACATAGAACATATTTTAAAAAGTGCCTATTCTGTAAAAGAAAATGCATTTTAAATTAAAACAATCATATATTGTATATGTGTATACAAATAATTAATAATACACAGGTATATTATCAAACAACTGTTTGAAACTTAGCTCCAGACAATATAAAGTACGATAATAGCGGTAGAAGAATAATACACCAACAACTTTATAAAATATGGTATATTATAATATAATATTATGTCTTAATGACGAGAAAAAATAATTATATATAGTTATATATTAAGGTATATCCGAGTATTTTAAGGACGTTTTTTTTAAATTGTATGGGCTTCTAAAAGGAATACCTTTGTACTTAAATATGTTAGAACATTTTTTTTACATGTAGTTATAATGCATGTTATACAACTACTAATACAAGTAGGTAGGTAGATTATAAATTATTGTATTAAAATGTACTTCTAATATTATTTTTCAAGAAAATATTTAAAAACAATGCTCGTCACTACTTTTTTTTTGACAATATAGGGACCTATATTATTAAACATTTATAATTCAAATTCAAAAACTTAATTTCGTACCATGTCTATTACTTAATGAACACAAGTTTTATAAGACGATTATAGTCAACAATTTTGGGGTATTTAAAATATTCTAAAAAAATTGTTAAAATGTATGTATTATTAATGTTGACACAGACTTTTTATTTCATGAATTTAATGTAGGGATTATAAGCGTTTTAACATTTCTTTAAATTTTAATAATATACACCATTTGAATAGTTATTTTAAAAATTCCACTACAAATTCAGTTAACATATTAATATAAGTAAACAAAATAATTTGTCTACCTGCTGTCTTATACTGAATAAAACATTTTATTTAAAACAAGTTTGTAGATTTCAACCAACTACATATTATTATCTATACTTATTATATACTTAGACTATGCACATGCACTAATTAAATACCTAGGTAATTAATTTTTAACAAACTAGATTCGCAGCATATAAGTTTTATAATTTCATTAAAATTGTCTAAAAATATGTAATTATATTTTTGACAAAGGATGGTATAATAACTTATAACATAGTTTTAATATTTTTATCCGATGAAATTCTCCAGAACGTATAAGCGTAGGGAATTACTCAAGATTTTAACATGTATAACTTACATATAAGCTTTAATCTCTTCATTTTAAAATAATAGTATGTAACTACCCATAGAATACCAACCAGAATATTGTATAATATGAATCAGTAGGTATGCAACATGTACCTACGTTTTACAATTAACTAGATATTAAATTAGGTTTAGTGATATTTAATGAACAGTTCGCCGAGTTTATTAGCTGATGTGATAATACCCGCCGCAACTGTGAGAAAAACCTCAGAGTAATTAATAAAGATACTTTTTGAAAGGGTTGATAATCCTGCGAAGACTTAAGAGTCTTTTTAATCTGTTTTATACATTTTGAAATATAATATTCAATATTACGACTCGCGTGTTATAATATTATGTAAATACAAAAAAAAAATTTACGAAAAAAAATTCTGAGATAGGTACTTGTGTATATTTTATAATATATTATTATTTTTAAAAATGCTTGCAGATGTAATTTAATACGTATTATTCATGCAGACGAATAAAATTATCCGGTTACGCAAGTATTTGCATAATAACATGACGTATATAATATAGTAATATTGTGATTCTTGTTAAAACGATTGATAAAATGGTTCCTTGCAGTTTGCAGGAAAACAGGATTAATGAGACGAGTCTGAACTGTATATAATTAATATTATATCGCTTTTGGTATATTCTGTTATTTGTATGTACCTACGAGTCGTGAAACGTAGCACACTAGTAGGTACCTACTACCTACCTACATTTTGTGTAACTCGATGCATTTGATTTCAAATGTATATGATTTATAAAATGTAAAATTAAACCAAAAAACGTGGAAAGTAGGTAACCGCTCTGCCGTTTAGAGTAGGGTCAAGTCGTGTACGTCGCATTGAGTAGGTCACTGTAATGGATGTGTTAAATGTGAATTCGATGATAAATCATTGCACTTTGAAAAACGATTCTGAGCGTTGGCGGTCTGTCGGCCTATATCACTAAGTGCATTCTATTGATATTATCACAATTTATTTTCCAATTAGTAACACGGTACAGTGGTATGGGAGGTGGAATTAATTTTTGACGATAGCATTGCATTTGAAAATTACATTGTAAAATATAACAATTTATATGCGTTAAAACGACCGTTACGATCATAAAAAATATTTGCAGCATTTCGTTAAATTTGTTTTTGATTCCAACAATAACAAGTAATGAGAAATCTTGTATTAATTTTTTTAATTTTCAGTATGAATATTAAATTTTTTTTTTATAAATGTTGAACCGCAAAATAACTATTAAATTTTCTCGAGTTTGACGATTGTTTAAATGTCTAACTTTAAACAGTTATAAAAAAATATTGTAAATATTTTCGAAATGTTTTAATTGGTAGGTATATAAACTGTGTGAGGAACATTGTATTCGATTTTCAAGAATTTTGAACGAGTGATTTATTGTCATTACATTATATAGAAAATTATAATATAAACATTTTCAAGTATAATACGATGGAAAATTACGAGTTTTCAATTTTTACCTCCAAAAAGTAACAACAATATCCAATTTGCTATAAGAAACCACCACCAATGTTGAAAATCGAACCATTTTCAGCTATAAATCATGTATACATAAACAAAAAAAAATATAACACACATCATTGCAAAATCAATACATTCATCGTTTCACTTAAAATCTAAATGGAATAAACCATATTTTTCTGTTTATTTTTTTTTTATATAAGTATATATTATATATTTTTCTATTTTCTTTTTATACAATTATACGGTGAATAAACCCGCCTCTTAAAACCTGGTTATTAAATTGTATAGGAAAAGTGAAAAACCGTGGTAGGCTAAAATATTTTTACGTTTGTTTTATGTTCGTTGATACTTGATTGAAATATCTACTTGGTTATATATTTTCAGTTACGTATATATGGGGTGTGCCATATGGGTTGCAGCCCCCCCCCCGGAATTGCAGTAATTTTAGTAAACAGTAGACAGTAGCATCTAAGTAATAGATCACTTGCTAGTTTATATCTACTATAGCCAACCCCAAAAATTATTTCTACATAAGCCACTGTAAATTTGTATTTTTTCATGTGAAATAAGGCAATAACTGACAAATATTAGTAATCGTTCTATCAAAATGTGTAGAAAAATACAGTGTATCCATATCGAAATGTACATTTTTCGACTTACGAGGTTTTGCACACGATGCCTAAGCTATAATCTTTTATCATTTTTTTCAAGAATATAATATTATAATATACAAATCAGAACATAATAATATAATAAAATAAATTATATTAAAACTAAAACTCAATTTAAACTTTTAAGCTTGTACCTATGATTTATCTTTGTATTAGTATACTAATTTCAATCTTTAAATTAAATTTATCTCTTGCATAATTCATAAAAAGATTAAAATGGACTCAATACATTTTTTAAAACTAATTATAATTGGAATTATAAAATATATTTTGCTTGTACAAATAGTAATAATAAAACGTAGTTATGGTTTATAAAAATAGTAGGTTGTTAAAAAGTGTTAATCGAACGATAAGATAATATCAGCATCAAATGGATTTTACAAATATCAATTACTTTTACTTAAAACTAATATTAGTTTATATCCTTTTGATGCTATCAATAAATATGACTTACTGTACCTTTATATGACTGTATACTTTTATTTTATACTTTTGATTTAGACTGGCCAAATAAAACAATCTTTACGTGAGTACATTAATAATAGTATAAAAATCATACTTTTAATTTAAAAAAAATATGATAATAACTAAACTACCTAATTATTAAAAAAATATTGATTATTTCACTATACCGAAATATGGTTTTATTATACGAAACATATTCATGAATATATTATATATTTATTATTATTAAACATTATTTATTCATATCTTTTTTTAACATAGGTATTCATTCGTTATATATTTCCAAACGATAATTAATTATACTCAAAATCCTTAAAAGCTAATTTTCCCATTTAATTTTCCTTTGAACGAAAACAATGATTTCCTATTATATTAAGTTAAGTACTTATACGATTCATAAATTTTTTAAATTCTAAACAAATATAAAAAAACAAATGTGAAGTGTTTATTTTTAATTATACTTGCATATCGTTTAATTAATTAATTATAAAAATAAAATACTATTTTTTTATTTATGATGCATAACTGAATAAGTACCTATATGTTATTAAATTATATTTCTACCACAAATGGATTTAGACATAGCTAGGTATATTATGATAGTAAAAATGTATAGTATGGAATTTAATGATATTAATGAGTTTTGAAAAATCATATTTATTAAAAGCTATCAGTAAATTCATAAATATGTAAATACATTATTGAAATATCTTGCATTTAATTTTTTGCTATTGTAAAAAATGTTTTTTTTTTTAAAAAAAAACAAAATAAATAATAATTTATTACATACCTATCATGCCGTACACGATTATCTTAGATTCGTACTATATCTACAAAATATAAATAACAATACGTCAATACTATACGTAATACAAGTTTACTTGACATTTAATAAACCACGAAATGTATTAAGCTGTCAATATAAATTTCAGCGTTGACTTATAATTAAATACATTTTGAATTGACAGTCATTGATGTGAATGTTACTAAAACGATAAGTAGTTTAAAAACGTAAAATGAATTAATTCAATCAAGTGAAATTTAAATCTTGATTTGTTATAAACAATATGAAAGAATACAAAATTTAAATAATAATATCTTATCTTCAGATTTAAATTAATCATAGCCATTATTAAGTTAAGTATACATTAAGTATGCTTAAAAATTCTAATTTGAATAAATTCATTATTAATGGAAAAATAGGGGTGAACACTGAACAACATCAACTGACGAATCACTCTGCATAATATTATATATATTTATATACATGTATATTTGTTTAAATATTTGTTAAGGTTTTAACATCGATGGTTAATATAGGTGCTTTACTGTTGTGTAAATATAAATACAAATAAATAACATCTCACAGTTTTAAATTGTACATATCATATTTTGTGGTATTTGCAATAAAGTAATTAATATTGTATTACTTGTGGACGTTATATATTCTCATTTAAAAGATATTTGTTTTACTTAATCAGTTCTAACTAAATATTTTGAAAAATTAGAGATGAGGGCTCCGTAAATTTTTACCTCGTAAATTTACCAATTATTTATTTACAATTAAATATTTTTTTACCCCCAAAAAATAGCACTCAGCACCTCAAATTAGACCTCTTTAAGGTGCCAATATTCATCAGTCATAACATATTAATATATGTTATGGAATAGTTTATGTTATAAAATTTAAAACGTCCACAGCCACTGATAGTGTAGTATACCTACTACATAAAATTAATCATATGAATACACCATAATAATATCTGATACAATCAATTATTATTGCAATTAATATAAATTTGATTTTATCACAAATATAGATATATTTAAATTCCAACAAAATTACTGACAGAATAATTATAATACACCCATGCATAATAAAATATTTACTGAAGTTAATTAAAAATGTAGAAACAATTATAAATTGTCTATTAAATTAAAATTTGTTTTATCCTTAAAAATAAATTAGTAATGATAAACTTTTGAAGGCTTTGCGGCACCGGTTAAACTTCTCTGATTATTTTTAAATATTCTATAGGACTATATACATAATTTTTAGTATTTTTTACACATAATAGAACTAGAACCCCAGTCACAAAATTTAAAAATAACGACCACCCTGTTCAATTGAACACCCTACTGTCCAGTAAATAAAAAAAATAAATGTTACCATAATATTATAAGTTCATGAAAATGCGTCAGAGAGGAGTTTCTGGGGGTGTTCCTAAGGTAACATACCAGAATTATCAACATTTACCAAACTTACGGTCCATTTACGTAAATTTTCCTGGGTAAGTTAAAAAAAAAAGATATCTATTCATCTCTATGAAAAATGTTTATTTAAACAGTTTAAATGTATGTGTGTAATTACAATTTTTAAGTAATTTATAAATGGCCCCTTCTTATATAATATCAGTACTCCGTTATTATTGTTTATTGCGTATTTTTTTTTATAAAACTATGTGATAACGGTGTTTCGGAAATAATCCCAAAAACTATCCACAAATATTTCAGACACTAAATCTTCAAACGATCTAGATAACAGTACCTACTTTATCTGTGTAAAAGCAGAACATTTTTTTTGCCAACGAAAAATCTAAATCATCTCTGAAAAAAAAAAAATAAAGTAAAATGTATTATTTCGCTATAATGTGGTCTGCCCGTCTTAAAACATTAACGACTTTTGAACAATTGAAGACATTATATTTTTCTTGTTTTTTAAAACCACTCCAATATTTCACAGCTGATAAGGTTTAATAATTATGGTCGTAGTCTAGTGGGAAAATGTCGAGTAATACCTGCTATCAATACTATGATATTAAATGTGTACTGTTTCGGGTAGTTTGCCACATAAAACGGTTTTTTTTTTTTTTTTAAATAACTAGGTATACCTATAACGACTAGAGTGTTAGTTTAACGATAAATCAATTCATACGAATATCAGAAGTATATCACGTAACGTCCTCTTAAGAGTTCAATTCAGTCCTTGACCGTGGCGTTTTTAAGTGGTGCAATAGGTATGATCAGTTTTAATGAGATTTTAAGAAAATGTTTAAATTAAAATATATTTTAATATCAATTCGAACTATTTTATAGATAGTTTTATAGACGCCATTGGTATTGTCAGCTGTTGTATAATAAAGACAAATTATTCTTAACAGTATATTCGTTAATCGTTAAAATGATTGGTATTCGGTGGGATCTTAGAGATAATTAAATACTTGTTAAGAAAGAGGATAAGAATTTAAAATTATATAATAATACCAGTCTTGGACAGGTATTACTATAATTAATAGGCACTTACCTATTTTACACCATTATTTATGGTGGGTACTGAAAAATATTTTTTTTAAGACTTTTTGTTACAGTATAATTTTAAAAAAACGGATATTATACCGTATGGATAATATAATATTGTTAACTTTATACTGTGTAACTAATTTTGTTCTTCCCCTATATAAACCCACCGCAAAACTTTCTCTGTACAGGTGTCTGTTTTTTACACTAAACATTTGCGGCAATATAATACACCTATAACGTCCCATAAACGAGTAATAAAAGCGATAGTTCAACAACGTGCAAAATTGGAAATATCGCGACGAGCCTTCTCGCAAAGCACAATAACCCAGTGACCATTGTGTTAATATCCGCGACCTAGGTATATACCTTCATCCCGTTAATCTGACCGAGCTGATAGGTTTGCGAGGGGTGTTTATTCAGAACATTTTGACACTTAAAACGACCCGTACTATACGTCTGTGCGCATATATACGATGACATTTACATAACATTATGCCGCTGGTAGGCGCGTTCGTTTCAAAGGCGCAGGAAGAATAATATTAGACGACAATATTATAATATTATACAAATGCGAAAAACGTCGGATAAACACAATCGAACTATAAAATATAATAAAAATTAATCATCGAGCGAAAGGTCGTCGTCGTGTACCTTATCGTACATTATCGCCATCATCATCGTCATTATATTATTATCATTGCGTTACACGCGTATTATTTAGTCGTCGAATGGCCGGGGCGAGGGGTGCAGGTCTGCTGCTAAAAGGGGTCTGTATCCTCCCTCTTTAATTAATTTCTGTAATTATTGTGTGAGCTGTCCTCTCTCCGGTGTACAATAATAGTATATAAGAGCTCTCGCCGATACACACGCGTATTGTTCGTCCGCGGGCATTATATTGTTTGTGCGCGCTTGCAGCGAATTCTCTCTCCCCGATCCGCCACCCCGCATCACCCACCCCACCCATAATCACCTACCCGTCTGTCCGTCAACACCCCTCGTGAGGTGTCACCTATATACGATATTATCCTCCAACCCGGCGGCCACTGCAGCAGTGTCCGTATACGTGGCTAAAATCAATTTGACGCCAGACAGAGAGAGAGAGAGAGAGAGACGCACGAATGGATGAAATACGCAGACCGCATACGTCATCTTGTATTGACACCTCTGCAGTTACGTGGTACGTTAGGTACACCGCGTGTACATGTACCTAGGTATAAATATATAGAAAAAATATATATATGATATATTATATGCACAAAACACACGCGTCCAGGTCGATCGAGATTTCCGCCGCCGCCGGTGGTTTCCTTGACGTGTTAAACCTCTCACGGGAAAACACGCGGGTGGCCCACTACGACCCCTCAGTGCGTGTGCTCCAGTATACACACCCACCCTTAATCTGATTGAATCGTTTGTACACACAGACTCACTTATTTTCGTTGTAATTTTTAATTTTTTTTTACTACCTACCTATATTCTAATTAAAGGAGAAACCCGTCCCTTTACCTACGTAAAAGTTTTTTTTTTGTCAGAATTTCTACCCTATGATACAGTTGCACTACTGTGTAAACCAAACGCTACATCCTTATACTATAAACGAGCTGCGTACGTATAATATGTACAATATTGTATATACTACTCTTATTTATGTATGTATAATGTATATAGTATATTATAGAATAGTTGAATAGTGTATAATATTATAGTATATATGTATGTAAGTATAGAATGTATGGGGCGTAGTGTAATGGGATAACTCAATTTCTTGAATTAAAACCACAGACGTTAACAGCAAATTTCCCTATAAACCTTATTATTGTTTCACTATAGGTACCTATATAGCCGGGTTTATTCATGGACATTAAACCCATTCATTTTGTTGAACCGTTAAACAAAAAATCATCCAACGACCACCATTCCAATGCTTTATACTATTTAGGTACCTGCAGCATGGTTAGTTTTCATTAAATTCTAAAAATATTATAGAAACGATAACTTTTTTAAGAAATAACAAAAACCGAATTCCCATAGCCAAATAGAACGAAAATAAATCAAATTCACAATAGTATTATGCACTTTTACCCATTTAAAATGTCAAGGTTTATTTAATTTTTAATTTTTGAAAAATGTATGGAATTTAATATTATATTTAATAATTGTTATTTATTCTGTATAATGTATTATAAATTGTAATAGGTATATGCATACAATATTATGAATATCAAAAATACATTAATTATTGTTTATGCAAACATTTAAGACAATAATAATAATAATAATAATAGTTGCCTTATAGATTTGAAGTGTTGTATTTGGTTTTAAGGTGAACCAGAACGATGTGATTAACCGACTTTGACACTGAAATGGTCAACAATATAGCTGCAATAATATGTAAGTGCTGTGGGATATACAATCTTTTTGAGTCCATTACCTAAATTACTAACAGCATATTCCAAAGAAAGGTCAACATGTCAAGTTAATTCAAAAAGATTTTAAAACAGTCCAACAAAATTGTTTAAAATTAGTAACATAAGATGTTGATGATTAGAACACCATAGTTGGTATAAAGTTGTGGGTATGTTAAGAAATATTAAAAATTCTTTTATTTTATAACATGACTCAAAATAAATTTAGCACAAATCAGCTAAAATAAATCAACATAGGTACTTACTATTACTTTGTAATTACCATTGCTATTTAATATTTAGTATTTCCTATAGTTTAAATAACCTGATGTTGGTATTTATAAATTATATTGCATGCGAATGCGAAAGTGCTATCGATTAAATATATATTTGATGTTGATGAAAATATATCTATCTATAATGCCTACGTTACAAGTAATAACATAACTGAATATTTTTTTTTTTATCATATAATTTACTGAACTGTTAAATATTTTAACTAATTGAGCTTCCTTTAAGTCTTGAATGACTGCTCTAAAAACATAGTGGCCCATTAAACCACGTTTATGATACCAGCCTATTGAAAATGTTTTGTTATTACAATAATATCACGTCATGATACATCAGGCCATTAATTATAAAGTACCTCTTTAACATATTTAGGGATAGACATATTATATTTTAAGGATGGGTGGTTGCTGACTATCACGACATCCGACTGTCCGAATGTCCGACCGTAGACAATTAATCGGAAGACCGATCAATTAAGCCACTTTTAATTATTTATAAAATAAAAACTGACTGATGTAGCACGGCCAGGGACAGTGAAAATAATAACGGACAGAGATAGTATTATGTACGGGCTAAAAAAACAATTGACTTACATGAATTACAACACTTTTGATACAGTAAATTGTTAATTTACAGTATAAATTATATACCTAATTCTCAAATTTAATAAAACTTCTTTAGCCAATTGATTATAATATATTAAAATAATAAATAAGCACTGAACAATAATGTACCTATCGTTTGCTAATTATTAAACTATTGTCTGTTAACAAATTGTTGCAAACTTGCATGTAAGTGTATCGAATATTGCTAAATTTGCACAGTGAGTGTTTTAAAATGTAATATTCTTTTACTTGATATTTTCTCGAGTTGCAGTAAATATAAATATAAAAATAAACTAATAGAACGTCTCATAGATATTTAAATACCTCTATCAATGTTTACGTTATATGAAAAATATTATTATTTACCGAGCAAAAGTAACTGCGTAATACTTTTTTTTTAGTTTTTAAAAGCAAAGGCGCCACCCATATCCGTCTTTCGTCTAGCCGATTCAAAACTCCAGACAAAATGTCCATTGTAGTTATTTTTCGTTCTATTTCACATTCCGCATACGAGTATACGACAGTAATATTTTCATAATATTATGTATTTATCAGATGTCGGAATTCCCTCAGACGAAAATAACACTGACTGAGGAAATCAAATTAAAAAAAAAAAAAAACCCGACATTTTGTGAGCAAAATAACTAGTAAATATAAATAATTGTATAATACGAGTGAGGCGTTTCTGGATCTATTTTCAAATATTAACGGGTCATTTTGCTGATATTTTGTGTCTCAGAGCGTCTGAGCTCAGTTATAATAATATTATGGAACGTGATTAAACGCTTTGAGACGTATTAATGAATTTGTAATATAATATTAATATACCGTATAGAAATTGATGGTGTTCGTCGATTATTATCTTGCAGTTGACGTTCTACCTGAATTTAATTACTCATATATAAATATGATACACTTTATTCTTTAAATTAAATTTAGAAACAAGAACCTTCACTGAGTCAGAGATTTTGGACAGGCTTTCGTCTTGCTTCGCTCATATCGGTGCTATACACGATAGTGACGTGTTATCGTCATACATTTAAAATTAATGAGTAATCATAGCATATTATTATGGAAAACGTCTGCAGATATTTGTTAGGGAAACTACAGTCGGTTAAGTTTAAATCAACTGCAAATAAAAATAATATTACCTCTGATTTCTGAACTGAGGCGGGTACCCCTATTGTTGTTAAATTATATTTTAAATCAGGCTAAAAACGTTTGTGAAATAGAACATCATTAAACCTAACTCCAAACAACTTTTCTAGCGTCATTATCGATAGATCTATGAGTATCTAAAAACATGAAATAAATCATAAATATTTTTGAGAAGACTATAGAAAGCATGGTATACATTAGCTACTTACATTATTATTATTATTACTATTATTGTAATATAATGTAAATCTCCTACTATTCGTCTCGTCTGGTCCACTTACATAATATCATAATATCATACCATATTACCATCTAAGCTCTTCAAATGTGGTTGGCACTCAAATATTTTGACAAAAGTATATGAAAGTGGATTATTTCAGGTGGTTACTTTTTCTTTTATTCGCTATATATTATATCGTAGGTACACTGTACAGTGTACAACATTATTTATATTTATTTATACAAACTTGATGTATACGATTGCGTCTAAAATAACCACATTCAAACAAACAAAGACTGGTCGTCGAAAACACGTTTCAAACGGGGATTATGTGCCTCTCGATGCAAACGTGGTAGGTTAGAACACACCTATTTATGTAGTCAAATGATATCGAACTTGTGGTTTTGTCAATACAATATATTGTAAGGGTTGAATTATAATATTATATAATCAAGGACATCGAGACCGATTATGCGGTTCACCTTTAATATCATAGCAGCCTTGCACTCTAATAATGACTAAACGCTATGCACTAAATTTATATTTTTAATACTATACATCTCCGGATCTATATACATTTCATGGGTGAATTATGCTTCGAATTAATTTGTAAACATTTACCACGACGTATATTTTGTTTTCTATTATATGTAGGTACCCTGTACCCTATTATATGTGCCTATTGAATATTGATGTCGTACACAAATGCTTACAATTTTGGTATTGGTGAAGCTTGACGAACCTCGAATAAAATACAAGAGGATGTGTGCATGTATAGTTGACGAATTGTAATAGATTTATAATTTTCAGACATTGATCAATGAGTATTTGACTAAATTTTCTAGTGTGTATGTTTTGTGTATGTATTATATGTGAATAACATTCATATTTGTTTTAGCGAGTTAAATTGTTTTCTTTTATGATCGTCCAAAGTTAACTAATCAAATACACAGAGAATATCAAAAATACCGTTGATCGAGGTTTGATAATTTTTGTTTTTGATAAAACAACAACATATATATTTTTCATAAAATAATTAATGTAGTTTCTTGAAAATAGATTTGTTGGAAAATATCAAAAACTACGAACAAAATGTGAAAGTATTAATATCTTAATTAATTATAAATAGCTAAGAACCTATGTCTAATTTTAAAATGTAATTTTGTGTATCAATTCGTTAATATTGGGCAATTTTAACTTATGTAATATACTTATACTGTAAATATTATAAAACTAAATTAATAATCTTACTTGCATTTATCATATTATGTTTAAGTACATTATTCTAAAATCCACTTACATGTTTGATGATATTTACTTAACATGGAGGTTTAAAGAGTTTATTTTGAAACAGTATGTAAATAATTAAAAAAAGTTTATATTGCTACAATATTATATTTAAACTATTTTCGACGTATTTAGAGAATCCTTAACTGCAAAATTATTTTTTTATGGTTAATTAATATTAAAAAATGCCGTAATTGCATGGGATAAACTTTACTCAGAATATTCAATCAATTGAGTAATAACTTTTAAATATTAAAAAGACTTAAAATTACTTTTAATTTAAAATAGTAAAAAAATAATACGCCTTTTATTAATTATTAAATAATATCTACAGTTACTCGGTACTCGGTCATCTCTCGGAAACTCTAATCAAACAAAGAGCGAAAAATGTCCATTTACTTCAAAATTATAAATTCCAAATTATATTTAAAGTATTTATTATTATTTATATTAATTATGAAATACTGCACCTATATTATAATACCTATGATTGTAGGGAGTAGACATTTTTAAACTCAATTATAATACGACCACGACTTGTTCATTATGTCACAAGTAAGTCTTCAATTTAGGCATTTTCAAAAGACGCATTTGATGCACGAGAAAAATGTCTAGATACAGACATTAATCCATGGCTCTTCATTATGAAAAGTTTAAGATCTTATACTTTCAAGTATATAGCGTTCCGATGGCTGTATAACAAAATCTCTTTTTTTTGATATCTCTTTAATGAAAGTACATAACGTTTACCTTCGTTCTTCAACCCTTATCAATCAGTTCGTTGATGCCTTGATGGTATAGGTAATCTTTTTTCCTTGAATTATTTTTGTTTACTCCAAGCATGCCTGCTTATCTGTAATGTTCACGACTTGTCGAGTTTTAAGTACCTATTGCACTATTTATGAGAAAAGAATGATTTTTAGCGTCGGAACCTACATCAAAAATGAAAAATATTTCCATAAATATGTAGTAGCAGAGAACAATATTTATTTTTCTTATGATGTCTTCGATGATCATCTTTGTAAGCCTAAAGATTTACTGCGGTCTGCAGATATACAAATCATAATATAATATTCATAATTATACAGTAATAAAAATGAAAAAAATGTATACCTATGTACTTTACCTCTACATCGCTTTAATGTCTTATACTTACGATAAATTGTTTAGGTAATGATCTTGATCACGGTATTAAATGGATAGGTATTCAATACATCTTGTTAGCTAAAATGTTCGTAATTAATATCACTATCTACTAACTATATCGAATAATATTATAGTATCATGTTGGATGTAGACAATATTATATTATGGACATTTATATGCTAGTGGATTTATACTTATTGTTTCTATATTATTATTACAATATACGTCAAATAAATATATTGAGTAATTAATATATTTTTGCGTTGGTTATTGATTATAATCAATAAAAGTTATTACTATTTATTACTTTTACAATATTACTTTCTATTGTAAAATAATATTGTTTACTGCAGATTGTTGTAATATATTGTGTAAAATAAAGAACTAAAAAAAAAAAAAAATATTAATTTAGACGGGGCCGACAGTTTAATAACTTTAATGTTTTTTATAATATTATGTAAAATGCAAAATGCATTAATATGATAAGGAATATTATTTTAACATTTAAGCCTTGAGGTATAAAATATTTCATTTTTTTTTTTTTTTTTTAATTATACAAATTTCATTTTTTTAATGACATGGCATTACAATTTGTTGTTATCTATTAACTAGGAGTTGGAACGTGCTGATCATGTTAATGTCAAGTCAATGTTTCTATAATTATTACAGCTTGTTATAACAAGAGTACATGAATGTTGTGCATACGAGTATCTATTAGATATTTTAGGAAATAGCTAAACCTAATCATTATAACCATTAATTAAAATAACTATTATCGCGATACTAACATGTTTTAATAATTAATAACGGTTAAATGTGTGTATAATTAACACAACAATAAACTATTTAGATTATTAGATTATCATGTAGATGTTTATTGTTTTTCGAAATTGGGTGTAGAAGTGTAGTAGTCTATTTTTCGTTTTTGTAAATTATTATAATGTAACATTTTATTACCATCACAAGAATAGCTTATAAAACGCGTTAAAGGTGGTAAATATTTATTATTTTTTTTGTAACTTAATATTAAGTACCTATTTTTTTAATTGCTTTAATTTTATTTTCCAAAAAATGCATTTCTAAATTTTGTATATTTGATAACGAGTAATTTCTTACATTTTATCACTGACATATTTTTATTTCCAATGCATAAAGTATGAAGGTGATTATATTTTTATCCACTGCAATACATAGGTTTGATTGTATACACAGCAAAATGTAGATTATGGGCCTAGATAATAATTATTACATTATTTCAAGTATCTCTTCTGAACTCGGAATCTAAAAGTAAAAGTCAGGTTTTAAACTAAAACAAGCTATGATTGAAATTCTAAATTATTATTCATGTCATATTTACCTATTGTAATTAATATTATAATAAATATCAATATTTCATTAAACATTTGTCTTGTAATAAAAAGAATCTTCCAACTTTTTTTGAGATATTATTTCGGAATATTTATTAATTTTAAACATCGGTTATATTGTGTGAATTTACGAATTTATACCTATAAGTGTTATTCTATAAATATTGACTCGAAACTAGTTTAAAAACACCTAACCTATTACCTTTACCTAGTTAAAAAATAAACAGATTTAGTATTCCAAATTCCAATATTCCAATACGATGTTTTAACTTGTGTACCTACTGCTTAACACTTTAAATCAATGACCGAAAAAAAATAAAAATATATTATAAGACCAATTTTAAAGATAAAAACTTATCAAAATTATAAATATTAATATATTTTTCATGTGGATATTGAGTGAATTTATTCGATATTTTTAGCTTAAGTTATACGATACTTAAACCCTACCATGGTAGTCTGTAATATTATAACGGTATACCTATTTAAGCACCATAAAATCATACCCCTGATTAGAGTCAATGATATCATATAACTGAATACTAATAACTCTTAATATTATAATATAATACGTTAACATATTATGTTATCTTATAATGACCTTAAACGATAAAATGACTAAAAATGTGTCTAATATTTAACTAGTAAACACTAATTTTAGGATTTATTGCCTTTATTTTGTACAGGTATATTATAGTATTAGTGTATTACTATAAACTATATAATAAATGAGTATATAAATTATGTACCTACATAGTACATTCTACTAATATCTCATAAAGGTAATAATATATATTATCTGGGCTCTTGGAAATGCCCGATGTCTATAATTTAATGTCTCTATTCTAAAGTTTAAAATAATAGAAAGCTAAGATGAATTATTATTTACCATTATATTTTATAGACCTTATTTTTTTATTATATAGAACAATTCCAAATGTTTTGACCTCTTTTCATCGGTTGGATTTTATATATTATTGTGGTAAATTGAAATTGAAATCCAATTTAACCTTTTTTTTTTTTGCGTTTTGTTGAGTTATTTTGAATTTAATTTTTCAATATCATATAGAAAGAATATCAACTAAAATAAAAATAATTCACCAAAATCGATGCTCGTACTAGACCCTCAAACAATGACTATAATATATTTTGTTAATATTTGCTATGGTCAAAAATATATAAGTATCATAAAATAGAAGTACGATCACGAAATTAAATAAACATTTAAAAGACCAAATTCTTAAGTATAATAAAATTTCTTACAAATATATGTACTTATACATGTACAGTATATAAGGTACCTATTTTATGAGTTTTAGGTAAAATAATGAACAATTTTAAAAGCTTGGTGTCATTAAAATTTTATTATGTATATTCATGTTTATTCGCCTTATACATTAATAAGTCAACGATAAATCAATTATGAAACAATAATAATATTAAGCACACGATAATATAAAATATTAGTTTTTCCCTTATATTATTATCTCTAATATTACTACATAACAATTTATAAGTAGCAATAGTTAGTAATAATAAATTATTAAGAGATGAACATAAGCAGGGGGCTGAGGTTATGAAGTATTCCACCACAAATTTGATGTTTTAGAGAGGTAATTTTCGAAGTACTTTTTATTTATTTTATAACCTAACATTAATAATAGTTATAAACAGCTTAGTATAGTTGTGAACTACATTTTTTTTTTTGTTTTTTTTTACTATTTATTCGTGTTTTAAATATTTAATTTAAAATAAATTATGATTTTTCAAATATTTCAACTCGTTAGCAATTCCAGAGGAATATTATTATATTGTAAAGAACCCTGTCACCGGCAACTGGCACGTAACTCGCTCTCGTCTAAAATCCATTTGTCGACAGAATAGAAACCTTTAAGCCCGTAGAATAGGATACGTTTGCGGCAACGTCTGTATTAGACATATTTATAAAAATTCGAATATTAAGGTGAAACCTACCTTAAATTGGCAGTAAAATGATTTTCATTCAAATGAAAATTATGCCACACAGTGCTGCGGGAAGCATAAACGCAGTGTTTGGAGATTAAACCATGGCTGATATTAATATTAGAGTTCAATAACTATAGGGAATGCTGTGGGCTTTGATGCCTTGCAGTGTGCTAAGATTACATACTTTGTAAAGTACAAAGTTAACTTCTTACTGCCGGTCAGATTTATCCAAAATATATATATATATGACTATAATAGCTGTCCTCCCCGACGTTGTCCGAGCTATTTGTTTTTGTTTTCCTTTTATATTTCTAAAAAGGTGGACAAGTGGGTAACTCTCTGCTGTACAGTAGTTTTCGAGCATGTCATTTTAATGGATGTGTTATATTAGAATTCAATGATAAATGATTGCAAACGAAAAACGATTTTAAGTGAAGACGTGTGTGGGTGTGTCAGCCTGACATACTTGTATAAATAATCAAATGTAGTACCTAGTTAAGAAAAATTAATACAAATCGAAAATATCTCATGGCTATAAATAGCGTGGCTTTTAAAACGGGAATCTCATATCAACATTTTTAATGTTAGATATGGAAAAAAAACTTTAATGAAATTCTAACTGAAAAATAATTTGAAAGTATTTAACATATTGATGAATTTTGTCAACATTTTAACTCTAAATGAATATAAAAAATAATTGTGACTATGTACTTTTAATATTTTTCAACCTACATTAATGAAACTTATAAGAAACCTTGGATTAAATTTTAAAGTTTTTTTACCAAGTGAAAAAGTTTTTATCAATAATAATTTTAAAAAAATGTACAAATGTTGAAAATTTCACAAGGCTATATAAATAGCTCAAAAAGATTCAAAATATTTTCAAAAATGTTACAATTTATTGAAAATGGTACTATAAATATTTGGTGAAAATTTTCAAATGTTACGGTTATTAGTTTTTGAGTAACACAAAAACAATAAAATTGATTTTTAAAAAATCGGTTTTGCTTAAAAGTTACCACTTTTTCACTTTTTATTTGTTTTCATGTCACTTTCTAGAACGACTTGATATTTTGACCTCTCAAAATTAGAGACAAGATTGACTTTTCTATCAGAAAAGATGTTGATCTCGAAAATTAGAGCATTTTTATTGGGTACCCAAAATTTTAAAGACAGAGAAAAAAAAAGACATCATTATTGTAAAATCAATACAATTACTATCGTTCCGCTCAGAATCTTTAAATGTGTATGCCATATATTTACTAATTATAATAGTGGGTAATGTAGTATGCAACCAATGGCAACCTTTTACATAAAAAAAGAATAGAAGTTTTTTTATGAACTGAAAAAAATTGCATGCATGAACTAATCTTTAGCTACCTATAGGTGTTGTAAATATTATGAAATATTAAAGAAAACCTTACGACTATCGGATGAGTGGTTTCCGATATCTTTGACATCAAAGATTCTCATTTGCACATTTATTTATAGAGATATAATGATGTGTAAAGACAACTTAAATATATATTTTTATGCATTTAATATTATGTAAAAAGTATTCCATGGTATTAAATATGACATGGACAAATAGTATGATTAATTGAGAGCGCTACTCCTTCGCGCATCCAACTGATTGAGCTCCGCAGTATTTCTCCCACTCTACCACCTAGTTGTCACCGTAAATACAAGGGAATGCGCGAGAACGGACGAATTTTGGTCGCCTCCAAGAAGTTGCGATGTTACGATTTCCCGAGTATAGTAAATATTTTATTTTACAAAGTGAATGACCGCATGGTGAAAAAAATTACACAATGTCCAATAATTGGAGTGACCATTTGATAAAAAAAAAGTGACCGTTTCGCATGATATTTTCGCATTTCACGAAGACTGAAAAAAAAGCCTCGTCAATTTCACGAAAAGACAGATTTCACGAAATGGCTACGACATATTATTATACAAATTAAAATTTTATTGCTTATGAATATAACTTCCAGTTCAGTATTGGCTATTGACAATTTAAATATTTTATAATATCGCTTATAATCAGTATTCTACAATAATGTATTGTAATTTGTAAACGGCATAATTGTAATTAAATATGCATTTTTTTTAAATTTTTTTCCAGGAAAAGTGAAAATGGCCATGTTATGGATTTGTTTGATCATCATCAACGCGTGTACTCAAGGTAATAAACATGATAATATCACAATTTTTTACAACATTCATTTGTTAATTTTCATTATTATGGATAAGGGGAACATAATTGTAAACAAATTGAATATCTCATTTGCTGAATTCTCGTAACCGTCGGGTCAATATCAAAATATATATCAACAAACTTGTATCATAAACGTCAAAATATATTATATATTTTAATAATATTTTATTATTAACTAAACAATTTTAATTTTCCTTTTAAAATTAATATTATTACAAAATAACATTTTATAGACTTTGTATGCTATATATTTTATTGCTGAATTTACATTTGTGTTTCATTTTAAATTTCATACATCCTAAACAAATATTAATATTATTTCATAAATTTAAAATTAGTCTTTTTTCAAAGAATTCGATTTAGGGAATTATCAAAAATAATATTTTAATGGTTTGATTCTAGTACCTGACAAAAAGAGAAAACTAAATAAAAATGTTGATTTTTTTAAAAGAACAACGATTATATTTTATAAGCATAAGAACATAAAATATATTTTATTATATATTCTTAATTATGTAGATAGTTTTTAAATTATATTTAGTCAAACTTATTAGGTTAAAAATATAATAAAACTGTATTAAGAAAAAATTAAATTCTCTTTAATGTTTCCAATTTTAAAAACATAAATATTATTGTAATCTAAAAGTTATTATGAGTAGACTTAATGTCATTATGAGTATATGTATATATAATTTTCTGTTAAACACTTAATTGAAGTATTTTAATAACAGAGGTAACTCAATTTGCATGTACTTACATCACATAAACATGATATTATAATTTTGAAATTTAAGACACTATAACTGAGTACCCAGCAGTTCAAAATTTTAATACCACAGTTTCTCGAATTAAATTATAATACGTCAATATAATATTATATTATACGTACTGTAATGTTTAGTGTACTATGTGTACTTACTGTGTATAATGTGAATCTTTTATAAATTAAATTTTTTTACTGGTAAAGGTATAGTGTTCTTTAAGCTTTCAGATACCGTATACCATAAAATACATTGAAAAATCGATACAATATTGATTGATAAAATATGTTAACTATAAAATATTAAATCATATCTTTTTTCCAATACATTTGAACTTAAATTATTTTATTAGTATTTTAGAAAGTCATTTGTACAAATTTAGGTATAACAGTGGAGGATATGACATTTTTATCAAAAATAAAAATTGTATTACATAATAAAATTTCAGTAAAAATAAGATTATCATTTACTTAAGCTATTGACATAATATAGAAAATATAAACAAAAATGTACCTCTATAATGATAAGTCTGTCCAATAATAGATGACAAAAATAACAATGCTATTATTTACTGTTATTTAACATTGGTCTAAATAAGCTAAGTAAAGTTAAAGTTTGATTATTATTTTTAAAGTCAATAATAAAATTATATAGAGTTTATTTAATTATATATTTTACATAATCAAATTCAAATTTTTTTTCTAGGAAACGTTGAGTGAATAACACTAATAAAATAATACGTATTTATATAGTGAAGCATTTGTGAGCAATAATTAGTATTCTAGCTGTATTTGGTATTCAATCTGGTAACATAAATATAACATATTTAAACCCACTGTATTTATATATTTTGTATTTTACATTTTTTAAATTATTATCTATTATGTTTATTTAATTCGCAACAAGCTCAGAGGTATTGAAAAACTTTTTTTTCAAACTAATCCATCACACACCCAATTGTTTCAGTGGCATATGATTCGATTTCATGGACGTTTTTATCTTTTACACAAATAGTATAATAGGTAAAGTAATAATAAAAATCAAATTTTATTTTTAAAAAAGGTGGGCAAGTGGGTGTCGCTCTGCTGTACAGTATGTTAAAAGTGGGTCACTCTATAATGGATGATATTAAATTAGAATTCAAAGATATATTATCATTGTATAAGAAAAACGATTCTGAGCGGAGACGGTATGTCATAGTGCAGTCTAGGTATAAGACATATTATATACATATCTATGGTATTAAACAAAAAATTTACCTATAATAGGTACCTATAATAAATTCCAAATTAATTATATCACAATATCCATCAGGTAGGTACTTATAACTCGTTATACATCAACAAAAACCGTGATACTGTCATAGATATATAATAGTACACTTTAGAAGTTTCAAATACCCACGAATAATATTATACAATCACAACAAAATAACTAAAATAGTTATTCTAGGTTTTTTAATATGTAATTTCGTCCAAATTTGAATTTAAAATGTCTGTAAAAATAACTGTGTTCATAAATTTTTTAGATATTTTGGTTACAGTATGAACTATTTATGAGAACGTTTGTTTTAAATTTGCAATCCTTAGTTATAAGAACTGAACATTTTATAATTTATTAATTACAATGATTGATAATTTTCGATAAATTTTGATAAATTTTGTCAAAATTCAATCTTTAAATGCTTAAAAAAAAAACTGTGCCTATGTATTTTTAATATTTTTCAATTGCTATTGTAACAATAATATATCAGGAGCCTTGTATTAAATTTTTACAATTTTTGGCCTAACAGATAAAACTTTATTGATATTTATAGAAAAAAAAACTAAAAAAATTGAAAACTGAAAATGTCTTTAAACAGCTCAAAAAGAGTCAAAATATTTTCAAAATTGTATGGTGTATAGGAAATTCTTATATAAATATTCAGTGAAATTTTCATGTATCTACAGTTATTCGTTTTGAATTACAACAAAATAAGGAAATCGCTATATGAGAAATCGAGTGAATATAAAATGTTGTAAAAATTTGAATTTCAAACGTTCATAAAAATTTAATTTGACTATCTTATAGACATTTTTTTTTTTGATAAAGGTAGATAATCTTATAAGGAATCTTGTTTTACACTTTCAAATCTTAGATTTAATAAGAAAAATTTTTACGAATTCTTAACTCAAAATAATTTGCTAATTTTCGTGATTTTTCCATATTTGTCAATTTTTGAACTTTAAATCTAAGGATTTTTAATATTTTTCATCTGCCTTTGTAACAATATACTAGGAGCCTTCTATTAAATGTTCAATCTTTCTTAACCAACAAATAAAATTGTATTGATATTTTTAGAAAAAATCTAAAAAAAAAATGGAAAATGAAAATGTCCCTAAACAGTTCAAAATAAATCAAGCGCTTTTACTGTCTTAAAACGTGATGACAGACACAAAAACAAAAAAAATAAAAAATAAATAAGAAATAAAAAAAAACACACATCATTTTAAACTCAATACATTCATCGTTCCACTCAGAATCTAAAACAACAAAATAGAAAAATTCTTTACAAATGTAAAATCTCTCTCTTAAAGTCATTATGTGACTGGTAATACCTATATATTTATAATTATAAGTAGTATTTTTAATTTAAGAGCAACTTGTATCATTCCAAATGATTCTAATTTGTAGATTCATAATATAAATTAAATAATACAAACCAGGGAAGCTAATTATATATTAGTTATATACCTAATGAATAGTAATTTATTTTTCTGTTGGTAATACGCGATATATGTTGAATACAAAAAATCACTATACATTTTTATATAAAAATTATTATATTGAAATATAACAATATATAATTTATAAGTCGTTGGTAAAAAAATTAGTCCTTAAAAAAAGTCTAAAATCACTATCACAACAGCAATAAAAATTGGTTTTTTGAAAACTAGTTTATATATTTTTGTCTTCTCGTATCCAATTTTTTATTTTTTTTTTCCGATTGTTTCGCTAAGTACTTGAAATTTTTACTTTTAACCCCTCGTAGTATAAGTTTAAACAACTTTTTAAGGTTAGGTTAGATCCTTTGTCACCTTTTTAGGTGATGACTGATGACACAGAAAAAAATACACATCATCTTAAAACCGGTGAATAAAAAATATATGGAATACGCTCAGAATCTGAAATGTAGCTCATAAAATATTTAAGAATTTTCACAGTTGAAATGTTTAAATAGGCCATTCATCTGCAGAAGTTAAAAATTCTAAAATAACGAATAGTGGATTAGAAAATGTCAATATTCAATATATAGGCACCAGTGAATTAGTTAGTGTCCAGCAGAAATTACAACGGACGCATATAATATTGTGTTGTTTTAAATACGATCATTTATCACAGTAATACGTTTTTCGTAGGTTTTTTTCCCACAACTAATGGTAGGTAGTAGATATAAGACAAAATGGCTAATCGATCAACAACCGCACAGACGAAAAGGTCGAAGCGCAGTTACTGTATAAGCGAAACAAATAATATATCTCTTGAGCAAATGAAACGTATGCGTTTAAATTATATTATTCTCAGAGAAAAGAAATCGATCGATGCCACCCGATGATATTATATTCTCGCGTACTTGTCGATTTATCATAAATAATACGTTCGTGGTAACAAAGCAATATTTTCCATGTTTATCGGATACTAACTCGACAACTTTCCTGTTATATGGACTCATTTTAATTCCCTAGATCAAAAGTAAAACGAACCACTTCCGGTACAAGCCAGCCATTCCTACGTCATAACAATCGGCTATAATTGTAATTAGTTTGATGTGGGTATACTTGAATATAATATCCTCGCCACTGTGAATCCCTCCTTTCAGGCTTCAGCGAGGCACTTCATATTATAATCATTACATACAAAACCATTTGCATCGGTCGAATCATATCATAGTAATACTCGATAGACTAACAAACCACCACTGCAGTTGAAAAATATTATATTATTATTAGTGGTTTTCATAATATAATAAAATATTTTGTACAATTATAGAATCGAAAAATAATATAATGGCAATGCAGAAAAGGGTAATAGGTACACAATCATTTTGTTTGGCTATTTGTTATTAGCTTACTATAGTTACTATTAAAATTTATTATTTTCAAACATTGGTTCGGTTTGAAGTTATGAAAAACAAAGGTTCAATGGAATGACAGTGCGATCATATTATAATAGTCGTCACGAAAGTTTATTCGAAAAAATTTATATTAAAATATTAATATAAATTTGTTTAAAATATTATTAGATAATATTTAATTAAAAAATAATCTAAAATAATATGAACATGCATTAATGTTCAAAAACTCTTAATCTCCTTAAAAATTAACAATGTAAGAAGATTGAATAGAGTAACAACTAACATGTTACTTATTCTAGGTAAATATACTTAACACTTATTATGTAATTGTTCTCCAAACTTAGGAGGCGAGAGCTACTTTGGCATTACATCACTCATCTTTATCGTTTATCAAACCATATAATAATAACATTATAACAAAATGAACATACACAAAATTGTAACGTACATTAATTAACAATAAACTTAATTTTTCACCATTACTTATATTATATTACTATAAACATCTCAGTAGAATTAACACCCTCTACATAGTGATTATATTGGTAGTTTATACTTACTGATAATTTACTGTTGTAATATTGAATAATATGTTATGTCACTCCCAATTATAATTTATTGTAATATTTAGTTTATCTAAATAGTTTATCGTGTCATTGAATACACTTATGATCAAAATTGTTTGCCTTTAAACTTGCCTTATAATAATACATTCTTATTGGCTTTAAATGTATGAATTTTTTTCAATACAGTCATTACATCGATAATTTTTATCTGTAATCTGATGACTGTAAAATGTATATCATTTTAGAAGAGCATTGATTTTATAATAATATATCTATTTATACCATTATGAGCAGAGCATCATTAATTGTTAAGTAATTCTAATAATACTGAATAGTCATTGGAGCAGGTATACCTGCAGTGATTTGTGCATCATCAATTTAGATGTGAAGGTAAATTATATTTCAGTCAAATAATTATTGTTATTGCTATTCGATTTAGTTCTACGCACAATGGCCTACCTAATAACCAAATAATTAATTATCTATATCGCAAAGATCTAAATTTTTAAATGTTAAATTAAAACCAAGAATTAAATTAAAACAAACAAAACGTTAATATTTTAGATTCTGAGCGGAGCAATGAATGTATTGGTTTTACAATGATGTATGTTTTTATATTTTTATATTTTTATTTATATTTTTGTGTCTGTCATCACGTTTTAGGACAGTAAAAGTGCTTGGATTTTCTTCATCAGTAGCTTTTCTGATAGGAAAGTGAATCTAGTTGGTACTTTGGGGGGTTAAAAGTAAAAATTTTCCAGTAGTTTTCATAAGCGCCGGGAAAAACAACATACAAATTAAGGAAAAACGGGAATTTTTACGCAAAATTGGTTTTCCAAAAAATCGATTTTGGTTATTGGTGTAACTCTAAAACAAATGAACGTATGTACATGAAATTTCCACTGGTTGTTTATATTTGCATTTTCTATACACGATAACATTTTCAAAATATTTTGATTTATTTTGAACTGTTTAGGGACATTTTCATTTTCCATTTGTTTTTAGTTTTTTTTCTAAAAATATCGATAAAATTTTATTTATTGGTTGCGAAAGCTTGAAAATTTAATAGAAGGCTCCTAATATGTTGTTTCAAAGGCAGATGAAGAATATTAAAAATCCTTAGTCACAATTTTTTTTATAAGCATTTAAAGTTCAAAAATTGACAAAATATGGAAAAATCACGAAAATTAGCAAATTATTTTGAGTTAAGAATTCGTAAAAATTTTTCTTTTTAAATCTAAGATTTGAAAATGAAACACAAGATTTCTTATAAGATTATCTACCTTTATCAATAAAAAAAATCTCTACCGGACAGTCAAATTAAATTTTTATGAGCGTTTGAAATTCAAATTTTTACAACATTGGATTTTCACTCGATTTCTCATGTAGCGATTTCCTTATTTTGTTGTAATTCAAAAACGAATAACTGTAGATACATGAAAATTTCACTGAATGTTTATATTAGCATTTCCTATACACCATACAATTTTGAAAAGATTTTGACTCTTTTTGAGCTGTTTATGGACATTTACAGCTTTCAATTTTTTTTTAGTTTTTTTTTCTATAAATATCAATAAAGTTTTATCTGTTGGGCCAAAAAGTGTAAAAATTTAATACAAGGCTCCTGATATATTGTTACATATCAGTTGAAAAATATTAAAAATACATAGGCACGATTTTTTTTTATAAGCATTTAAAGTTGGAATTTTGACAAAATTTATCAAAATCTCAAAAATTATCAATCGTTGGAATTAAAAAATTATAAAATGTTCAGTTTTTATAACTAAGAGTTGAAAATTTAAAACAAATATTCTCTTAAATAATTCATACTGTAACCAAAAAATCTAAAAAATATATAAACACACTTATTTTTTACAGACATTTTAATTTCAAATTTAGACAAAATTTCATATTTAAACCAAGAATTACGATTTTAGTTATTTTGTTGTGATTGAATAATACTATTCGTGGGTACTTGAAACTTCTAAAGTGTACTATTATATATCTATGATAGTATCACGGTTTTTGTTGATGTATAACGCGTTATAAATATCTAATGGATATTGTGATATGATTAATTTGGAATTTATTATAGGTACCTATTATAGGTCAATTTTTTGTTTAATACCATAGATATGTATATAATATGCCTTATACATAGACTGACATACCATCACCGCTCAGAATCGTTTTTCTTATACAATGATATTATATCATTGAATTCAAATTTAATACCATCCATTATACAGTGACCCACTTGTAACCTACTGTACAGCAGAGCGACACCCACTTGCCCACCTTTTTCTTAATATATTGGTGAAATATTTTAAAAAGTTGGAGAAGCTGTTGACCACTTACCGATCTAATTAAAATGTTTGCTACCAATGATACTTGTTGATTAAAAACGTTGGTCGATTTGATAACAGTATTTTTTACTTAAAGAAAATTACAACTACTGATGCCCCGGAGATGTATGAATTTGTCATTTGACCCTATCAATAAATATTATAGTGTCAATAGAAAATCCGTAGCTCAAAGTATAGGAATTGTATTAAATGGTATATTTATACCAGGAAAAGTAAATAAATCATCGTTCGTTGGTCTGGTCGCGATCGTTTAAAATAAATTGATTTTCCACGAAACATAACACAGTCTAAAATCACTCAAATTGTATTACCATACACTTTTTGACCGTGTTTCTGGCATTGAATTCACGTTTTCTTGTGTACAATTTTATTTGGAACTTCTACAAGTTGTGAGAATAATTCTAAATGTATTTCATCAGTCACATTCATATCCATCTCACCAACTTGAAAAAAATAGTTCCTTTGGGAACGGTTTTTGTTTTGATTAATTCAATTTGGCCCAAAAACGAAGAAACACGGATATCATTATTAACGTATGCCATCAAAAGAAATTATTTTCCGTATTTAAATATTCTTCTCCTTCTTTTTGTCTACGGCCTTTGTGGACAAGCTGACAAACAAATTTCACTCCACTGTTCGCTCTATATGAAGCCAGTACTCTCCAATGCATTTCCTGGTTCTATTCTATTCATTCTGTCTGATAAATTTTTAATACGATTTTCTCATCTTGCACATGGACGTCTTAATGGTCTTTTACCTACAGAATATCCAGCTTGAACTAACATTAACAGTGGCCCTTATTTCCTTCATGAGTAAATTTACTTTTTTGTCACGATCTAAGATATATCTTAGTTCGTGTTTTTTGTAGAAATATGTGGATTTTTGTTTCTGATAGTCCTTTTCTACTTCCGACATTTTGTTTTGCATGTACTTTCTTTTCTCACATCATAAAATATTATTACCTTCTTTTTGTTTAATTTCGTACTTGAACTATTTTTCAGCATCCTCTGAATCACTTAACCAAAACTCCCTTTTATTCTTTCTGCGTTTAATAGCCACCCCGAAAATTGTATTGAACCGTTGTTTGTTTGTCGTTGTTTGTCGTTGTTTGCAGATTGACTCTTCCGCAGCTTTTGTACCAAATCCTTGAATTTGTCCATGTTGGCTTAATATCCCCATTGCTTACATTTCGTTTTAATTCACGTATATTTTCATCCATGTGTGAGCAGAAAGTTTCACATATTCTTAAGTATCCAAGTATTTGTGCGTTGATATACGCCTATTCATATTTTTTCCTTGCTACTTATTGCAACTTTTAATTTACCAACTAGGTACCATGGTTGAAATATATAGCTTATTGCATATCGACTCGGATTGTTATCATGAGAAACAAAATGGCTAGTAAGGAGATATCACAAATATCAATTTTTCTTATCATCAAAAATACGCCGAAAAAAGCTAACAAATTCAAAATCTTACATACTTGATTATTTTTGGCTCCCTTTAAGCTGCCATTTTTGTTTTTATCATCAAATATTTGATTGAGAAGGGGTATATATGCAATAACCTTGTATATTTCAACCATTCTAGGTACCAAAAAGTGGTCTAATCCTCATTTAAAGATAAATATTTAAAATTATGAATTCATATTGTTGTACAGTTGTTACTTAAATTTGTCTGTAAATTATATTTTATTAGAAATAATAACCAGCTATATAGATATTGTGTCTTTAATTTTTTTTAAATACTCTTGTTCACACACTCGTAAATTAACCAATTTATTGTTGTTTTAAATAAATTCCGGTAAATCCAAGGTGTATCACGAGTTTCACAAATCTCTTAAAAATACACTACAATATTATTATATAACAGTTAAAACAAAAAAAGTATTAGAAACGATTAAACGGTGTAACTGACAAGCCAATATATCACAATTTGTAATGTTTCAATGCGGTTCAACAAACATTTATTATTTTAAAGGAAAACAACAATAATAATAGATAATAATTAGAATCTAATTTCAGAAACAGTGACGTGTACCTATTTTGTCTATACGTCACGCCGTTCTACTTGTCAATACGTTTTTGTGTCTAATCGATTCTTGATAGTATAATGTTAAAATCAATAAAATCTATCTTTAAATAGCGTTAAAAAGATACTATTAAGGAACATACCTAACACACCAAAAATAAGCTTGTCGTGCATATAATATTAATAATAACTGCTACATTTTTTTTTTAATTTCACATAATATATGTAAAATCCGGTTAAAAACTTATAACGTTTACTACACAGTTGTATAGTTGTGCATATTTACACGGTTATACTGAACCTCGTGTATTATATTAATATACTCTGGCAGCGTACACGTACAAAATAATATTATCTACGTTACGGCAGAGTTCGTGTACCGTCGTCTCATCAGAATATCGAACGCATTATACTTTTATACTGTGTAAAATATACAAAGTGATTCTTTTATTACTATATGATATACAATCATTTGTTCAGTAAGTTTGACTACGAGTTCCAAAGCACAAGTTATAATATCTTTTTGAGGATTTCGAAACAAGTTTTTATACTATTGAAACAATACATTTCGGACCAGTTTTTATTAATAAGACGACATACTATTATAAATACCTATTTGAAGTTTGGAATTTTGAAAAAATAAAACGAGACCTTAAAACTTTATAACGACAAAAATTATTTAAAAAAAAACATAACGTTTCAAAAATAATGTGTTGTGAATTTGTGATGACTTTTTGAACTGCAGTGCAAAAAACCAAATGCCGTTTTTAAAACGCATAAATTTGACAAATAAAACGTTTGTTCATATTGTGATGAAAAAACCGTCATGTATAATATATAATAATAATAATAATATAATACTTTATATTATAAAGTATCGCAAAATGCACACGCCTTGCCGTGATGATGACCGCACCACTCGGGGTCAGTAGATGACTTTTCCTACCCACACGACAACTATGGTGGGTGCAGGCGGCAACCGACCGGAAAACATTATTATCCCGTCGCACGTACATCCGACTTATATACACACACACACACAAACGTAAACATATATATTATACAATACGGTGAGCCGGGATTTATTAAACGCCGAGCCACCCGTCGGACCCGTCGTAAAAATAAAATAATAATAACAATACGGGTACGACCGAGAACTCGGACGTCCGTGCATTGTATAATATGATATAAAAAATAATCGTTGTAGTGGTGACGACAACGACGACGGTTGTGATGACGGATCAGCTCACCTAAATAAATAAATATCATATTATTATTATATGTAATATTTACTATACGCGTAGCAAAACGAGTAGGTAGTAAAACGGTCAATCTCGGACGGTGATTGCAAACTCGATGCCCTGATGCAGGATTTTTTTTGTAAAAATTTTGTTGCACATCTTTTTCAAAGAATATTATGTTTGAATGGAGATCAAAATTCTTGAAATCGAAAAATATATCAAATCTAAATATCTACATAGCTACACTTACAGGAGACGAATTTTAACAGCGTAGTAGGTACCTACTATATTACTGAATTATACGATTTCAGCATTTTAATTACACACAGACATGCAAGTCTATTATTACCAAAGGCAAAATATGTCGTAGGTAGAAATTTATCAAAAAAGGAGTTTGACTACCCTTGAATACATAATATTATATACGTATATTTATGCCTCTGGGGGCTTTAAAAAAATAAAATAATCATATGCCCGATAGACATTATGCGTGAGATGAAAACGACAGAAAATCTTTTGAGTCATAAACTGAATGTATATGTTTATACAGGATGTATCACTAGGCATGCTCACTCCCATTTTATCATTTAAGCATGCATTTATTTTAATTATGGTTTTTAGAACTCATATGACTTGTACATAAAGCCTTAGCACTCAGAGTTTCAAACTCTGATGACATGAAAATGTATTATTATTGTAATAAATATAACTAAAAAAAAAAATTATTAATATCTATAAATTATCAGAATTTTATAATTCATAAATATGTCCAAGTATAATAAATCTGTTTTATATTTTATGTGTAACCATTCGTCGTTTAATACCTTGAGCTATCTTATCCCTTAAACTTATTAAAAAACTAATATTATAGACTATTTAAAGAACTCAGAAACTAATTGTCTGGATTCCGATTAAGTTATTTCATAGCATTTATTTTATTTTAATAATATAAACAAGCATGGATTTTTAAAAATATATCTAATATATTTTACATAAAAATAATAAATATTAAACAATATAAACATAAAATAACATAAAATAAAATAATTAAACGGCAAAAGAAGGGTCAATAATGTTATTGAAGTTATCAATAGCCATCATGTACATCTAGTTTGATCATTTTTCAAATAATTTTAAATGGATTTGGTAGTGGGTACTTTAAAATTAAGGTTGGAAATTAAAGTAGGAAGTTCTATTTTACTAGATAACAGACTAGGTGTTCAATTAATATAAACATATAAAACAGATTTGCAGTTAAAAAAAAGTGTGGCTTTCGTTTGAAAGAAAATAAATCTACAGTAAGTTTCCGAAGACCACTCCTTAATAGTTGTAAAGTATTCAAGTATTTCAAAATATGGCCAATAATATACTTAAAAATTCCAATCATTGCAGGATTTGAATAAATGCATCGTCAAAGGATAAAATGATTGAGATCGTGATTGATGAATCACCCTGTATAAACACTAGTGCCTATATTATAATATGACAGAGGCGGTGGTAGCTGCGTGGTGGAGAATAAAAACTACCTCCGAGACGAGGGTGTGAAAAACCCGCTGTAAAAAATACACGACGCACGTTTTTTTGGACTTCCGAAACGCATTTCTCGATTTAAAATCTGCGCTATTTCCGTATTTGTGCGTGCCACGTAATCTTAATAATATTCTATTTGGTATCGCGTCATTACACCTTGTTATTACACTTTCATGACATTATCGTTTCGGTGGTGGTCTGTACGTGAAGATGTTGTTATTGTCAGCCACACACACCGGTATTCGAGTGCGATGCGAATATTACAAGAATGAAGCAAAAAATATGATACAGAAAAGATAACCATATTATGTTGGGTTACGAAGTTAAATCTTCATTATAATATTATAATCGTACGAGTACATTATGGATTAAAATATATAATATTATATTTCGGTTAATCTGGTGAGTGATGACAATAACGTCTATGAATTGTATTTTTATTTATTATTTAAATAATATTATGTTTATCGGTAAAATATTGAAGTCGATGTCAAACTGAACGTATTTGCAGCGTTACTAATACGTCATCAACAGCTGACTTTAAAAATATGTTATTATACGATTTAAAAAAAAGAAAACAATACATTCATCGTTCTACTCAGAATCTAAACACAAAAAACAATCCCCATATTATTTATTTTAATGGGAAAAAAAATGTATTTTACTGTTCAAAATCCCAGGACGAGTAAAAAACAGCACTAATGAATCGTTCATAAATTGTGTGATTCACTTATTAGGAGGTGTACGTCGTTGTGGATGTGCGTTGGACGTCCCCTGTTGTGTTTTATCATAATATTTTGTGTATAGGTAGTAAGGCGACGAGATGGAAAATATAATAATAATAACAAAAAGGCGTTGTGAGAGCCAAACAAATATCAGCCATAATGAAAACAAACTATCTTTCATCGCCAACACAGTGTACAACACGAGGAGGAATGAGAGGTGACACGCTGGCGGTGGGGGCGAAGAATTATTAATTTTATTAAAAACGGCGGCGCGGAAACTCCGTTTGTTTTTTTTTAATTTCTCTTCCCTTGTTGCTGCCCCGTCGCCATTGAATTACGTTACAATCCGGTGTATTCGCATTTCGCTTTTTTCTTGAAATATCGTTATTTTATGTAATTATTGTTTTTACGATCGACCGCAGAGACTCTTAAGACACACACTCTAGAGAAAGAGAGAGACAGAGAAAATTCCAGTGGGGCGTAGTAGGTACTACAGACGTATTATATTATATACACACAATAACAATTTCAATGTGGTTTTGAAATCAAATCACGATTTGAGAGGGATCAGTGACCGAACAAAATGATCCCCGTTCTATTCTGTCGTCGTCGAGTCGTCGTTTTCGAATCCGTAATGGCGTTGACGTCCCACTCGACGAACACTTCATTATCGTTTGAAAAAGAGAGTACATATAAAATATTTTACTTACCTATAGAGAGTAGGTACATATAAAATATTTTACTTACCTACAGCGAAAGTTCATACGCGAAGATTATATTTTCATCACCTTTTTTTTCTGTTCGGTTGAATGTTATAATATTTTATCGACAAATATTTAATCAAACAATACTTACTACACTATACCTATTTAGAATATATAGCCATGTATTGTAAACATTACGCATAGTACTCGTGATTTGTTTTTGTTTTTTAATGATTACAATAATTCACGAAATAATTTAAATTAAAATGTTTATTTTACAACAACAATAATGTACGATTTAATGTTTTGTTCATTGTATCATTATAGACAACCTACTCTGTGCAGTAGTGTGTCGTGTTATAAATACACTGCAGCAGTCGTGTTTTGGAAATTAAAACAATTAAAACGTCAATCGGCTAAATTAGTAAGGGAGTGTTTCTAGTTTTAATTTTAGTTTTTACTAATTTCAGTTGAAAGGAAACCTAAACGAATTTAATCTGCTTAAATATTTCAATTTAGTTTTTACATTGTTCATTAACGGTCATTATTATGTTCCTTGCCAAAATATTAAGCTCAACACTCATTTCGCATCTTAATTATGAAAACGGAAGCTGTATAATATATACTTTAATTGAATATTTATTAATTTATTAATTAATGGTGAAATTTATTGAATTTTATAAAACACGAAATCAATTGAATACAGTTATTTTTAATCTTATATACCTAGTATATAAGTATATTTAAAACAAAAAAAGTTATTCAAAGTATTTTTCTAAAGGAAATTATATCTAACAGTTGTTGAGTTCTTTAGATAGCACACATATACCATATACCGTATGTAGATTAATACGATTCATAATATTGTGAGCTTTTTTTTTTATTCGTGTGACATTAATATAATATAATTTTATTTTATCACTGATTCACATTAAAATTAATTTTTATCATGTGTAGTAAACTTTTTACAAATAACCATCATACTTCTGAGTGGTATTTTCTAATAATCATTTAAAATACTGTTCACGGTTGTTCGCAGTTATTCAAATGTGTATTTGATTATATGGATGTTTTAATTATATGCTTTAGTGTATAGTCACCTCACAGTTACAGGTGAATCACTCTGTATAGTGTACATATAATATCAATTTCTTTTTTTTATGACCTGGTGCATAGCAAGGGAATTATTTTTTTTGTTTTGTAATAATATATAGCTTGTATTTTTTGTGAACAAGCTTTTTTGTCGAAAACTCAAAAAGTTTCATAACACACCTCTGTAAAATGAAGTTTGAACACAGATTGTCCGTATAATTTTTTTAGAATTTTCGGGAAAAAATATGAAAAAGTGCAGAATAATGGTGAAGCAGCAGGCATGGTTTGCAAACTTAATCTTGACAATGTTCGGATAAAATTTACACCAAGATCTCTCTCAACATTTTTCATCATCTTTCGAAATAATCGATCAACAATAATTACCAGACGTCGTCTCTGTGAAAACTTTATATACTTATTGCGTACTAACACCTTCTGGAATATGTTTGATAAACTAGTTTTGATCATTTATTGCATGACGATAATAATGAAAAACAAAACAAAACTATAATATGATAGATATAATTTGAATATTTAATAATATTGTATTGAACGGTTACACAAATAATAATGTATGTCAAAATGAGTGTCCTTACTACGCGTGTCTACTATGTGTATTTCACAATCATTAACACAAAACCGTAAAATAATTATTAGCTGTTAGATGATATTAATAATATTCTCACTTGTATTTAATTTGATATAACTTAATTTAGATACCTACATAATAATATTACTATTCAAACCGCCAATAGAAGTGTGCAACGCCAATCTCCCGTCCAATTATCATTAATATATCGCTATTTTATGCACCAAAGTTAAGCAATATTCACTCAATAGTTACTTGATCTATATTATTTAATTGCGATATAAATATATAGTAATAATATTATTAAAAACATTTTTTGTTCTATATATTATTTTAATTAGGAACCTATATCATTATTATTATATAGATTACAAATTTTATAATATTCTTACTATGAACGAATAATCAACAACACCTAACCATCGTGTTGAAAGCCCAAAATGGCGTAAGTAAAAATACCGAATATTAATACAAAATTGGAGTTGTGCAACATTTTCATAATTACGGTTTGAATTATTTCAAGTTAATCAAAATAATATTTTTGGATCAAAATAGTATAATGGGTCGTGTCTTTGTGAGCCTTTGAGTACAGTGAGAATCGAACAAAAAGATGCCACTTTTGTTGTCGTTTTAATTATTAAAATATATATATGCGCCAAAGGGGGAAAACAAAAGACCTTTCGAAGAATCCACGCCAAATACGCGTTCCAAGTGTATATGGTGTATACGCGTGAGGTAGTATTTTAAAAACAACTTTTCCCTTTTTTTTTTTTTTTTTTGTCTATAATAAATAAAAGGACTAGACCAAACGAAGCTCGGAATTATTTTGTTTTTTCTCATTATGAGCAAAAAGAAAAAAAAAACAGAGACGAAACGGCAAAACAACAGCAGGGTCGCCGAATGACGAGGCGGGAATGACAAGATTATTATTCTTCTCATTTTTCGAACCCTATTAACGACGAGAGGAGAGCTAACAATGTTGGCAAAGGAAATTCCGATTGCGCAGTGGTTCTCCCCCTCCCACCCTATAGCTGCATGCACTGTGTACGTCTTACCCTCTGCATTTCCTCCGCTCGTCCGCTATCAATCACCACTACAACACACTATATACCTCTTCGACATGAATACTGATGAGATTTCACACAAATGAACGGGCGCGCACAATGCGCAAAAGGATAAGTCAAAATTAACATGATCCGGCGGGCGCGCGTGTGTGATATGTCTCAAAGTCCGTTCTTGTTGTTTGAGTTCCGCTTAGCCGGCCACAGATTACAATATATTATATAATAAGGCAGGTATACCTAATATTATGGTATTGGATACCCACCTATTTATTCGGTGGATTTCCACTGATGGGTCTATATATTTTCCTGTTCCGATGGGTACGAAAGAAAAATATCGATTAACAAATTCTTTGAATTTTGTAAGTGTTTGTATAATATGTTACATTTTCTTCAGAAATAATAAAATATTATCTATCAATTTTCAAAAACGTAATCACTAAAAACATACATTTAGTTTCTTAAACAAAATATATTATTAAATATACTCACATTACCTATACATTGGACATTGGTATAGGTACTAAACTGGAAAATAATATAAATATTTAATATGCCTAGGTAACAAGCGAATGGTACACTTTTAGCTATACATTGCGGTGTACATATGAATATTGAATAATATACTTTAAATTCAGACATTGGCTTGGAAAAATTACTATTACTTACCCACATGGTATTATAGAAAAAGTGTTGAATTTTTTTGGTAATGATTATATTATTTTTAACTACACAGAATTTATATCTAACGTCCAATTGAAATTAATATTTTTATTGAACAATATACGTCTATGTGCCCAGTTATTTAAAATTAAATCAGATGACTAAAATTTAAATATAAAATATGTATGATCGCAGCATCTGGACAAATGCATTTTAAAGTTTTAACAAGAAACCATAAATAAAGAATGGTTTTCAATTTTCATTATAATTATTACGAACATTTGTTTGAATATTTTTGCATACTTTATTTGGCACAGCCAAATAATTGTATAGCACACCATAAGACTCCAACTGTGTTGCTTGGATTTTTCACGAATCTTTCAGAATATAATGATATAGTATAGTTATTTAAAAAAAAACTAATTGTTCCTATTTATGTCTTAAAAAATTGATTTTCGTTTTAATTGTTTTGTAAAACATACTTATAATGTACTATGTTAAAATAATTAAATCAATAAATACATTGTTGGTTTATAAAATAAAATAAAATAATTATATTAAATTAAATGGAATTTATTTTTAACTATTCGTTAAAATGTACAAATTAATTATATATATATACAATTAACGTGCTTATTTATAACAAATGTATCTTAAATATTATATGTATTAAATTAGATAATAATGTTATGGTATACCAATGATTTTAAAAAAATAGGCAAATTATATTTAAAGTCATTGTGTTTTAAATTTAGGATTCTCAGTTAATGTAATATATTCGAATAAATCTTTATAAATAATAAGTTATAGCTAACGTATTAATACATTTAAATAGCAAATTATCATAATATCTAGTATTTATTACGTTTAATACCTACATGAAAATATTTGTAATTTCTTTATAACAATAAATATGAGAATATAATGATGAGTAGGTATTTATAATTTGTTAGTTTTCCATGTTTGTACAATAATTTAATTATTTGCTCTATTAATTATCATTACTCATATTTTATTTTTATTATATACAATTTTTTTTTTATTCGATGAGGATAGATATTATTATAGATAGGTATATTACCATTATCGCTACAAATATAATAGTTATATTGTTCTAATATGCTTTTTCAATTAATACAAAGATGTATGTAATAATATTTTGTTTTGTATGTACTTTGTTTTATAATAAAGAAATAGTATCAATTATCAAAAATAGAAACCAAAAACTTTATTAATATATTTTCAAGAAAAACTTTTTTTTTGTTTTAAAAATAAATGTAGTATTATCAAAACTAGGACTTTTAGATATTGTACTACTCTTATTCAATAAAATACAATGAATTCCAAACACGAAGCATTAATGTCTTAAATGTTAACAGTTTTTCTTTTTTTTCCGTCGACGACTTCTTAAAATTAAATACTCAATTTCACATAGTTCATTGACTTCTATGGGCATATTGACAAATTCTCTGTTATTACTCAAAAAGCCAGGTTATTTTAATATTAGGTTTATGAATTATTAAATATGATTAATAATAGTTATTAAATTAATCCATCACGTTTTACCTGATATACAATTAATTTATGTTAAAAAAAATAAAATAAAATTCCTCTATAATTAAAATTATACTTATAAGTTATATTTATTTAAATATTTTAATTGTTTCAGATATTGTATTGGGAATATGGCAAATCAGTCCGATGGAACCACCCAACTTTGTAGTAGAACCACCGAGCCTAATATATTTCTCCAACACTACTGGCACGTTGATAAACTGCCAGGGACAAGGACATCCACAGCCTAATGTCACCTGGCTGCTTCACAACGACCGTATGGTAACGGACATACCAAGCCTCAGGTACCTAATATTATTATTCAATAAAAAAAAAAAAAAATCCACGATATTATGTTAATACTTTTAGGTAATAATGTTTATAAATACCTGCTCAGTGTACGCGTTAACAGCTAACACTCGACTGTCCCTTTTTTTTTCGTCTCACTGTTGGTATCCCTGAAATCGCGTATATTTTTAACGGTTCCTCGCGAGTAGGACATGATATAATACTACAATTACCTATGATATAATAATATTTTGTTCTACACTTCTATGGAGGTTAGTTCAATAGTAACATTTTGGTAACACGGCGACATGGTTATGCAAAATAGGTACATCTGCACTGTTGTGGCCGTGTTCGTGTTTCTGGGCCTCTCGAGTACGTGATATGTTTTTTAATTGCATTTGAATTGGTTGTCGTGATTATACTGTACCGTTTTATACTGTTTATTAATTTGCTCATGGAGGGTTCGAGTCCAAACGACTAACAACTAGATAGACATGGAACGCTCAACTAGGTCCAACTTCTGCATCCCTACACCTGAAGCGAGTGACTCCCAAACAGAGGTATATCATGTGTAATGGACTCCGCTGACCGCTGACCACGTTAAAAAAAAAATGTGCACACTGATTGTACAAACAATTAGAATTTTTTTTTAAAATGTTTGATTTAAACATGAAGTATTTTGTTTTTAATGTTAAATCAAATAAGTACCTAGATTAAAGATATTTTGAAAATATAATACATTTTCAAGTTAGAATTTAACTATGATTTCTGAAAATACGTAATACCATAATGGAATGGTGTTATTGTTATTTAATCACCTACCTACTACGAGATTTAATTTTAGGTAAATTGTTTCTATGAATAATTCATAGTTGTTTCACAAATTAATCCAATATAATATTATATAAATTCACGAACATTATGTTTACAGTTGACAATATTCTTTTAAATATTTTAAAGATGAATGATGGATTATACTTACATTTATATTATTTAAATTAAGTAGGTACAATAAAGTAAATACTTATGTATTATTTAAAAAATTATTTTTTAAAAACACACTTTTCTAAAAAAACAAAAAAATAATGAAAAATTTAAAAGTGTGTGGTATAATATGTCAAGTTTAAGAGCGCCACACACTTTTAAATTTTTCATTATTTTTTTGTTTTTTTAGAAAAGTGTGTTTTTAAAAAATAATTTTTTAATTTTTTATTTTCTACTTTTTAGTTAAAAAAATTTTTTTACGGATTATTGTATTGTCATCCAAGACCAAGGTCTATACAAATTTTCAGAATTTTTCATCTTCAAAAAGTGCCTCAAATCGAGCGCGCAAGATTTGATCACAGACAGACGTGTAACCAAACTTAAGAAAAGTGTTAAAAACAAACTGACTGTATAATAAGGGTATGTTTATATTATGTGGTATTTTTTATTGAAAGAATTTCATAGTATTCTTAAACAGTCTATTTCATCAAATATAATTCAATCTCTTAATAGTTTATTTTATATTGCATTATAAATACGAAGTAGGTAGAATTAATGCTATATTTATAGTTTTTATCTGGTTAAAGATTTATTATAAGATCCATTATTTTATACAAAACATAATAAACATTTTTCCCGTAGCTGTTCATTTCGTTTTGATCACTTGTTCAGTGACCTCAAAATTGTGGAAGTAATTTTAATAAAATGCAAACATCCAAATAATAATCATTAACACTGTAAATCATAAAATAAATTTTTTTTTTTTTTTTTATTTTACACAATGTATATACAATCTGTACAATTTTGCACAATAAGCATATTTGATAAGGGTTTAAAATATAACATGAGTACGTGAGTAAGAAGCCACCCACTAATGGCACTTAACTGGAGGTTGTATGAAACTAGCTATGTTTATCTAAACTGATTTTTTTTTTTTTTTTTTTATATAATTGATAATTAGATAATTAGTTCCCTAGAAAATCACGGCACCATCGCCTTTTTAATCGACGCCTGGGGTTGCCAGGTAATGTTTGGATGGATAGGTTTTTAATGAGTGGGTTATGGTGTGTTTGCAGCCGGGCATGAAAGATTTTGTAGAAACGTATAGCTTCTTCTGTTACAGTTTTTATTGACAAGTCATTATGAATAGTGTAATTTGAAACAAAGGGTGGAGCATTGGTAATTTTTCGAAGAGCAATATTTTGAAATTGCTGAATTTTGTTTGTATTGGACGCTTTTGCTGTGCCCCATAGTTGGAGACCATATGTCCAAAGAGGTTTGAGTAATGTTTTATACATAAGAACTTTAATTTTTAAGCTGGAGTGTTTGTTATTTGTGAGTAGCGTTCGTAGTCTGCGAAGACGGGCGTTTAAGGCAAGTCGTTTTATACGGATATGGCTATTCCAGGTGAGGCGCTTATCCAAGTTAAGTCCAAGATATCTAACTGAGTCAGCTGTGGGAATAAGTATGTTATTTAAATATACATTTGGACAAATGGAGTGGCATAAAGTGAATGTTGTGTGTACTGACTTAATGGGATTAGGTTTAATGCGCCAATCGGTGTACCATTCAGACATTAGGTTGAGATGAGTTTGAAGATTTGCCGAGGCCGTAATAGGGTTTTTGTCAATTGATATGATGGCTTTGTCATCCGCGTAATCAGCTACAGTAGTGTTCTGAGAGATAGGCTGATCAGAAGTGAAGATATTAAAAAGAAAGGGAGAGAGAATTCCGCCCTGGGGAACTCCAGCTAAGATTTTCTCGATTTTGGATACTGAGGAGCCAAACCGGATTTGAAAATGGCGGTTGGTTATATAAGACTTAATTAATAAATATAAACAGGGAGACAGAAATTTTTTTAATTTAAAAAGTAAACCTTCGTACCAAACTCTATCAAACGCTTGGCTAATGTCGAGAAAGGCACAAGTGCAATAATGCTTGTTTTCTAGGGAGCACGAGATTGTGTCAACTAGTCTGTGTACCTGGTGTATTGTATTATGAGCTGAGCGAAAACCAAATTGCGAATCAGGTAGAATCTTGTTCGTAGAAATGTAAGGTAATAGCCTTTTAAGTATCAGTCTTTCTAGTATCTTACCTAGAAAAGGTAATAGACTTATTGGTCTGTACGAGGAAGGCAGATCAGGTGGTTTGTCTGGTTTAGGAATCATGATTATGTTTGAAAATTTCCATAAGAGTGGGAAGTATGAAAGCCGTAGGGTTGCATTAAATAAATAGGTAAGGAATAGGATAGCTTTTTTCGGAAGACATCTAGCAACTTCTGCAGTAATGAGATCAAAGCCTGGTGTTTTTTTGGTGGAATATTTTTGTATTGCTGTTTTTATTTCATTTGGTGTAAAACACTTTTCAGGGAGATGAAGAGGCATGGGACAATCTAAGTACTGGATAATCTTAGAGGAGAGATTTGGATTATTTACGTCGGGATGTGGCTTAAATATCTCCGCTAGGTGTTGACGAAACGTCTCCGCCTTGTCCTCGTTAGTTATAGCAATAGAATTGTCAATTTTGGTTAAAGGTGGTAAACTAGATTTGTATTGTAGGAGTTTATTTGTTTCCCTCCAGAGGCTGCCGTCAGAAGAGGATAAATTGGATAGCTTTTGTTCGAATATGTCTGATTTGTATTTAAGAAGTTGTTTCTTAAGCGAATTAGAAAGTTTGTTGTAACGTGCTCTGTGGGAGGGTAAACGAGAAGTTTGATAACGTGCCCTAGCTCTCCTTTTATCCGTAATTAATGAACGTATGTGTATCGGTAAAGATGGAATGCTATTGGAAGTTGTGGTAGACTTAGATTGGGATGCCCATGCAGCTGATTGAATGATTGAGGTAAATTTATCAACGGCGTTATCAATATCCTCATGAGTTTTTAATTTAACGTTCAGTGTGATCTCTTGATCTACTAAGTTATGGAACTTAATACGATCTGTTGAAGGATAAAATAATTTTGGAGCTGTCATACGTAATGTTGGGGATGCATTGATTGTCAGAAGTACTGATGAGTGGTCAGAGTTTAAATCCAGGATGTTTTCCGGAGTGCAGACTAAATTACTTGGTACTTTGGCAATGAAAATATCAAGGATGTCAGGTTTTTTACGTAAAGAAGTTGGCCAATACGTTGGACCTGGAGGAGCTAGAATTGAGTATTTTTTTGCATTGACAAAATTGTGTAGAACATTGCCACGAGGGTTGCCAGCTCGACAGCCCCAGGATTGATGCTTTGCATTAAAGTCTCCACCGACTATGAAATTTGAAGTAAATGATGAGAAATAGTCGAGAAAAAGAATTGAAGATAAGTTGTGTCTCGGGGGGCAGTAAACTGCGGCGATGGTGATAGGTATATGATTCAGCTTAATAGATACAGCACAGGATTGAAGATAATCTTGTGAGAAGTTTGGTAGTGGAGAAAAGGACAAAGTAGATTTAATTATGACTGCAACACCACCATGAGCTTTGTTGTCTGGATGATTGGATTTAAGTAGAGTATAACCTGGGATAAAAACATTGGAATATTTGGTAAAGTGAGTCTCAGTAATTAAGGCAATATCGACACGTTTTTCATATAGGAAAGCTTGTAATTCATTGATGCGGTTTTTTAGGCCATTAGCATTGAAAAGGATGACGATGATTGATTTTGAGGTGGGTGAGTTATTTGTCATTTTTGTTATTTAAGAGAGATGAGATAACTTGTGTTAAGAGTGTAATTAAGGGGTTAATTACTGATTTAAATTCATCAAGAAAACTTGACATTTTTTTAACAAAATCTAGTTCAGGGGGAGAATGGTTGGTATCTCTTGACTGATTTGAAGTAGCTTGGGCATAAGTTCTCTGGGATGAAGAGGGACGGAGGGTTCTAGGGTTGGTTTCCACAGGAGGGTGGCTTTCTTTTACAGTAGAATTATTATTAGTTGACTTAAAATTAACATTATCATGTAAAAATTTACTTTTATTGTTAGGCTTGTTTCGACGTTGAAGTTCCCTATAGACGTTGCATCCTCGATAGTTGGCTATAAAATAAATTAAAACAACAAAACACTAAATAAAAAAAAATAATAATAATAATAATATCTTATTAAGCCGCCTATTACATATTTTAAACGTAACTCAATAGCTAATAAAAATAAACACATAAACAGCGTAAATTAATTTTATAACATTTACAACGACTTTATCAATTTTAAATTCCCATTATTTATGATTTGTAAAATGTAGGTATAGCAAATTATATAGTCACTGTATTTGTTATTGAAAATTGAGTGGTACTTATATTGGAATGGTTTGAAAAATTGTAAAATAATTTCAACACAATCATAAACTACATTACTATGTGCAAATTTTCAAAGATTATTATCAAAACATATTTGCTTATATTTTATCTCAATAAAAATAATATTTGAAATAATCATATATAGCTTCGGAGTAATCTATTTTTATGTTACACAAATATTGGAATTAAATGTTTATATTCTATTTATTATTTCATGTGTATATAAAATACGGCAAATAATGATATTGTTTCTCAGTCCAATAACTAAACCTTTGGATTTCTTCCTCTCTGATATGAGCGGTAAACCAAAATTCAATTATCTAAAAAAAAAACCTAACAAATAATCCATACTCAGATATGTATTCGGGCCATAAAACAAAATTACATATTGTACTCGTATATACATGCGCTACCGTTTTACTTAAAATACGTTTTTTTTTTTTTGGTATTCCCATACCAAAACCCATAGGGTTTTCGACTTCGAAATGTTAAGTGTACTAGAAAATAAGTAATAACCGTATCAATTTATTCCGTTGTGTTTTTTGGACGTTTCCGCGGGCTTTTGAGTTTTGACTGTATTTTACGGTTGTGCTCGAGAGTTTTTCATTAAAACTCTATTCACGATTTTTCCTTTATTACGTCTTATATTTTACTTTGTACCGTATATACATATATAATACATATATTATATACGAACACATAAAAATCCTTCCACTTTGAACACAATATCTTTATGGTGCGCGTGTATTGCCGACATTATATTATTATTATATGTTTGTCGTCGTATTGAATGGCAATACACATCGCCGTTACACACCACCACCACCACCACCACTGTAGTAGAAAGATGGCGTTTCGTCCTTAACCACATTCAATATTTACACACCACCAGATAATCGTCCGTTCGAATACCGCGCACACACTTCAAACCGATTACGAGCCCTCCGAAACGCTCTATAATTGAATCCGATGTCAAACCCCACACGGCGGTTGCATTCGACATACCTACTATATTATTGTGATGTCTCCTATATACTATGTGTGTTATTAAACATATTATCATTGTTTAGAAATAATAATGTAAGTTAATTTTACTAGCACTTAATAGGTACTATTAGTATTTCGTACCCCTTTTGGCGGTTGCATTCGACATATTATACAACATAATGTTATTGTGATGTCTCCTATAGTCTTATAATATACATATATTATATGTGTGTGTATTGTTCAAAAAATTATTGTTTAGAAATAATAATTTAAGTTAATATTTTATTTGCACGTGATATTATAATTAGTACATAAATAGGTATTCATATTACAATTAATAAATAATTTAAATTAAACTAGACTATCAAAACTCACATAACCTTTGTCTCTTTTTTAAGTCAAAACATTTATATTTAGACTTAACTTTTGTATTAATAATAGTATATTACCAAAATCACATTATCTGCCTTCTTGGTATCTGCGATCTGCCTATAAAATGTTTCTTAATTAGTAGGGACGGCAGAATATTGATACTATAGTCTATAGACAAACTATGACAAACTATACAAACAATAACAAGTATATCAATATTACAAATTATATAATATCACACTATCAGTGATAAAAAAGAATGTAAATCTCTTTACAATTCAGGCTAGGTGTTTTTAATTTCATTTGATTAGAGGGGCCACACAACATTTTTTTTGGTAAAAAAATATTTACCGGCAAAAAAAATTGGTAAAATTTACCTGGTAAATTTACAGCACTCACATCTCTAGTCGTACCCATTTATGCGCACGACAATTATCAGCAGACGCCTATCAGCAGTAATTCACAATAATATGTACTTACTGCTCATTAAACTATCGAAAAGGTCATTATCAACAAAGGTTATTATCAACATGACGAAATTACATCATTATAATATACGTCTTGTCGCTGTCTAATAAATTCGGTAGTAACGATTCCTTCGAGGGATTAAGACCAATTCTCAGAAACGAAATGTACGTGGGATTGAGGTTTGAGCACGCTGGTTTTTTTTAATTATAACGTTCGTTATTTACAACATTCCGTTTTTCGGAAAAAAAAAAAAAAGCGTTTATTTTGGGGCGGTAAAAATCTCCCCAACAGTTTCAACTATACACTTCTATATAGATCCTTACCCACCTAATTGAACAGATTTATACCTATTTGTATGTTTTAATAAAAAACATATTATAACCCGCAAAAAAAAAAACGTCACCGCAGTGTTGCCTTTTTGATCGCAACTAATTCATTCTAACCTGCACAGTACAGCTAAAGAGAAACTGTCTGCTCATACGGATTCTGTGAAAAAAAAATCATTTACAGAATATGTAATGTCATGTAATACAATGTCATTGTGTACAATGTATATCCTATTAAAAAATAAATAAATATTTATAAAAATATTTTTACTATCCTTACCGTTTTGGATAAAACCATGAAAAAAAAAATTAAAGAAATATAGAATCACTGACAGGTTTTTAATATACATTGTATAATAAATTCTATAAGTAGTCTAAAACTATATATACTTACTGTTGGAAATCTACTTGTAATAATAATTTTTATTTACTATCTGTAACTTCTAATTTGATATCCAACCCGACACTTACAGTATCTATGATGGCAGTTTATACAACTTTTTTATAAAATTACTATGTTTGATATTTTAAAAAAGCGCCACGGTAATATGCAATTATTAATTAAAAATCACGAGCGTGCCTTCAAACCGTGTACGCTGGCTTTATTTTTTATTTACTGTAATCAAAACATAATTATTTCGCCTATTAATACTTGAAAATTAATGTTTAATGTTTACATGGTTAATTTTTTACTCAACATAACTGGTATTTCAAGTTCATAATATATTTTCATTAAAAATGTACAAACATTTTAGTTTTTAATAAACTTTGAAATTTAGACATTAAGAAATATAAAAAGGACCACGTTAAAACTTGGTGGAAGTTCTTGAATTTATTTTATGAACCCATTATCATTGCATTTAAGATATCATCAATTACCAACTACGAAAGTATCTTTTTGAAGAAATGTCGTAATTACACGTTAATCAAGAGTGACACTAATATAGGACCACTTGAATGTTCTATGCGCGAATTTTTTAACACAACAAAGTAATTAAAGTTGTTTTTTTAACTTAATAGATGTTGTCAAAGTCGAGTGTACAATAACAACTAAAAACCGTTAGTTACTCCAGTTGTATAAATCTTTTGATAAAAGAACAACTTCATGATACCAGTACTCTGATACCTAACTAAAATGCGTACTATTAATAAACATTTTTTTTTTATATATAAACCTCGCCAAACCATAACACTCATAATCGGTTTTAAATTAGATGATTTACAATAATTGCTTTCGAATGCATATTATAATAACGCTGTTGCAAGCGGACATGCGCCGAAAGGATCGAAGAGAGAGTACATCCAATCACACCCCCTGCAGTGTGTCTGTATCCTGTCCATAAATCATTATTCCTATTTCTATAATTTTACACCATATACAATAATATAATATAGGGTTGGGTACCGGGTTCGTGTTTTTTTTTTTTTGTATGGGGTAAAATTACTCAATCGTATTATACACATAATATTACGTTAAAAATTAAAAAAGAAAAAAAAGTTAATAATTGAAATCGTTTAATATGTATATGTATAATGTGTATATTTCTTTATATAGTATACCTAGCGTGTATATTTATTTATTGTTTATTTATTTATTGTGTACGACAATATACGATATCAATAAGATCACAACGACATTGAATCGAATGAAAGTGGATTTCATTACTCTTTATACAGTAATTTAATGTTGAGCTGTTAAAAGTTTTAAGTGCACGTGTATAATAAAAATCTGGTACACTGAAGTTATGGGTATATATAGAGCCCCAAATGAAATATTATATTATATTGTTGGAAAAGATTAAAAGAACGGTGTATATAAATATGCCTACTATACCTACCACTCGGTAAACGACGTTAAATGGCAGCTTCAACGACCATGTGTCACCAATAATTGCAGCCGGGTAGTTTTACTTTTTTATTACTAAAGTATAACAGTACCAACGTATCCCACCGAGTGTAAGTAATGACGATAGGGTGGAACGGAAAAAATACACTCTTGTACGATATAATATAAATACGTTATATTATTATTATTATAATTATTATACGCACGCGATGTTATACCTATTACTCACGACCGCGAAGTCGTCGGGAAACGTTTTATGATCCGCATCCCTAATTGTGGACATTTAAATACGAAACAATACACGATTCACGGGAAAACGGACTGAACCCGTTTTTAAATAATAATATAATTATTGCGTTGTCGTCCCGGTGAAAAAAAACACGACAATTTTTTTTATAAAAAAAAATAAATACCGCAGACCGTGTTCGAGTTTTAATTACACGCCATCGCGATAATATGAAATAATATTATAAAACGAGATGTGAATAATATTTTGTTTAACCGAAAAGAATTCACGCGCATACCGAGCGCGGGGGGGGGGGGTAGCCGCATCTACCCCTACTGCGGGAAATAAAAAAAACACTCGAAACCACCACGGCGAGGGAGGAGGCAACACATATTATGCATATATTTATAATTACATGCCTATATACATCGGCTGACTCGTGTGTATAATAATAATATTATGGTTGATCACTACAACAGTCGGTGGTTGGTCGTGTATAGTATGATAATATAGTGGGTAGGTATAGTATGCCTACACGCGAGTCACTCACGCCCGCGAGGCGTAAATTACTTTTTACGCTTCGGCTGTGCAACAATTTTATTCGTCTTTTTTTTTTCACGTCGCGTCTTTACAATTTATTACTATTACTGTTATTATCGTTATTACAATTTTTCTTTTCATTCCGCATGTTTTATTTTCCAGGGAAATGCGACCGAACGGCAACTTGTACTTCCCGCCGTTCCCCGAACAGTCGTACATGCCGGAAATACACGCGGCGACTTACAAGTGTGCCCTGGAAAATCCAGTGGGGAGGATCGTCTCGCGGGAGTCCAGGATTAAAGCCGGTACGGATCTGCGTAAATATTTAATTTTCGTTTCCGCGCCGCCCACTATGCCTATATATTATAATGCGCACAATTAATTATTTCGTTTTTTATTCATCCCCCGCCCTTGGGAAAAGTTAAATCCAACGACCTTTCCGTGTTCACATTCCTATAGCGCGCGTTTAATAATATTTCGACTAGAATATTATTATTGTCCTGCAGACGACGTGTGCAATGCGGTAAAATAAAATGTTCGACTTACCTACGCACCTACGTTTTATTCAAAAACCACGTGTTGTTCAGCGATATCGATGGTTCCATATTATTATGCAAGACGCGAATTATATTTAATTGCCTACTGCGTTAGTTATTTATTTACGTTTAATCGTATACTGGATATCGGTCCATTCGTGTTAGAACCAACGTGTATATAGGTATCTACTATTAAGTCTTAAAATAATATATAATTCACATAGACATATAGCTATATAGTGAACGAAGAATTATTTTTATTTTACCACGTATATTTACTGCAGTTAGATAAAAATTTAAAAATCCAATTGGTATAATATAAGTAGATAGCTGTTATAAAATTCATATTTAATATTTAAATAAATCTAATCTATTATTATAGGCATTCAGTCTATTAGGCCATTCGTTGTTTACATAATCAACTATAGGTACCTATATCATTTTGTTGGATGAATTATTATTTCTTTTGATTTTATTTTGACATTATGCATATGTTTTTTGGCTGGAAATCAATTTAAAATTTACAAAACTTTTTTTTTTGTTTTAATTGTTATCAATTATTGTTATGATAATATTATTATATATATATAACGCTAAAGGCAAAACAAAAAATACATTATTTTTTTAATTCTTATTTCAAAAGACATGTTCATGATCTTAATATCCAATATCTTCATAACGAGGAGGGATAGGTTGGTTTTTTTAAATCTAAATTTGCCTTGCCACTAAGCAAGGAATCTTGTTTATTCCGTGTAATTACATTTAATTTTCATTTATTTAATTTATTATCTTTCATATAATTATGAAAAGTGTAATTAATTAAACGCTATGGACCGAAGTTTAATGTGTTCTTATAAACGACCCAAATACAAATCCCGGGAATGTGTGTGGTCGGGTATACTTTTATTTTTAAGGTAAACATAATACATTTTGTTCTGCCTATGAATACGTAACAAGTGAGTTTTAAAAAAACTCTTATTTGTTATTTATGTGATATTTTATAATATATAATAATAGTGTTTATTCGCTAAATTCAGATCGTTCTATTCCACACATGAAATTAAATTTTAGAAAACTGAGATCAAGTACCTAATAATCGTTTATATATATATATATATATTATGTAATATATATTTTTATAGTAAAATATTAAATTACTATATTCATTTACTATTCATCATAATTATTATTTATAAGCTCGTTTCAAAACATTTCATGAGAATGTATTAAAAATATAGTATGAGAATAAACATAGGTAATATGTAACAATATTATTGTTGTTTAAAAAAAAATTCTTAACTATATTTTGAACTTTGTTAGTGATGTCAAAATCATATGAGCTATCCGTCCAAAATGCGTTTGCTCTCCAAGGAAACGTAGCTGAATTTAAATGTCAATTACCAGAGTTAACTAGTGAACACTTGGTAAAAACCTGGTTCAAAATGGAAGATTCCAGAATGGAAGTTGGCCAATCCACACCAATACATCCTGGAGGACGATACGTAATCTCATTAGACGGTACTTTACTAATTCACGATGTAGTACCTGAAGATACGTTTGATAGATATTTCTGTCAAGTTGTCAATAAATATACGGGTGATCAGCTGGTCAGTCAATCAGCTAAGATCATAGTCAAACAACCTACAGAGGACATACCGCCGATTATTAAACACCATACAGAACATATTCACGTCAAAGTCAATCAAGAGGCCGATTTGATATGTTCAGCTGAAGGATTTCCTCCACCTACGTACAGGTATATTAATCACGTTTCGGAACAATGCACAATTGTTCAAACTTTAATTCGACTCAATACTTACTATAGATGGTTCCGCAAAAGTCAAGATAATTTACAAGAAATATCTATGGAGTCACTGACTGTTCATCCCTATCAATCATTACTACATATCATCAGAGTTCCGATGAGCGAGACTGCCATTACTTACGAATGCGTAGTTTCTAACAAACTCGGTCAAGATAAACGTCAGATTTCACTATCGGCTACCTTACCATTTGCTGTCAGTGCATATCCATTGAAGCAGGTTAGTTTTGATCAGTTGAGTTAATTGAAATCACTGTGATTGACCAAAAAAAAACGTCTTATCAATTCTAGGTAGTCGATTCCGGTTCAACTGCAATTTTCAACTGTACCACTCAAGGTACATCGATACAGCCATTGTTTTCATGGCTTAAAGATGGGTCACCAATACGTGGTTTCGGTAGACACGAAATATCACAAAAAGGCAATCACTTGACAATACACAACGTAATGAAAGAAGATAAAGGCATTTATCAGTGTTTAGCTAGAGACCCAGAAACCGATGAGACAGCTCAATCCAGTGTTCTCCTATCACTCGGTGGTACGGGTTTTAATTGAAAAAAATATTAAATGTCACACTTGAAACAAACGCTTTACATCATAGTTTATTTCAGCTGTTTCACCTGAATTGATGGAGACTTTCCACGAACAAATTATCAGAATAAACGGTTTCTTATCTCTTAGATGTACAGCTTCTGGTAATCCTCCACCCAGGATATATTGGTATCTCGACGGAGGGCTCATACTACCACAAGGAGATTATGTATTTGGGAGTTATATGCACGTAGATGGTAATTATTCAAACCATTCTTATTATAATGCGAAGATACTAACCTAATTTGTTTTTATGTATAGGAAATGTTGTTAGCTATTTAAATGTATCAGTAGCTGATGTATTGCACGGAGGTTATTATACTTGTTTGGCACGAAATATTCTAGGATTGAAATCTCATTCTGCGATGATTAAGATTTACGGTATGATATATTGTTTATAAAGATTGTAAAGATAATTAAATTGAAAATAATAAAAATATTTTAGGTGATCCAATTGCAAGACCACCGTCAAATCTTACAGTGCGTTCAGAAGACGATGCATATCTTCAATGTCCAGTTGCTGGTTATCCAATCATCAGAACGGCTTGGCAAAAAGATATGATAACGATACCAAACAATAATCGACACACATTGTTTGATAACGGAACTCTTTTTATACGTTCCACACAAGACACCGTCGATTCGGGATTATACGTGTGCACAAAAATTAACGATAGGGGACAATCTGCGACTGGACATCTATATTTAAGAATAATGAGTACGCTTTCCAATAGTCTTAATACGATTATTATTTTGTATGAACTATTTTTTTTTTTTTTTTTTAATAGAACCACCAGTTGTAACACCATTCCAATTTACAAAAGATCTACAAGAAAGTGAACGGGCCCAAGTGTCGTGTACAATAAAATCGGGGGATCTTCCAATGGAATTTGTATGGCGTAAAGATAACAGGATAGTATTAACGGATAATGAAATTGAACTTCAAAATTTCAAATTTTCGAGTACTTTACTTTTTAGTAATTTGAAACCCAAACACGCTGGAATATACACTTGTATTGTAAGCAACTCGGTAGCTAGTAGTAACTATTCAGCTTTACTTAATATTAAAGGTAAGATTATACTTACTTTGTTTGTGCTTTAACCCCAACTCTTGCCAACTAATCTGACTAACTTATCAATAGTTCTATTTTTCTAAACACATTATGTATAATATGATTTAGTACCTCCAAAATGGATTGTTGAACCTGAAGACACCGCTGTGTTAGATAATCAACTAACTATGATAAATTGCCAAGCAGAAGGATACCCAGAACCAAGAATAACATGGACTAGAGTATCTGGTTTGTTACTCATTTATATTTTTTGGAATATACAAATATCATCCACGATTTGTTTTTTTAATTTTTATAGATAATCAACTTTTACAATCACTCAATCATTTCTCCGAGTCGGCAATATCAATATTGGGCAATGGTTCTTTAGCCATCCGACTTACAGCTAATTCAAATGAAGATAATTATACGTGTACTGCCAATAACGGAATAGGAAACCAATTAACAAAAACAGTGTCCTTAAAAGTTCACAGTAAGTCTACAAATTACCCAAATTAATACCTCTAAGTATAAGGTATTAATGCTAACTATTTGTATTACATTTTCACAGTACCCGCTCATTTCAAAGAAAAATCTATTAATAAAAGTGGTGTGGTGGGAAGCAGAGTAGTTTTGACGTGTCAGGCGGAAGGTTCTAAGCCATTAAATATTGAATGGAGTCCCTCAGTGGAAAATATTAATACTAGAAATACGAACAAAGGGATAATATCAGAACTTTATTTAAGTTCTTTGCATAGTAGCCAAACGGGGATATATACATGTATGGCAACTAACTCGTATGGCTATGATCATATGACGATAAATTTAGTGGTTAGAGGTAAGGGAGTATTTTTTAACCATATTTCTATGGCTAAAATCAATGTTGTTATTTAGAACCACCGGAATCTCCAAAGCAGTTAGATGTGGTGGACGCGGGTACCAGGTGGCTGGAATTTCGATGGGATTCGGTAAAAGCGCACGTGACTCATTATGTGCTTCAGATGTGCATTAATCTTTGTTCAGATTGGTCAAATTACACTATTGGTGGAAGTTTATCATACACTAAAATATCTTATTTAAAACCCGCTACGCAGTACACGACAAGAGTTATTGCCGTAAATGATTTCGGTTCAAGCAATCCAAGCCCCAATAACACCGTCACCACTCTGGAAGATGGTAAATTATACTCTGATTATCTTCCGATACACACAAATCCTTTTTTTTTACCAATAACTAATAAAAAAAAACAATTTCTTATACTATTGTAAATTATTATTTCAGAACCGAGTGCACCTCCAAATAATGTGGAAGCCATTGATATTGATACAAATCAAGTGACAATTCGATGGAGAGTAAGTACATACCCATTAATTGATTCGATGAATGTGGAAATATTACACAGAAAAAAATTATATTTAAGACCAACAAAATTCATATATTTAATACATTTTTGTTGACTAGATGCCTAATTAGAATTTTTTAAGAATAGGCCATGGTTGAAATAAACAAGGTTATTGCATATATACCTCTTCTCAATAAAATATTTGATGATAAAAACAAAAATGGCTGCGTAAAGGGAGCCAATAATAACAAGTATGTACTCGTGGGATTTTGAATTTGTTAGCTTTTGTCGGTGTATTTTTGATGATAAGAAAGATTGATATTTGTGATATCCCTTTACGCAGCCATTTTGTTTCTTATGATAACAATCCGAGTCGATGAGCAATAACCTGTATATTTCAACCATGGAATAAGCATAGTTTTAATTATGCATAAATACATAATATAATATTATTAGATTATTAGATTAAAATATTATAAATATAAGTGGCACTCGTACCTCTGGTGTATTGCAAGTTACACCTGTATGATACACGTCTCTCATGGTCCTCAAGTGGACAACTGAAAATGCCCTCGTTTCTAGTTTATTCTATCTCAGTCCATGATACCTCCTCGCCTTTTAGACATACAGTAACATAATAATACTCTTTGATTTTGAATCATGGCCACAAAATGCAAAGACAAGCTATTTCCCAAAGAAAAAATAAATAGAAGTTTTTCTTAAAGATTTTATGACTTTTATAATTTGCGATAAAAAAATACTTTACATAATATAATAATTGTTGTAAGAACCTGAAAACCATCAATGCAAATATTATAAAAATTATTAGGTCTTAAAATGTCAAAACTCTTTGTTGTCAGTAAGTGTTGATAATCATTAATTTTCCAATTCACATTAAAATGAAAGTTATTTTTCATCCTATGATAAATACTATAATTATAATCTTATAATCTTATAAGCCCTATAATTCAATCAACCTTAAAATATGTTTATACGTATTATCAGTAATAACTTATACGTCTAGGCTCCTGAGCCTGGATTTATATACATTTGAATATTATTTTTTAGTTGCTTATCATATTACTATATGCTAAGTGAAAACATTATGCAACTTTTCGATCAAAATATATTAAATCTAAACACATACTTTCGCATATTCTCATATGTTTTAGTTTTAGAGCATTTTTAAAAATGTTGCTGCATAATATTTAGCGTTTAATATTTTATAACAAAATTAAAATTTTTTTTAATAACGTTTATTGATGAATGTTGAAGGAAAAAATTAAATATTTATTTAATGAAAAAACGTGTTTACAATTTTAATACGAAAATGTATGTGTATTATTAAGTATATAGATTTTCCAATTTATTTTTAACGGCATGCGGGTTTCAATTTTTATTCTTTAAAACTATATGCCATGCTCCTAAATTTTAACTGAGGTAATTTAAGTTATTGGCACATACTTTTAGATTCTGAGTGAAACGATGAATGTATTGATTTTACAATGATGTGTGTTTTTTTATTTTTTTTTTATTTTTTTTTTTATTTTTTTTTTTATTTTTGTGTCTGTCATCACGTTTTAGGACAGTAAAAGTGCTTGGATTTTCTTCATCAGTAGCTTTTCTGATAGGAAAGTGAATCTAGTTGGTACTTTGGGGGGTCAAAAGTATAAATTTCCCAGTAGTTTTCACAAGCGCCGGGAAAAACAACACAAAAATTAAGGAAAAACGGGAATTTTTACGCAAAATTGGTTTTCCAAAAAATCGATTTTGGTTATTGGTGTAACTCTAAAACAAATGAACGTATATACATGAAAATTTCACTGGTTGTTAATATTTGCATTTTCTATACACGATAACATTTTCAAAATATTTTGATTTATTTTGAACTGTTTAGGGACATTTTCATTTTCCATTTTTTTTTAGTTTTTTTTCTTAAAATATCAATAAAATTTTATTTGTTGGTTGCGAAAGCTTGAAAATTTAATAGAAGGCTCCTAATATGTTGTTTCAAAGGCAGATGAAAAATATTAAAAATCCTTAGTCACAATTTTTTTTTATAAGCATTTAAAGTTCAAAAATTGACAAAATATGGAAAAATCACGAAAATTAGCAAATTATTTTGAGTTAAGAATTCGTAAAAATTTTTCTTTTTAAATCTAAGATTTGAAAATGAAACACAAGATTCCTTATAAGATTATCTACCTTTATCAATAAAAAAATCTCTACCGGACAGTCAAGTTAAATTTTTATGAGCGTTTGAAATTCAAATTTTTACAACATTGGATATTCACTCGATTACTCATGTAGCGATTTCTTTATTTTGTTGCAATTCAAAAACGAACAACTGTAGATACATGAAAATTTCACTGAATGTTTAGATTAGCATTTTCTATACACCATACAATTTTGAAAATATTTTGACTCTTTTTGAGCTGTTTATGGACATTTACAGCTTTCAATTTTTTTAGTTTTTTTTTCTATAAATATCAATAAAGTTTTATCTGTTGGGCCAAAAAGTGTAAAAATTTAATACAAGGCTCCTGATATATTGTTACAATATCAGTTGAAAAATATTAAAAATACATAGGCACGATTTTTTTTTATAAGCATTTAAAGTTGGAATTTTGACAAAATTTATCAAAATCTCGAAAATTATCAATCGTTGGAATTAAAAAATTATAAAATGTTCAGTTTTTATAACTAAGAGTTGAAAATTTAAAACAAAGATTCTCTTAAATAATTCATACTGTAACCAAAAAATCTAAAAAATATATAAACACACTTATTTTTTACAGACATTTTAATTTCAAATTTAGACAAAATTTCATATTTAAACCAAGAATTACGATTTTAGTTATTTTGTTGTGATTGAATAATACTATTCGTGGGTACTTGAAACTTCTAAAGTGTACTATTATATATCTATGATAGTATCACGGTTTTTGTTGATGTATAACGCGTTATAAGTATCTAATGGATATTGTGATATGATTAATTTGGAATTTATTATAGGTACCTATTATAGGTCAATTTTTTGTTTAATACCATAGATATGTATATAATATGCCTTATACATAGACTGACATACCATCACCGCTCAGAATCGTTTTTCTTATACAATGATATTATATCATTGAATTCAAATTTAATACCATCCATTATACAGTGACCCACTTGTAACCTACTGTACAGCAGAGCGACACCCACTTGCCCACCTTTTTTTTTATATTACATTTATTAGTAAACAGTTATAGGTACGAAAATGTATTTGAGTGGATATTTTGACATTTTAGTCCATGTATATATAATAATTTTTTATAGTATTTTTAGTAAATAATTCATTTGGAAACACAAAACGCATATCTAAAAATCAACCATTTGACAATGATTTTCCCTAGAATATTTCTATAAAACAATGTTTTTATTAGCCTCCAGATAAAGACACGTGGAATGGCCAAATAACTTGCTACAAAGTATCATATGCAGATGTGAACGAAATAACAGAAGTATTCACAAAGACAACCCTTGGCTATGAACGATGCGAAATTCGAATCACCAACCTTAAGCCATTTACGACTTACAGGATTGCAGTGAGAGCTTTCAACAGCGTTGGACCAGGGCCAGATTCGGATTTTATACGTATCACGACCAACGAAGGAGGTAAAACAATAATGTTTGAAATGAACTTGTCAACTGTTGGTTTGAAAACGCACGCTAATCAATTAAAAATGTTGTGTAGTGCCAGAAGAACCCCCACAAAACGTTCAGTGTTCGCCGTTGACAGCAGAATCATTGCGAATGAGTTGGGATCCACCGCCCATTCAAAGTCATCACGGCACTATATTAGGATACAAAATACACTACAAAAAAGTGAATCCAAAATCAGGTAGAAAAGCAATAATCAAATACAAGCATCGATGGAAATCAGAAAGTAGAGACTTTTCCAGGTTCTTTTATGTCCTCCACAATTGTTATATTTTACCTTTAAAAACATTTCATAGAAAAGGTACTAAAAATATTTTCTTAATGAACGTGGTAAATATATTTTATATTTTGATTTAAGATGGAAAGAAAAAATTCCCAAATTTTCCATTAACTACTTTCGTAGTAATTGCTAAACGCTAAACTAGAAGCAGTAACAATACCACCTGCTATTATTCTAAAGTTAAATTATAATATACGAAGTAATACACATGGTCAATCACCACAGCATTAGACAATAATATAAGATACCCGATTATACAATACATAATATTATATTTTTATAAATATATTTAAAACAAAAATATCCAAAGTACATTTTGTTACATATGTTATACAACTGTAATGACGCTTACAGTCATTTTAATTTGTTATCTCCTCCCAACAACCATAAATAAACTGTACTTACCCGATTTCCGCACACTGCAATAAACAACCGTTTAACCGGTCGTGTATTGAATGTACAGGCTCGTTCGTCTTAAACGAAATGAAAAAAACGACGAATTTGGAAACGAACTTGCACGCTCTAGACAAATACACGAACTACAGCGTACGGATTTTGGCGTACACCAAAGTTGGCGAAGGGGTGCAATCAAATCCTGTTTATTGTTTAACAGAACAAGACGGTAAGTAGCAGTCGTAATCAGCTGCAGAGGGGTAGCTTATATTATGAATTTTAACACTTATTGTTTATTGCAGTTCCTGGGCCTCCGGACAACGTGAAAGCACTGACGGTGACGTCCACTAGCATACTAGTGTCTTGGATGCAACCGAAACGGCCGAACGGCGTGATTATCAAGTACACCGTGTACGTAAAACACAATAAGGTATACAGTCGACAAATCGTGTGTAGGCGGGGTGTAATAGCTAATACAAAGAATTCCGATGATGGTTTCTAGATCGTTGAGAAGGAAATCGTATTCGGCGACAAGAATACGAAGATTGAGGTGAGGCGGCTCAAGGAATTTCAACGGTACGAGTTTTGGGTGACCGCTTCGACCGTGGTTGGCGAGGGGCAGCCGAGTTTTCGGGTGAACCAGAGTCCGAATTCTAGAGGTAAGGATACGCCTACGAACAATGCAAGTCGTGTATTATTATAATGCAGCAGACGTCTAAACGGATATATAGTTTTATTAAAACACCTCCCTGTCCGCCCACAGCACCAGCCAGAGTGGCGTCTTTCGGTGAACACGTGAACACCGTCGTCGGATCCAAGTGCACGATCGAGTGTTACAAGGTGGGCATGCCTACGCCCGTCGTCGTGTGGAAGGCACCCGAAAACATCGAGACCAAGTGAGTAGCAACCCTATAGGCCCACGACGTTTAATTGTATATACCCCGTCGAACTCTGTTGATATTTGTCGGTTCGAAGGGTGCTGTCGGACGGTAGTCTATCCGTGGGCCCCGTGGTCGACAAAACATACTCGGGCAACTACACGTGCCACGTGGAGAATATATTTGGCAGGGATCAGATATCGTACACGGTCAACGTACTCTACCCTCCGTTGCCACCCGAGTTCAGCGTAGACCCGGTATCGACCAGCGCCATTCGGGTCCAGTGGAAGCCGGTCAAACAGGCGGACGCCGTGACCACAGCCTACGTGCTCAACTACCACACCGGAAACGAACCACAGCAAAGCGTGGACGTGGATTCCGACCGGTTCGCGTACACGGTGGAACGCCTGAAGTGCGGTACCAAATACGCGGTGACCATGCAAACCGTGAACACGGTCGGCGCGAGCAACGTAGGTCGCGTCGTAGAAGTGTTTACGAAAGGTGGAGGTAAATATTATGACGATGATAGATTTCTTTTTTTCAATTAAACGATAACTCTGACGTTTACAAGATATAATGTCAAGTCTCGAACTTAAAACTCATACCTATTACATATTTTGAATTTTCACGTACATCGATAAATGATAATGAGTGAAAAACGGTATAGGAAATGCTCGTCGGGGAGAAGGATGACTATTGGCTCCGTATTCGATAGTCGATACAGTTCAGTGTATACACAATAATAATTTGTAGGTATATGCGATACTTCGAAAATCATGTATCAGATATCAAGTTTACATGAGTTGTATTTTTTAATAAAATATTAAGTGTAAAGACAAATGTAGGGAAGAGTAGGGTACAATTATTGTACAACTGTCTATGTTATGATCATTATTTTATTATAATGTTGACAAAATTTAAACTTTTTACGTTTGATTGGAAATACTTTCAATCAATAAAATAACATATGTCTATAAAACCTTAACTTTTATTACTAAATAAGTAAAAGTGGATTAAAAAAAAAAGGTGGGTAAGTGGATGTCGCTCTGCTGTACAGTAGGTTACAAGTGGGTCACTGTATAATTGATGCTATTAAATTTGAATTCAATGATACAATATCATTGTATAAGAAAAACGATTCTGAGCGAAGACGGTATGTCAGTCTAGGTTAAGACAAATTATATACATATCTATGGTATTAAAAAAAAATTGACCTATAATAAATTCCAAATTAATCATATCACATTATCACAATATCCATTAGGTACTAATAACACGTTATACACCAACAACAAACCCTGATACTATCATATATATATAATAGTACACTTTAGAAGTTTCAAGTAGGTACCCACGAATAATATTATATAATCACAACAAAATAACTAGGTTTTTTAATATGTAATTTCGTCAAAATTTGAACATAAAATGACTATAAAAATAAACTGTGATTGTATATTTTTTAGATTTTTCGGTAAGAGAATTAACTACTTACGTGAAATCTTGTTTTAAATTTTCAATCCTTAGCTATAAAAACTGAACATTTTATAATTTATTAATTACGATGATTAATAATTTTCGAGATTTTGAAAAATTCTGTCAAAATTCGATGTTAAAATGCTTATAAAAAAAAATTGTGCCTATGTATTTTTAATATTTTTCAACTGATATTGTAACAATATATCAGGAGCCTTGTATTAAATTTTTACACTTTTTGGCCCAACAGATAAAACTTAATTAATATTTATAGAAAAAAAAAACTAAAAAAATTGAAAACTGAAAATGTCCGTAAACGGCTCAAAAAGAGTCAAAATATTTTCAAAATTGTATGGTGTATAGGAAATGCTAATATAAACATTCAGTGAAATTTTAATGTATCTACAGTAATTCGTTTTTTAATTACAACAAAAAAAGGAAATTGCCACATGAGAAATCGAGTGAATATCCAATGTTGTAAAAATTTGAATTTCAAACGCTCATAAAAATTTAATTTGACTTTCCGGTAGAGATTTTTTTATTGATAAAGGTAGACAATCTTATGAGTAATCTTGTATTAGATTTTCAAATCTTAGATTTAAAAAGAAAAATTTTTACGAATTCTTAACTCAAAATAATTTGCTAATTTTCGTGATTTTTCCATATTTTGTCAATTTTTGAACTTTAAATGCTTATAAAAAAAAATTGTGACTAAGGATTTTTAATATTTTTCATCTGCCCTTGAAACAATATATTAGGAGCCTTCTATTAAATTTTCAAGCTTTCGCAACCAACAAATAAAATTTTATTGATATTTCTAGAAAAAAAACTAAAAAAAAACTAAAAATGAAAATGTCCCTAAACTGTTCAAAATAAATCAAAATATTTTGAAAATGTTATCGTGTATAGAAGATGCAAATATAAACAACCAGTGAAAATTGCATGTACCTACGGTCATTTGTTTTAAAGTTACACCAAAAACCAAATTCAATTTTCTGAAAAATCGATTTTGCGTAAAAATTCCCGTTTTTCCTTAATTTTTCTTTTGTTTTTCCCGGCGCTCTTGAAAACTACTGGGAAATTTAAATTTTGACCTCCCCAATGCACCAACGATATTCACTTTCCAATCGAACAAGATACTGAAGTCGAAAATCGAAGCATTATTTCGACTACTTATCGTGTACACAGACACAAAAAAAATAAAAAATAAAATAAAAAAAAAAATAAAAAAAAAAATAAAAAAAAAAACACACATCATTGTAAAATCAATACATTCATCGTTTCACTCAGAATCTAAAAAAAAAAAATCGTTCCTAAAATTTGATTCTGCCCCAATAAGTTTAAAAGTAACCCTTAGGACGAATGTAACATAATATCGGTATGTTTATAAAATGTTAGATACTTTTAGTAATATAGTATATTATACTTTTATAATTTGAATCTGATTTAATATGTTTTATTAAAAATAAAATTACATACAAATAGAATAAAATAATATTTTCGTATAAAAAAACACTACTAACCAAATTAACTGTTGTCTGTTACTGGCTTTTACTAGCTTAACCCATATACTTCGTTGACCGGCAACCAATAATTATTATTATTAAAGCTTCAAAACCCATGGCAACTATTTATAAACAAAAATGTAAATCGGAAAACTCAAAATCCCTGTTTGAGCACCTCCCGGGGTTAGTCCTCTCCTTTTTTAAATTGGCCTATCCTCTGCTCAGAGGTCTAATCTATCTATATTCTATATATTATATAAAAATAACTGATTCCGTCACCCATTAAAAATACCAATTCTATAAGAATAATATGTTTTACATAATATTACCATGCCATCCATTTATAAACGAAAAATTCCATAGGAAATCTCAAAATAATATATAAATGGTTGCCATGGTAATATGGGCACACACAAACGGAAATCTCAAAATAATATATGAATGGTGGCCATGGTAATATTGACACACAGACAGACAGACATACATTCATTTATATATTAATATATTATATATAGATGATTAAAATAAATTTGTTTTCATATTTTTCCCTGATACACTACTACAAAATAAAAATAATAAATAAAAAAATATTTCCAGTTCCCAAAGAACCTGACAAGGACACCGTGCTGTCCGTGAACTCGACCAGCGTCACGTTAACGTTCGGTTCGTGGCCGACGCAGATGTGCAGCATTCACTCGTTCACGTGTCAGTACGCGGCCAACGGTCGGGGCGGCACGTGGGTCAAGTTTCCCCGACAAAAGCTCATCGGCGGCGACACGTTCACGGTTGGACAGCTCCAACCGGCCACCGTCTACACTGTCCGAGTGGTCGTGCACACCGAAGCCGGCGACACGTCGTGGGAGCACCGGTTTGCCACCCGCACAAAGGCCGGAGGTAAGTGACTGACTATCCTCCTCGTCCTCCTCATCCTCCTTCAAATGGGCGTGATCCTCTCGTGAAACACCCCTGTGAAATCAAGACCCCCCCCCCCTGCCCCGATTTATTTTCACCGGTATAAACATAGAAATTCCGCCATTCCGTACAAGAATTCCTGCACACGCCACTAAGTGGCCACGAGTTAAAACCAACACGTCCAGTTCTATAGAATACCTAATATTACTATCGTAAACGTGGTAAACGGACGTTTCGTCCACGTCAAAAAACCAATACACGGACGTTTTGTCCCTGAGAGTTATTAGCCATAGGACGTTTGGTCCCCGGTATACTTTGATGATCTAAATACATTAGTTTTTTAATGAACAATTTAATCTTTAAATGACAATTCTACAAAATATACAAATACATAATCAATATTCATATAATACAATTACAAATAGTCAAGATTTAAATAAATCACAATTGTATTAAGTCAACACAAATTGTAGTAAAAATTAATAAATTAAAATTAAATACTATAATATTAAGATAAATTATATATTTATTTTTAGGTCAACTGACTCGTGTTTTTTAAATACAATAGTATGAAATGTAATTATCGTCATTATATTGAAATCCCGTACAACATTATGATTGCAATTTCTTTTCCTTAAAACTAACTATTTTCGGTACATTTATTATTTCATTTTGTTTTTGTAACCAATGCAGTCGTTGCAGACGCATTGCACATCCTTATTGAATACTCCCTGTATCAAATACTCTTAAAATAAAGTAGTTAAATAAATATATAATATTACATTGTTATAATGTTAAAGTAAAACCACGACGGCATGGTATTTTTATTTAACAGGAATAATTATAAGTAGAAACAAGTTAAGAATATTAAAAGAATACAAAAAAAGTATTCAATAAAATAGTATTCAATAAGGAAAAAAGAATTTGAATACTTTTACTCAAATACTTTACAACACTGTATATTAGACATTACAGAATTGTTCATTAAAAATAAATGTAGTAAATGTTAATAAAATAATGAACTTTGAAGTAATTAATAACCTGAGAACCGAATGTCCTATACCTAATGAAAATATGCCGGGGACCAAACGTCCTATGGCTTATAGCTATCTGGGACGAAATGTCCTATCTCAATAATTGCCGGGGACGAAACGTTCGTGGACTGGTTTTATTGACGGGGACGAAACTGGGACGAAATGTCCTATCTCAATAATTGCCGGGGACGAAACGTTCGTGGACTGGTTTTATTGACGGGGACGAAACTGCGGGAGCGAAACGTCCGTGATTCCGTAAACGTACATAGCGACGAGTTAGTGCAAATTTCCTGAGCGCCGATCGTTGTTCCAAGCGAGTATTTCGATAGGCAATACAATCACGTGCCACGTGCGTGATAATAATATAGTATGTTATTGGGGACATTGCCTCACGACCAATGATTGGGAAGACGGTATGGTTACTACTCGGCCCTCAGTCATCAAAGATAACTATACTACAATATTATGATTTATGACACATTGATAGGTATATAGGTACACAACGATAAAAAGAAAATCATTTATTCTTTTTTTATACCTATCAACAAATTGCATTTTACTTCAACTTTTAACTGTTCAAGTGTTGGTTTAATTATTTTAAGTCACTATAGGTTATAGGTACTTAATATATTTGAGAAAATCAGTTCATAGTTCATACCTATAAATACCATGAATGATACAATATTATTTATGTTGACTACCTATATTATGCTAGGATAGTATGATACTTACGCAGTTACGCGTCTTACATTTTAAACTATTAAGATGATTAATGGCAGGTAGGCAGGTTAGGTATTGGTACCTTAACTGATTTATCGTATTCATTATAAAATACCAGTTAAAACCAAGAGTTTTTTTTGAGGTTTTCTAGAAGTAGGTATACTATATTGTATACTGTATAGTCGTATTCTTATCGTAGAATGGCGATTTGAAAGTGTGAAATTTTCAACACTTCTCCGGTCTTTGGTGTTGGATATATTAGTATATTATAATATATTTTAAGTCTGTTGTAATTTTACCGGTTAACGTGCAGAACCCAACTTTTTGTAGAGAATGCCGCCTCCGCTTTCATAACTACCTATTTTTTAAGTTTCTCAGAACACTAAAGTACTACTCAGAGTCAGGGGCGGAGTGGCCGGTCTGGAAATGGGAATTTTCCAGATGGCCTGGACCATACTATGGCCTGGTGGCCTGGAAATTTTGTTAGATTTTTTGTTTTTAATTTAAATTAATTTACAAAATATTTAGTTAATGCTAAATGCATCAAAAATTTGTTTCTATTAAATTATTGTATTAGGTACAAATATTATTAATGAAATAATAGTAAATTGTAAAAGCCTCGTACAATCGTATACTCTTATGGAAATCTTTGGATATAAAATTACAAAATATTTGGTACATAAAATAAAATATCAAATAAAATCAAAGCAATATAATATTTATATAAGTCGATTATTTTTATAAAAAAACACCCAGATAGTGTGTGGTCTCGGTTCAATCCAACAGAACTAATTACCTTCTAAGAAATTATAAATTACTGATTCGACGCATTTCCACATGTTGAAACCTGCAAGTTGTTTATTTGTACCCTGTAGTACATTTATAATAAATGTAATTAATTTGCCTAGTGCATTTCCTCATTGATAATTTATCTTGCTCTTATATTTCAATATTTTGAATAAAATGTACTTGTATTAATTTAATTTAACTTTTTTCAGATCAAACATCAAACAGTAATAATTTAGAATCTAAAATCTCTATAGATTCAAGATTGTGATAATGTTTTCGGACTTTCAGGTATTAGTACTTAGTGGTATATTAATACAATGTGTTAGAAGACAGAAGTTAAAAGAAATAGCAAGATAGTGATTGAAATACTTTTCTAATACTGAAAGCAATTTTGGAATAGGCAAATATAAAAACCAAATTCGAGCCTAGCGAGAAACAAAAAATTTGGTGGGTGGCCTGGATAAATTTTAAACTCCCGGCCTGGATTTGGTTCCCACTCCGCCCCTGCTCAGAGTTCTAATATTGGTCTTAAGTCGTTATAACGTATTATTCACTATTCACATGAATAATAATTGCATAAAGTACACTTACACAAAATAAATGTGCGTCATTCGGCCGAATTAATATCGTTATCGTTTCCTACTCCGACGGCTGATCGACTTTTCCAAATGCGTAGAATTCTATTATTATTTTTTTATTAATCTCAAAAATAACCCGACATCTATAAGGTCATTATAGTTACAGTCATGGGTGTGTTTATAGGGATGATATATTCGATTTATAATAGGTACTAATGGGGTGACAATAAATATGGTTTGTAGTTCCGATAGTTACAATATTTACAAATATTTACACATGTACTTACTAATAAATATAAAAAAAGCGGGTAAGTGGATGTCGCTCTGCTGACTGCTGTACAGTAGGTTACAAGTGGGTCAGTGTATAATGGATTGTATTAAACTTTAATTCAATGATATAATATCAATATATCATTGTATAAGAAAAACGATTCTGAGGGGAGACGGTTCGTCAGTCAGGATAATATTTTATATTGTTATTATTTATTATAGCCTTTAAGTTGAATTAATATTATAATTTTTTATTCGTTGCTATGGTGATAAGCAAAGCGTTAGAAATTAAAATCAAATTTTTATCGGTGTTTCGTAATTTGTAGGTAGTTTTTCTCTTGGAAATAGGTAACCATTGAGAAAACCAAAGCACTCCTTCTGGTAGACAGTTCGTATACAGGATAAAAAAAAAATAAACACCATTGTAAAACCACTAGCTTCCTCGCTCCTCTCAGAATCTAAAATATATTATATTATTATTATTATTATATTATAATACTATAATATCATATTATAATATACCTCTATACAATATCATTTACCGTGTACTATAATAATATTGCAGGAGTAGTGCCGTTGGACTTGTACGGTAACGACGGTGGAGTCGACGGCGACGACGACGGCGGCGACTTGAGCATACCGAGTTTTGCGCAGATGCACAAATACGTACCGGCCGCCTCCGCGCTTGTTTGCGTCGTGTCGTTTTGCGTATGCATATGTGTCGTAGTTCAAAGAAGGTAAAAAAAAAAGGAAACAAATAGAACGTTGCACAATGCACACACACACAAACACACACATACACACACACACACCACACAACACCCACACGACACACAACACCCACACACACACGTGTACGTGCGTGCGTATGTAAATAAATATGTAGGTATATAATATTATGTAATAGTATACTAGAAAACGTTATTTGTAGAACGAAATACTTGAAAGAGTATTACGCACGAAAAATACAATACTGTAATATTGTATTGGTATACCTTCGCGTATTATGCTCTACAAGACAATCCGATTCAGATATAAATACAGCCGGCGGTATTATATTATACGTTATAATAATGCACCTATGTGTGTCGAAAACAAAATAAATATTAGATAGGTACTTACCTATATGGCTATAATATAATAATATGTAAGCCCGACAATCAATATATATATATATAATATAGAGGTACCGCCATATAGGTAGGTATACGAGATAACCCGTCACCCACGTGCAGCGTGTCGCACAATTATCACTTTTATCGTCTATTTGTATACCCGTGGAAATCGGTCTATACATTTTTTTTATGAAACCGATAACCTTGTTTCAAAATACCTAGGTATATATATAGGTATACTACTCACTACATACTACAACTAGTACGCTAAGACAGTCGAGTGTTGAGCCGGTGGGTGTATCATACATTATTGCAGTATTATCCATATACCATTATTACCTATAGTTATTATAATTATGGTCATCAACGTCGTTAATCAAGGGTATCGGGAGTTCCGGTTAAAACGACTTTGGCTTGATAATATTATTGTTGAGTCGTTGTTATTAATTGTACACACCCCTCCATTAAGAGGACGTTTCACCCGAATTGTTGTCTCCGTCTCACACACGTAAGGCTTAGCAAAAACTGTTTTGTGCGGGAAAGAACCGGGGAGGCTACAGCCTACAGTCTTAACTCATAACTAAGAAACGAAATTTTCACCACATAAAAAGGATAACTTATGTCTTATTGGCTGTGCAATATTGTTTTTATTTTTTCGTTATTTGAACTTCAAAAAAAGTTATTAAAGTTTAAAAAACACAAATAATAATGGATTTTGAAACAAACTGAAACGTACTTTTTTCGTATGAGTGATATCAAAAGATTAAAAAACGATATTGAACAGCCAAAGTTCTCCTTTACATGTGGTGAAAATTTCGTTTCTTAGTTATCACTGTAGCCTTCTCGGTTCTTTCCCGCGTAAAACAGTTTTTGCTATGCCTTAGGTACATGTCACATGTGTAAGACGGAGCCAACAAATGCGAGTGAAAAGTCCTCTTAATTTTTCACCGCTCCAAATTAATTATTTTTAAGTATAATCATGAACAGACTACAAATCTAGGTAATATTTAAGGAGATTTGTAGAGCTGATGATATATTATTATGTCCACAAAGGGCACATCTCAGAGGGTAAATACCCCTGTGTGTGATCGTAATCTTGGCAATTTTGATATTGATATCTTTGGATTTGAGGGGTTCTTCTATTTTTATTTCGGTACCTATTTAGAAGACAATTTAGTATAAATATATTCGTTCTTATGAGAGAAGATTAAAAGTGAACGATAAATATAATGACATAGGGTAGCTAAATTTATGATATTTGACAGTTGACACGCATGTCTAAACGAATATCCTATTTCTTCGAGCGATATCGAATATCGGATGTTGAGTGTAAATTTCGAATGACCTCGCAAAAAGATTTATTTCTTATGGTTGATATATGAAGTGTGATCTTCGGATTTTTGTTAATTTAAAAAAAAATGGATAATTTTTCAGTATCACTAATGATTTTTCACTTGGATCTTATAATTAGTTGAAAAAGATATTAAAATAATTTCTTCGGGATTTTTATATTCAAAATTACTAATCTCACCTTATTAAAATTTGAGACAACTCCAAGATTTTTTTTGAGTTTGTTCGATATTTTTGAAAATTGAATCAGAAGTGTTACGATTTTGTTGATCATAGTTTTATTCATTTTTATTTACAGTATAGAGAATCGAGGGAATGATTTGAAAACAAATAAATGTTAAGATATTTTGTTTTTTTGAGAGCTGGAGGACGAACGACAAAGCTTGCGATTATTTTTTTGTTTACTGTAGTGGTGATACATTGAGATTTAAAACGGAGTTACTTGATACATTCTGTACACTAGCTTAATATGTTAGGCGAATTCAGAGTTTTGTTGATAATGTGAAGTGGGTAATGGATTTAGTACCTAAGTTTTGACTGCATGATAAATTATGTATAGTTATAATCCACGAAAGCAGGTAATTATATAGAAATTGAGATATTCAACAAGCGCAATCCGTAGTCGCCATTGCACTATGACGGTATTGGTTTGCACGAATATACATATGCATATAATATTATAATGTATTTTATAAGTAAACTGATCAAATAAAATATTATTGAAATCTCACGCGATATCAGTGAAATCTAAAATCCTTTACTTCGTTTGCGAATTCGAAATTTTTGAGGGTATCTAAGAAAGACTTGGTTACTTTATTAATTTATTGACTATAGGTACCTACCTAGTTTTTAAATTGTTATTTTAATGACGAATGTATCTACCAAATAAATACTTTTCTCCCTCCCTCCCCCCCCACCAAATATCCCTATATTTAAATATTTCATAATTTGTTCAAATCTTTATAAGATTTTTGAGATTTCATGAGCTTGATACCGCGGCTTCTGAATATTTCAACACAATAAGGGACAACCATAATATCTATTCTCGTGGTGTTTTCGGTACATAATAATATCGTCACCAGCTCTGGCTACCTGTTGGAGTATAATACGATTTGAAATCCAACGGGAAAGCCAAAATCGGGTGGTTTTCTACGACTCGAGTGAAATGTTTTCAACATGTTACGTATATCTATATATTATATAGGTATTTCTATGTACAATATTACGTTTTATCGTCGTCGAGTACCAAAGCTATATAAGACCGCGCGCAAACCAGTAACCGGAAGCGGATATAGGTACCTCTATATATATTTAAACTGCAGTGTTGACAGCGCGCGCGCGTTCGTTTTGGACAGGAAAAAAGACGGGGCGCAGTACTCGCGGAGGAGGAGGGCGAGCAGTTCGGCCGAGAGGAAGTGCAGTTACGAGGCCGACAAGCAGGTCGAGTACGCGACATCCACGCTGCAGAGGAGTAAAAGGGACGATTCCGGGGACAAGATGTTCATGGGGGGTGGCGGAAAGAGCATCGACTACGACGTGTGTCCGTACGCCACCTTTAGCGTGATGCAGACCACCCCTTCCGGAAGTCGGACGCCCGCGCACCACAGGGCCCTGAGCCAGACTGATTGTTACGAAACGCCCGACCACAACGTCGTCCACGGTCTGCCGATCGACAAGTCCTACGGTGAGTGAGACGATCGCCGCATGTAGGTACCCACGCCGCCCACGACTTAGTGTGTATCGATTGATATATATTTATTTTTTTATTTTAGAACTATTTATGACAATATAGGTATAGGTATAGGTATCACTCGGGAAACTATTGGAAGGTCTGTTTATAGTTCAGCTCCAATTCAAAACATTCCTGCAAGACGCTTTTACGTTGGGTTATCTGAAAATAATGAGAAAAAGCGGTTTTTTTGTCTTGTGTAGGATTTTGTTTTATCAGTCGTTTTTATTAAATATAAACAATTCAAAAAGAGGCTTTTCCTGACTTGAACAAGTTATTTCAAATTGCAGTTACAACTCCAATAAGTTTTGCAACATGTGAACGCAGTTTTTCAAACACTCGCAGCGAATTAAAACTTGGTTGAGGATATAAGTATGTTACAGCTACGGATTACTGACTTGTCCGTTTTAAATATTGAGAGGGATATTGTTAATCACAGAATACGTTTTGGATATGTAGAAAGTGTGGGGGCGTATTTATAGCACCCTCCAAAATGTAGGTCTATAAAATATAGTATTATTAGCTGCACCTAAACACTTAAACACAGTTTAAAATACCGTTAAACCAAAATATCAAGGGCCCAAAAAAATCAGTTTTACTCATAATGGGTAACATATTATTATAGCCATTAATCTTGAAACCTATAGCGGGAAAAATCCATTTAAATAAGCATAAATCCTATGTATGCATTCAAACATTAAATTAGGTAATCACCTACTTGGTGTCCACTTTACCATCACATATTAATATATTATACGTTTATACCTATGCTGGTTGTCGACATTTTCCCTAGATAAAATGTATCTCTTTCAATAGATTCAAAGAAGTTTAAATATTACATTTGACCAAAACAGTTGCGTGAAAGGCTGGTGAATTGATTTTAACACTAAAATAATTTTAAAAAAATTAACGTATTTAGCATAGTAGGTATTTAAAACACAATAATTTTTATAGATGTACATAACACAACAGATTAATGAAAAGTTGAAAAACACATATTAAATTAAAAAAAATCTGATGGTTTCGAGACATATTATATACCACGCTTTAGAAATAATTAAATTTACAGATTTAAGTAAATTAAGTCATAAGTTTTCAATATTCAGTTATTAACCTTCGCAGTTTGCACCTAACACAATATAATCAGAATTTTAATTTTTAATTTCTACAAGTTTTATTTGAATAAGAATTTAATACTTTTGAAAGTAAGACTATGAAATCGTTTAATCAAAAATAAGATACTGAAATTAATTATGCAATCGTTGTTTTGATAACAGATTTACTCAAAGACAAAGTTTTTGAAACTAAGAAAATCTTATAGGTTGGTAATCAAATTAAAACTATAAAGTAATTACATTTTAAATATTTATTCAATTTTGATTAATTTAATAGCTCGTTTACCTACTTCAGACAAATGACAATAATGTATGAATGTATGATTTTTGAACGTAAGGACAAGGAGATCAAATCATTAAAAGAAGAAAGTTTTGACTTTGTAATCATTGATGAATGAGGTTTACTGAGTGAAAATAATTCAAGGAAATTTAATCAAGAAAGTATCTATTTAAATAAGTGAAAATGCAATAATAATTTATATTATATTAAATTGATAAAAAAAATCCGTGCTCTCTTAAGTTTTTAACAGAACCAAAAATAAAATTGGTTTTCTGCAGATTTTCAATTTATACAGTATTATTTTACTGGGAGTCTGTAAATAGTTACCTATCAACAACAACCAAAAAATAACGACCGACCAAGTGTTTATAGATCCAAAATTTAAAAATTTATATATATATGTTTTTTCCAGAAATTTCGTACATATCCAATCAACAGACACTTCCTCTAACATCAGCTAAGTCGTCAGCGTCGAGGAAAGTCATGACTCCCGTTCATTTCTTGACAGACATGGACGACGAACAGTGTCGGAAAATTATGTCGTCGAACACAGTCAGAAAACAGAGCTCAGGTGATGGTTATAATAGGCAGGGTTTCCATAAGGAGGATGGTCTGTTGGACCTGGAACACGTTGAAATGAATCTATAATTTTTGACATTTTGAAATTTTAATAGGAATACTTATTTGATATAAAATAATATTTTATGGTATAAATGTACCTATTATTATATTATATTAAGTATAAAATGTGCATGGGACACTCGTATCCCTTGTATTGGATTGTTTTATATTGTAAGTTTTGTATAGGGCCCAGTAACTACGATTTTAGGGGGGGCCGTGACATAAAATCTCACGGGGGCCCCTAAAATGTTTAAAATAAACAAAAGATAGCTCTAATAATTGGTCATTGGTCCGTAATTCGTGGAATTTATTTCTAATACCAAAATAATATTAAATTCATATTTATTATTTTATTGTGAAATTTAAAATTTGTAATTTAGCATACGAAAAATAGGGTAAGTACTGTTGGTTAAGCTAGGGCCCATGGCGTTTTCCCACCTTGCTAACCCTGTATTTACACCACTGATAGGCCCCTCAAAAACATTTAGTACAGAGGCCCAACGTTTTTTGTGATGGGGAGGGGGGGCTGTTAATAGGTATACTTTTTGAAGACGTCACATCATGATAAACAAACACCTGTTGAAGTAGGTATCTCAAACACTATAGACATATTTAATTTTATAACACCGCAGGTTTAATAATAATCAATAATATAACACTTAAAAAATAGATAAAGAAAAACAAATTTCCTGTGGCCGTAAAACGATTATTGTTATAAAATTACGTAATAAAAAATATTTTAAATCTCTCTAAGACTAGTTGAGTATGTGGATTAAAAAAAAAAATTTAGCTGGTATTAATTTTTTTTCCGATCCCATCGCGCTTGCCATTTTTCCGATAGCAAATGTGGTAAACATTATACTCTGGACTCTACGGAGTAGACAGGTATAGTTTTCTTAGTCGTATTATGATTTTATGTGAGTAGGTAATAACCTGCTACCTACCTACCTACTTACTTAAAAAATGTGTACAGTGAAAAAACCTTCTAATTACTGAATACAACGCAAATGGTTTTCATTAAATATTTTCAGATTTTATTTTATACCTAATTTAAAAAATATCAATGTTTGAAACTTGAGACCCTCACCAATCATTTATAATAGTGATAAGCAAATTTACAAAACAATTTTGTTGATATTTTAGGGGTATTTTAAACAACTCGAGATATTGCATTTTTCCCGTTATCCTATTGAATTTTCAATCGTTTTGACTAGTTTCTTTTCTAAATTTATTAGGTATTTAAAAAACAATAACTGACTTTTTTATCCTTCTTTTCTACACAAAAATAATTATGAACATGTACTTAAAATGGGTAGGTAATGTCACTATTTAAACATCGGTAGATATGACTAATGAGTGTTTACGTCTTATGCGTGTTACTTTTTCATGAAGTTGCGCAATTTGCCACTACAGGTATTATATTATAAGCCAAGTAGGACGTAAATAATGTTATTTTTACTAGGTGACTAGTTGGTGATATCATCGAGTAGGTATCGTTGAATGTTTTTGTTTATGTTAATTTATTTACTAAATTTAAAATACGATTTAATTTGTTCGATATATACAAATATTATAATATGGATTTAGGATAGGTATTGTATAGGCTGAACTAAGTACTTACCTACATCATCTTCAAAATGTGTATAGAGGACATAGAATTCTATATATTATTAACATATTATTTAAATATTTTATTATTAGAGTATGAAAAAATAATATTGATAAATCAATTTTATATCAAAATTAATGGAATATAGGTACCATAGGTACAACAATATGGAGAGTAAATGTATGGTACCTATTTATATATCTGTGTACTATACAGACTGCTGCAGTGCATATGTAGTAAAAATAATATACTCTTTTTTTTGGAGATAGTTTTAACATACATTTAATTGGCAACAAGGTTTTGACTTCTAATGAATTTATAAATACTCATTTTTACTCAAGCTATATTATAATACATATATTGCAAGTCATTCTGTTACACATAATATAACAATGACATTTATGTTAAAATAAATATTATTTTTCAACACAATCTCATTATTTAATAATATTTTCCTAACAAATTTTACATTTTATTAGAATTTAATATTTAAAAGGACGGATTACACTTGTTCCACATTGATTAACCGACACTTTTTGTTGGTCAACAAAAAAAAAAAAAAACATAAAATGAAACCATGAAAGTATTTGTCGATCAACCGAAGATGAACCAGTGTAATATACTGGCTTGAAAGGAAATGATACCAGCATATTGTGTTGTCTCCGTCTTATAAGTACGTAACATGTAAATTTTACTATCAGCAGAACACGTGTAGGTACGTTAGTTTAAAAATTGGAGTGAATTTCTTATAAAATCTAAAGGTAAGATTATTATCCAGGCAATCTTTTTATTATACTTTAATTTTAAAGCAAATTATGAATATTTTTAAATTGTAAATTGTTTGTACATCTTAAAATACTCATAACTCGCTTCAAAATTAAAACATAATAAAAAGCCCATGCGGTTGCCTAGATAATAATCTTACCTTTAGATATTTTTATGAGGTATATTCACTCTAATTTTTGAATTAACTGAGCTACACATGTTTTGCTGAACGTAACGCACTTTTAAGACGGAGACAACACATGCCGGTATCATGTCCTCTTAACATAACTGTTCATAAACTTTGTAGTAGAAATTACAATGATATTTTAGTAATAGAACCAATAATATTTTAAAACACTAAATAATATTTGCATTTTTAGAATCAAGAGGAGTACGAAGACACTACAATTAAGTTTATGTTGAAAATATAAGAAAATATTGGAAGAATAAAGAATGAAAATATAAATCGACTGTTGGACCATCATAGATTACTTTTATCATTTAACATGTTTTATACATAAGATATATATTATATTAAATTATGTTTTTTTCATAATAATTATAAACAATGTTATATTTAAAATTTATTTATAAAAATAAGTTACATATTAAGAAAAAAAAAACATAAATAAAATAGAATGGCATTAGGAAATTATACTATATAATAAACAAAAAAATAAAACATACATATTTTAATTTTGTTGTCATTTGGGTAACATCAACTCTGTAATGGAACAAAATTTTAAATAAATAACTGCTATCAAAATATGAAGTTGTTGTTTTATAATACCTACCTAATTATTAATGACATTAATTAGTTTGCAACATGGTAAATATTTACAATAGACTAAGATACTTAAAACATCATTGCTTTACTATAAACAAATATACATCCACATTGATTCAGACAGCCAATTAACATTAAGTTACCTACAATCTTAATTTAGTTACAATATGATTAAATGATATTGTGCTCGATACTAGCTACCTTGGTTTACAATTTCCAAATAGGAAAAAATAAGTGAGAAATTAATATTAATCGATAAATCAACTTTAACAATAAGAACAAGAAAACATAATACTCATTGAGACAAGGCTAACATACACAATTAGAATTCCTATCTCAATTCATCGCAGGTTAACATTTTCTATTCTGGCCAATTGAAAGCCTAACAATTTTTGATTTACACCAATTATGTAGGTACTAAACGGGTGATTGCTGTTGGGATTTCTCACACTCCTGTTTCAACATCATTCGATCCAATTTGTCAACGGTAGCATTTAACTCACTTTCCCAACCTTTGCGATCTTCCACGCCTTCAACCTCTTCAGTTCTTTTACTCTCCATCATTAACGGTTTAGTGGCAAGATCACGTACTTTTTGACGTAGTTGTTCCAGTTCCTGAAATGAAACAAGACAATATAAAATGATTAACCTTACACTCAGATGTGGTTTATTGAAAATATTTATATACCATTGTCACTTGGGTATCATCATCGAAATCCAAGTCATCTGCATCACTCAAAATAGAACTAGTATCCATTGATAGACTACCTAGGCTTCTTGAATCACATTTATCCAAATTCCAATCTAAATTGATATCTTCCATGCCATTGGCATCCTTTTTGTTATCTAGCTCTTGCCAGCTGTTGACCATAGGAGAAACTTCTGCACCAACACCAGGTTCTCGTGGACCTTGCAACGAACATTCCTGTTGAAGAATATATCAACATTGATTAATTTTTTTTCAAGATATTTAAGATAAATGTTGAAATAAAATGTAAGTACCATAAGTTTGTTGTTTTGTCGTTGAACATGAATTTCTTCAGAGATCTGTTCAAGCCTGTGCAAACACGCAGAATATTCTTGTTTAGCTCGTTGCACAGCATATCGGATTTGAATAATAGTATCCTTTTGTGCTGCTAATTGACCTTCACATAAATATTTTTCTTCAAAATATGGACGAGACTTAATAATGCTACGTTTAAACTTTTGCTCCAACATTTGAACCTAAAATTAAATGTTTAATTTAGGTACATACCTAAAAATCAATATTTTAAATGTACCTTTTGTTCAGCAGCTTGGTAGAGAGCAGCTTTTCTTTGATGCTCGCGTCCACTTTCAGTCTTTTGATTTTCTGCTTCTGTTACCTATAAATAATAATGTTATTGATACTTGACTGAAATGTTTATTATGCATTTATATAGTCATCAAAATTTAAATTTGTAAAAGTATCAGGAAGAGGTAAAAAAAAAAATAATAATAATTAATAATACACAATACTCAATGAATACTATGATTTTTACTATATTTAAATACCTTTAGAATAGCATTATTTAACATTTCTTGCCACGCACTATCAAATTTCCATTCATGTTGTTTACTAAGAAACCGCGCCTCAGCTAATGCCACAGTTTCTTTAGCAGCTTGATGAATTTCTAAAATGTATTAAATACAATTTTACTTATAATACAGTTAAGACTATAATCTAATATTTTTAGTTTTAAGAATTATATATAGTTAATATATTATTTATTTGTACTTATTATACTTGTAGAGTAGGAAGGAAAAATATTTTTATTCTCATAATTATGTATAAATGTATAATATACCATCAAAAACCAATGGATAATTAGCTAATAAAACTGTATAATATTATTATTTATTATAATATTGAGTAATTTAATAGCTTCATACTGGTTTGCTTTGATAAAATTACAAATGTTTTAAAAATAACTAGATATTATTTATTTTTAAAACTTGAAACAAAAACAAAATACAGGACACATTATAGTTTTAAAATGATATTCCTAGTAACTGATTAAATCTGTAACTATAATTAGTAGTACATAGTTATGTTTTCGAACATTTAATTTCTAGCCATTTAGGTTTTTTCATTAGAATAACTTCAATTCTTGGTTAATGATTATTGGACAAATTTAACTTCCTTTCATTAATTAAAAATGAATACAGATAAGTGATAACACATTCTTATTGGATATAAAATAATCCAAAAATATAAAATAATTAAGGAGACATTATTAAATGAGCAAAGTACATTAAAAGTAGTAACACATTTTTGTTTTTAATTTTAATTTTAATTAAAAAATGTAATGTGCCTAATGTAGAGTGTATACCATTTTATACATTTAAGACATAAAACAATATTTATATTCTATATAACATATTATAATTTTACAAGCCAACTATAGAAGGTTTACCTATTAGATTACAAATTATTAATAAAATCTTTTTTTTTCTACTATTCATGATAAGATAAAAATGTACTTGAAAAGTCTCTTATTTGAAATACTGTATTGATTGATTTTAAAAAATGTACAGTATACAAACCAATATTGTAAGGATCAATATTATTTCTCTGGTGCATGTTATTGTAATACAGCAGACCACACAGTAAAGTACCTACTACAGTATTCAAGCGTTTGGTATGTATACAATATTATAAAATTAATTAAAAAATGTATTCAATAAATTACATTTTAATATGAATATTTAACATGAAGCTTTGTGTTTATAAATTTTAATAGGAATATAACATAAAAATCTTCAACTTATGTAATGTAAGTACATATTTGTAAATAATAGTTAAGACAAAATAACTAATAGGTACAAAAGTTAAACAACTGAATGAATCATTTTAAATGTGTATAATTAAATTTCTACATAACTTATTTGCACAATTAATTATTTATAACAGGTGGTATATTTCTTCTTTAAGGGATAACTTTATTTTTTAAACTTATGTAGTTAAGTATACAGTTATGACACTCCAAAGTTAGTATATAGAGAGTAGGGAAAATGATAAGAGTGGTTAAAAGGCGGTTACCCTGTGACCAACTTGAGGTGGAGTTGCATAGCAAGTCTATGAAATTTTCTTTTTTTTTGTTCGAGCGCAGCGCAGCGAGCAAGTGGCATCACTGGCGTCCCAGAAAAAAAAGGAGTGTCCCATGTCGTTATAATATTATTAGAAAAGGTGGACACACATTCATCAGAAAAGCAGAATCAGTATTGCTGCTGATTTTGAACAAAGCATCTTAAAATTTAAAAAAATAATACTATCCCACACAATTATGCTTGGAAAGAATAATTTATTATTGGTTTTCAATTTAATGTTTAATTCATATAAAGCATATTGATTTTTATATAGGTTACACTATTTCTTCGATATACTCTAATATTATTAATAATTTTGATTTTGTACGTTAGAAAGATAGATTATCTATACCAAGTATAAAAATGTTTCGTTAATTTCATGTTGAAAATATTTTTTAGATTTTTTTTCTATTAAATATGTATTGATTTAATGGTACTAAGGAAAATTCTGAAAATTTAAATTTTTATTAATCTTACCATTAGCTCTTTGGTATTTTACAGCTGCAATTTGACATTGTTGCTGAGAATGTTTTGACATATTAAGTGCATCATAAAATGGTCGAGCTTTATCGATACATGAACCTAGTTTGCGGGCTCGTACCTTCAATCTCCTAGAAGCTTCAGCCATCAACATTCTAAATGTTGTATTTGCTTCCTAAGATAATATAAAATATAGGTTAATACACATAATAGTTTAAATTTCTAGTAGAAATTTTTCCATAGGTAAATTAAATAATTAAATATTGTATAAAATGTATTATTTAGTACAAAATAAATCAAATATACCAAATTAAGGAAATCAATAATTTAATATTACAAGTATGGCATAAATGAACTATGGTTGAATGATAGAAATAAAATAAGTTGATAGGGTACTACTTATTATCAATTTCAAATATTTATTATTATTTGTTTATATTATTCTATCTAGCAGTAATTTACATTTTAAAAATAAATAAACATATTAACATTATAATTTATGTATTAAGCCTAACTTAATAATATAATATGCAATAGATGCATGAAACATAATAAGATATAATCTTTCAACTGTTAAATAGTTTAGTTTAAATGCGCGTATACTTACATCTAATTCAATTTCAAGTTTGTTTATATTGTCTGTGGATGAATTCAATTTTTCAAGTTCCAGCTTAAGGAAAAACAAATAAATAATTATATTTTATCCGTATAACTTACTATGAAACCAATCATTACTTGAATTCTAGGATCTAAACTATCCTCCTCGTTGTACAGGGATGTGTCAGTCTCCTGATTACACTGTCCACTAGACGAGTCCATCGTTAAAACAACAAATGTCTTTGACTGTTTAAAGCATTGTAATTCAAAAATAATATTATTAAATTTAAATTTAAAAGGATAGTAAAATAAAATAAAAATAAAAAAAAAAATGTCAAACAGTAAAAACTAAATTGACCGTACCAATAATTGTATTAAAGTATCTTTTATTATTATTTTTTTTTATCATGATAAAGGAATTCGTGATAACAAGACGATAATGAAACACAAACATCAAACGTAACCGACGTTGCGGTTTAAACCGCGTTTCCCTTGACCTCGACCCGCAACTATACAAAGCACAAAGCACAAAGACAAACCGTTAAGGTGGGTTTCCACTACATACGTGTACGTTCACGTGCATAATTTGACCGGATACGTTCGCTATGAACGGTCGCATAAACGTTTCCCATCGGTTGATCGGTTAGCATTGGTAACATATTAGTTACCTCGTATATTCTTATGTTATCAAAATCGTTAGTCCGTACCACTTTACTACTTCATTCTCTTCACTCTTCACTTTCGTATACTTTCATTTCAGTCTTCAATTTATTTTAATTTGAATAATTTAATATTAATTTTTAACGTAGTACGTCCGGCTTGTACCTATCGTTAATTTCCATGTAATAATATGTATGTAGGTATTTAAATTAGTAATTGCCATTGCCCATCCTATCACGAATTCGGCACGACGATGGCCGATGACATCAAATAGATTTATTTTTTCACATTATAATATTATCGTTATAGCAACCAACGGGCAACGATATATTTTATAAGTACCTATGGTACCATACCTATCTATTACATTATGATGTCTGATTATTATTATAATATTATCATCGAGTAGGTATAAAAACGATTAATATTAGATATATAAAAATAACATTGTGTCTATATAATACTCATTAAAAATTATTAATTACAATTTACAGTATCAGTCTTGGTAGTGGTTGTCTTATAGTACCGACCATAGTATTGTGTAATAATAATTATACCTAGGTACTTACTTTGTCTAACCCCGTTGTTTATACTTTGTTTGCAGAAAATAATACGGAGTAATTCGAAACAATGGATAAACCCTTAATAGGTATGTTACATTCTCATAAATTGCAATATTGTGATCTGTGTTTGTTTTTTGCTTGTTTGCGTATAAAATATGTACATATGTACATAACATTATATAATATTATCATAATACACTATACAGTAATTGTCTTTGTATGTCAAACTATCAACTCACTCAAAGTCCCAACACATTTTTTGCCGACTACGAAAGGTTATAAAAACCGGACTATGCCCTCCCCTATATAAATTATTCATGCTACGCCTGTGTATCCATGTGGGTACATAATATTGTGTTTAGGACATATTTTAGGTAACTAATAAGAATTGTATAGTAAAACGGTATTAAAATGAATCATAAAATTAATAGGACTAAGGTGATACCTATCGGCTGGTTCTAAACACTATTTATACGGTCGGGTGAAAAGGTACATAGCAAAACACTTTGTACTATTATATACGTAATTGGGATACGAATTGGGAAACTTGATGAACCCCATTTCCCCCTCCCCCTCCCCCATGAGCACGCCCCTGGTACTTAGGCAAACTAAGTAACGATAGGGAAGCATGCAGAACTACAGCAAACCAATCAAACGATTGAAGACGTAAAGAAGAAGTTATATACCTAGTAAGTATACCTATATAATGTAAAAATTAAAATTAAATAAAAAGTCGATTAAAAATGTTTTAAAATATTATAGTATATTAACAATAGTGAAAATTCAAAATAATCAGTTTTTTTAATTAGCTGGTTACATAACAGCCAAATATTACTTTGTCTTATAATACATTTTTAATTTAAGAACTTGATGACCTAAAAATCTTGAAATTATCAAAATAATCAAATAATCAAATATAATTACCTTTACCTACCTATATATAAGCTTTAATAATTGTATTTTATTGTTATTAAAAGTTAGGTGGGAGGGAAGGTAAAAGTAAAAATTTTAAAAAGAGCGTAAATCAACAATCATATTTTACTAGCGTCTGAAGTTAAAATGTTGACAAAATTGATTATGTAAAAAGCCAAGAAAGCCACGGCCCACGAGTCATAACTTATTATAAACATCGAATTATATCATAGGTACCTTATAAATTAAGTAAGTATAAACACGATACACGAATACCTAATCTTGAACGTTTCACTGTATAATTGTTATGTAAAGAAGTTCACGAAATTGAAAATACCAAAAATATAAGATATGTATTATGCTTACCTTCATTAATTATTAAACCAAACATGTTGTTTTATTTTTATCTTATCCGTATTTTGTTATTTGACTAAGCGGTCTACTCTCAAAAAACGGTATACAGATAAGAACTTATCTTGTATTTTTATTCTTCCGTAATATTATATGCCTCAAAAAGACACAACTTTATACTTACTTTAACTATGAATCGGTGTATACTATGCAAATATTACAATATTGAGTCCTAGGATTATTTTTAGCAACTATACTTATACAGAGGCAACCAGCCAACCACGTGGTATCATTCATATAATTTCAAATTAATATTATAATATAACAACAAATTATATAGGTAGGTATATACAGTCTAGTTTACGAGGTGCGACTAAATCATATATAATAACTTCAGAATAAACATAAAAATAAAGTTTTTTTAAAATTTTTAACCATACCTATAGAATTTTTTGCTACAGACAGTCCTTTGAATATGGGAAGGAAGATGTTTTTTTTTAAATTCTGACAGAACTCAGTATTAATAAGTATTATATTTTAAATTTCACGGCACTCAATTCGTTCTAAAAGGTTTTATTGGAACTCGTCATAAATGATTCTGTTTAAGAATTCTGGGCTTTCGTAATATTTTTAAAATTTTTCCTGATGATTCTGAATGGACTTGGGACATAATAATGTTTCTTGCTCTTGAAGTGTTTTTAAGTTGTGCTTGAGGTATAACTCGAAAAACACATAAGTCGGATTTATTTTTATTTCCCTTGAGACTTGACTATATATTACACAATATCGTCAATTTGTGTACGAAATTAAAAATAGTTAAGGATATAAAATTGTAAATTTAGATTTTTAATAATTGTATAAGTACTCAATTGTAGAAAAAAACTTACAGGTCCACCTTCCTTGATTCACTTGTAATTTATGTGTAGTAAATGTTTTGGGTAAATCATTTCAATAGTTGATTGTTTGTAATCGTAAATGAATCTTTGCAATGAAAACAAAACATTATTTTGATTAAAAAAACCTGTCGATTTATGAAGTATGTTTTAAATATTTGTATAGCCGTATATAATAAGTGATATATATCATGTATGCAGGGCCGTATTTGGACAATTTCCGCCCCGGGGCAACATATTTCCGCTGCCCCTTCCCCCTCCCCCACCAAAAAAAAGATACTATTTCTTAAAAAGTAAGGTGTAACTATTTTGTTGTATACAATTTTGGTACAAAGAAAATTGAACCAACTACATAAACATAATAATAATATATTAATATGCTACTCTCACTTATATAATATTGGCGAATTAAATGTATATACAATATACACTATAATATTAAATACATATTATGTGCGTAATTTATTATTGTAAAATGTATTATGAATAATATTATATTATGAACATTAAACAAAATTCCTTCTATTATAGTTATTTATTTATATAGGAAAACCAATGTCAATTTAAGAAAATAGTTTTAAGTAAATAATGTATCATTTATTATTAAGTATTGTATTTGGTATTAATAATTATAATCTAAATAGGTATATAAATAACAATATATAAAAATATATAAAAAAAATGTATAACTTTCTCCTGGACTGAAGGTTTGAGAATAAAATTAAGGTGGGTAAGTGGATGTCGCTCTGCTGTACTGTAGGTCACAAGTGGGGCACTGTATAATGGATGGTATTAAATTTGAATGCAATGATATAATATCATTGTATAAGAAAAACGATTCTGAGCGAAGACGGTATGTCAGTCTAGGTTTAAGTCGTTTAAGACAAATTATATACATATCTATGGTATTAAAAAAAAAATTGACTTTAGGTACTTATAACATGTTATACATCTACATCAATAACAAACCCTGATACTATCATAGATATATAATAGTACACTTTAGAAGTTTCAAGTAGGTACCCACGAATAATATTATATAATCACAACAAAATAACTAGGTTTTTTAATATGTAATTTCGTCCAAATTTGAACATAAATGACTATAAAAATAAACTGTGATTGTATATTTCTTAGGTTTTTCGGTAAGAGAATTAACTACTTACGTGGAATCTTGTTTTAAATTTTCAATCCTTAGCTATAAAAACTGAACATTTAATAATTTATTAATTACGATGATTAATAATTTTCGAGATTTTGAAAAATTCTGTCAAAATTCGATGTTTAAATGCTTATAAAAAAAAATTGTGCCTATGTATTTTTAATATTTTTCAACTGATATTGTAACAATATATCAGGAGCCTTGTATTAAATTTTTACACTTTTTGGCCCAACAGATAAAACTTAATTTATTATCATAGAAAAAAAAACTAAAAAAATTGAAAAATTAAAATATCCGTAAACAGCTCAAAAAGAGTCAAAATATTTTCAAAATTGTATGGTGTATAGGAAATGCTAATATAAAAATTCAGTGAAATTTTCATGTATCTATAGTTATTCGTTTATGAATAACAACAAAATAAGGAAATCGAGTGAACATCCATTGTTGTAAAAATTTGAATTTCAAACGCTCATAAAAATTTAATTTTACTGTCCGGTAGAGATTTTTTTATTGATAAAGGTAGACAAACTTATGAGTAATCTTGTATTACATTTTCAAATCTTAGATTTAAAAAGAAAAATTTTTGCGAATTCTTAACTCAAAATAATTTGCTAATTTTCGTGATTTTTGTGACTTTTACATTCAACATTTCCTAACGATGAATCAACGCCGTAAAAAAACAGTATACTGCTTGTAACAGTTCAAAAAAATGACAGGCTTCTTCACAACAATTTGCTGCACAACTACCAACCAAATTTAGAGAGTGTGCAGCACACGGAGAATACTCAGCTAGTGGATTAACCTCCCTGATTCTTGCCGTTCTTACGTTCAAAAACCCAATCTATTTATATATAGTATGTTAATAATATAATTTATATTATTTTCCGACAAACTGATGTTAACAATATTATACCTTTTCGAGCTATAATAATGTTTTTAATAGAATGTTAAAATAATAATTAAAATTATGTAAATTTATTTTTTTTTTTCAACAGTTAATATACAATAATAATTTATCAACATAAATTTGCCGCCCCCTAAATGGACTAAACAATTTGCCGCCCCGGGCAACAAGGTACACTTGCCCCCCCTCAAATACGGCCCTGCATGTATGTTATAAATGTGAGTAAAACTGTAAAATACATTCACAGTAAAATTAATAGAAAATATTATGAACTAAATACCTCTCCGTTTTTATCGCACTAATTGCAATGTTCTTATCTACATTTATTTTTAAAACTGGTACCTATTCAGAAGGGATTGAAGTAAGTGACTATAATTTTGACAGTGACTAATGCAATTATTAACTTTCGTTACAAAGATGGCTAGTTATAATCTACAATAATGCGCTTACATATTTTTATTTTTATTATATTACGTCATTTTACTTTGACTTATGGACTACGCAGTGGCGCAATCTGGGGAAACCCCCACGCTTAAGATGTATTTGAGTTTTTATATCTGGTGATACAACCCGAAACCCCTACCTAGCCACCACTTCAATAAATTACTGCTTGCGACACCGGCATTGGATAATATTTAAGTCGTATCTTACGCTGCTTCATTTGTATAATGCTGAATAATAATATTATATTAAATAAAAATGGATGACATCATTTAATTCAATTCAAAAATAATATAGGTCATTCGTACTTACATTATCTCAATATTATTACTTATTAGGTAGTTACCACCTACGCAAAAACCACTTCATATTATGTCCGAGGATACTTATTTGTTGTAAAATAAATTATAATGTGAACTACTTCATAGTTATTAAAGACATGTCAAACAGGCCTATCGTTTTTAAGGGACAAATATAAACTCATAAAGTTAGCTGTTAAGTAGTTAGCACTTAATCGCACATACATATTCCATAAGCATAACAAACACATAATATATGAAATATATCCAACAATTGTGTTGGTAACTTGTTTGACCGTGCGTGAGTCTGAAGCCCCCCCACCCGAAAAAAAATTATTAAAGCTATTTATTTTTTATATCAGAGTATACATTATTTTAATAAATATATTGTTTCGTCCCTAATATTTTAAAAATTTAAAAATAAAATATTTTAGATTCTGAGGGGAGTGAAAGAATGTATTGATTTTACAATGATTTGTGTTTTTTTTCTGTCGGTCATTAACAGTTTAGGTAGTAAAAATGCTCCGTTTTTGAGATCAGTATCTTTTCTGATAAAAAAGTGAATTTAATTGGTACTTTTGGTAGGTCAAAATTGAAAATTACAAATAGTTTTAAAAGCGTCGAAAAAATATTTAATGCAAGTTCAAAATTATCAAACATACCTACATAGGCTCAATTATTTTTTATATGCAATTATAGTTCAAATGTTGACAACATTTATCAAATTGTTCAAACTATTTTTCAGTTAGAAATGCATAAAAGTTTTTCTTTTTATGTAGCTAACATTAGATATTTTGATAGAAGATTCCCCACAAATAGTCTTGTCTTAAAAAAAAAAGTTAGCCCAACTGGAAAGTAACATTAGTTTTTTATGACCGTTTGAATTAAAAATGTTTACTATAATATTGGATTTTTATTGATAAATTGACGAATTTTCATTTATCAATTTTTGATATTTTGTTGTTATTCAGAAACTAATGCCGTATAGACACTTGAAATTTTCACCAAATGTTTTCCATACATGATAATATTTTCAAACAATTTTGACTGTCTTTGAGCTATTTATAGCCATAAGACATTTTTAAAATGTTGTAAATTATTTTTCAGTTAAAAATTCATATAAGTTTTTCTTTTCATAGCTATAACATAAGAAATTTTAATATAAGGTTCCCAACAAGTTTTTCTACCTGTATCAAAGAGAAAAACTCCACCAGAATATCACGATATTTACAGCCATGAGATATTCTCGAATTTTATTAACTTTTTTATTATACACATAAAAACGTATATTCAGTATAATATGCATTAAAATGCATAAATAGGTATTTTTAAATAATGACTTCTTAGGCTCAATTCACAGTTAATAAAAATTGTTATCGACAATAATTAAGTAAAGAGGACAAGTGAGTACTGCTCTGCTGTACAGTAAATCTGTAGTTGTCGAGTATGTCATTTTAATGGATATGTTATATCTGAATTCAATGATCAACCGATGCATTTGAAAAACTATTCTGAGCGAAGAAGTTGTGTTTTTATAAAATACTATAGTATAAATAATTAAATTTAATAAATAAAAAAAGGCAGGTAAGTGGATGTCGCTCAGCTGTACAGTAGGTTACAAGTTGGTCATTGTTTAATGGATTGTATTAAACTTGAATTCAATGATATAATATCATTGTATAAGAAAAATGATTCTGAACGGAGACGGTTTGTCAGTCTGTATATTTTATATTGTCATTAATTATTATAACATGTAAGTTGTTTTAATTCTATAAACTACAACAAAATATTAAAATCGTTATTCCTGAGATTAATTTTATACTATTTCCTACCATGAACCTAATCACCCGCGGTTCTATGATAAGTCGGTACTGACTCATAAGTTAATGATACATGTTAATAATTTATGATATTTATATAGATAATACCTACCTATTTTTTAGATTCTGAGCGGAGCAAGGAAGCTAGTGGTTTTACAATGGTGTTTATTATTTTTTTTTTCTTTTTTTTTTTTATATCCTGTATACAAAATTTCTACCAGAAGGAGTGCTTTGATTTGAACATATAGTACCTTATCTTTTAGCAAATTGGACCAATATGGTACTTTAGAGAGGTCATTTTTCGATTTTCTCAATAGTTATTTAATGCCACGGGAAAAAGTAGTGAAAAATTACGAAAAACCGCTTAAAATGGGATTTTAATTTCTAACAATTTGTTTATCACCGTAGCAACGAATAAAAAAAATAATAATAAAATAATTAATGACAATATAAAATATACAGACTGACAAACCGTCTCCGTTCAGAATCGTTTTTCTTATACAATGATATTATATCATTGAATTCAAGTTTAATACAATCCATTAAACAATGGCCAACTGGTAACCTACTGTACAGCTGAGCGACATCCACTTACCTGTCTTTTTTTTATTCGTTGCTACGGTGATAAACAAATTGTTAGAAATTAAAATCCCATTTTAAGCGGTTTTTCGTAATTTTTCAGTACTTTTTCCCGTGGCATTAAATAACTATTGAGAAAATCGAAAAATGACCTCTCTAAAGTACCATCTTGGTCCAATTTGCTAAAAGATAAGGTACTATATGTTGAAATCAAAGCACTCCTTCTGGTAGAAATTTTGTATACAGGATATAAAAAAAAAAAAAATAAACACCATTGTAAAACCACTAGCTTCCTTGCTCCGCTCAGAATCTAAAAATAATGAAAATAAAAAATATTTTTCATGGCTATAAATATCGAAACTTTTTTTTTGGTAAAGGTAGAACAATTTGTGGGGAATCTTCTATTAGAAGTTGAAAATCAAAGCATTATTTAGACCAGGGGTCTCCAAACTACGGCCCGTATAGGACGCATAGGTAAATATAGATAAAAAAAATTATTTCAAAAATGTATTTATATTATATTATATTTATACCTATTTATTTTTATTTAAGTTTATTGTAAAGTAAACAGTATTCACTATACAAAAATATAAAGTAATCATATTATTTATATAGGTACCTATATTATCATAAAGTTAAAAATTATTTGTGTTAATAAACTTTTGGCCCGCTAAGAGCATTTGATTTTTTTTGTGGAACTTGAATAAAAAAGTTTGGAGACCCCTGATTTAGACTATACTTATTGTTCACTGACATCGAAAAAAAAAATTTTTTTTAACACATCGGTGTAAATTAATATTTAATCGCACTGTTGAGAATCTATAATATAATATGTTGGAGAATTTTGGATGGAATAATTAAATGTTAAATTAAGAGTGATGGTGATAGGGGATAGATGACTGCAGTAAGTAAGTAAGTTAGGTCCACTCGAACTGTGATTATCCCGTTCTTTTTTTCTCCTGGCCCGTCACTGTGAGCTACCTAGATCGTATTTTGTGTAATACACTAATACATTAATTTTTAATAGAAAGATTCACAGCCACACCATAATTTGAAATTAGTCCATACAATACAGGTAATAAATATACTAAATTAATATAAGCACGAAAAGACCATAATATGTGTTCTTTATTAGCAAACGGATATTAATTAGCCATTGATAATAATATTAGGCTGATTCTAGCATTACGTAGGTAATGCCGGAATATAAAACGGTTCTCTTGACATTGTGTGTTTTAATTTTTTTATTCATGTACGAATAATAAAATAATATAATGTGTTAGAACTTACAGTCTAGTTGAAAATTTACTTAGGTAGGTTTACATTTATTTATTTGTTGATAAGAAAATTAAAAACAGATTGTTTCAATGCAGTTTGTTAAATATAAGACTTAAGAAATTCAATGAGTATAATATACAGTTAATGCACCGACCTAATCTATTATACGTTAAATGCTGCCTAAATACCTTTAGGTATTCTAAACGGTTTTAAAACTTATTTCAAGACTCATATTAATTAATAATAATTGACAACTGTAGACCAACAATGATTAGGTATTAGGTACCTCTCGGAAAAGATTATTTAGTTTAAATGTATAATATTGAAATATTTTACAAAGCTCTTTTTTTTGTTTTTATTTTTTTTTTACCGGCACATTGCTTAATCAGAATGTTAGGAATTCAGCATTAGGCTTATCAACATTTCCAATTTATCATTCTGATAAAAAATATACATACAAGTTCTTATATAATAGAGGGGGTTGTACCATTATAGTTATTAAGTATAATTGTAATTCTTCATTTATAAATATTTCAGCTATTTCGCTGGAACAAATTTGTTATTCAATCTGTTTTAAAAACAAATAATTATTTTGAGTAGGAATCATTATACCTACTCCACCCAGCCAAGAAATTAAATATTGATTAAATATATTTATATTTTGCTCAATCGTCGAGAACTAATAGTAAGTACCTAATCAATCGTTAGATTTATTAGATCAATTTTAATTTATACAATTATAATTACTAAGAGGAATGATAATAATATTGAATATTTTTTGAGAACCATAATAATTCTTGTTAATGCGACATTTTGTTTATTTATGATTTATGAATAATAATTATTTACTAATAAATAGTATAATGTATCACAATTAATTATTTGATTATTATTTCTATTTAAAATGGTGAATTATATTATGCAACAAAAAATAATCCTATTTTTTATAGTTTGAACTAAATTAAACATTACATGGTATTTGTGGGTAATGTGTAAACAGTATTTTAGAACTATTGTAGGTATACTCGGTGTGGGTCAGGCTAATGTTAGGGCCCCCTGACACAAAAATTTTCTATAGGCCTCTTAAAAAAACCTTTTACCTAGGTAATTTTATTTTTTTTTGTAGGTACCTACAATTATTAATATCATAACTTACAATCACTAGAGTCCAATCTCATGAACATGGTATTAATTATTAGTTAGATTTATTTTGTGTTAAATATATATAAGTTAATATAAATCAAATAATGTATAGGTACGTCCTGAAGAAAATATAATTTCACAGTTTGACAAACGACAATTGTTTTAGTAAAAATGAATACTTTTTCATGATTAAATAGATACAATTATACAAAATTAAAAAATATATAATAATGTATCTACTCTATGTTAATTAATTGGAAATTTGGAAAGTCAGTAACTTTAATTCGATATATAGGTAATTCAGATATCCTAGTGCAGTTTTTTTTTTAATGTATTCTTTAACTGAAGGACTGAAATTTTTTATAGACCTTATAGTAGGTAAATGCTAAAAACAATTTTCAAAATTCTTAAACATTTTTTTTTTGGCTTTATTAAAACTCGAAAATGGCCATTTTGTAGTTATCTATTTATAATATGAAGAAAAAAAAACAATTTAAAAATCGATTGTAGTTTGGTGGGCCTGACATTGGGTTCACCGATTACAGTAGTACAGTTACGACAATAAGCAGTCTTTTAACAAGTTTTTACTTATTGAATGAATACAACATACAGTTTTAATTTCATTAGATACCAAACCACAATATTTTACTAAGAATTTCAAATGTATAAAAATTAAATTTAAGCAGGAGTACATTAGTTTATACATTTAAATGTTTAGAAAAATATTCTCCTTCGGAATATCAAATCAAAAATCTATAATGTTATTCAAAATACAAGAAAGTAAAAAAAAAAATGTGGAATAAACTTATTTTTTTCAACAATTTTGTTTTGTATTAGGAACACAAAATAACGTTAAAAAAAGGTGCTCTGCTGTACAGTAGGTTCAAGTAGGTCACTGTATAATGGATAGTATTAAATTTGAATTAAATTTTATAATACCATTATGTAAGAAAAACGATTCTGAGCGGAGACGGTATGTCAGTCTAGGTATAAGAAATATTATATACTTATCTATCGTATTAAAAATAAATTTACCTAAAATAGGTACCTATAATAAATTCCAAATTAATCATATCACAATATCCATTAGGTACTTATAACGCGTTATACGTCAACAACAAACCCTGATACTATCAAAGTCTATACTTCATAGATATATAATAGTGTACTTTAGAAGTTTCAAGTACCCACGAATAATATTACACAATCACAAAAAAATAACTAAAATAGTTATTCTAGGTTTTTTTTAATGTAATTTTGTCCAAAATTGAACTTAAAATGACTATAACAAACCATTATAGTATCATAGATATATAGTAGTATACTTTAGAAGTTTCAAGTACCCACGAATAATATTACACAATCACAAAAAAATAACGAAAATAGTTATTCTAGGTTTTTTTCTAAGTAATTTTATCCAAAGTTGAACTTAAAATGACTATAACAAACCGTGATACTATCATAGATATATAGTCGTATACTTTAGAAGTTTCAAGTACCCACGAATAATATTTAGCAATCACAACAAAATAACTAAAATAGTAATTCTAGGTTTTTTTTATGTAACTTTGTCCAAAGTTGAACTTAAAATGACTATAAAAATAAATTGTGGTTATGTATTTTTTAGATTTTTTGGTAACAGAATTAACTATTTACGTGGAATCTTGTTTTAAATTTTCAATCCTTAGAAATAAAAGTTGAACATTTTATACATTTTTAACTACAAAATAATTATTAAATTTTAAATTTGATAAATGTTGTCAAAATTTGATCTTTAAATGCTTATAAAAAAAAATTGTGCACATGTATTTTTAATATTTTTCAACTGATATTGTAACTATATATTAGGAGCCTTGTATTAAATTTTTACACTTTTTGGCCCAACAGATAAAGCTTTATTGATATTTTTAGGAAAAAAACTAAAAAAATTGAAAACTGACAGCTCAAAAAAAGTCAAAATATTTTCAAAATTGTATGGTGTATAGGAAATGCTAATATAAATATTCAGTGAAATTTTCATGTACAGTTATTCGCTTTTGAATTACAACAAAATAAAGAAATCGCTACATGAGAAATCGAGTGAATATCCTATGTTGTAAAAATTTGAATTTCAAACGCTTATAAAAATTTAATTTGACTTTCTTATTTACATTTTTTTTTTGATAAAGGTAAATAATCTTATAAGGAATCTTGTATTACATTTTAAACCCTTAGATTTAAAAAGAAAAGTTTTATGAATTCTTAACTCAAAATAATTTGCTAATTTTCGTGATTTTTCCATATTTTGTCAATTTATGAACTTTAAATGCTTACAAAAATAATAATATTTATAATATAATATTATAATATTAATAATAATATTATTATTTACCTACTTAATTGTACTTAATAAGAAATAAGTAATAACTTAAATGCGGTGAAGAAACAAATGTTTATATAACTAATTATAGGTACCAATTTATTTTTGCTTAACTAGCTAATAGGTATATACAATTTGTATGTAAAAATATTTTAAAACCAAGTAATACATTTACAAGTATATTATATTTCGTAATTATTTATTTTAAAATAGGACGTTTGTTTGTCATATTGTATTATTATATATATTTACTGTTCATTGCAATATATCCTTTCGAAAAAACATTTTAACGTACAAGAATTTACTTACAATTAAACTATCGTGTTATGTTTCAAAAAACTTAATCAACTTCAAAATTAAAATTTTATAATTTTGTTTATAATATTGTGTAATGACTATTGACAAGTATAATCTTTAATGATAATATTGCATTTAACCTTCAAAGTTCTTAATAGTTTATAACTGGAAATAATTGCTATAACTAAATATATTTAATTATTTTGGTTACATCAGTATTTTTTATCAACTATTATTTTTTCACTAATATATATTTTAAAAAATTAATATTAGGTATGAGTAGACCATATCAATTTTCATTTAGTATATTTAAAATATTAGACAATAAAGTAAAGCTGGAAAAATTTAATACAGAAATAGAAATTATTAGAAAATGAATTATGTTTTCATTTGTTTTTAAATTTTAATCATATAGGTACATTATACGGGTTTATCTGTAACCATAATTATTACTACAATGTTAGTCTACGCCTAAATGTAATTATTCCAATTTAATTTTTAAATGTTTGTTTTATTTATTCTATATGTACTATTGTATTAATTACATATTTGATTTATTTATTCTATTGTACATTTATACGTTAAAACTATGATGTCACTTTAACATTATTAAAATTAATAAGTAGATGCATTTATTGATGTATAGAGGCCAATATTTCAGTGGGCTGCAAATTTATAAGTTTACTAGAAAGAATAAAATCTATTTGCATCATTGATCATTATTATCATCCAATCGTTGTGCACAAAGGCAATTTGTAATAATAAATTGTATTTTAAGAACCACTTTAAATGCATTAATTCATAAAGTTTGATATCGTTTTATGTGAACATTTCAAATTAAGATATGTATACAAATTACAAAATAAACTCTTACTTTATAACATATATTTACTGTAGTTGTTTAATTATAAATTATATACATGTGTTCTATCGACTATCGACCAACTGCAAACCACATAATACATAACACGAAAACAAAAATATTTAGTTTTATTTCAATGTTAAACAATATTTTTTAAGTGCCACCAGTGCCGGACTTTCCTGTTCTAATACTATCGATTATTTTCTATCTACAAATTTTGAATCGTGTCCAATTTCTTCTTACAGTGGCCTGAATACATTTCCATAACAATTTTTGTTTATAATTTATAAATTATGATTGTATTAGGTTACATCTATGGATCTATAATAATTTTAATATTTAATTTTAGAACACACTGGTATTATAGTACCTAGTGATTTATAAAGTATATGATATAATACATACTATGACAAATAATATATTATATCTTGTTATAATAAAATGATTTTGTCGATTTTGAATGCATCTATAATTTCTACAGAATCAATTATTAGGTAAAAACAAGGTTTTCAAATTTTCCTCCTTAAATACTAGAATCTAAATATTTTTGAAACCAAAAAAACGAATAAAACTCGTTGATATTGATTTCGTTTAAGAAACCCGAAATTCAAAACAATTCTAAAAAGTACTTAATTCATTTTTACATAACATTTTAACACTTTTATGGTTACACGAGTCCATTATTTTATTTATATGTATTTATCTAAACTACTAGCAAGTAGCAAGAACCTGTATATTCCTTCTCCACAAAGCATAACCGGTTGTTGACCCATGCAGTTAAATACAATGTTTGAGTCTTTGGTAAATAATTCTGCATTCACATATAACTTTTGTAATGATGTAAGTTGTAAACATAAAAAAATAGTACTTTGACAAAAAATAATAAATACTTCTCATATACAAATTTATTTCAATTAAATAGAATTAGTATTTTTCTTAGGCGTTATTTTTTATAATTTATATTTACTTGTTCTGTAATTTCGTTGATACATTTTTAACACAATTGTATTATGACTTACATTGGACCATAATACAGTAATAAAATGCTCACAAATAGAACCAATTTATCAAATTGGTGCAATGGTATAATACTACTGCTATTGTACAATTTGTACTGTGTTATGTTATTATGTTATTGAAAAAAAACTTATAAGTAAAGTTAAAAAAAAGATAACAACATTTTACACAGAAATCATTTTCACCTCAAACTGTTGCATATTATGTAGGTATGTGATATTATTTATAGGAAATAATAATTAATAGAATATGTGTGATATGCAGATAGTCGATGGAACAACATTATGAGTAGGTAAAACCAATATTACGTATCATACTATTATAAATTATTGTACGTTCATAAACAGAGTATATACAGAGTAATTCTTGTACTTGTGTTTACCAAAACCTCTCTATACAACTCGTATCTTGAAAACTGAAAAGTATTAAAACCTTTAGAAATATTATTTTTACATAGTTTGAAGTTTGAACTGTTTGAATTCATTATAAAATAAAAATTGTATTGAAAAAAATAAATATATTTTCATAATTTTTATTAGTATCAAGTAGTTTAATTTTTCTGAGAATTTCATAAAGTACTTAGTAATATATTGACCTACTACTCCACTCACTAGCCAGTTAACTCTTAAACTACCTTAATAGGCCCGATATCACGGTTTATAAAATTTTCCGCGATTCTAAATTGAAAATTATATTTTATATTTTAGTTTTCATCTTAATTGTAATACTTTTCCATTAATTTATTGCTTAATACCTATTTAGGGAGGGGGTTGATATGGTGTAAATTACTTGAAAGGAACAATTCTCAGGCCTTATAGAATTATCGGATTTTGATAAAAAATTTTTTCTAATCTAAAATAAGAAGACTTCCTACAGACCGAATTGAAATCCAATTTTTTATTTTATTTCAAATAATGGTATAAAGTAATTTGTAAAAACAAGTTTAAAATGTTCTTATTTCTAAAGACATTATGAAACTTGAGATTAAAATATTGAAAAACGGAGTTCAATGTGGACTGTGAAATATTACTCTCAATTAGTTTAAAAAAAATGATCAAATATTGGTTGATTCTACAAGACAGAGTCTTTATTCTCGTAAAGTATATTTTTGTTGACAAAATGATGTATTTATTTGGCACTGAGTGCCTTAATACATTTCAAGAAAATAAATGTTTACCATTATAAAAATCACCCAGTATAATTGTTTTGTCGACTACATGTGCCTGTATATATTCAATATTGCCATGCAAAAAATATTTTTTATATCAAATATTTATTTAAAAAAATAATTAATACTAATGATGTGGCTACATAATTATAGTGATATTAAAATTATAAATTGGTTGACATTTGTCAATGTATTCATGCTTTATCATCGGAATGATTATAAATGTGTATAATATTTAATTAAATACTAATGAAGATAGTCTTCAGTTGTGCTTGAAATAAACTATAGTGTAGTTCTTATTTCAGTATGTGTATATATATATATAATATATATATATATATACTAGTTTAAAAATTTGACATTAAAAATGTAATTAAGTAATTTATTCAAAACACTTTTATTAGCATTGTTTTTAAATTCTCCAGAACAGGAGAATTTAAAAGCTTACAAAATTTAAAATAAAAAAGAAACGAAGCTAATTTAACCCTGGATTACAACTTACTAAAAAGGTTAGTGTTTTTGTTCATTGGCTAAAAGTTTTGTACCTTCTCATCGTTTCTAAGTAAATAAAAAACAAACCTATAAATTATAATTTCTTAAACTACCTCTAAGTTTAGTAATGTAATCATTATAAACATTAAACACATATTTGTGGTGTCTACTTAAAGTTTGAAATTAACTTGAAATATTAACGAAAAATAATCCATAGGTAGATAATACTATATATCCAACGAAAATAAAAACGTTGATTTTCGCATAGGTACTCACCAACGATTTGAGTATAAAATTAGAGAAAAATCACCTTAATTTAAATAGGTTTACTTACTCTATGATAGTATTTTATTATTAATTTGCTATAGGTACTATGTAATTATGCCTATACCTAATTTTGAATCAAAGTATTAAAAATTAAAATATACATATTAAAAAAAAATATTGGGGTAAATATAGTATTATGTACCTATTTGTACGCCAGTATTTTATTTTAATCTCTTTCTATTTTAGATTCTGAGCGGAGCGATGAATGTATTGGTTTTACAATGATGTGTGTTGTTTTTTTTTTTTTTTGGTGTCTGTCATCACGTTTTGGGACAGTAAAAGTACTTAGATTTTCTTCAATAGTACCTTTTCTGATAGGAAAGTGAATATAGTTGGTACTTTGGGGGGTCAAAAGTATAAATTTCCCAGTAGTTTTCACAAGCGCCGGGAAAAACAACATAAAAATTAAGGAAAAACGGGAATTTTTACGCAAAATTGGTTTTCCAAAATATCGATTTTGGTTTTTGGTGTAACTCTAAAACAAATGAACGTATATACATGAAATTTTCACTGATTGTTTATATTTGCATTTTCTATACACGATAACATTTTCAAAATATTTTGATTTATTTTGAACTGTTTAGGGACATTTTCATTTTTCATTTTTTTTTAGTTTTTTTTCTAAAAATACCAATTAAATTTTATTTGTTGGTTGCGAAAGCTTGAAAATTTAATAGAAGGCTCCTAATATATTGTTTCAAACGCAGATGAAAAATATTAAAAATCCTTAGTCACAATTTTTTTTATAAGCATTTAAAGTTCAAAAATTGTAAAAATATGGAAAAATCACGAAAATTAGCGAATTATTTTGAGTTAAGAATTCGTAAAATTTTTTTCTTTTTAAATCTAAGATTTGAAAATGTAATACAAGATTACTCATAAGTTTGTCTACCTTTATCAATAAAAAAATCTCTACCGGAAAGTCAAAATAAATTGTTATGAGCGTTTAAACTTTAAAGTTCATAATTTTACAATATTGGATATTCACTCGATTTCTCATATAGCGATTTCCTTATTTTGTTGTAATTCAAAAACGAATAACTGTAGATACATGAAAATTTCACTGAATGTTTATATTAGAATTTCCTATACACCATACAATTTTGAAAATATTTTGACTCTTTTTGAGCTGTTTATGGACATTTACAGCTTTCAATTTTTTTTAGTTTTTTTTTCTATAAATATCAATAAAGTTTTATCTGTTGGGCCAAAAAGTGTAAAAATTTAGTACAAGGCTCCTGATATATTGTTACAATATCAGTTGAAAAATATTAAAAATACATAGGCACAGTTTTTTTTTATAAGCATTTAAAGATCAAATTTTGACAAAATTTATCAAAATCTCGAAAATTATCAATCATTGTAATTAATAAATTATAAAATGTTCAGTTTTTATAGCTAAGGATTGCAAATTCAACACAAAGGTTCTCGTAAATAGTTCATACTGTAACCAAAAAATCTAAAAAATATATGAACACAGTTAATTTTTACAGACATTTTAAATTGAAATTTGGACGAAATTACATATTAAAAAACCTAGAATAACTATTTTAGTTATTTTGTTGTGATTGAATAATATTATTCGTGGGTACTTGAAACTTCTAAAGTGTACTATTATATATCTATGATAGTATTACGGTTTTTGTTGATGTATAACGCGTTACCAGTACCTAATGGATATTGTGATATGATTAATTTGGAATTTATTATAGGTCAATTTTTTGTTTAATACCATATATATGTATATAATATGTCTTATACATAGACTGACATACCGTCTCCGCTCAGAATCGTTTTTCTTATACAATGATATTATATCGTTGAATTCAAATTTAATATCATCCATTATACAGTGACCCACTTGTAACCTACTGTACAGCAGAGCGACACTCACTTGCCCACCTTTTTTATTAATGATAAGTGGTCTTACTCCAATTTTATCTATAATGATCCACTGTGTGCGTACCTATGTTATAATACGGATTCTTCTCTTGTGTAGGTATTATATTCCATGTTTGGACGTAATACAGAGTTATGTCTTAAATGGCTCAATCCTAATATTAATAAAGGAAAATATTTATGTTGTTTACTGAAAATGTATAGCATAATATTATAGTGACACATTTAATTTAACTAATAATTATTTTGTTGTTGAGAATATGATTTATAAAATAATAATTTGAGACCCGAAGTATCAATAAACTGAAGTGCCAAATAGTGGATGTATAGCTTAATAGTATATATTAATAGATGAGATATTTAAAATTTAAGTAATGAAAAATAATAATAGATAAATATACTATATGAATATTATTTAATTAAATAATTATCAATTCTTGGTATTGGTTAATTTTTAATTCAAAACATAATGCTAGATATAAAATAGTGCAGGTACTCGTGTACGAACTACAAAGCCACCTCTGTTCACACATCTCTCCCAACAATTATTCCCTGTAGACCATGTATGACGAACCTTTTTGTATCGTCGTGTCAAATGAAAAATATTATGATGGACTGTTTTTGGCTGGAGTATAAATTATATTTTTTTTTAAACTATTATTTGATAACCACCTTGTTTTATTAGTTTTACTTATATAGTTATATCAGTTATCAGTATAGTGATAGTAAAAGAAATACATTGCCCTTGTTTATTATTTTTATTTCATTACAATATGTTAATTTTGATTTCGTCTGTCCTTCTCTCAGTTCGAAATCATTTCTGATACCGTTGTTTATATTATGCAAATTTTGATATTAAATTATGTATATTATTATATGCGCAAACTTATAGTCATACAATTTTAATTAACGATGACAAATATTAAGATAAATCACTTAATCAAACTATTTAAGTAGGTAATTGATTATTAGGTATGTCTTTTATGTTTGTACGGGACTTTTCAAATGTAAACTCATAATAATGTATACAGTAACTATATGCATACCTATAATAAATAAATTGTCTATAATTTAACAATAATGAGTTTAAATAATATATTTTAAGAAATGGCATTGAAATATGTCTTAAAAATCATGTTAATAATTATTGACGCCAGTACGTATACAGCTGCAGAAAGCCTTCATATAATCTACAAACAATTATTTGTACAGCAATATTTTATGGAGAATTATTAAATAATATTTATAGTATGATACCCTTCGACATCCCATGTAAGATATCATAATACATCTTAACTAGTATACGCTACTACGAAAATAATTGGTGCGTCACTTAAAAAAAACATATTCACATCTAGTTTCATTTTAATTAATACATGATATTATGTTAGTTGTTGAGCTGTCAAGTTAAAATATTTAACTAGGTATCATTTTTCGTTAGATAAAAATATTCAGTTGAATTCCGTTATAGGTATAGTAATTTAATTTACATTTAATTAACTACCGATTCAAAGGTGAGTTACAACTTACAACTGAAGACAACATAGATCAACAATTGTTATTCATACCTTTTATTAAACAATATAAAAATAAAAATAATAATATTAACATATTATGTTAATTTATTTCAACTCAATATTAATAAGTTAAGAGTTATTACTTATTTTATCCATTTGTCGATGTTTGATGTTAGATATTATCGTAATTTGTTGATGCTGGAAAATCGAACACGTTTTTTCTATTCGCTGTACTTAATAAAACAACTGCTTTTAATTGAATTTAAATTTGATGTTAATATAAAAAATTTTAAAACACATTGTTAAATTTTTTTTTGTCATGTGTTCTTGGGTAGAATATTGTGTTTTAAAGTCGAGTAAATCAACCTAAAAAATCTCCCAGATTTCAGACAAATCGTTGACAAAATATTCATGTACATAATGTTCATTTATAATCTACTTTATAAATTAGTATGATAGTTTGTTCAGTGTTCACTACGTGTATTACACCCGGGAAGTGGGAATTATACATTTAATTATAAAGTAGGTAATAAAATAGTGTCACTGTATCATATTATTCTCTAACTATCAATATTGTTTAGATACTTAATAGTTAATATAGCTTCATAGTATGTTTTGTGATGTGGTACATTAATGAATGTTTTAGTCGGACAAATTTAAATTTAAAACTTTATTTAAAGTGGTCCATACATAATAATAAATTATTTTCTGATATAGGTAGTTTTAAAAATAAAACTTATATTATAACAAATATATGTCTTTTTTTTAATTAGCAAACAGTTTAAAGTTTATTACAGTAATCTTGTTGATTTTAATTTACATAAACTTAACCAATAAGGTCAAACATTATAATATACCTATTATATTAGTTCAATAGATAGTTCAATACTCGAACAAACAAGGTATGTTTAGTAAAATATGTACCTAATATTGTATGGGCAACCTATATGTAATTTTTTTTAATAGAAATAAGTAAATACGCTCTTGTAGTTATAACTTTTTATTGGCATTTAACGTAATGATACACGAACAGCAGCGAAGTATATAGAAATTATTTTATGGGGTGGGCTATTGTCGATAGAAACTAGCAAGTGATCTATTACTTAGAAGCTACTTTCTACTATATATTTAACAGTTTCTATAAACATATTCGTATTTGTTATTATTCAACAGGCTATGAAATATTATAACTTATAATAGTACCTAATAAAATATATTGTTGTTCTATTTAAAAAAACTGTAATTTCGGGGTGTGGGGCTGCAGCCCACTAGGCCCACTCCCTATATATCTAAGCCACTGACGAACAGTCGTCTACCCCAAACACTATTATAAACAATATGTAATTAACTTTTTAAATGTGTACACTATATACAATTTATTAATATACTTAAGATTTACTTAAAATTTAAATACGTAGAAAACTTTTTAAAAAATACAAAAATTAGCAAAAGTTAACAAAACTAATTAAAATAAGGATGATTTCTTATTCAGCATTATTTCAATCTTATAATACCTAACAGAATATTTAATCTTATTCTAAAACTTCAATATACTTTCAGTTTCCAATTAGGTATAAGTAGGTAATCTTTTGGTTAACTTCCCTTCAGAAATACTTAGGTATATACCTACCTACTATTTGGGACTATTTAATTATGTTTAGGTACTATTGATGGTTTGTATTTTGTGTATAATCTTAACTACATAGGTACTTGCTAGTACCTAGTAACAAAAATATTGTATTGAAAAAAATACAGTATTTATTACATGATGTTTATAATTTTAAATAAAAACAATGTATGAAATCTTTAAATCTAGTTATAAAATATTTAGATATAATATACATTCTTAAATTAAAAAAAAAAAAAAACTGAAAATTACAAACTATAATCTTTTTTATTTTATTTTTAAATTTGAGTTTTTATATTTAGTATATACCTAATATATTTTACAGGTATGCATGTTTTGTATAGATTATGTTTTACTCATTGTTTAGTTTTTTAAGTATCTTATTGCCAGTTGGAAAATACATTGAGCATAATATATGAATTCCCCTAAGTGATTCTCCCATAAGTGCAGACCCTACAACACATGGTACTTTTACAATATTATAGTAAATTATATTATCTTAAGCATTATATATTATATATACTGTGTACCTACTATGTAGTATTACCTATGTCCGTAAGCTGTATGAAATTTCTTGAATGATTTTTGTACAGCATATTATATTGTATATATGTTCACCAATACTATCTATAAACTAAATACATATAATATTATAATATAATATAATTGATAAAAAATCAAACACGAATAATAACTTGTATTCCGGTTCGTGTTGATAGCTTTTGTAATTAGTACCTATTAGTTGAAAGAAATAAGAATTGTTTAAGATGAATCCATGTTGTTATGATGTTCTTCTTTCTCAAGGGTAGTAAAGCAAGCACACGTTATTCGAGTGCAAATGTAAACCAATATTAATAGGTACTTCTTACTTATAATGGTTGATGACTTGGTGAGTCGTGAGTGGCAAGTCTGTACAATTATCGTTTAGTATAGTAAAAATAAGACATGATTTACACCCGAAAATATTGTTCTTAATATATATTTTAATGAAATATTTATATGCTCCAAGTTCTAATATTACTCTTCATAGTTTTTTATTTTATTGGTTGTGATGATCAGCGTGTGCCATGTACCTACGAATTATTGATGTTATGTTAAACTCGTACGACACAAATGCACATTACACATGCATGTATTTGTACCTATTTGTATACACGTCTCGCAGCCTTGTATCATACAAAATCTTGTATGATGTTCTTTATCATCATAAAACTAAATTATTTATTTATTAAATTTAAGGAAGTGGCCAAATCAATTACCTAACGATGACAAGTGGAGATGATGGAATAATAAAAGGGTAAGTACCTAATACCTATTGACTATAAGTAGGTAAGTACCTATAGTTACTATTATTTATCATACAATGTGATATAGTTTATACTGCTCCATTTGTCATCCCCTTTCGTACCTCCAATTATAGTCGCAATCGCCCCATGGACAGGCTAATGCGTCTGGCAAATGAGTCTACCACCTTTTCGTAGGTTAGTTCTAGTTACCAACACTGCTACAATCCTAATTATACTTTATTCTGTGAATTATTTCTAAACAAATTGTCTAAAAAAAAAAAAATGTAATAATAGTGTTTCAAAAATTACTTTACCTTTGTTAAAATTGCCCTAACAGGCGTTAATTAATAATAAATAAATAAATAATTATAGTATAAATGATAGAAAGTATATTTTTTCAACAATTAACATATTTATATCAAATTACAAATAATATAGACGGTACCTATAGTATTGTGTTCAGTCTTCATTAACTTCACTTTATTAATAGGTATATAATAAATTATGCAACAAAAATCTTGACATTTTCAATCCTTAGATAAAGTCAATAATTCCATGTGTTAATAACAACAAAATAATTTCAAAATGTTGTCAAAATATAAGCTTTAAAGCTTGTACAGTAGCTATGTTAATTAATTGGAAAATCAGTATCTCTAATTCAAAATATAATTCAGATGTTCTTTTGCAGTTTATTTTTAATTTAATATAGTATGACCAATAGTTTTAAACCACGGAAAAAATTTTCAAAAAACACTCTAGATTTATTTTTGATTTATTAAAAAAACTTTTTAAAAATGTGATAATAGTTATTTTGTAGTTATTTATTTATAATATGGAGTAAAAGATATTTCGAATGAATTATGGTAAACTAATGTACTCAAAAATACAGCATATTATTGCTGTACAATTACCTATATGGTTTTCAGTTTTTCACACTTTAATAACTATAAATACTAATCCACAACAGGTACCTAATAAAGAACACAGTAACACACTACTATAGTTGAAATTGTATGCGATATTTTTTATTTGTCTTTTAATATTGTTCAATCTATCCATCATGATTATTATACAATATATTATATTATAAATATTGTAAACTATGCATAAGTAAATTTTATCTTTGGAACAAAATGTACGTGTCACTGGGAATATCTCGCACATTTTTTAATTATAGCTCTAATTTTATTACAAAAATTATTGTCCTATAAAAATTAATTGTGCATAGGTAACAGTTTATTTTGGATATATTGAACAATATTATAAAACAAATAAAAATGATTACATACAGTTTCAACGAGAAGTGTGGTTTTTTATTACCTACTGTATTAGCAAATAGCATTATAGTTTTATGTTTGAAAAACTGAAAACCATATAATTTTACTGCAATATTATGCTGCATTTATGAAAATATAAGTTGCTTACATTCACTCAAAACATTTTTCTCCATATTATAAACAAATATATCTATATAACATGGCTACTTTTGGAGTCTTAAAAAAAACCATTAAAAGATAATAAGTGGTTTATTGAATTTTTTTTCAAACCATGGTAAAAGCGAGGCTATAATAGTCTATTATAATAGGTACTTAAATTTAAAAAAAACCTGCACTTGAAATTTGAATATAATATGCATTATATTTTAAACTAGGGCTACTGACTTTTCAATTAATTAACATACTGTATAAAGTATCTTCAGTCACATTATCATTTATCATTATTGCAAAATCAATACATTCGTCGCCCCGCTCAGAATGTAAAGTAGTTTCACAGAACAAAACATATGTTTTTTTTTAAAATAATATCAAATACGACAATATTACTTGAAAATATAGGCCGTCAACTATAAAATATACTTTAATATACGACATTAATTATTCTTCTGTACGTTCTTCGTAGAAAATTTGTCCACATACCTACTATTCTAACCCCGTCATCCATTCAAATTAAAGATATATTATAATACCTACCTATGTAAAACCGCAGTGTAGATAAAAATTGAACAAGTTAGGAAAGCTCACTCGAGAGCATACTAAATTCTCGGTTTCTAAATGTATTTTAATACCACACAATAAACTATAATTCCGTACACCTAACTATGTACACTGTCCAGTAATTATTACGGACAATAAATAATAAATATCTTAAATCTTAATATCAACAAACGTAACTATAAAAATTATGTACTGGTAACTAACGGATGGATTGATACAACGGGATATCAAGACGTGTTCTAAAATAAATATTAAAAAAATGTAGAAAATGTTTTTACATCGTAGTAAAAACATAAGAATCTTCACTTGGATATATTATTATAGTATCATACATGTATCTATGTGACTGTTTGTGTATGTTTATATGAGAATCCTAGACAACCGAAAATATAAAGATGATTCTAAAAACTATTGTTTTCATATTAGTAGGTAGGTATATGATTGCAATTTTTTTTATAAATATAAATATTAAATATGTATAACCGTCTGATATTAAACAGTGATAATCGATCTCTTGCATTATAACATTACTTGAAGTACCTACCTACGCGTTAGTTGTTAATATGTTAGTAGTTATAATATTATAAGTCCGTTAAAATAAAGAATTCCAATGAAATAATCTGAAAATTCGACGGTTGTTTACATGGATACTACGATAATTGAGTACAAATTTGATTTATTTGATTTTGAAATATTACATAAATGTATCATTATATTAGATACCCTAATTCAGGCTCTAGGTCAAAATCATGGGTATTACATGATAAAAAAAATTGTTCGTAGTTAGAAGTATATAGGTAACAGTTAAAACCTTAAAATTGCGTTCCATTATACTTTGTTTCACAGTAATAAATAATAGCCCAATAGGTACATCATGTTTAGGACATTAAAGAGGTAAATTTAGTTTTTTTTAAATATTATATTTACAATAACATTTACACGTTTAAAAATAAATAATTAAGTGATTATGAAAAAGCAACCAAATAATACCTAATTATTTGTATTCTTTATCATAAGATTAAGCTATTGGGAGAGAAAGAATAACAGCTTTTGGGGGAGGGGGCACCAAAAACATATTTCCCTGGTGTGGAGGCAGTTTTTAAAATCCACCCCTGAATTTACACGACACCACTGACATACATGAAAATCGTTTTATTCAGTAAGATCTGACAGATGAAACAATTTTGTTCTTATCAATAATATTCAAATTTTTTTATGTATAGTAATTTATAGTCACTATACTACCTGAATGTAGTGCACACAATACTGAAAATAAAAGCTTATAATTTAATTTGATTTTTTTTGGAAAAATTCAAAATAGCCTATTTTTAAATTTGATTTTAATGACAATTTAGATGGTAAAAACATATTTTATATAAATCAAGTAGTTTATTTTTTCAAATTTTTAAATATCAATATTTTTTTAAAAAAACTAATTTAGAACGTAAAAACTTTTTTTCTAAATATTATTTTCGAGAATTTCCTGTCATGAGTATATTCCTTAAATTATCCATATAGTTTTCACAATTTTTGTAATGCGTTTAAGTAGAGTCGTTTTTTTTTTTTTTTGTCACGTCTTCCCATTACACTCTGTATAATACGTATATTTTATATAATATTTTGCTCGTTATTTCAGCGGCCCGGCGACTTCTTCGTGGACATGCAAGATCCATCCTTTGTTCAACGCCGTCACGTCGGTCGCGTGCGTGGTGATGACGTGGGGCTTGATGTATTTCTTCTTCGGCATGACCCCTGGCTCTGACCTGGCCTCGGTCGTGTTGCTCATCTCGTGCTCGTGGGCATGTGGCAAGATCGCAGACATGATGTACCTGCCGCCACTACTCGGCATGCTGCTTGCCGGACTTGTCCTCCGCAATTCCGGTCACTACGACGTGGATCAAAACGTCTTCCAGCCGTATATCATTAATTTAAGGTCCGATTTTGTTGCAAGGCGACCTATAATAATATTATATTATATTATGCTATAATGTTCGATACATGCGTGCCTGCGCCAATACTTAACAGTGGCGTAATCAGGGAAACGCCATATGGAGAGGGGATCAACATTTTACCATAAGATAAAATTATATTACTAATAAAAAAAAATTGTTTAAGATAAATATAATTATACTCATTGGCGCAACTAGGGGGGGTGCTTTGGGTCCTTAGCACCCCTAAGTCAAAATTAGCACCCCCTGAAAAATCTTTAGGTGTTAGGTCTCATTGAATCCCAAAAAAAACTGGAGCTTAAGCAACCCCTAGTTCAAATGTCTAGTTGCGCCAATGATTATACTTTATTCAGAGTAAAAACAATTACTATTTATATAAGTAATATTATGGAACTATATTAAAAAATAATAGCGTCGTCTGTTGTAGTCGTCGTAATAATGTAGATTTATACCAGTCTTGGCTCTATAAAGCTTTGTATCCAGTAGATCTTTCCCCATCATGGCATCATGATTACGTCACTGACACTTACTCATATTGTTATGTGTGATGCAGCCATAAAAAGCCTCATCCCACTCGTAGCATTTTCTTTTTTAAAAATCAGATATAGGTAACTAATTTATATTAACTATTAAAAGATACGGTTTTTAGCGATGTATTATTTCAAAAAATATTAAATTATTTATTTACCTTTAAAAGAAATTTTATCATTATATGAAGGTACGTTGGTGAAACAAACTTATATTTTTCATTTCTTTATTTGAAGCAGAATACTAATTTAATGAAAATTATGATATACAATTGTCACTAAAAGCATCGACAATTTGAGCAATAATTTTTTTTTTTACAAGCATTTGCATTTTAATATTTAGAAAATATGAGTGAAGTAGTAATATATTGGACAGTTATATTTATAATACCTACTCCATGAAATGTGTGGTACTGTGGTATCTATGCAAGATTTTGAAATTTTTATGCATAAAATATATATTCTTCTTGGGTCTTTGAAATTTTGAAATCAAAAACAATCAACATACTCTAAAACTACTTAAAAACATTGAAAAATCCCCTATTCAAATATTAGATTTTTATTTTCAAGTGTAGTTCGAAATAATGTCACGTTATAGTATATAGTCTTTGTCGTCGTTATCCTAACTGGCCCGTCTCCGGTCGGGGTTGTATTGTTGCCATTGCAGGGAAGTGGCGCTCACTGTGTTGTTGGTGGCTTCCGGTCTCAGCCTTGACCCAGCCATGTTGAAAAAGCTCAGTCTCGTCGTCACACAACTGGCCATACTGCCGTGCATAACCGAAACGATTGCCGCAGCCGTGGTTACGCACTACCTACTTGGACTGCCGTGGATCTGGGGACTATTACTCGGGTAAAAACGCTCATTTATATAATATAATACTTATATGAGGCAGTAAGTCTTACTGGTATAATATTATTCGTATAATAATGCACAAGTAAATAAACACGCGATTGTTGGCTGCTGTTTTTAAATTTTATTTGTGATGTTAATTTTTGCCAACAAAAAATCCAACCAACTCAACTCTTCGGCCCACAGGTCCATTTTGAGTCCGGTGAGCTCGGCGGTTATCCTTCCAGCACTGTTGGACTTCAAACAAAAGGGTCTAGGCGAGGATAAAGGGATCATAACACTGGTGATGGCCGCATGCAGTTTCGACGACATATTTTGCATTTCCGCATTCGGAGTGTTTCTCAGTATCATATTTTCTGAGGGTATGACGTATATACATGCGTGCATTATTACTGCGTAGTGCAGGCTCGCTGGACAATCGTTGTTAATTTGGTGTTTGTTTGGTTTTTCCTTTCCATTCAGGTAGTTGGCAGACGAATGCCATGCGAGGACCCATCGAAGTAGCCATCGGAATCTGTGTAGGCATCGTTTGGGGTATAATCACCGGTTTCATCCCGCACAAATGCGAAGTACGTATTACAGACTTACCGTATGGCGTATACTATACATAATAACAACTGCACACAAGTTTGGATTTGAGTAATCCGGTATCCCCAATACTTGCATAAAATTAACCTTATGTCGTTAGGGATGCTACTATGCGAGATATGCTATAGTGGATATTGTAAAAAAAGTGTTCAAATTTTATTTTTGATGTCAAAATAGTATGTTCACAGAAAACTGAAAAATTATTTTTAATAAAATTCAGTTGTTTTTTTTATTAATTTTAATTTATTTCGTTTTTAGTTGTCATTACAATTATATTCAATTGTAAGAATTTTTAATGATTTTTTAACAACAAAAAATTATGGACGATTACTTTGTATAATTTTAAGTTGCCTCTTCTGAATCTGGGCTTGAATCAACAATACAGACCATTTTCAACGTGACAATGATACTATACATTTATTTTTATTTGAATACATTATAAAATATAAAATTAGCGTATATGATTCGTATAAGTAGGTACTATACAATGTTTTGTTTACAGACAAGTCTGACCCTGAAACGGACGTACATAATAACGGCCGGAGGAGTATTGCTCACGTTTGCGTCAAAAATGATCGACATACCGGGAGCCGGTCCTCTGGCGATCATGACGGCGGCGTTTGTCTCGGCAATCTGCTGGAAAAAAAACGATTGTTTTAGCGTGAGTGATGAGATAATTTAAACTGAAGGGGGTTCAGCATCGGGCAAAATTCCTAAATCAATCTGACATTCGACGGGGGGGGGGGGGGGGGGGGGGAGGCGCAAGATTGATTGAATGTACATTTTATAATGATAATAATAATAAAAATGTTTTATCGTCGTAGGATAACGTGGAAATGGCGACGAACAACGTGTGGGACTTTTTGGAGCCTATGCTGTTCGCCTCGATCGGCACGGAAATTGACTTGAGCAGCATAAGACCGACGTTAATCACGTCGGCGACCGTCCTGTTGATCATCACGTCATTGGTGAGTGCTCGGAAAAGTTTTTAATACATGCATTTACTGGGGTTACCGACAGTCAATGTTTCTTCAAGTTCGTGCGAATGTGTCGAGTAATAATTTTTTGTGTAGTGGACCGTGATGACGTAAATGCATGTCAGCGCAGCATTTATTTTCCTTCTTGAGCCCACGCACTACTCACTAGTGTAAAATCATTTTAGATTTTTGAGTAATCTTTGAGTAAAATTATTATAGTATAATATTTTCGAGAGTTTTACCTTTTTGTTTCAAAACCATTTAACATCCATTACAATTTACAAAAGGAAAATCCAAAACTCGTGACACTACTAGAACGACATTAATTAATATAATATTATAGGTATGCCGCATACTAACTCACATTTTTTCGATTAATCTGTTTAATGTTATATTAATCACTGTCGTCTACTATACGCGATTAATTTTTATCGATGCTTATTTCATATGGCCACAGGCCACTGAATACAAAAAAAAAAATCAATGGTTCAAATGTTTTTGATACCTAGTATCTAGTAGGGACTCGATGACTCGTTAATTCGTAGCAATATTGAAGACTATACCTATAATATTATATGAATTATTAATACATTATGTGTCTATATTTTCATTATTTTATAATTTTATAATATCTATAATATAATGGTTCTATGTTTAACACATTTAAATTTTAATAGTTACAACGGTTGATATTATTTTATTATTATTTTCATTTCTTTCAGGTAAGAGTGGCCACTTGTTTCTTCGTCTTAAAGGATACAAATTTCAATTTACGCGAGAAAATATTTGTTAATATTGCGTGGTTACCAAAAGCAACAGTTCAAGTAAGATATTATAGTTATACAACCTACCTACCTACATAGTTGTTTGAAATTCATCTACGACCAATGATTACGAAATAATAATAATATTAGGATTAACAAAAATATGCCCTAAATTATTAACTTTTTTAGATACTGTCCTCAGTTATTAACAATGCACTAAATTAATTTTTGAAAGATAATAATTCTCTATTAAGGCAATACTACTTTGACAAATAATAATTTTACGTATGATTTATTTTGAACAGGCAGCGATTGGGCCAATCGCATTGGATATGGCACGCAGTCGTGATGAACGCTTAATCCCATATGCATCTGATGTATTGGCTATCAGTGTGTTAGCAATATTGATCACTGCACCGATAGGAGCAATTGCCATGACACTACGAGGAGAATACTTGTTGAAGAAATATTGATTAATTATTATTTATACCGAACAGAGAATCTTGTTTAAACAATGAAATTAATAATTGATCAATATTAATTTGTTCTATTATTAATGCTAGTCAAATTTTCATTGTTGATACTTAAATACATAAAACTAGTTTCTTGGTTTTTTTTATTTTTTTAACCGGTTCTAGATTTCAATTTTTTGCATTTATTATAAATTATTATCTTTAAGGTTAATATTTTATACATATAATGCAAAACAATTAATTCACAAAATATTCCTTATGTCCTTTCATAAATATCCACTCTTCTTTAAAAACAATTTTTCTTTCATATCAATCAAAACCAGTTATAGTAGTGCAGTTAAGATTTAGGCTTATAAAAAGTTTTCATTAAAAGTTAAAATATAAACTAAGGATTTCTATTAAAACCATATAATATTTTTCATATTAATCAAATTATAAATATTTAAAAATAACAAAAAAAGTTTTTACCTCTATTTTTAATTATAAGAAAATATTGTGGTAGTAAATGAAAATAAAAGTTGTAAATATAGAAGTAATAACTAATAATACTTATATTAGTAGATTAACATAAATATACTACCTAACCAACCATATAACCATAGTAGGTATTTGAAAAACTCAAAATTGTTATTTGATGTATTACATCAGACACTTAAAAATATAAATACAATATAGTTGACTACCTATACTTATAAAATTATTGTCAGTCCTCAATTATTAAGCTTATTAATAACACTAGGATTTTAGTCTTTTCAAAGACATTAAAATATTTCTAATAAACATATTTTACTCAAATTAATTTTGATTTAGGTATAACATTTTTATACTTTCAAAATTCGACAAAGATCTGTTTAAGACTCATTGATCTCTTTCCGTCTATTGATATTTGTTTCCTTATTATATCAGATGCATTTAAATTTTAATCTTAATTTTATGCTTTATTTATTTATAATATTTAATACAATAATTTTTAGACAATAATTTGAAAAATAAAAATAGAAGTTCTCATATTTATGATTGAAAAGTTGATTTTAAGATTATAAAACACCTCAAATAAATTCCATTTTTTTTTATACAATAATAATAACAAAGTTATATCTAATTTATTTTAACAACATATATTTTATTTGTGTTATAAAAATGCTATATAACAGTGCTAAGTTTCAGGAAATTTAATTATAAAACAGTACACAGAGTGATACTATTGGATTTATCCTCTAACCATGTTTATTTATATTTAAGAATTTAATTATTTGTGCTTGTTACTCCGAGAGTGTAGAATGTATAATTATGATTGTAAATTAAATAAAAAAATACAAATATGTATAAATATATGAGTACATATTAATAATAACTTTATTTAAATGTTTTATGTTCGTTGTATAATTTGTATTTGTAATTAATATGTACACTAAGAGTTATTCCAATAACCTAAACTTATTTTTTTTTAAGAAGTAACAAACCTTTTTTTTAGCAATTAAAATCCATATTTAGCTTGTGTTTGCTTCCTGGTCATTCTATTCTCAGCCCACATGTTTTTAAGTTTCAACTCATTGGCTTTAGCCTGTAAACATTTATAAATTATATTAAATATTAATATTTAATTTAGAATGGGACAATGGGGGTAATATATACTTAAAGTAATATACACCATTTTTTTTTCATCATTACCTGTTGAGCTAAATATGTTATCTGGTGTTTGCGTTTTGATTGCCCACTTATATTAATATCACTACTGATATTTTTACTTTCAGCATATTCCTCTGTTATGTTCTTTTGTAACCACTGTTGAGACTCTTCCATCACTTGACGCATATCCACATTTATTACGTCAACTTGTTTTATTTGAGTCTTGCTAGGATCACTAAGTTGTTTTAACTGTAATAAAAAATAAAATAAAACGTAATATGTTTACAGAAATGCTTATTTAAATATTCATTTTTATAAGAATTTTATAATCATTAAACATACAGCATTTGAGTCAAGAATTAGTTTTGTTTCATCCTCTTCATAAAGGTCGGATTTGTTGGGTTCAGAACAATACACTGGTCCATAAACTCTGTCCTCTTCAATTATAGTTGTATTAGTTTGTATTTCAGGTAAATCAAACCCAGCAATAGGCTCTACATCAAGTACTTCATTTATTTTGTTCAATCCTAAGAAATCGCCATCTCCTTGATCATCATCATCGGCTTCATCTTCAACTTCAATTGGTTTAGTATCAAAACACTTAATTTCTAATGTTTTGGGTTTAGGATTTTCCTTAAGATTTTTAACATTCCTCATTGTCGCTCTAGGAACCATTGATATAGTAGTTGAAGCTTTGCTCGTTTTTTTATTTTTGGGATCAGGCAACATGGAGAATAAGCCGCATCCGCTCTGCGAAACCATAAAACAAATTTAAATAGAATTTGAAAATGAAATAGTGTAAGACTAATTCATAACAATATTATAGTGAACGTTGTAAAAATATTGAAACATACAATATTTTACTTCGATAATTTCAAATTTTGGTAAAGCAATGACTTTTTGCGAAGGTTTGCAACATTTTCACAATTTATTTTATTCAAAAGAATACCTATTAGAAACTAAATGTATTAGCATAAAAAATATGAAACAATATCTTTTTATTATTTTTAGAGGTTATCCTTACATAATTTAAAAACTGGAGTATGAATTGGATAATATTTAAATATTTATATGTAAAATATGTGTATTTTATCATAGATATAAAAAAATAAGATGTTACAATGAAAAATTAAATTAAAATTAAAATAGGTGCCGAGAATATGTTTATCAGGAATATATGATTTCAAAAATCAGAATTAATATGTAATTATTAAAACCATTACCAACAAAAATATGCATTATATGTATAATTGTTGAGATTTAAAGTTTTAGATATTACTGCTTGTAACCATGTAATACATAAGCAATTTTAACTTACATTTGAAGGTTTGATAATTTTACATTTTGGTTGATAATCGTCATCTTCATCATAAAACTACAAAAATTAAAGATTAATTATAATCATATCAACTAGTTTAGTGAAATTTTAAAACAAGAATAGGTACTTCATTTAATGAAGGAATTATTATTTTGACTTTTCCTCCGGTTTTAGGTTTAGGTAATGTGGGGAATAAAGGGATTTCTTTTTTCTCTTGAACGCTATTGACAATTGGAAGTTTTGTTTGTACCACTGGTTTTTCTTTGTCAACTGAATCATAATCATCTATTGTTTTTGAGTTTTCAATAGATTTGGGTTTAGGCAGCGTTAAAAATGGCTTACTACCAATTATTGTTTTTGTAGTTACTTTTACAACATTGGGTGATGGCACTATTACTTCACCATTATCTTCATCCGAATCGCAATCACTGTCTCCGTATGCCACAAGTGACATTATACTAGCAAATTAAAACCATATAAATATAATAAACCATACAATGTTTATTTTAAGACAAAACAAAAACTCAAATAGGTACTCACTTAATTTTACGTCCACTTTTATGTTTCGAAAAATTGTAGATAGATTTTAAGTTGTTGAGGTTTTAGGACTTGGTAGTTATTATGACGTAAGACGTAACCTAAATTCCAAGTACTATTTTCATTGATTAAATAGGTGTTGAATATTTGATATTTGATATTTTATTACCGTTACTTTAAATTTTAATCATAAAGCTTTTTAAATTCTGTGTTTTACTGATTTTCACTTTTTATTTTTCTTAAACTAAAAACTAAAAAGTGATTGTAAAAAAATAACATTGATAATTGATTCAGTGTCACCAATTATATTCTAACCTAAAGATAATAAATGTTCACTCTTATCTTTAATACTGTTATCATTTATCAAAAATTGATAAGCTCTTGATTTAAATTTTAAAACTCAAATAGAATAGGAATTAGGACCTTAGATCATATAACTAATATACCTATTAAACATATTAAGACATAAGTCTTTAGTTTAGTCTTAATTCTTAAGAGGACGTGATACCCGCATGTGTTGTCTCCGTCTTACAAGTGCTTAACATACCAAATTCTACCCAAAGCAGAACACGTGTAGCTCCGTTAGCTTAAAAATTAGAGTAAATTGACCTCTTATAAAATCTAAATGTAAGATTATTATCTAGACAATCTCATGAGCTTTGTATTATATTTTGATTTCAAAGCGAGCTATGAGTATTTTAAAATTGTAAATTGTTTGTACATTTTTAAGTACTTATAACTCGCTTAAAAATTTAAATATAATAAAAAGTTCATGAGGTTGTCTAGATAATAATCTTACCTTTAGATTTTATAACATTTGAATTCACTCTAATTTTTAAACTAACGGAGCTACACGTGTTCTGCTTTTGCTTAAAATTTGCTACGAATATGCACTTGTAAGACAGAGACAACACATGCGGGTATCACGTCCTCTTAAGGACTCATATTTTAAATTATTCCGATTTTTGTACCATTTAAGAAGTCGAAGTGTCCCACGGGACTTTGGCGATACAGACCAACTTATTTTTTTCAAATGATAACCACATTTTTTACAGAACCTAATTGTTAGGCTCAAGATTTTATTTTTAAAGTTTTTACGCATCTAAATCAACATTTTAACACGTATAGTTTCTTAGTTATTAAAAGCCAGAACCTAAGGATAGAAGGTAGGTATTACAAATCGTGTTACAAAAATAAAAAATATATATCATCTTGGATTTAGCGTTTATTATACTCGGACCATTTTTACAAATTATAAAATGTGAATGTTGATACATAAAAGTTAAAACTATTAATTAGGTACTAAAATACTCAAATCATCATAGATCCCATGAATACATCCCCTAATAGGATAATAATATAGTACATACAGTTAAATTAATAATAACTCATAAACTAGTACCTAGTTAATTAGTCTAATTTACAACATTTTTTCATGGTCGAACAATAATAAATCAGTAAAGTAATTTGAATATTTGTGTTGAATAAATAAATAAATAAATAAATAAATAAATGATCTAGTCACTTAAAAATAAATACATATTGTCATATTTTAATATTTATACATCAAAAAATTATTGTCTTCATAACATACCTACATTTAAAATAATCTTATACAATATTTAGATTTATTGGTTTAATAAATGTCATATCTTTTAAATTACCTATATTTACAAAATATATTCCATACCACCTACATTATACACTATAGTCACATACCACGATAACCTAAGATATACTTAACACTTATTAGTATTTGTACAATTAGTAATATCTACGTTTTCTTTGTCTCTTACAAATTTGTGCAAAATCCTATACAAACGAAGTCGCGTAAAGTCGACGTGTCGAGCCCTACCTCAAAATAAAATATAGGTACTAAATGTGTTTCAGTAATCAGTAGAGACGTGAAGTACCCAGAATTTTAATATTTGGAGGATGGGCTAATAATACTAGTTATGGGGGGGGGGGGGGTAGGTTTAACTATACAGAATTTCGAATAAGTTTGATATGCCGATGCAGTGGGTAAATTACATTTTAGACTTTTGTAGCAACTTTCATACAAATTGCAATAGTTATAATAAATGGTTACCCATGTATTTGGTTCTTACGTTCACAGTACACTAAAAGCATGTTTAAATTTTACTGAAATTTCGGCGAGTGCTGAAATTAGATATTCTTAAATCTTAATTACAATAATTCAAATCAATCTAAGTTTATCTTGTACAGTTGTACGTGTTATAATTAAGGTACCATATTGTTATAATATTACAACGATGAAAAACCATAATATTTAGTGAAATTAATAATAATTTGAAACATACCTAGGTACTCGACTTTACTTTAAATACGACCAGTCCATGTGTTTATATTTGACAAAAAAATGTAGTTTCTATTACTAATTTTAGTGTTTTCAAACATAATATTATAATGTTCCATTAACACAAAACCAGTCATTACCGTTACCTACTAGTTGTATAAAAAAAACACTAAATTGGTCTGAAGTCAATTGACCAAAAGTAATGCATATAATTATAGCATATGTTATAGTATATTATAATTTCTAACACTCGTATCAAAATTGAAAAACATTGGTACCTATACAATATTTTTGCATGACAATTCTATGTACAAAATGATTTGTTTATTTCTTCAGTTTAAATATGTTGTTTTGAATATGTATCGTTCATGTCGACCGGCATGGCAGTCGGTAGACAAACCTACCGGCTATACCTACTGGCTATTATTATAATAATAATAAATAATTAAAAAGTTGATCTAAAAATATACATCTTCAGCACGAGAAAGTAAGTGAAACATACCAATCGGGATATTAGTAGATACTAATCAGATTTAAAATACATTATGCTAACAACGCAGTTATAAGAAATCTTGTTTTAAATATACAGGTACTAAGTATGTACCTATAGGTGTGCAATAGTAGGTGCTTCCTTGTGATTAAAATTTCGCACCTACTCGATTTCAAGGTGGGAGTAAAATTTTAATACTAAATATTATACATAACACAGTGGGCGGTATTGTATACCCCAATATGTAGTCGGTGGACAATTTTTTTACAGTGTCGTTAGAAGATGTGCCGAATAATTAGTCGGCAGAATACGTTTCACTTCATTTAAATTTTAATGTGAGTTTTATACGACAATAAAGTATAGTGACATACCTACTGCAGTGATGCGCTTAAAAGAAAAAAGAAAACGAAAAATTAACGACGACGACTTTTAACTCCCCTCCTCCTCCTATCGATGTAGACTATCAAATTGGGTAGGTACATCTCTATTTTGCTAAGTTGTATTTTACGTCATGAACTCAAAATCATGAATGTCTTCTTGTACGGCTATGTGCCTGTAGATGTTGAGCATGGCTCCGAAGACGTCTTTGGGTTGTGACCCTCCGCCGCTGTCGTTGCCGGTAATGTAATTGAACATGCCCGACAGCAAGCCACCGAAAGCGGTCACCATGTCGGGTACGTTGAACGTGACCGGGAAAATGGGAACGGCTTCGACAAAGTTGCCGATCGCCGAGTAGAAAATTCTAGCCAATTCTGGTCCGTCTGTCCTGTTTGAAAACATTAAAAAAAAAATTAAATAATAATAATAAACAAGTGTAATTTTTTTTTGAACATAAATACTTTCAGCCAAAATAATTATTTTACACAAAAATTGACGAGTAGGAGATACCTCCATAAAATAATTAGTTTTGAACTAATGTTTTTATATTTATATTAATTTTTAACAGTTAGATGATGAGCGGAGTCATAGTAACAGTGCACACTGCAAGCCTGGGCAAGTTAATGAAAATTTTTAACTGAGTTAAGTTAAGTTAATGGAAAACATTTTAAAAAGTTTAAAGTTAACAGTTAACCTAATTTTTTTTTTAACTCAGTTAAGTTAAAAGTTATATGAACATTTTCAATTAACTTATTAACTTAAGTTAAGTTAAGTTAATTTTTTTTTTTCATAATACAGTAAAACTTTTGTAAACGGTCACCTCTATGTAATGGTCAATTTTTTTGGTCCCGTCGAGTGTTAGCCTACATCTGTAGGACGGTCACCTCTAAATAGCGCCTAGCGGTCATTATTTACAGACCCTTTGGTGACCGTTACATGGAAGTTCTACTGTATCTATATAAACACCCAGTAATATGGTTTAAAATAATAAAAATCATAAATATTATTGAACACATGAAATAGCCAATAGCTTTTCTATACATAGGTAGGTACTGAATTAATAGAATAATTATACCTACTCATAATTATTATATAGTAGGTACACAATTCACACAAATCACTGAAACGCGGTATTGTATATCCGAAATCGTGTGTTGCGTGCTGATAGAGCCGAGAACGAAAAGTGAACCCATGTGGGCTATGAATATTTTGTCTACTGACAATATTGACTGTATATAAATATAAACATTTGAAATATAAATGTACATGGGCACAAACCAATTAGTTTTAATTAAAAATAACCTATTTATGCAGAAAATATTTTACATTATGTTCTTCAGAATTGTACATTTTTGATTTGTATCTATATCAAAATAATAAGATAATAGGTTTATCATATTACTTATTACTTATTAGTTATTAGTATTTATTAATTATTATTATTACAATATGCCCGTATGCCGCTGTATGGTACGGTATATCTTTATATATACGATACACCTCTATGTTATAATATAATTGGCTATTGGCTATTGCATATTGCTATATCTATATGTATTTAATCAAGTTATTTTTTTTTGAAGAATTCTGGTTAACGGAACGAGAAATTAATTTAACTATATTTGTAATTTCCTATTCTAATAAATGGTTATGTAATATCAATAATAATTTTTTTTTATTATATTTATTATTTAATTATTTATAAATTAACTTAACTTGAATTTGATTAAAAGTAACTCGTTATTTATTAAGTTTATATCAATTAAAATAAGTTAAGTTAAAAATTAAGTTAATGAAAATTGAATTTCAAAAAGTTAAGTTAAAAGTTAAAATTAACTTAACTTTTAACTTAACTTTTAACTTTTTAACGCGTTTATGCCCAGGCTTGGACTGCACAGTATACTATTGACCCCCCCCCCCAAATATGAACTGACCAACATTCCTACCCCAGAATAGATATTATAGCTGAAAATCTAACCATTTTTACTGCTCCAAAATGTAATAACAATTAACGGATACAAAAAACATACACACATCATCATTGTAAAATAAATTATACATCCAAAACAATATAAAAAATATTGCTTCGATGTATTTTTTGTACATTAATATTTTCATGCAAATAATATTCTGCTTTAGAAGATAAACAATATATAGCAAACTAAATATGGGTTGAAATTAAAAAAGTTTAAAATACACTTAAATAAAAAATAAATTGACTATTGAAAAAATATGTATAGTTTTTGTGCACATTGCACATACTTATAAAAGTATATAAAAATTAAAAAAAGACACTAAAATTGATTGGTACTCACTATTTTTTTGTTTAAAGTTTTCTACTATATAATAATTGTATTATAAGAATAATATTACATTTACGTAGTCATTTTTATTAATGACCAATCAGATCCACTGCATTGTGTATGGTGTATAGGTACATAATAATATAATATAATTTATGTCTTATAAATATAATTATTTTAGATATTTTTAATTACGCTGTCTCTTTCAAATCTTTCATCGGTACTGCCGGAATCATTCCCGTGTCTCTCAACATAGCCGAAATTCCCGCATTTGTTTGCAATATGTTCAGACAAAATAACGTGAAAATCACCAACTGAAAATAAAAGTAGTATTTTAAATAACACGTTAAAAAAATGTCAAAAATGTAGGGGTGTGCGTATGCACCACCTTTTATTTTCAAAAGTTAAAATGTGATAAGTTTTCTGGTATAGAAATCTCTTTCATGGTTGGCGAGCACAGTCAAAAGCTAATTTATTTGATTATTCTTTAAGATTCCGTCTCCTCTCTTCCATTTGTAGGGCCTTATATACTATTTCGTTCTAATTTGAAATAGGTTAACAGGTAGTTATGTTTTTAATGATGACCAGTACGATGGTATAATATGGAGGAGGATGTAGGTACAAGGTACCTATAATAATTATTGATAGATAGAACATAGTAATAGGTCTAGGGTGTGATACTATGATGAGTTACAGGCTATATAGCAACCGTAATAACAGTAATAAATAATAAAACCTTAACACCAATAAATAAAAAACCAATACTATAACATGTGTGTAGTACTGTGTACCTATTAATATAATATCGTAGTGATATTGTGTTTTTATTAGCATGCTAACGTTTTGTTCAAACTATTCATCGACTGTAATTATTATGTGTCATTACACGATATAATATTAATGTGTTCTATTTTATTATTAGGTATAATGGTAAATAATTTAACATATTTACATATCGTGTTTATTAAATAATTTTCTAACCAGTTTCAGTTAAAATATCCTGTGAAAAAAATTATTTTTAAACCAAAGATATTATACTGTAAACATCACACAGTTGTAAAGTTAATAAGTACACTTAGAAGCTAGAATCTAGTTTTCAATAAAAATACATTTAGGTAGGTATAACATTACATTTTATAAAATTAAATTATATGTATTTCAACGGAGATGTGTTTTGTTAAAATAATTTATATACAACACTATCCAAACACATTGAAATAACATAAACGATTTCAAATATTTTAATAAATGAATACTATTTTTATAACGATAAATGTTAAATTTGCATAGTTATTTCAAACATATACCTACGTTACAATACCTATAATTATCCGAGCGTGTAAAGAAGATTCGTTTTTTAAGTGAGTTTTAAATATCGCCATAGGCTTAATGATTCTAACGTTATTTCGTATAGCTGAACATATTATAATACATCTTGTTAAAGTGATTTATTATCATTGATAAAAGCGATGGTCAAAATATAATATTCATTTCTACAGATGCTTCTATATAACCCACGAGCACGGGAAATAGAACCGGTTTTCGTGCATCATCGTTTGATTCTGTTTAAGTGGAAAATCCTAGAAAGTGGAAATGTCACGACTATACGAAGACTACGACTACGTATAGTAAGTAGCAACGTCTTATGTGTTAACTATGCACAGACGATTGTCAGTGGCTGTGATCACGACTTAATAATTTAAGTAGAATATATCCTTACACAGGAGTTTTTTCCATACGAGAAAAAAAGTCGTATTGCACTTTGAACTACTTGCCGAGTATTTTGTTCTCATTAAGGTCAATTAAATTCTAAAACTGGTTTGTTAATATTGTTCACCGGGTTAAGATTATAATATTATGCACGCAATTTAATATTTTATTAGCGAATGTTAAATTGTCAAAACGCTATAGTGTTATCAAAATTATTATTTATATTCCTCTACCGAAGTCGATAGTAATAATACAACTATCTACAGCCGTGATTGAAAGTATACCTACATTTCAAGATAAATCCTCACTCGATGTAACATGATAATATTTAAGCTTTTACTTTTCAATAATAATTATCGTATAATATAAGACGGATTGTAGGTAGGACAGGTAGGTATTACAATTAATTGATGTTAAATTAGTATATTTTATTATTAATATACCAATTCGTGTACGGCTTTCGTTAGTGCCTACCTAGTGTCCTAGTAGTTTTATTACTTCAATCAAACGTCTTCGTTTATATCCTCTATAATATTATATTCAACGACGATTTATTATTATTATAAATACCATTCATGGTTATTAGGCCATTGCCAAGAGCGTAAAATTGTTTATGTTCACCAATATTTGTTTACGATCTCTGTATTTACAATCAATCTAGTCTACAACTGATCTCTTATAAGTTATAACATTTTTTATTCACACAAATGATGTGCTTTCATCGAATTCATAATAGTATAACACCTATACGGCTATACATAATAAAACGAAAATACCGGATCTATTTTGTAGGTATTTACCATTTCCATTACATTCAGAAACCAGTTTAAATTAAATTAAACGTAATAAAATACAATATAATATTGTTATTTTATGGTAAAATGTAAAACCCAAAAACACTATTTTAGTAGGAATTCATCGTTTCGACAAATATTTTCTGTTCGGCTTTAGACTTTTAGAGTGTTTAAGCTTTAATCGATGAATAATTAATTTTACAATTTGAATGATTATAAGTAGGTACACGTTTTATTGCTAATTTTTGATTTTCCAATTTAGATTGAAGTAGGCAGCCATCACAAATATAATATATTGATTGGAATAACCAATAGCACGTTTGAAAAAATAGCTAAAAAATAATATTTTCTTTATACAAAATATATTTTTTATAATATTTAAGTATCAATATCACACAACTGTATTGTGTTATAAGAATAGATTAATACCTAGGCAATTATAGAGGTAGCTTGAGATTGTAATGATATAAGTACCTATGTAATGTAACAAACACTAAAAAGGTTTAACGTAACGTATTGTCTTGAGGATAGTTTTTCTTTCATCATAATAAAATATTATTAGTGTAAACTCTTTGATATACTTAATTCTTGATTTATTGATGGTTATAAATTAAAAAATATATTTAGAAATAATTTAAATAGGTTAGGTAGTTAGCCTACTTGTACCTGTAATTGTTATAGGTATTAGTACATTATTATAAGTAAGATATTATATCAAAAGTTGTGGGAAAATTGAAATTAAATACAAAGTTTGACTTATCATATTTTGTCATGTTTGTAAATGATCATTACCTATATTATTTTTTTAAATGTACTTAATATTGTCGGTCAATATTTTGTTTGGATAATGTTTAAAAAAAAATATTTCCCAATATGAATAATCTTTATTTTTTAGAAGTATCTTTATCGATTTAGTATTGTTATCGACAATCGTACGGTTAGAAACTTAACCATATTACGTAGATTCTACGTTGCACGAAGAATTAAAAATCAGTAGGTACCTACGTGTTCGTGTATTGCGGTGATCGTTATTTCGTATCCTAGTCCGATACTCGGCATCGAGTAATATTATTAGGCAATATCTATAGATATTTATCTACATAATTTAATTTATTTTTCTTACTAAGTCTACGTACTTACATCTTTTATTTTTCAAATAAGTTATATTTTTATTAGGTATATATATATTTAATATTTATAAATATCACTGTGTATAACTTGTGTTTATGTGTCCTTAAAATACAACTTAAATTTAAGTAGTAACTATGTAAAAATTCTTGTGTGGTATCAAAGTAATTAAAGTACCTATATTATGACAAGTAAATAATGAAATTCATTTTGTGTGGTAAATGTTTTATTTCATGATGTAAAGTTGAAGTGACCATTTCATGAAATGGACAACTTTTCATGAAAAGATAGATTTCACGAAGTAGGTACGACGCTTATTATATAAATAGTTAATGAGTTATAACTTACAAGTTACAAGTATTTTAAGTTTAGACGAGTGGAGTATAGTTGCATAGGTAGGTAATAAAGGTACCTCTCAAAATGCTGGTCCATAAGTCCGCTTATCTAAACTTTAGATACTATAATAATTAATAGTATAACTAATTAACTAAAATAACACGTCCGAATTTATATTTCAAGATACTCGGTATAATATTTTGGCATTTCTGCTTTGAAATATGAAATTAAAATACATGTTGTCATTCAAAAAAGTAAAAATCTTGAAAATTATAACTATCAAAATTGGTGGTAAAAATTAAACTTTTTACATATCGCGTAAAACTAGAAAATTGTTTTTATGAGATATAATAATATATTCATAGCATAGCCCTCCTCTCAGTTGGAAATTTATATTTACATCATTGCGTAGGCAGAACACAACGTAAATATTTCGTTTTATTAATTGTTTTTTATATCCTTACGGCAAATAAGAATTTTATCAGACAGAAAAATCAAGATTCATGATGAATCTTCTTTACTGCTTATAGTCAATAATCTCATGTAAATATCTCTTAGTATTTTATTAAATATCTATAAAATAAATATAAATAACAATTCAAACAATCAATTGATCACACATATTAATGTGTTGTATTTTATCTTGTAACTGTTGAGGAACGCCTCCGTATTCCGCTTTCCATAATTGAAAGTTGTTTAAATATTTTGGTATCGGTCATATAGAATTAAGGCTTAATGCATTTACAACTTACAAATAATAATCAGTTCATTTTATTTAAGAATAAAATTAATCCTGTTTTAAATGTATTTAAGTGTATAAAAATTTCAAGAAACCAGATTCATAAAAAACTTGATATTTTCTCCGTTGCATGGAAAAACAATAATATGCTTTACGGATCTTAAAAAAAAAATACTTAATTAAAAAAAAGCGAGAGGTGGCTATGGTGGCAACGTATTCATCATATTATACTATTATGCCAGAGGCAAACCTAGGTCCTCTAACTCGAAATCGGTCAGAAATAAAGTTGTACCCAGCCCAAAAATATATCCATGTTAAAATGACACCAATATAATATGGTAGCTACTTATAACATAATAATAATAATCATCGTAAAAAGAGCCGAAATAATTTTTAAATTACATAGTGTCTAGAAAAATCGAATTTAAATGTTTTGCGAGAATTTTAAGTACCTGCAGTGATTTCTTTTTGAATTAAACAAGATTACAAAATGTATTTTGTCAAAAACAGGCTTCCATATTATATTTTCTCGTAATTTTATTTTAGTTTTTTCCAACTATTTTGTAAACAACTGGCAATTTTTCTACTTTTGACCAGACCTCCCGGGGGCACCAAAGTAGCAACTAGATTAAAGAATTTTTTCATGGTTGAAAATATGATGACGAACACAAATAACTCGTATACATTATAAGTATAGCATGCTACTATAGATTAAATTATTCCCTCTGCAAGGAAAATTGAGCAATAAAAGTTATGATTTTAGGTACCTATAGTGCAGTGGAAAAATATCTTTAGTAGCGTGCTACATTTTGTTAGGAATTTAATTAACATTTTTTTTTTATTGTTGATATCTGTTTCTATGGCAATCAACAAAGTGTTACAAAAATCGGTAAGGAAAAAAAAATTTACAAAGCCCAAAAACATATCTATGTTAAAAATATAAACAATACATAGACTAAATAATAATAAACAAATTCAATTAATTTAGCATCTTCTCATAAAACTGTTAATATGTTTTTATTTCTCCTGCTAGGGCGCTAGCTAATATTAATAGCATTCATTTACGGTTTAATTATTCACAATATTATGTTGTATACTTGTATCTCCGTATTATTAATTAGTTAAAATGTATAGTTATATTGTAGATTGCTCAGGGCTATATTATCGTGGTTTCTCAAGGGAATTTTATTTCATCTCTCGAGACACTCGGAGACTTATGATGGATTTACTTCCAATGTCACAACTTGTGTTCGTCTCATGGTCTAGGAGAAAGTTTTGCATCATTGGAATTCAAAACGAAAAAAAATTGAATGACACTGTTAATTGCGTTTCAGACCCTTGCCGTGTTTCCTATTTTATTTACATAGGTAAATGTAAATATTTTCAGAAGTGATCATAATTAATGGCATGTAAAGTAGGTACAAAATAATAATAAAGCATTGTAGAATCGCTCGGAGTATTGACATCACTGTACTTACTGAATGTATGAAATACTAAAAATACTAGATAAACAATTATTTTAGACTCCCGTTAGATATATTTATTGTCAACACTTATTTTGCATACCTATTGTTAACACATTATCTCGCACCTATACCGGAAAGGGCAGGCCAACGTCGGCTGGGCCAGTTAGCTATACCTAATTATAATATATTATAATCAACGTTTAAAGATTCATAGTAGTATAATATACAATTATATAGATTGAAATTTACAATCCTAACTATCTGTCTCACTGTCTTACTTAGAAGACAAATACAATTATTATTGTGGGTACAACGACCTAATCCAGAATACAACTATGGATTATAATAGTTATAAACAGTTATATATATTTATTCATATGAACCTTGATTGTTATTTATTTTGATTTTTAACATATTTCCTTAAAATGTTCGTTTATTTATTAGGCATTTATGCTTGACTTTTTTCGCATTTAGATATATATGTTTTTTACCTTGTTAGTTTATGCATCTAAATTTTGTGTTTTAGAATTTTAGTTGTAAAAACTCATAATTTTTATCGTTAAAATCTGAATTATTCGTAACTTGAAGAAATAAATTAATAACTAAAAAAAAAAATATAAATATAGGCAATATTTCAATTAATATTTACTTTAATAATTATACATGGTATAGTTAATACTTCTATATATTGCATCAATAAAAGCTTAAACACACTTGTATACTTAAATTCAATTTTATTGTATAGATAATGCAAAAATATGGTAGGTAGATGTAGCACAATATTTAATATATAGGTTAGGTGTTTTTGAAAATATTCTTGTTTTAAACTTTATAATTTAAGTTTTAAGTATCTAACGCGGAAAATAGCATTTTAAAATAAAATAATTGTTATGGTACTTTTCAATGTGATTCATAGTTTTTTGTATAATATGAATAACTATGACTAATTTGTGATTATTAAATAATAATTATTTTGTGTTGACTTATCTATATAAATTATCATATTCCAAAAAATAATATTCAGAATGTACGTTTTACAATTTGTAGGTATGTATTTAGAAATACTTCAATTTCAATAGATACAGTAAAACCTGTGTAATATGGAACCTGAATAACGTGGAAACCTGACTTTTATGGAAAAATGTTACGGTCCCGGCGATCCTAATGTAATTTTAAATACATCGTTCCCTGAATAAGATGGAACCTGTTTAACGTGGAAATGGAAACAATATTTTGTCATGAACCTGTGTATCATGGAAATATGTACATGTACTATTTTAAAATTATCAGTCAATGAATATAATCTATATCAATTATATAGATTATTTCGTTGCAATAAGTTTATTTTATCGATAAGTGTCGTAGTAGTGTTCTGACGTAGACTGCGTATAGACCTATATTCAATATGACGTCCAAAAATAAATGTTTAACACTAAATGAAAAAATTAAACTAATTGAGTCAAGTGAAAAAGATGAATTAACAGTAAAACAAATTTGTGAACTTTTCAAATGTGGAAAAAGTCAAGTGTATAATATATTAAAGCAAAAAAATGAAATAAAAGAACAATGGATGAATGGTATGCAATAAGCTTAACTATAAAAATGTAAAATTCAAAATTCTATATGTACGTATATTTTTTAATTTTAGGAAATGGGCGAATGAAAAGAAAACCAAAATCCAACGCTAATGAAGAAATTAATAATTTGACTTGGGAGTGGTTTGTAAGTGCTAGAGCAAAAAATATACCAATAAAATTAATGTACTAGATGCAATTTATTGGTTGAATAAATCTGTAAACTTAATAAAACCAGATACAGTCAAAAAATGTTTCATAAAAGCCGGGTTTAATTTAGTTTTGGACCAGCCAACAGATGCCATTAACGATAACGATAACGATTTTAAATTGCTATGTTCTACAATAAATGAAAAAGTAGATAGTGATGAATATGTTAACATCGATAAGCATTTATGTACTAATGATACTGATATTATTGCTGATACTACAGTGAAACCTTGCACTTCAATAGACGTTGAACAATCCAGTTCCGAAGACGAAACAGATAATGTACCATTGCACGGCAATGATATTAAAACGTATAAGAACGCCCTCCATGAAATAAAACGATTAGAAATGTTCGCATTGGATCAAAATAATGAAAATGAACTTCTTGAATCAATTCTCAACTTGAAAAATTTAGTAGAAAAGAAAATGGCAAGTCAAATAACAAAACAAAAAACATTGGATGAATTTTGGAGTAAAATATAATATAATAATAATATGTAAAATATATAAAAATATATAAATTATAAATTATGTATATTTAATAAAGATCTACCCATCGTGAATTTTTTTTTTTTACAACCTGCATTAAATGGAAACCTGTCTAAAATGGAAAAAATATCCGGTCCCAACTGTTTCCATATTACACAGGTTTTACTGTATTACGAAAAAAATATCATAGGTACATTATTTTAAATCTGTATCAATTGTAATGTATTATAATTATGTTATTATATATTTATTATCTGTTAAAAGTAAATATATTACCTACATAATTAAAAATGCATTAAATATCATGTGAGGTAATAGTAGGTAGGTATATAAAAGAAAAATATTACTTACACAATAGTAAAGTTTGTTTATCCGGTGTCCGTTCATGTTGTTTTTTTATGATATTAATTAATTTTGTTTTATTTACGTTTAATTTTAGTAATTATATTTAAATATTCCCTGGAAGACGTGAACAATAACTAAAACATATATTTAGATTTGTTTCAATTTATTACAATATTTCATAGCAGACGCTGTATCACGATCGCACGAGAGTCGCGTGTAGACTGAAAGGACTTTCTTTTTTAAATATATTCAACGTGGAGATTACAGCTATCGCCAGAGCAGGTTTCAGAAAAGGGTAGTCGTATGTACGTCGAACACAAATATAAAATAAATACCTATTATTTCAAAACACAAATAATTATTCAGTATTTTCATTATTACAGGGAACAAACATAGTACTAGGTATATGACTTTAGAAAATTCCAATGTAAATCTGAAATCGCATTTGACACATATATAAACGTATGACGTTAATTTATTATATACTAAATTGTTATTGGTACTTACATGGCGTTAGTGAAATCGTCACGTTTTTACCGATATTGACATAATAGATGTTTATATAGTATGAAAATAAATATAAATAATTAAAAATTAAAAATAGATTTAACTCGTTATTAAATAAGAAATTATCATTGGGTATTCATGTGTGTTACCAACACGTTCGTATAAAAAATTTGTTTTTTTTTTGTCTTACATTATAATACAATTTCAGATATTCATCACTCGTCAGGATGAAAAGCTGCATACAGACGGGGGAATAGTAACTGTTTTAAACGTAAAATAGGCGGCTTGGGTCTTCGGGTGGTTTCTTCGTAAGGCAACTGAGTATTCGGTATGTAATATGCGGGAGCCGGTGGATTATAAACTGCAGGCGGATTATAAACAGGTGGGTTATAGGGTGGTGATGTTGTGGGTTGTTTGTAAAAATAAAGAACGGTAGAACCAAGAGCGGGCTGAGCTACTAAGTTCAGTGGAGGAGCTTCAGTAGGTCCGTATCCAGATATAGGTTTAGGATCACTTGCTGTTGAAATTTGTTTTGGAGGACAAGGTGGTTTTTGAGTTGTTGCTTCCGGGCACTTAGGTTTAGGAGTGGTCACTTCTGGACAATTTGGTTTTGGAGTGGTCACTTCTGGACAATTTGGTTTTGGAGTGGTCACTTCTGGACAGTTAGGTTTTGGAGTGGTAACTTCCACACATTTAGGTTTTGGAGTGGTTACTTCCGGACAGTTGGGTTTCGGAGTTGTGACTTCTGGGCACCTTGGTCTTGGAGTGGTTACTTCCGGACAGTTAGGCTTAGGAGTGGTCACTTCCTGACAGTTAGGTTTCGGAGTTGTCACTTCCTGACAATTTGGTTTTGGAGTTGTCACTTCCGGACAATTTGGTTTCGGAGTAGTGACTTCTTGGCACTTTGGTCTTGGAGTGGTCACTTCCGGACAGTTTGGTTTTGGAGTAGTAACTTCCACACAGTTAGGCTTCGGCGTTACTACTTCAGGACATTTCGGTTTCGTTGTAGTTACATCTTCCGGGCAATTCGGTTTCGATGTCGTGGGCGCTATTATATAATTGTCAGGTTTTTCTGGATACGCATTTTGATCGGAAGAAACGTTTTCATTTTCCAACGGCACAGGAATGATCACTATCGTGCTCGTACCATTACATGGTAGTAGTATCTGTGTATTGTTTGACGATTCTAACGGCTGGTACCCATAGTCTTCTTCCTGATTATTGATGCCGGGCCTCAAGTCATTCAAGTACTCTGGTGGATTATATACGGAAAAATAGTTTTGTATGCGTTGAATAAAACGTTCGATTGGTGTCGGAAACTTGCCCTTGAACTTATTTGGAGAATTTGGATCCAAGCGTATCAACGTCGGAGGGCCGTCTTGTTTGCCAGTTTTAACGTTATCCGGCGGAATTGCAACATATATTTCAGCATCAACCGATTTTTTTGGTCTGAAATTAATACACCGTTGAATTAATTATAAATGGCGATTAAATTAATAACGATTAGCCTAACGATAAAATAACCATCCCGATTCCTGGACATCAAATTCAGTTTTGGTGCAAACTCATAAAACCTGATTTACACTCTTTATAAAATTATAATAATATAATCCACGTGTGTATATATATATGAAGTTTATAATTTATTTTATTCGAAATTCCTAACTTACAAGCCTAAAAAAAATATATGTTCTTTCTCTAGAAATGTTTATAGTTACAGTCAGTCAATTATATACACGTATAATAATGATGACGTTCACCTTGATCTGCCAGGATCGTTCTTGCCGAGTACATTGACGTGGTTTGCGATGCTGGATTGTTCGAAACACACTACGAAAACCACAAGAATCTAAAAGTAAATGTATAAAAAAAGTATGTAATTAGTAAACATGATCACCGTTTATTCAATTGTGTCTTACATTCAGTATTAACAATTAGATCTAAGAGTTACATTGTATTGTAATAATAACATTTTGATTTACACATTATAACATACAAGGTGTTTCACGAAGATTTAACTTATTAAACACTGTGGGAAAACAGTATTTATATTACACGTTACTATACTATAATATACTATACGTTAGCTCGTTTTGTACATCATTACGTGACACCCTGTATTACGGTTTAGGGTCAACGTACGTTGGGATAAAAAATACTTATAAATTAATAATATAATAATATATGAAATTTTACATCAGTGTGCACAATATATAGGTATTTAAGTCATAAAACGATAAAAATTAAAAAATAATATAAGACATTAAACAATAAGGTACATAATATATTTACATTTCAATATATATAATAAGATTTTAGTAAAATATATACTTATATATTAATCTTTAGGAATATTTTTAATGACCAACAATTAATGTAAATGCGTAAATATGTAGGTAATGAATAATTATTGTCAATAATTGTAATGCATTCAATAACACTAGCATTTTAGGCAAGTTGGTTTCTAATTAAGAAAACGAATATCAATATTGATATCAGATAATAGCATCATTATTCATAATTGAGAAAAGCGATTACAAGACAGTGTAATTATAGCTATATTTCATATTAACAATTTCTACATGACAATATAATATTATGCACCAAAATCTATGTCTAGAAAATGTAGGTATTCATAAATCAAATAAGGTTTACGCATAATATATAGCATATTTCAAGAAGTACACTATAATACATGATATTTTAAAGTCTATAAATATGAAAAATCCTAGTAGGTAGACATTATTATAATATTACGGGTTATTCATTTTTTAACATCGAAATAAAATACAATTTTTATATATTTAGTTTTAATAAAATATATTAAAAATATTTTATAAACTATTAACCAACTATTTCTGCCGGTTTTCCAATTTAAATCCTTTTTTTTTTATTTATTAGCTACCTAGTTTTAATAATTCCAATCTGTGTTACACTCCACACACATCTAGACAAATTACAAAATCCTACAAAAAATTACATTCAGGGCACTAATTAATCAGCATATAATTTATTTAGGTGTTTGTTTATGTGGAATTTTGGGGTATACAATATAAATAATTAATATACTATTTACATTAAACTAATTTTAATTAATTTTATTGGTATTTTTTTTATTTAAGTACCACTGCTGAGTATCAAACACCAATATACTGCAACAATTTAAAAAAAGGGTACAAATTGCAATTCAAATGAATAATGACTAGGTACCTAATGTAAATTTATGAAATATTTAATTTATGATATCAGTGATTTAGATTATCATTTTCAGTAGATAACCATTTACGTTAAAATACATAAGTAAGAACACAAATAAAATATTTCAAGATGTTAAGTTTTAAACTATTCATAAATCAATAATAGTTAACAATTAATTATTTATTTTACAATGAAGTGGTTAAAATTAAAGTGAAAAAACAAAAAATGATAGGATATTTTATTCTTTAAAATAGTTCAGATATTACTATAAGAATTTATTGGTTATTTATTAATTTATGAAAATATTATAATATACCTATTTTATATAATATCGAATTAACAAATTCTATTGTTTTGTTTACATAATAAAACTACGGAAAATTGATATTTGATGATAATATTGTTAGATTAAGTATTAAATTGTTTTAATCGTTACATTATGATGTAAATTAATTAAGTATATGTATTCAAATTCGTCAAATTTGTTTCCATGTTTACTCACCCAAAATGATGTAAAGCCCATGACTCCTTATTTTAAAAACACAGTAGTGTCTTCTGCGATTATATAACGAAGACTGGTATTATTGTGAATCCATCCGGACTATAAAGTTCCCTTCCATCCTCATAATACCAAAGGTCATCGATCTTTAAAATAAAATTTACGATTACCTAGTGTGCAGTTTAGGCCTATGCTATAATCTGGTCTAACGTGTTATGCCACACGAAACTGCATACCTATTAATGACATGCTCTCAAGTTCAAGATAATAATCATCTATAGTGTTTATTCGCCAGCTGGAGGTCAGAGTGTCAATTTATATTATTAAACATGTTTGTCCGATTTTCGAATTCAATATGACAGTCGACGACAATACTAAAAACTCAAATTTCGGTTAATTGTATAGAACAGGGTGGGTCCAACTTTTTGTGGTTGGTGGGCCAATTTATACATTTATAAACAATAAGGGGGGCCGCCAAAATAAAAAAAGATATTCGTATTTTATTGTATAACAAACATATTATAATATAATACACTAGTAAGTTGTTACACGTAGAATACGTACAGACTACCTAGTACTGGCGCCGCGCCATCTCCCACCGCCTTATTTTTTTTTACTTCAACAAACTTATAAACCCTAAAATTATTAAATATATGTGTTTTCTAAGAAAGGCCAAAAAAAAAGGTTTTGAGGGCCGTGGGTTGGACTACCCTGGTATAGATGATCATTATTTCCCGGTAACACGATGACATAATATATAGTATCGTGGATTAGTCGAAGGCTATTATTTGTGGTCAGTGTTTGGTAAGTTACTTTTAAAAAGTAATTAAGTTACTTTACTCGTTACTAAGAGATACATGTGATTAAGTTACTTTACTCGTTACTCAAGTAAAATTGTAATGAAATTACTTTACTTTTCAAATAGAATAGTAATAACTCATTACTTTCTCGTTACAAAAATAAAAAAAATGTTTTAAATTTCTTGGCAATTATCTTCTGCAGGTAAATTGAACAAGCAAATTCTTTATAAAACCTGTATAGTTATTAGGATCATATAAAATTTAGTCTTCCGCAAAAGCTATATTCATAGGAAACCTATTTAAAGGAATCAAATTAAATAATAAATTTAATCAACTGTTCTCGTGATTTACGGTGCAATTAGACATTTCAAATTTCAAAACCATTGAAAATTGAATTGTGCAGTTACAGTAACTCGTTACTTTCGTTACGTTACTACCCAACACTGTTTGTGGTTAACATAAATAGTAGGTATGTATAGTTAATCGTCAGGAGTATGATTCTAACTCCGTCAAATTGAGTACACTTCTAAAATATAGCTTGGCTGTATGTTATATTGTCTATATTATTGTGGTTGTTGAATCGTTACTACTATTATTTAAAAAAAAAAAAATGTCACATTGATAAATGTAGTAGTGCGCATCTAAATGGCAGACAAACGAGCAAATTTAGGCATTTTTTGACCTGATATACCATTTATTGACATTTCTTCATTCACAGATTTAAAAAAAAAACAGATTAAACAAAACAACAGCTCTTTTGTCAAATATAAGTGAATCGCTAAACAAATAAATTAAACTAAAGTACAAAACAATCGCTTACATATAAGATGAAATAAAAACCCAAGTAGGTACATATATCAGTATCAAAAATTTAATCGGGCCAGAATTTGACAATCCACGTCTTGGATTTTAGAAGGCAAAATGCTACCCTGCCTAATGTCAAACGAGCGGCAACACCACTCAACAATCATACACAATACCTACACATATTTAATGAATTCAGTCATCCAGGCAATAGACAACAGACAAAGAACACAATTGTGAACTCCATGTATTATTCCTTCCAAATATCTCATAGTTGACAGTTTAGGCCCGCCAATGAATATAATACAATTCAGTTTTCTAACAAAATCCAACTACCTGCCTATATTTGATAAAGTATAATGATCAAAAATTATACATACTTAATAAATATCGATAGATCTACCATCTACAATAATATCATTAATATCACAAAAAAATCCTTATTCTTCTATAATTACGTAATTTTGTTTGATTTAAATTTGAATCTTGTCATATTTATTTTTATTATTTAATTATAATCTATTAATAATACATACTAATATTTTACTATACCTAATGTTAATTTCATTCACGTAACGCTTATGTTGATGCAGAATAAAGATCAATAAAAAATAAATAAATATGTAGGTAGGTATTACTTATATAGTTAAATTATTATAAAACCAGGCAAGTTTTGGCGTTTTATTTCACTGGCCTTAAATATAATTAGGTACAATCAGTATTTCAATATAAAATTATTATCACAAATGTGTCTAAGTACTAAATACAAATTATAATTTTACTGGTGTATTACAATTATTTGATTTCAGCCACTTTGTAAACTCCCAGTTCGGGTGCATACCTTGCCACGTAGGCTGTCGTTTGCTTGTGAACTGGTGTTAAGTTAATCGTTGGTGTTAAGTCCAGTGATATAGCAGTGGCGCTTGGTTCTGAAATTGCTGTAGCATTTTTGCCTACAATCGCTGTGCCTATAGGTCCAGCTCCGGCCCGGCCACCGATTCCGGCGAACGCGATACCCTGTGGCTGAGCCACTGCTATCGTTGGACCTATTATATACATATGATACACATTTTAATAATAATTTTTTAATGAAAGAAGTTGTAAATTATAGCCATTATAGTCTGTTATAGGTACATAATATAAATATAATAAGTTACACCATAGTTATGCGTAGTACTTATTACTATTATATTATATAGAAAATAATAAAAATCAAATTACTACGTTCTAACGTTATTCCCTGGGATGCATCCCAGTTACCCCGTTATCCAAATTCCTGACGTTTTTTTAATGTAAAGTTTTAACAACACTCAAACCTATTTAAATATCAAGCAACATCACTGTATACGACCCTGTACAGCAACAATATGACGTATGCTCTTCAGCAAGTTTTTAAAAGCAATGTTTGATGTCAATGTATTATGTCATACAGAAATTGACATAAGATTGTTGCATGAAAAGTATAAATTGGTTAAAGGGTTCTAACTATTTAAGCAAAATAAATACATTTTTTTCATAAACCAATAATTTTGTATTTCACATTGAAAATAAAGTAGTTTTAAAATACAAGGATATCTTCGAAATATGTATTATTTGACAATAAATTCGTATTTTAACTCCGCTTCTATATAATAATAGTAATATGTGCATCAAACTGGCTCATGTTACTATTATATTCATATTGGATTAAAACAACATTTATTATATAAAATAAAATTATAAAATTATATTTTTAATTGGAAAATTGTATAAAATAAATTCAGTCGGGTCATAGCTCCAAATTAGTTCGAACCTGTGGCTACTTTAGATTGTGGTTGCTGTTGGCCTTCGGCATTGACTTGGAGTCCGGTGACATTCGAATCTACGACAACAGAGGATTCGTCTTTCTGGGGTTGTTGGTCGTATTGTTGGAATTGTTCCGGTTGTTGTTGGAATTGTTCCGGTTGTGGTTGGAATGGTTGATCTTGATGTTGATGTGGGAATTGTCCTTGTTGGTATTGTCCCTGTAAGTGTTGTTTCTGGAACTGTAAATACCGCTGGTAAGCTTGTGCTGCGGTACCTTGGTTGGCCTGTGGGGCCTGGTAGTATTTTTGATCAGCAAACTATTAAAATAAAAACAAATTGTCAATAACAGTTACTTAATAAGTGTGTATAGGTATTGAACAATGATTAATAACAATATCATTTTTTATCATTAATAGAGAAATCTCTGTAGATATTTGGGACACCGTAAAAAACATTTAATTGCATTGGTGTAAACGTAATGTTTAATTCATAAGTATATGATTATATATCTATAGAACACTACACAGACGATATTAGAGTATATAGTTAAAAAGAAATTTATGCGGGGTGAGCTGTACGTGAATACGTGATTTAACAATAATTATATTCCATTACCGGTTGTGGTGTCTGTTGGAACACTGCAGATTGAATATTTTTGGGGAAAAGGAAACTGGAAACTGCTCCATTATTCGCTGCGTTTAACTTTGCTGGGTCGTAGACTGCTTGTCCGTAAAATTGTGGTTGACCGAAGTACGGTAGAGGATAAGCAGCGAATTGTTTGGACGGCGATTGAGCAGATTGTTCGTCGCTAGCGACTTCTCCTGATTTGGGTGCTTCTTGTGTAGCTGCAGGTTTGTCACCCTTGGCTGGACCTTCGGCGGCTACGAATGAAAAACATGTATAATATTATATTGAATTTTGTATATTGTTTATTTCTATATTTTATTGTCTTACTTGATGGAGTTTCAGCACCTGCAGCAGCCGCCGCGGGTTCTTCTGTTTCCGAAGCCGTTTGGGTGCCGTAAGACGGCACGTAGCTCCAGAAACTGTTTGATAAATATTCTGCCCAGCCTTGAGCTCCAGCTCCGGCTGCAGCTCCAGATCCACCTCCAGCTCCATCATTTTGAACGTATGAATATGGGTACTGCTGAGCTTGAGCATAGGCTGGGTAAGGAGCGTATCCGTAATAATAAGGGTTGTAGGCAGGACTAGCTCTAAAAAAAAGACATGAATAATATTTTATTAAGACAAAGTTTTAATTTATTATATCTGACGCTATTTGACTCTGTTTTTTAAATTTTGGTATTGATTATATAAATTTGACAATATTATTGTTACTTATTACTTATTAGTTATTTGATGTTTAAACTTTAAAGGCTCGGTCAAACAGAAAGCGGTCTGCCATGGTGTATGGGTACGCTGTATTATTTTACAGTTTCCGCGCGGACAGACCACTTTGTGTTTGACTAAGCCTTTAAGTTGCTTTTTTTTATATTTTGTTATTTTACATACAGTTTATTCAGTGGTGTATTGGTAAATAAATTTAAGTGTATAAGCACCTAAAAATAGTTGAATATACTTATATACATACCTATATATAACTCCTTTAAACAGTTTTATCTCTTCGCTCGAAAAATCATTACACTTAATATTTAATAATCTTATTATTACAAGCACTAACCGTTCATGTGTATATGTACATGCAGTGACATATTATGTAGGGAGGGTTCACCCTATATTCCCCCCCCCGAAATTAATTCATATATACGCCACTATGTGTAATATGTACCAAGTATCAGTATCTAACGTAGTTTTTTTTAAATTAATTCAATCCATAAATATCATAAAGAATACAACTATTTATTATCAAACTTATTAAAAATTGTACGGTAAAATAATGGACTATACTAATAAAATAATAAACAACTTTAGATAATATACAGTATTTATTAGTCTATATTATCTATTAATCTATGTTAATAACATATCAAAATTTAAATATTATTATTTATTATGAATCATTTTAACGGCAATTTTATATCGTCTTCGCAAGAACCTGAAGTCGGGTAAAATTAAATCGAACTTCATGCGGGTAGGGGGCTATTTTTGGACAGTGTACTTAATGTCATAATGAAATATTATTGTATTAATTTGTTTATTATTATTATTATTTTTAACTTATATTCGGTGTTAATATGACTGAATTGTCTGTCATAAATTGGAAGCGTGCATATATACCCATAAAAGACTATTTTTTTTAAAGGTATACGCATAAATCCAAAAATAGGGATCTGGGTATACGACGTTTACCCGCGTATAGGTACCCTCCAATACATCACTGAGCTTATTAATTGCAAATAATATATGTGACTAAGCATTATAATATAAAGGCTGAAGCTGATTAAATTATAATGATTATATTTATAAGTCATAATAATTCTGTACAGTGTATTGTTACCTATTAAGTATATGTCTATAATATAACTAAATACAGTTTTCGACCTTTTAGATTCTGAGTGAAACGATGAATGTATTGATTTTACAATGATGTGTGTTTTTTTTTTTTTTTTTATTTTTTTTTTTTTTTTTTTTTTTATTTTTGTGTCTGTGTACACGATAAGTAGTCGAAATAATGCTTCGATTTTCGACTTCAGTATCTTGTTCGATTGGAAAGTGAATATCGTTGGTGCATTGGGGAGGTCAAAATTTAAAATTCCCAATAGTTTTCACAAGCGCCGGGAAAAAACAACATAAAAATTAAGGAAAAACGGGAATTTTTACGCAAAATCAGTTTTTGACAAAATCGAATTTGGTTTTTGGTGTAACTTTAAAACAAATGACCGTAGATACATGAAATTTTCACTGGTTGTTTATATTTGCATTTTCTATACACGATAAAATTTTCAAAATATTTTGATTTATTTTGAACTGTTTAGGGACATTTTCATTTTCCATTTTTTTTTAGTTTTTTTTCTAAAAATATCAATAAAATTGTATTTGTTGGTTGCGAAAGCTTGAAAATTTAATAGAAGGCTCCTAATATGTTGTTTCAAAGGCAGATGAAAAATATTAAAAATCCTTAGTCACAATTTTTTTTTATAAGCATTTAAAGTTCAAAAATTGACAAAATATGGAAAAATCACGAAAATTAGCAAATTATTTTGAGTTAAGAATTCGTAAAAATTTTTCTTTTTAAATTTAAGATTTGAAAATGAAACACAAGATTCCTTATAAGATTATCTACCTTTATCAATAAAAAAATCTCTACCGGACAGTCAAATTAAATTTTTATGAGCGTTTGAAATTCAAATTTTTACAACATTGGATTTTCACTCGATTACTCATGTAGCGATTTCCTTATTTTGTTGCAATTCAAAAACGAACAACTGTAGATACATGAAAATTTCACTGAATGTTTAAATTAGCATTTTCTATACACCATACAATTTTGAAAATATTTTGACTCTTTTTGAGCTGTTTATGGACATTTACAGCTTTCAATTTTTTTTAGTTTTTTTTTCTACAAATATCAATAAAGTTTTATCTGTTGGGCCAAAAAGTGTAAAAATTTAATACAAGGCTCCTGATATATTGTTACAATAGCAGTTGAAAAATATTAAAAATACATAGGCACAGTTTTTTTTTATAAGCATTTAAAGATCGAATTTTGACAGAATTTTTCAAAATCTCGAAAATTATTAATCATCGTAATTAATAAATTCTAAAATGTTCAGTTTTTATAGCTAAGGATTGAAAATTTAAAACAAGATTCTACGTAAGTAGTTAATTCTCTTACCGAAAAATCTAAAAAATATACAATCACAGTTTATTTTTATAGTCATTTTATGTTCAAATTTGGACGAAATTACATATTAAAAAACCTAGTTATTTTGTTGTGATTATATAATATTATTCGTGGGTACCTACTTGAAACTTCTAAAGTGTACTATTATATATCAATGATAGTATCAGGGTTTGTAATTGATCTTGATGTATAACGTGTTATAAGTACCTAATGGATATTGTGATAATGTGATATGATTAATTTGGAATTTATTATAGGTCAATTTTTTTTTTAATACCATAGATATGTATATAATTTGTCTTAAACCTAGACTGACATACCGTCTTCGCTCAGAATCGTTTTTCTTATACAATGATATTGTATCATTGAATTCAAATTTAATACCATCCATTATACAGTGACCCACTTGTAACCTACAGTACAGCAGAGCGACATCCACTTACCCACCTTTTTTTATTTGAATGCGTGACTTTAATAAAATTAGGTAGGTATAATATTGATATAATATTATCTTACATAACAGGTACGCTCTAAATGTATCTCGTTGGTGATTCGTATTTGAAAATATTACACTTACGGTACAAAGACTTGTCGGTAGTTTCCAGGGGCAGCTGGATATGCGGCGGCTGGATATGCGGCGGCTGGATATGCGGCTGCTGGATATGCGGCTGCTGGATATGCGGCGGCTGCTACATAGGCGGGCTGCACATTGTATTTCGGTTGTGCAGGGTAAACTTGGGGATAGACATTAGGATATGCTGCCGGGTACGGTTGAGGGTAGTATGGCACAGCCTGATTTGGTGAGATCTTGCACTGAACACTGACTGCCAACAGGCAAGATAGAGTAATAAACTGCAAAATATTAAAATAACATAATACATTACAAACCGTTTTTGTATAAGTGTATACCTATAACTAGCTATAATATAATCGACAGTCCTTATAAACTTACATATGTAATACATAATACATATGATAATATTATCACTACTTCATAGGCCATAGCAAAAGATTATATTATTTTTTGTTCAGTTGACGAAAAAATTACAAGCTATCTACATAATATTTGATGAGTATCTGCAATCCTTCTTATTAATAGAGCATTAAATCCATGTCAAGCTGATTTTCAGTTATTGCGTAATTGATGTATGTACCTATAACAATATTATTAGCTCCAACTACCTATTGGTACCCGGTACAGTGAGTATCATTATAAAGAACTATAATATTATAGTTATGAAAGACTTTAATTATATGTGGAATACTTTATACACGGCATCCTAGATTCCCTTCACTTCTTTCGTCCCGGACACGGTGACAAACAATGTATCGAATAGAAAACACACTTTTTAACAATACCTATATCGAACTATGATTATTTTGTCAGAGCAATATTAGATATGTAGAAATTATATCAGATCATGAAACTACTGCGTTAATTAATGCAACCATTTTGAGCCATATAGCCTATATAATATATGCGAGCTTATTCAAAAATGTTCACTTGATTCAATATTTATTATTATTAGATTTGTACGTATTAAAACGTTAATATGTTCGGTCAAACAGAACGTATTGTTATAGAAAAATTATTTACCAATTATTTAAAAAGATGTCTTATATAAGTAGGGTTAAGATTTGAAGGTATATGCTTTTTTTTTTCGATAACGATTGAAAAATAACTTTTAAATTAAAATGTGTTTTATTTAATTTCTAAGATAATGAGTGGACATTTTTTTCTCTTTTTTTGCCATTTTTACCTATAAGTAAGTTCCTTTTTTTGTTGTAATTAAAAAACGAATTACTGTAGATACATGAAAATTTCACTGAATGTTTATATTAGCATTTCCTATACACCCTACAATTTTGAAAATATTTTGACACTTTTTGAGCCGTTTACGGACATTTTCAGTTTTCAATTTTTTTAGTTTTTTTTTTCTATAAATATCAATTAAGTTTTATCTGTTGGGCCAAAAAGTGTAAAAATTTAATACAAGGCTCCTGATATATTGTTACAATATCAGTTGAAAAATATTAAAAATACATAGGCACAATATTTTTTTATAAGCATTTTAACATCGAATTTTGATAGAATTTTTCAAAATCTCGAAAATTATTAATCATCGTAATTAATAAATTATAAAATGTTCAGTTTTTATAGCTAAGGATTGAAAATTTAAAACAAGATTCCACGTAAGTAGTTAATTCTCTTACCGAAAAATCTAAAAAATATACAATCACAGTTTACTTTTATAGTCATTTTATGTTCAAATTTGGACGAAATTACATATTAAAAAACCTAGTTATTTTGTTGTGATTATATAATATTATTCGTGGGTACCTACTTGAAACTTCTAAAGTGTACTATTATATATATATATATGATAGTATCAGGGTTTGTTGTTGATGTTGATGTATAACGTGTTATAAGTACCTAATGGATATTGTGATAATGTGATATGATTAATTTGGAATTTATTATAGGTCAATTTTTTTTTTAATACCATAGATATGTATATAATTTGTATTAAACCTAGACTGACATACCGTCTTCGCTCAGAATCGTTTTTCTTATACAATGATATTGTATCATTGAATTCAAATTTAATAGCATCCATTATACAGTGACCCACTTGTAACCTACTGTACAGCAGAGCGACATCCACTTACCCACCTTTTTTTTATTGATTATAATATTGCCTTCAAATTTGAACCTAAGTTATAAGTTTCTATATAGGCGATCGTTACGAATAAATCATTACTACATAAATAAAGAAACACGGATAACACACTTTTTATGTCCACTACAGTGACATAAATTAATGATAAACATTTTGAACTTGGTACATAATTCAAAATGTTAGTCTCATAATGTCAAAATATTTTTATTTGTCCATATAGAGCTATAGGATTCTAAAAATACGATTTATTATATAAACAGTTAAGTATTAATTATTATGAATTATATAATATAATATATAACTCAGGACAAGTAATTTTATATATTATATAGATTTTGTATTTTGTTATAACAATTATTATTTTTAATGAGAAAAATTAACAAATAAATGAAAACTTAATATCCATTTACATTTAAAATACAAAAACTCATCACATTAAAATATATTAAATAATAAAAGAGTAATTCGGTTATGGGTAATGATTAGAATCCAAAAATTATTTAGAAATAAATAAATAACAAATGACATGAAGCACTAGTATAATTACATGTAAAAAAAAAAATGTTTGAATTTTGGTTCGTTGATCTGACAAAATGAAACGGGTTTTTTTTTCTAAGACGACTAAATAAATGGAGGGTCATGATTATTATACATGTTGGGCGTAAATTATATTATACTAATACCTATTACACGCATTAGTCTTGAACAGATTAAAAATTCGAGGTTAAGAAAGGTTATTGCCACTATGCTCCCAATTAAGGCTAGTAAAAATATCGTGTACAATTAGACAAGATTTTACATTGCGAATTTTAAGACTTGAATTAAATTGATTGAATGGACATTTTAGTATTTTACATAGATATATTATACGTTTCTTCGTAAAACGTATTATGGTATAAAATATTGTAAACAATTATTGTTTTCTTTTTAATGTACTAAAAATGTATTTATGTACGCATATTAAAAAAAAAAACTTAATTCAATATGATAAACTGTTCTTGTACCTACATTTATACTGGCTTAACAATTAGCTATGGTTAGATTCATTTTATGTTTAAAACTTTAAGCTATACGCAAGTACCAACAAGGTACAGGTAAAACACAGGTTAAAAAACAATAAATTACTATACCTAGGTACTACGATAAAGAATTTTGTGTTTAAAAGTATTAATTTATTATGAACCTTTAGGCTTTAAATAAATGTTTGGAATTAACTTTGAATACTATGAATTTTATTAATGACATACACAAATGAATATCTTAGAGTTGCGAGTAAAAACTGTAAAAACCTACGATAGTTGTATAAGTTTATCGCCATCAATGTGGTATTTGAAAATTGAATTATGTTGAAACAGTTAAAATATTTTTTTTAAATGTTTGTAAAATAGTAAATATCAAAATTACTACGAATAATGCTTACCTTGAACATGATTGCAGACTTGAGAGGACCAGTTCAGTGAAGTGTACGAGGAACGTCTACATGCAAGGCTTATAAAGGAGTTCGACTCCCTACCATCGAGCTGAGGTAATTGCCCAACGATTCGCTCCGGTAAAACCAAGCTAAGGACTTACGGTAGGTATGGAGAAAAACAAAAAAATTATAGATTCTTGACATGATCTCCATCAAAGTGTAAAAATCGATAACTGCTTGAATTATAATATATATAATATTATTAAAACTCGATTGTAGCAACGGACGACATTATTTTAATTCAATAAAATAATTATGTACCTTCGACTGTATACGCGACCTATTAATTTGTTATTTTTTGTCAATAAATCAAATTGTACTTGCAAACAAATTAATTGATAAATAACCGTTAAATAGTAGTAATTAAACATTTTGTATTTTAACATATTATAATATATTGAACCATTTGAACGCATCATTTATGTACCTAATTAACAAATTGTGCCTGTCCCGTTAATTACTGGATGGGTGCGTAACTTAAAGCATTATAGTTCAAATTATTCGAACTGTGTCATAATGAAATATTCGCACAGTTAATATTTAATCGATTCAGAATATTTTTAATAAAAAATTACAATAATTCACATGCACTTATACTATATTTTAAATTGTTTTATATCGGTCTAAATAATATACATTATGCTATTAAAAACTTAAATATTATTATATATAAACATATATAAACATATTATTACATTATATCAAAAGTAATAAATACGTCATATAATCTCTGAATATGACAACAAATGGTGATAATCGATTATGAAATAAACGATAATAAACAAATACTTTATTATGTATTAGCTATTGATATAATTGGTTTAAAGGACTTAGATTTTAATAATGGTTACCTAGTCAAGAATGAACTACCTATCATAAGATAAGTAATTATTATGTGATCCACAGTGATAGATATTATATGCTATAAGACTTTCTAAATTCTAATCGAAATATATTATTAATTGTTATCAAATACTTTGCAATTAATTATATTGCAGATAGCTGCAGATATATGAAATATATAGAACGAAATCAATAGACAATAAATACGTTATACTTAATACAAACGGCACTAGTAAGTATCTTGTAAGCAATTGTCATGTACCTATCTCTATTAGGTACAATAAAATTATTATTAATAAGCACATGCATAGGCGAAAGATACTATAGGCATACCCTTATGCAAATGCGAATAAAAAGTGTTATATATTACAGCATACTATACAGCAATTAGCACTTGTCAGTTGTCGTTTGGCGATTAAATTTAAATATATATTAGCAAAACAATGTTCGACCTAATATATTATATAATTTGTACACTCCCATAGTCCCATTTAGGTATTACATATTTACAAATCAATTTTAATCAAAATCAGTAATAATTATATATTCCCATTGGAATGTAGAAAACAAACCTCAATGCCTAATACAAAATATAAATGGCAATAGGTAATATGAGTTTTTAATATTTAGGTTAAAAATCATTTCAATATAAAAAAATGTTAACGTTTATTTAGAATTAAAATTACATTTCATAATGTACCTAGGTACTCAGTACTGTAGTTATAGTATGGTAATGTGGTATACTATTTACTTTACGGCTAAAAAAAAATACTTTTCTTTATGGCCGAACTTTTTGTATACCATGGGTAGTATTTACTATTTGTGTGTATCGTATATACATAGGTACCAATATTATACTTTGGTCAATTAGTCAGAATTAGTAAATTCTTATTATTATATTTTAAGCCAAACTTTTTGAAAAATTTTATTGAACTCACAACTAACCACAAAGCATGGAGATTCAATACGTTTTTCGATGTATAAATTAATGATGACAAATTAGTATTTTACTTCATTCAAATATCGTGGATCCGTGATGTTATATTACTATATCATATTAGTACCTAGTATTAAATAATAATAGTAATATGCAGAGGGTTTTGAATTCACATGAAATCGTTAGAAAGAAGAAGAGTTTTCGAATTCGTTTTTGTCCATCGCGAATTGTAATAAACATATATTATTTTAATTTTCTTCCTTTAAAACCTAGAATGTATGTTCATTTAAATCAAATATGTAGATTATTAACAAAAATATGTTTTTTTATTTAAATATAAATTTATGGGCACATCTATATTAATGTATCGTTATAGCGCTAACGTAGAGCAAAATTTTACAAAATTAATACCAACAGTTTTTAACACCGAAGAAACGATTAAGCCCAACAAATGAAAATAAAGTAACTATACCTATATGTACCGACGTTACAACAAAAAAAAAACCACTGTTTGATGACATGATTATTGGTTCATATAAAGGTAGGTACGGATATTCTCACGGTATTATATATTACGATGTTGACATTTATTTTATCCGGTGTGTATACATATACAAAATATATACAATACGATTATCGGATTTATATTTAATGGGTTTAAGGGGGACGTCGACATGTTGAACGCTGCACGGGCTTATAAAATCGTGGCGGTCAAGAACATAATATTATAAATATATTGAATTATAATATTACCCGTACCGCAAAGTTATTTACTCGATATTCGCGCGTAGGCTCGCTTTACATGCACTTCCAAAGAACCGGTCTAATAAACGATAAATTAACCTAACCGGACGAGTATTCATATCTGTACGAAAAAAAAAAAAATAATAATAACTTATATAAAAAAAAAACGTTAACTTTGGTCCGTTGACCCTGACCGAGAACTTCAAATGATATCGTATTCCAAAATCACTCGACCCTCCTGCAGTCCGATGGACAGACTCATTCTGGATAAATATCGCATCGTAATTTATTGTACGGTTTATATTTCATTCTCTCTCACACACACACACACACACACATTTGGAAATTCAGATTTCATAACATATTATTGAAGTTATGATTATATTGCCTACAAGATAGATAAGTAATCGACTTGTTGTCATCTTCTAGAATATTTTTTACTCTCGCCCGTCAAGGCCAATGTTTTATATTATAGTATTATTATTTTTTCATCCTTTATATTATTATGATTTTTAATGCATAATAATATAAATATTGATAAAAAAAATAAAGCACGTAAGAATTTTCTCTTTCAGTGATGATAATATTTCGTCATCGAAATGGGCCAGGATCGTAACACTCATTATTATATTATCCTGTGAATTCCAGTATACATTATCATACTATAATACAGACTCAATGATATATCATGTCGAGCGATATTAAAGTAGTCCATTTACCCTGCAAAATGTTATAATACTGAAAATAGGTAGGCACCTACTCAAAATATTAATGATTTAGTAAATCTATTGAAAAGATCTTTATTTTTATGTCAAACTCTTGTCCACTCCTAATAGTTATAATATTTAAAGAAATAGGTAGGCATAACAAGGCTCGATTTCCGGCTCGATTTATTAAGAACAACAGGTATATGGAATGGGAAAACGGATTTATTCTATCTACTTGTATTATGTAATACTTTTCAAGTTTTGTTCAAAAGAAAAAAATATTTTTCACTTCATTACATATAAGTTCAAAATATTCAAATATCTCATATTATAATCTATACCTAATGTTGTAAATATATATGTTTGTAAGGTGTAAAGATAACAAACTTAATTTATAATTTATTCCAGTATCAAAATATTAGAATTTATCAGAATATAAAATTATTATTACTTGTAGCATAACAAATCTTATTTTCATAATTTAAAAATGAGTACTTGCTACTTACTTGTATATTTTAAGTTTAATTTAAATAAAATAAAAAAAACTATGTACCTACTTTTAAGCACTTTGCTAATGTATAATGTATAATATTATATTATATTATACAAATTGAAATTTATTAGTTGTCGAACCACGAACATAAATAAGTATGCTGAAAATAAAATATGCATGGAACATGTAATCTAAAAACGCAAAAATACGCACCTGATTTATTTTTATTATTTTTCAATTTGCATTTTTTTGCATAAGCAATTATAATAAATTTATTTTAAATTTAGATACACTTTAAATATAAAATATATATATAAAATAGCAATATGATTATCATTATATTGAAATTAGATTAAAATATCAAATCAATTTATTCATTTTTAATTTACTATATTTATTATTAAAAGTTATTTTCATCAACAAATATGCATTGACATTATCAAACATATGCAAAAAAACATCGTAAAGGCAAGTAATTATGTCATCTAATATGATAAAAGTAAAAAAATCCTAATATTCAAATCTAAACATTTTTGATATTTTATGGGCAACTTTTTTTTTTTTTATTTATGACACTGCCACATGGAGGGTGAACTGTTTGCACATTATTTGGCAGCATCGTTTATTGTAATACACAATAATATACAACTTTGGTTGACTTTCATGAAGCCAGACTCTATACTTTCCTTAGTGGAGCTCGTGTTTATGTATAGATTCAATGTAACAAGACAGCGTATAATCCTTTTACAAAGAGCGTACAATCCTTTTTCAAATTGCATAGGCAACTAACACAATTTAATTGTAACTTAAATTAAAAAAAAAATATGTGATCGCAACAATAAGTCTGAGCACTATTTATAATGAAATTGCCATTGTAATGTAATGTATGCAGAGCGGTCGTTTTCAAATATTTTTTAAACCTATTTTTGGTATTGTTGAAGCTTTGACATCTCGACGGGACAATACATATATTGTCGAACGCCAACGCTAAGTCGGGTCTGTATGGACTGTCCGTTTATAGGTACACATATTTTATAATTTGTGTTCCATTCAAACCATTTAATGTAATATTATTATAATGTCATCTCACAATAGGCGTTCATCATGGGCACGATAAAAATCTCGGAAACACGGACATTTTTTTTTTACGGTCAGACGAGACTAGATTTCATTAACTTAATGGCCCGACGACTACAGGGTTATAATTTTTTCTGGTGAATGCGGTTTCCTCGTTAATAACACATCATCTGCCATCTGGTAGGCCGCAAACTGCACATTCACATCGGCAAACCGCTCGCCACTCGATTATCGTTTGAAACTACCTGACTTACCCGAAGAGGAGAGTTCCGAAAGTCGTCGAAACATTGTACGGATTAAAGGGATCAACAAAAAATAGGGGAAGTATTGCGGTACATTTTACCTACATTTTTTTTTTTTCATATTTCGGTAATAATCTACGCAAATATTATTCCTTTCGACGTTGCACACACACGACGACGATATACATGGTTTGCATAATGCAGTTAGTATAAATTCGAAAGGTCTTCGACCTGAAACCCACCGCGGTAGGGCGTTCCGAACAATCTGGTTTATTCGACGTATTATATACATATTATGTCTGTTCCAACTTTTTTTAATTTTTTTTTTTTACGTACAGCCTTACATTTTATTCTGGCCACTTATGAACTCGACATATATGTTATATGGGTGAGCCAAGCCAAGCTTTATCGGTGCCAAACGACCTACAAGGCCTTTTTTAAATTAACACACGTCGATTGTTTCCCACCCGAACGACTAATAAAAAAAAAAAACAACTTCAGGACGCACTTTGATTAAATAAACGCGAAGATTCGAGAAAATGTTTTACACGCACTATTGACAGTCTGCTGAAAATTATTATTATATTGATAATGTTGAATCAATAATAATTCATTCAGTCAGTCGATGGTACATAATATAATACGTAGGTATAAAAGTACAAAAATGATTTTGTGCAATCGTTGTGTGCGCGATGGATTTTCAGCTCGATGGATTTAAAATTTATTTTAAATCCAACAATTTATTTTTAATTTTTTCATTTACCCATCGAATAAAATAATAGTAAATCCAATTCACGAGTTTGAATGTTGAATAATATAGATGGGTTAGGTCACTTACGTTCTGTAGCCACGGGCCACGGCCTAAACGGAGACTTCAACTGCAGAGGTGCAGGCGGTTCTCGGGGGGTCGTAATGTTAGAGCTTAGAATATTTAAATTATTTACGATAAACAACAACCAGTTCTATTGGAAATATTAATGAAAATTTAAAATTATAGTTGAAAATAGTAAACCGTTATTATAGATATTTTAGTCTTGACGTGTATAGTAGTGTCGTGTAAACTGTGTATCTAGTTTCTACATACTTCGCTTACACTTTGATTAAATAGACGCGAAGATTCGAGGAAATATTAAACACGCACTATTGCCAGTCTGCGGACAATTATTATTATATTAAATTGATATTGTTGAATCAATAATAATTCATTCAGTCAGCCGATGGTACATAATATAATACATAGGTATAAAAGTAGAAAAATGATATTGTACAATTGTTGGGTGCTTGATGGATTTTCAGTTTGACGGATTTAAAAATCGTTCATTTTCCCACCGAATAAAATAATAGTAAATCCGATTTACACGTTTGAATGTTAAATAATATAGATAGGTATTCACTTACATTCTGTAGCCACGTCCTAAACACAGACTACAACTGCAGAGGTGCAGGCCGTTCTCTGGGGCCGTGATGATAGAATTTAGAATAATTAAATTATTTACGATGAACAACAACCAGTTCTAATGGAAATATTATTGAAAATTGAAAAATTACAGTTGAAAATACTAAACCGTCACTATAGATATTTTAGTCTTGAAGTGTATAGCTGTAGTGTCGTGTAAACTGTGTACCTACATACTTCGCCCCGCCCATTGTAAAGTCGCTTGTTTCCGTTAAAACACGTACCTATATGTTTGCGGCAAGCAAAATAAATCAAAAAAGTTTAAGTGGTTACATTTGTAAAAAAAAAACCATCTACTCGTATTTTTTATTCAACGATTATTCAAAACACATTAGGCGATAATAATCACCTTTTAAGGAACGCCATTAGAAGACAAAATCGAGTATAAATAATAATTATAATATAATATATTATTATTTTTTCTTACTTTGGAGTTTGGGGTTGTTAAATTAGAATAATATATTATAATGGTTCTTTTGTCCTATCTATGCGACGGTTATTAGTTATTACACAGATGTATAATACATTATGCGTCCATTAGTGGACTCAAACCAGTTTTTGTTTAAGTGCAAATTTGAATATTCTTATTTCTTGGTGTAGGTACATTGCGTTGTTTACAGTTGTAATAACCGCTGGCGGTCAAAAATAATTACTATTATTATTCATTATTATTATTGTGGATAATATAAATATTATATTATATTACACGATTCAACTAAATTAAATGTACGAAAATGATTTACGCATATAATTAGTCCTACCCTTCAAATTACTTTTTGATGATCTAATTCGTTCTTCCAGGAAATATCAACGTACACAATGTATATTGTATGTTAATTTTGAATAATCAATTCAGAAATATTATTTTCAATATTACCATAACTTTAGATTCCCTCAAAGATTTGTGTTTAAATCAAAAACATATTTGTCAAATCATTTCGCGCCCTTAACCATTTTTAATATTTTATTGGTCAAGTGTACGTCTTACGTCTTAGTATGTAATCCTATTCGTACTATCACTGATGTCATATATTCTGTTAATTCCGTCGTACGATTGTTTAACACATTATACTCAGCATATTATGTATATGCACTAATATATTGTTCTACTTAAAATATCACTTAATTAGACATTTATTAAACTTGTTTTTTTTTTTTTTTTTTAATATCTCAATAACTGTGCGTCTTAAATGACCTAAAAAGTGTATTTATTTCTAATACGCCGTAGAATGTCGCTTAATTTACCATAACGTATAATATGTAACATAATATTATAAAATTAAATATATCTAACGCTCACCCACGTACAATTACAGCGTATTCAGATCATATTTATTAATATTTTATTTATAAGCACATATTTTCATACTTTGTTACCTTATTGTTCGTTCCATGAATTTTACATATATTATTTATATTCATGAACTGCAGTCAAATTTCGTACGAGTTTCTTTTTTTAGGTACCTCTATGTATGATATACACTACCAAAAAGGACTCGTGACGTTATAACTTTAGATTTATAGATAAAAAGATATGAATATCTTTTGCTGTTCACGTCGTCTTCAATCGATGTATACCAACTCGAACATATTCATGCAGCACTGATCATTCTGGTAGACGGTATCAATGGCGGTCATTTCTCAAAAGGGGTAGGATATGGCTGATTTTTTGACGTGCACTTTTTTATTATTAAAAATATAATTTATGGTTATCAGATATTAAACATCGAAAAAAGGTCATTGGGAATCTACCCTCCCCCCCATTTAACCATAACTGGAGGGTAATATGCACTTGTAGATTTTTTCAGTACTTATATAATGACTATATAGCTAATAGTTTCTAGCGTAGCGAAAAATCATATTTGAAAAAAGTAATAGGTACCTACATAAGTTAACAAACGCAACAGCCATAACATCAACTACAATAATAATTTACATGTGTTTTTTTTTTAACTATTCATTTTGACTTTGAATGCTATTCAGTACCTATTTTTATACTTTCAAATCTAATATCATAATACACAACCACAGTAGGTACCTTTTAAATCCCGGGATAAATGGAGTGAATCGAGATAGCAGTCCCGTCTGGCGTGTTTTTTAATCCGTCCAAAAGTATAAAATATATGTTATACTTTGAACCTATACAATTCCCGTTTTGGCCGGTTTGTGCTAGAAATTGAAAATAACACGACCCACTCTTAATAACTAAAAATATTATCGTTCAATTTACATCACTCACAAACCAATAGTAGATGTCGGTCAAATAATTCAGATGAAACGCTAAATAAACTCTAAAAAAGTAACCACTGTGATGTGAACTTATAACCTAACCTGACCTAACCTCTCATATATTATGTAGTGCCAACAATTGAAATAACATTCGACGTGACTAGATTTTTCTGACCAAAATCCTAATACACGATGGTGACAAAACGTGTTATTGTAAACACTTGGATTATATGACAAACCTTAGGTACCTAATATAAACTACACAAGTTTCACTATTGTTTTCATATTATTTGCAAGTGTTGTACATTTTATAAATTTTATACAATGGATATGGTATTTTATGAAGTAACATAGCCGCGTCAGTATCTTACAATAATGTGTTGAACCGCTAAAATTATGTTATGACGTAAATGGTCTCTTATACATAAATTATAGTTATGTTAGTTTTATCCTAATTCAAAATAGGTTATCATTTCGTTTTGCAACGTTTTCAGTAAATATTGTTTTATATAATATCTGTGAGTACGTTTAGTCAGATATTTTTTAGATAGGTACTAACTACTATAGGTAAGTACCGTTTATATAAAATATATATATTATTATACCTATAAGTGTAACTTGACCTCTAAAACGTGGGGTACTTGTAAATGCTTCTCAGTGCCGTGGAGGACTTTGCCCCAAAATAGACCAAAATAGTTTTGATGTTTTTTCGGTAAATTTATCATAATTTAAAAGCATAAAATTGATAGTATTTCAGTATATTAATAATTGTTTTATCTAAAAAAACAAGGGGTGCTAAAGATCTCCAAAGTTTTCCCAATGATTAAGCCTCATCGTATTTGACTCGTTTGATAAATTATTTTCTAATCAATATTTTTATAATATGATTCTAGAGGACTAGAATATTGAAGTAAGTAGAAGAACAGTGTAAAGAGTTACAATTATTATTAGTACAATATTTTCTATAGATATTTTCGAGTGTTCACTTCTTAAAATAATAAAATATAAAAATTCTTATCAATTCTTCAAGTTAATTTATGTAAATATTTTAAAAATTGAATTCTAACATTTATAAAAGTTTTAAATAAGCCATACGTACAGTAGACAGATGACAATTTATGAAAATATACACAATAATATTTATATTATATTTATAATAACAAAATAATCGTGAAGTCCATAAGAATTGAGTATTAGTTTAGCTTTTCAGTATTAGTATATTTTATCGTTTGATCATCGTGTCATATAATCTGTCTACAAATATAATATATTATATTATAGATGTTATAGTAAATTTGTACGCTTCAAAAACACAGAATAAATAATATTTTCTAAAATATTGGGTAGTACCATTGGATACTGGTTTACTTCAGTATACCATTCGTACACTATCTAGGTAATAATAAATAATGTTTGGATTTATTTATTGATTTCATTTAAAATTCGATTCTCGTCGAAAACGGAGGAAATAAAAACAACAGACTTATAATTTATTAACCGTACACGTAATGTATATTATAATTATTATCGTAATGCACATCACTTAAGTATATTATAAACGTAATAATGATATCATATCGAATATGGTTTACACATAATATCATATTAATCGTTGTGTCGTGCCAACGTGTGGTGCAACCACATTGATCGGTGGTAGGGGGAGGGTATAATGATGCGTCGCTCAATCTGACCGTCGATCGTATTATGAATTGATGAGTACATTTTTTTCATGTCAAAATTTATGAATATTTTAATATCGTTTGTCTGAAAAAAAAAACAAAACATAAATACGTCGCTCCGGTGGTCACGATATTGAGCGTGTTATTACGACCATATATATCCTCTCCTCGGCATGCTAAGCGAGTACATATTACATAATATTAGGTATACATATTATGCGTTAGAGGGTCATCCACCCATATCGAAATAAAACGAAAAAAAAATTATTTAAAAAAAAAAAATCAGTTTGTTTAACCGTATAAATGATGTGAAAATAAATAAAATTTTACTCGTTAAATATATAATAATAATAATGATCATCGAATGGCAAGGACTGATGTGATATCATAATATTATTACTATCATCGTCGTATATAATATTAAAATAATATCCGTCGCGCGCACACTGACGAGTCCGTCAGTTAACGTATTGGTCGGCTCCGTACACTGGTCGGAGTATGAACCCCCAAGCGTGCGACTCGGGTATCTTGTACAGCGGGTACGTGGGCCACACCTGCGCAGTGGCGTCGACGGCGGTGCTGCTGCTGACCTCAGGTCCCCGCGGCCCGGCCGCCGACCTCCTGCTCTTGACGCCCGGCTTGACGGCCGTCTTGATCGGTTGCGGTGTGCTGGTGGCGGAGGCAGCGGCGGCGGCGACCGCGGCCTTCTGCCTGTGCTTGCCGCCATTGCTGGCCACGCCGACCAGCGCTTCGGCGCCGGGTATGCCGGCTATGGCCGTGGCCACCGGTTTGGCCAGCGCCAGGCCACCGGGTCCCACCACGGCCGTGGCCACGGGCTTGGAGGACGCCACGCCACCGGTGCCCGCGATAGCCAGGCCCACGGGCTTGGCCTCGGCCACCGACGCGTTGTCCGGAGGCAGGTTGACGCTCACTGACTCGTTGGGCGGCTCGTTGGACGACGAATCCGACTCTTCCTCCTGTTGGCCCACGTCGTCCTCATCTTCCATGTGTCCGTCCGCCGCTTGTGGTGGCTTGTGATCCTCCACTGTGGTCTTGCCCGAAGGGTGGATCACCAGGAACTTGCCCTTGCCGCTACCGTAAAACGGTACAGCCTGCACCGCGTCTTCGGCGTTATCTGCGAACCCTCGGTGTTGGGCTCGAGACAGGCTGTGAACAGACAAACAAAATATAATATTATTTAGCATTCGAGGTTTGTTATCGGTGTTATGATTCGGTAGACGTATACGATCTGCGGAATATCGGTACGAACGATATACAAGCGTTCAGTGTAATATTACGGATCGCTGTAAATTGAGTTCCATTTGTAATTTTTTATGTAAACGGCGGTCCGTTATTATTATAACAAACGTTTTGTATATTATAAAAATATGTAAATTTCTGCCTAAATATTTTTTATTCATAGGCACGTAAATTATGTCTTGCGATATTTTCTTTGTTTTTTGTATCTGGCAATACAGCTGGTTTAAATACAAAAAATATTGGTTTTGCTGATAATTAAGTGATTATAGTGTATACGATTAAAAATTAATTTGTTATTAAGTAAATGGTAAAGATATTCGTTTGAATTAATGATAATTATTTCCGTACAATATCTAAACGAATAATAATTTTGGTTTGCAATACTTCAATTTTTTTCTTGTATGTAATTTATATATTTTTTTTCCATTTTTTTATTATTTTTTTGGCCCTGACTTTTCAAATTAATATGATATATTAATTGCAAGGTTTTTAAAAATGCCCCACAACGCAATTTACCTAGTATATTAATGTGATCTGTATGTTTAATGTTAAATAATTGTTTTCAAGATTTAAATACAAGTACCAAATACCACTACCAGGTGGTTTACCCAGTATAGTAAACAACATATATACAGGTACAATATAAAATACATTATACATTTTACATTTATGTTGTGTACCTATCTAATATTGGTTTAATCCTTATATTATACTATGTTCAGTCAGAGTCTTGAAGATATTATGCTGGTTATATTATGGTTATAATCGAATCTTTAGTTTAATATTTTCATTGATTCTCAATATTAATACCTAGCAGCCATAAAAGGGTATTATAGTTTTTATAATAAATGATATTTTGAAAAACAAGCACCGAAAAGTTAAAATCATCGTTAAGTTCTAGTCCTTAAGATATATTTATATATATATACAAAGAGTACACTGTATATTTAATGTGCCCTTATTACCCTATACATATTTTTGAAGTTTGTATAGTCGGAAGTTCGGAACATGAAACTAGACTATTGGATCATCAACCTTCCGCAGGCAGAATTTTAAAATATGTATGGGGTACTGAGTAATGTAGGTAACTGAGTTATTGAGTGTACCCATTATTCGTGGACACATGGTATATTATATGCATGTAAGAAATATAACTTTGATGATAATCATTATGTACCTAGGTGCTAGTAATAAAACGCGGATGTACAGGATACTCATCCGGGGACGGGTGTGCACCTACATGGCGACAGTGAACTCTCAATATTTTAGCACCTGAATACATTTTTTTATTAGTCTCTATACAGCCCGACGTGTACCTACCCATAGTATACTATATACGTATACATGGGTATTGTAATGGGCTATTATAATATAGCCACGTATAGGACTGGATGCGTATAACATTATTGTCGGTAAACAACGCTGTAAGTGCGTCTATTCAGCCATTTACACGCCGTCAGTGCGCGCGTCTATTGTTGTCCTAAGATAATAATATTTGCACTGCATTCCTACGCCATTATTAATGTATTTTGCGTGTGCGTTTTTTCGTCGACGTATGATATATAAAATTTCAAATAAAAACACTTGGCTAGTAAGATTTACTCTGTGGATTTCATACCTATCCCACTGACCACCTGTGAGCGGCACTGACCGTGTCGTGTGATTACTGTGTGCTCAGTGTAATAATAATACCCAAATATCTATAGTATAGGTATACCAGCTATACACAACAGCTATTAATGCGATAATTATTGTTGTCGTCGTTAATCGATGGCTCGTATATGTATATCTACACGGCATGATGATACGCGATATGGCCATTCGCCCGGAGTGATTGTCTTCGAGTGGTAAAGAAAAAAAAATTAGCGCGTATCTAAAGTAATGCGGATAAATAGCTAGGTGTATTCGTCTGGGATTTTCGTCCGTATTGTTCCTCTGCAGGCGGCAAAACGACATTAATTCAAAGCGCGTGTTTCGCCGACCCGGGTGGGACGAGTGGAAGAAGGGGGTGACGAAATAACTGTTCTTCGACTACATTATAATAATAATAATAATAATATAATATTATAGGCACGGTCCGGCGAAATGGGCCAACGTGGTTTTGGCGACCGGTCAAAACGCGTCTGGTTAGCCGCCGCCGAGACGTGGATGTTCGTGACGATGTTTTACATATTTTAAGGTCGCACCGCTATAATACTGTAATAATAATATAGTACAAGTAGATGGAAAATTAGTAAAATATAATAATATTGTTTCTTATATAGGTATATACTATATATATATATTATATATATTATTATATAGGTACCTAATGGCTAATGAATTTATGTTTAATGTTCGGAATGCGCAGTAGAGTGTAGCTGAGACGGTTTTACGTTAATTGTTGCTATAATAATATCGTCGTCATACCTATTATATAGGTAAGAGGTGATTCACCCCAAATATTTTCTTTCTTTATAAATGTATTTAAATTGTGTTTTTTTTTATTATTTAAGTATACCTACCCGTTTTACCCGTATCAATTAAGAAGCGTAGTTGTAGGCAATACAATTTATTTTTCAAATGAGAATCACCCTTTTTCTGCTATTTGTTAAACAAGTAGTTATTATGAATGTTTTGATGTCCTATATAAATCAAATTCTAAACTAGCACTTTCTGAGTTATTATGCAACTAGCCCTATATCCTATAAGGATATAATGGTACAAGGTAATAGGTTTTGAAAAATATGGCCAATCATAGCTATGATTATAATTTATTTATAGTATAAGTAATTAATATTATACATTTATTAAAATTATAAAATTATAAAATTGTCCGAGTATATAATATATACCAGATCACTAGACTAAAATATTTTAAATTACATATATTTTTAATTTTACCTGAAACCATTAATAAGGACTATATGTATTAATTATTATACTAAGTAAATAAAGTTAAATAGCCTAAAAACTACTTGTTAATAATTTTAATTAAAAGCACCTAGGTTTTAAAAAAAATCATGTGCTAAACAATTTACAAGAATAGGGTGGTTCTCGTTTGAAAAAAAAAGTTTCTTCCAATTTACAATGGTATACAAATTTAAATATATTTTGAAAAGAATAGGTTCTTAAGTATACCTACTTAAAAAGGTCAGAATATGAAAAACGTATGGATGATTTAAGGAAAAAAGGAATGGGATGAGCATTATATGATATGCATTATATGATTATTGATGAAATAACCCATTATATGATCGATACAATTATTTTTATGACAATATTCTTATAAACGTCTTAAGAAAAACAAATTTTGAATATTGCAGTGATTAGTGGAATCAGTGGCGTAGACATGAATTTTCATTGGATGCAGGGGGATATATATTCATTATTTCTAATTAATTATTGTCTGTTAACGGGACACTGTCCACTTTTGAGGTTTTGTAGCCAATAATTGTTGTGAAACTCGTTAGTCGTTTCTAAAATAATTTCATAATACATAACTATGATAGTTGTGTCCTATGTATCATAATTCATAATATATTAATATTAAGTAACATTTCAAAATGTGTGTTTACATTTAATGTATATGCCTAGTGCCTACAAAGATTTACTTTTGAAAATTATTTTCGACAGTATTATTTTAATCGAATACTGTTATATTACACATTGTTTAGGTAGTTACAACCACTGACACCATAATTGGTTATTTAATAAATATTTTACCATTTTGTGTTATCCATAATATAATATTATCATCATATACCTAGGTACTTAATATTACTATGTTAAGTATAATAATACGCTTTAGTACTTTGTTCTCAGTCTTTGTAAATTATTATACACTTTGGAGTTTGTAATAGATTTTTTGTTAATAATTTATTGATCTAAATGTATTATCTATTGAGAAAAGCTTAAAACCCACTTTATATCCATATCAATATGGTATGTATGTCCTAAATCAAATTAATTTTTATTTAAATTTGGTTTATAAATGTCGAACGATTAGAAAAGGTTTTGTTGATATTACAAAATACAATAATTTATTGAATAACCTTAAATAAAACTATATAATCATAGGGCATAGATGACTATAGTAAATAGACATTGGTAATTGGTATATTATCATAAATAATGCACGGGACACGTTTATCACAGGTTACTGTCTAGTACAGTGTACAAGGTATTAAATAATACAAAACAATATGTAATGTAATGCGGTTGAAATGTTTGTTGTGTTGCAGATACCTTGAATTGTAAGGATCATCTATTATACAGTATCGTTTATTGTTTATATAAATACATATATCATTGTAATAAGTGGGTTCATTCTTACTGCGTATAATATTATTATTTTGGTCGAAAATAACAAAAATTAAGTATGCATATTATTATAATATCTGAATAGAATGGAAAACAATAATAGAAAAGTAAAGTTATCGCGGTATACTGAACCCTAAAATACGAATAGTTTGGCCGGACTACGATGATAATTTAAATTGAATAATGTGATCGACAGCATAAAGATTCTGTAAATCGTGAAAGAAAACTAATTAGGCAAACACACGAATAACCTTGAAACGAACATGACAACGATGTGTATTTTATTTTATTGAACGTGGGTCATAAAAATATATTGAAATAATGAAATACACACATTTTCAATACGTACCTATACATAGTTTATTACTCTCATCTTGTCAATCACTATAAAATATAATATCGTTTCATGTTTATTTTGGGTTGTAAAAAAATGAAACTTGATTAAAAACCGAAGAGTATAAAGATACTTTATAGTCTAGTGATATTATTATGTGATATACTCGACTAATAACAAAATTATTATTATTTGTCATTATATTTGATTTGATTTTCAACGTAAACAAACCAGACTACGTCTGAACCACAAAATAAAAAAATAATAAAACATTATATTATATTATATTATATAAATATAATATTATTCATCTTATATGTTATGATTACCTGCCTACAAAATACAATCTACTTATTTTAAAATTAGACAGTATAATTATTATATTGATAATATCGATTAATTTAAACAGTTTTAATACGTCATGCTTCATACTTCAATTATCAGCACTAAGCAATCTCGAGAAGAATACTTTTTTTTTTTTAATCCAAATACCTATTGTATTATAAGAATGTTCAGAACATATTTTATTGGAATGAAGAATAACTTATTCGGTATACTGCGTGCCTATTTATGTTTACAGTTTAATTATCGAAGACATAATGTCGAGGTTTCTTAGGTTTTTAGTGCAGCAATAATACTATTAAGATTACATCATGTAGCGGAATGGCTCAGCTTTACATAATTACCTACAACCTTTAACTATTGACGAGATAAATTATTTTTATTCTTGTTTAAAATTATATAAAATATTTTCAAACAAATAAAAAAAAACAAAGGATATACTCATTATTGACAAAATGTTTACAACTACAGCAAAAAAGCTACAAACCAAATGGCCGAAACAAATGCTTTTAGTTTCTACAAGTACTTGCAACTTTCGGACGGTAGGTACTGACGAATGACATAATAACAATATTATCTACTTATAGGTGGTACAAAATGTTTTAAATAAACAGGTAGTATGTCGACTTAAATTAAATAGATATAAATAGATTGTAATAACAGTTCACGTGGATGGTTAAAATAAAATATGTATTATGTGAGTACACAAATTAACTATATGCACAGTGTATATTTCAATATAAAAATATAATATATGAACAGTAAATAGATAATGGGTAACTGTAATACATTATACGTACGTACGTTAAGTCCTACATTGTGATTAGTATTGTAGGTTACTTGTTATTAATAAACCCGTCGAGTGTGTCACGTTTAATTTATCCGTTTAATACGTCATAGGTTAAATCAATACGTTATAAAAAAAAAAAACAGATTGGATGAAGTAAAGACGTTTTATATAGGACGAAGAGTTATGGCATTTCACATTATATGATGAGCATTTATATGCCACAAATAAATAGTCATATAAGTACATCGATTCAAACATAAGTAACACACAATAATATTATTGTAACACGAGAATTAACAATTTGTAGAAAACGAAAATATTATTAAGTACCTACACTCATGTCACTATTGAATAAAAAATAAAAATAACATCATATAAAAATCATTATAGATTTTCTACATTGTATAAGTAGACAGTAGTAAGTACGTATAGATAATATATTACAACATATATTATTATATCATAACGAGTGTGTATGGCACAATTTATAGACCTAATGGTTTTTTTATGGCGGCGGCGGCGTCGTCGTCGATTTTTAGCTTTTTTGTTTCAGTCGATAAAATGGATGACTAGTTCCGGTCGGGATATGGCCACGCCGCCTTCGCCCGCTTCCGCAGTGGCGTCCGGAAGGTATTCAATGCTGACCGTGTCGCCCCTGCGGACCACGGCCGTGCTGATCGGGTTCGAAAGGGCCACGCCGCCGGGGCCGGCCTTCGCCCTGGCCGACGGTTTCAGGTATATCTTGGTGACCGGTCTCTCAGTGGCGACGGCCGTGGAGTTTTTCACCTGCTCCGCCTGTACGACCGGACCCGACGACGCCGCCGCCACTGCCGTCTTCCTCAGCCAACTCGGTCCTCCGACGCTCGGCGTGTTCGAGTGCAGCGGCTTGACCTGCGCCGGCCTCCACTTCCGGTTCGGGTCGGCGGCCGCGTCCCCGACTTCCGATCGGTCTGCCACGTCGTCAACCACGGTTACTCGGCCACTGTCCAAGTTCACGGCCACGGATCCTCTGGGCGGCGGTGGGATTGTGGCGGCGGCGGCGACTGCTGATCCAGTTCCGCTTCCGGTTCCGGCGACTCCGGGCCAAACGCCTAACGTCGGCACGAATGCCCAGTACGGCAGCCGATACCTGCGCATACAATAACCACGGTTAGGTTTAGGCGTTTGGCCCTACAATGACGAGATATCGTGTAGTGTTTGAACGTAAGGCACGTTCGATTTACGTATTATTTTGTTTTCGTTTGTTTGTTGTTGACGTTCGAGCACCGGTATACCTACACCATTAATGGTATTGGTATAATATTGCAGGTATATAACTAGTAAGCTACAGTGGTGTTGTCGGTACAACGGATGTGAAATTCCGTTAAGTGTAGTGGCATTCTACGAGTTCGTTTGAGATTTAAACCATATAATTTATTAGTATTATGTGGGTCGATCTCGTCTATAATATTACAGACGAATAAACAGTTGTTCACACAGATTATATACGAACGGTAACGTGCAAAAGCAAAAAACAAAACGCATATATTTTAGACGAATAATAAACGCATCGCTGAACTACACTTATTTTTATAAACACTCTATTTGTGTTTATGCTTATATAACTCAAATGAATAAAAATTACATTCCGAAACTTAAATTTAATATTGTCCGACGTATAGATGTAGCGAAATTCAATAATACTTTAGTGTGCATGCACTTTCTTTTAAATTAAATATTAATATTATTCTTTGTATAGATAAAAGAAGATGTCTTGATTAAAAAATCAACGTACAGTTGGAGACTTAAAATTTTCGTGGTAGTTAATGATGTTTGTTATATTTGTAAATATGTTTTTAGTTATGTTCTAACTGTTCCTTTTAAATAACTGTATTTAATTAATTATTTTTTAAGATTACTTGAGAACTCTCTACTCCACTACAAGCCTAGGATTAAATTAGTAGATAATATATTTTTTATCTCCTTATTATATATTTTAGGCCTTATATGTATTTGCAGTAAATAATTGTAAATAAACTATTCAATAAAAAAATATATCTTTATATATGTAAGGAAAAAAATATTACGAAGGGGGTGGGGGGTACTCACTTTTTTTGTATTCTCGTGTAATCTGCCTTTTATCATATCAACTTATTATGTCATCCGATATAGAATGTATATTTCGACTTAAAAAGGGTAATATTGCTAGTTATATAAAAATTCTATGATGGTTATAGATGATAAACGATAAAATGACTTACATTAGTAAATAATGATATCATCAATATAATATAAACGTTTAAAATTTAAATAAATTGTAAAAGTTATAATCATATAATACACAAAAACAGAGTACAAAAAAAAATAAGTTGTTGTGCATGTGAAAAATACAATGTGTTAAACAAATTATAACTTATAGAAATGTATGATCCTACAGTCTAGTTTCATGACGCACACACAGAATATTCAAATATATTTATATATAATATAGGTTGCTGGGTAGATGCTGAGTTATATATTAACTAAGTTACAGAGTACGTTTAAGAGCAACTTATGAACCATTTACTGTCCGCTTATAACAAATTTATATGAAGTATATAACGTTGGTACATAATATTTTTACATCAAACTTTACAAATGCAGTGTATCTGGTTTTTCTATTTGATTAACTACTTGTTGTTTTTAGGTTAGTAGGTATCTTGTTGATGTTGTTGTTGTTGTCGTTGTTGTTGTTGTTGTGGTACTTGTATTTTTTTTTTATACAGGCACAGTCACACAAATACACAACTAAGTAGCTTTATGACCATAAAGTTACGGCCTGTCACCGATTTCACGTATGGTAGGTACATCACTACCTCCGTTGGTAGAAAAAAAAAATCTTTGATGTGAAGAAAAATCTCGTTTTATTAGTTTATGGTTTGAAGTTTTTGTTATTTGAATATTATACCCACACAGTAACGCACTAATGCAATTTTAAATTGACGTGTTAGTACCACTAGTACCAAATGTCTAAATAGTACCTATAGTAAATCCATGAAAGGCTTATATTTTAAAATGATAATATAATACTCGTATATTAATATCATAGATACTTCATAAAGTTCTTCAATAATTAGTTATCAATTCAAGATTGTATTGATTCGTTACAACTAAATTAATTTTCTATCACAAAGCTTTGAATTAAAATGTCAAATGTACGTTGTATTTAAATTTAAATTTAAAAACATTTTTTACATATTATATACCTAATTATGTGAAATTATGTAAGATACAAAAGTTTTTATACAAATCTAGAGCAATTTTGAAATGCGAAATAATAAACTCAATGTTTGTATGAAATATAGTTTTGAATGCATTATAATATTATATACCTACTCCAATAACATTATTCTAAATATCACTTAGAAATTAATCAAAATATTTTACATTATAATAATGTGTTTGAATAAAATTATAATATTACAATGAGGTTATTGCAGTAAATAATATAATTATAATTATATAAGACTAAAATAATGTTTAGAAATAAAAATTTAGGTAGTCTAACTAAGTTTACTTATAAAATAAAACTTAATTGTATAAGTTAGCAGTTGAGATTACATATAGGTATCTTATTTAAAATAAGACTTAATTATGTTAACGGATTAACGAGCAAAACATTATAAATAATTGGTACACTCCGAGTTCACAGTTGAATATTAAAAGTAAACATTTAAAAAGAAATTTGAAAAATATTGTTAATTATAAGTATAGTATAATATTAAAGATCGTATAATACATAAAATATAATGTACTATGTATAACGTTAGGCACGCGTAATATTTTACTCGTATAACAATTATACACAATATTATGAGAATACAGCCTTCACCATAAGGTTGTATAATAATAGTTTGATAAATTAAGAGAGTACAAACAAAGAAGAGGAGAACTATTTAAATATTTATAATATTATACATGTAAATAATATTATGGAACTACAACGAGGTTTATAATCGTACCTATGTCATAGTGTATATTTTAATAATTATTAATTTATATGTATTATATAGGTATAAGTATATGGTGTGTAATAAATTATTGTTAAATTTATATTAAATATTTAAATTAGGTACTAAACATACTACTATAAAATATACGATAGGTAAACTTATGTACGTATAATAATAATATGCAATTATAGTGTTAATGTAGGCACAACAATTTTTATAGAGCTATAGTAATATCATATTGTTATCATCATGTGCAATATATCACGACAGTCTTGTGTTGTTGTAGAGGAACAAACGGATAAACGTACGGCGCTGGGGTTGTCCTCAGAACTGGTGGTCGACGAGTTTCGAGGACTTTTTGCTCTTGCGCGACTTCTTCCGGACGGACGGTTCCGGGTTGTAGTACACTATCGGCCCGGTGGCTATCAGCTTGGCGCCGTCCGGAAGTGAGATCTCGCGGCCGTCGCCTGCGTCGCGCCGACGTTGGGACGCCGCCGTCAAGCCACGGGACGGTGTGGGGAACGTGTACGCGACGCCGTCCGCGGACAGATAGGCCGTGCCGCCAGCCCGCGCGTCCTGCAAGCTCCGACCGAAACCGTTGTTTTGCTGCGGGTACGGCGCGTAATATCCGGTCGGGCCTTGCACCATCTGTGGCCCGTATCCGGCCATCGAGATGCCACCCGCGGGCACGGGGACGTCCGCGGACGAGCCGGACGCCGTGTGCTTGTTGCTATACGCTGACCCGCCGGGGCCCACGATGGCCGTACCACCGGATCCTGCGGTGGCTATGCCGCCGGGGCCAGCGATGGCCACGCCGCCGCGGCGCACCACTAGCCGCTTGATCTGCGGGCCCGTGTCGCCGTTGTGCTCAGTGGCCTCCTTGTCCGGCGTACCAGCCAAACAGCTTTGACGGTTCCGGCGCCGCGGTCGTCGTCGTGTGTTTGAACGGCCGCACGTGGTTCAGCAGCGCTCCCTTTTCCTCTTCCGACCGCGCGGCCACCGTGTTCCGGCGCGACCGTCTCCTCGCTTCCGGTCCAACGGCGGACACCTTACCGCCACCTGTCATCCGCCTAGTAGTTCGGGACGGTACCCCGTCGTCCAACCTGTTGGCGTCCTCGCCCGCCACGTCACCCGTCGAGTGCCTGCAAATGTCAGCGGCCGGACCGTACTCTATGATCTCGGAAAATGAGTTCATCATCGTCTGCAGCGGATCTTTGATCAATATCGGAAAGTAATCGGCCCAAGGCGACGACCAATCGATCCTCGACGACGCGTCACCGCTGTTATACATCCGATTCGGAACGCCCACGTTGCCGCCCTGCATTGGCGTCGCGAACACCGTGTGTCTGATGATCTTGCGTCTAATGGGCATCTGCAGGCGGTGGTCCGACACTGGTTCGTCGTCGCCGTTGTTATTATTGTTGTTGTGGTGGTGTTGCTGTAGCTGCATGTTGTTGTTACCGCCGCCGACTGATTGCGGTTCACCGTTCAGGTTATGGAGGATCTGACCTATGTACGGGTCGCTCGGCCGTTTCCTCGTCGAGTACTCGTTGTAGTTCTGGTACTTTTGAAGGTTTTTGTCTAAAAGGTCCCTAAGCGCTTCCAGTTCTTCTCTGGTTATGGAATCCAATGCCAGCTTTTTTGTCTCGGCCATTCGCAGGTGCGCTATAGATTTCAATCGGCCCAACATGTTTTCCGTAGTCGAAGATTCCGTTTGGTGTAGCGGAAGTTCGCTTACGCTATCACTAAAATACACAAAATTCTTATTAAACCACCCGTGTTTATAAAAGAAAAAAAACATGAAAACTACGAAAAAGAAACTATTTTTTAACCTCTCACCAAAAAATATTTTATACATTTTTGTTTGATATTTTATATCAAAAAAATGTTTAAAACTTTTACCGAAAGTTTATAATTCGGGAGATATATTCTTTTTCTATTAATTAAAAAAAGTAAAATATGTTAAATTATTTGAGCAGGAAAAAAAACAAAGCGTAACCGAAATATTTACAGGACAAAAATAATTAAAAAAAAAAAAATGTGTTTGAAAATAAGCTTACCTTCTATATACTATGTTACACGCATTGAATATATTGACCGATCCATTGCCATAATTTTGCATAAAGCACTAAAACCGTAGAAAACAAGAAAAAACCACCGAAATTGTGCACTGCTAACGTGTGTGTTTAGTAAAATATAATGTACTCAACTAATCCATTCAGCGTTTAAAGATTTTAAACTTGAAACTTTTGTCAGTCAGTACTTTGTTTATAATATTATCTTATAAGTCAGTTGCAGTTATCAAATGCGTTAATTTAGTGTTAAACCCATTTTTTGTACAGTGTTTAATGTTTATAATTTGTTAAGATGTGTATAGTGTTGTTGATATAGTAAAATATTATATTAATAATTATTATATTATATACATTAATCTATTTGTCACTTTCGAGAAGCGCAAAACAAAAACGTTTTTTTTTTTTTACTTACTGTTGGAAGTTTTTATTATCCCTCTTCGCTTCTCTTATGATCTCGTCGTGTTCGTCGATGTCCGACGGTCTGCTGTGTCCATAGGCGATCAGACAGAACAACAATACCTGAAAAATCGTTACATATAGTATGGAAAAAAAACTGACAAAAAACGAGAATGATTTACCTGGAAAAACATCATAATACTATTAATAGTTATGTTAACACGATACGTTCATATACATGCAGATGGTCCGAGAATCAAAAGCACTATGACCACTGACTACCCGACCACCTTTCACTGTAACCACGATTCCCTCTACCATCTCCTAAATCACACGCGGTGTTTAGTGATCATAATATTTTCTATAACTCCATTGTCCGTTTATCATTATAATGACGATGCCTATGCATAATGGCTGTCTAATCGATTTTTGATATTTGCTTCCGAATCCTCCTCGAGTGGCCTGATTTTACTTTTATTGTTGGATTATATGATTTATTCATCGCAAGTATAAGTATTTATTATTTAATATGAGATGGCAAAAGACCATATTATTATTATTGTTGTTGCCGTTGATGTTATATAGGTACGACCTGGTATAACAATATAACAATTACTTTCGAAGACACGTTTGTAATAGTCTTCATCATTTATAACGATTTAATTATAGATAACTCGTATAATAGCTAGTATAGCTGCTTTATAACAAAACCGCTATTTTTTATATTTTTTTTCTACTATAAACATGATATTTGTTTTAACATTTTTGTTTGAAAAAAAGTGATGTAAAATTATATCGGATAACATTCTGTTGTAATTTTAATAACAAGTGTTGTTTTTTTTAAGACTTTGAGAAACAGACCATCAATTAGTGATACTTATTAAATAATAATTTACGTGCTTGTAATATTTTATGCAAATCGTATTGAACAGAGTAAAATACTCATGGAAAGACCCGTTATAACTATCTCATCATGTTTTGTTTTAAACACATTTCTGGAGTATGACTTAGACAAAAACAATAATTATTAACCAAACCGGGTTAGTGGGTGGTAAATGGTAATTACACATTTTTATAATCTGTACAACGATAACCACACAACGATAAAGTAATTGTCGTAAACAATTCACATTATTCTATTCTAATTTCGACTTCCGGCCAGCCACTGTTATCTTCTACTGCAGATCCTTATCGCCACCCCGTGTTACTGACACGGAATCCTCGCATTATGTCTCTCTCTCACTCCTATGTCTGTCTCTCTGCTTCTCTGTCCCTCTGTCCCGCTCACACTCGCTCTCAAAAGACACTTTCATATGGGCCGACGGGTTGTTCAAACACAATCTCGGGGTACACGCGAAGGGGTGTTATTAAATCGGTCGGAGTTCAGATCCGTCTGTGTATAATAATAATAATATTATTTGTTCGATATGTAGCGTGTACCATTTCGGAGAGAGTGGTCAGGTTATTTTCATTCGGTCGGCGGATGTATAGTCATAACCAGACATCGTGTAAAAGCGAGTTTGTCAGTATTTATTATAGTAAGTTGTAATGTCAAGCATACATCGGGAAGATTGTTGCCGTGTATACCTAGGTAACGGTAAATTTCTATTTGTATAATTGTAATGAATGTTTTGGGCGCACGCGACCAGTTTAACCCGTGCGGCAAGTCCCTGGACTAAGAACTATGTCGACGAAGATAATAAGCCACGTCTGAAATCGAACAACCATAATATAATAAATAATACACAAAGTCCGCGATGAAAACGACTTATATTTATAGATTTCTTGACAATTTGAGCAAAATCACCATTAAACGACGGGTGATCAACGAACTGACGTCTAAACGGATATTCGTTTATTTTATTGGCAACGGCCTACAATGGTGCAGTGACCTTAATCCGAAAATCTGTATGATATTATAATATATATATATAAGATTATTCGCTATATGTTATTATACAAGTGATCTGGATGACACTAAACCAATAACCATATCATTATTATTTGGTTTTGAATATCACGCACATGTTGATGTGTATGACCACGCAAAAACGCATGCCGACGACGGCTTGGCACAAAAGATCGATACACACAGAGATATGAAAGAGCACCGTGTAATATATATTATCGTTATTATGAAAAAGGTTAAAAGCGAGACGAATACAAACGCGTTCTGGAACGTCAAAATTTAAAAAGAAATAATCGGGAAAAGTTAGTTTTACCGGTCGTTTTACAAAAATGTCCTACTACACGCAGAGAGAGCACAAAATCATGTAAGTATGTAAACGAAAATGTAGTCCTGTCCAATAAAAGTGTACCGGCTATGCCTATTTAGTTTTTTTTTTATAAATTATTCCGAATTTTTTTTACCATCATAAATTCTTAATAGAAACTACAATTTTTTGGGTACCTACCTATATTACCATATTAACTCTTTGTGGTTTTGCTTTGAACTTTACTCAATAACACTATAATATTTCACTGATTTCACTGTGTCATAATATGATCAGTGTGCGCTTAAAAATGGTTGATTAGGTATACAAACTGAATATACTGATAAAGTATATTATGTAATTTATAAGTTATAACCAATCAACACATACCTATACTATAGGAGTACTGCAGGGCAGATGCAAAGCTAATTTTTTTATGTTTCTAATCTCTTTAATATAACTTGCATTTCACTACACACACTATAAAAAACCTAAACGTGACGTTATAATATTACTGTAAATATCGGATTAAATAAATAAATATTCCATACACGTTTTCAATAAATTTAGTCATCAGTATATCGTCTTAACAAAGGTTGACAGTTACGTTACACAGCTTAAAAACGGTTAAACCGAATTTGTATTTCAATAAATTATGCAAATATAAGGGAAATTGAATTCCTTGTTAAAAATGCAATAAAGCGTCGTATTTTTTTAAATAAATTAATCATAAAATGAACTATCTTGATATTTTAAGCTATAATAAATTATTGCCACCTATTTATAATGTAATAAAAAAATGTGCTGTGGTTACTATACATTTAATGACTGCAGTCCACAACATTAAATTACTGTATTATAAAATATGGTACTCATAACTTTGCAGTTTACATAAAATTGTTGTAAAGAAGTGAATAAATTTATATTCAAATTAACATCATAAACTGTTACAACTTACAAATTTAATAATAATTAATTCAATAATGTATATATACGCTTATTTTCAGTGAAAATAACTACCTATTAAGTATTCACATCATTGGACAATAATATCCTATAAATTAATTTAAGCCGTAATCATAGTGTCTGGTCTTAAAGGGATGATTTTGTGTTATCGCGGTGAAGTTGTTTTGGTTTCTCGATTTACCACTGAGTTTTATGAATTTTTTTTTTCGACATTTATTTTAATTATAAATAAATATTTAAACCATGTGGTAGGTACAAATATAAATTTGTTTTTAATGTATTGAAATGAATGGATTATTAATTATAAATGTTAAAATATTACTATATTATTACATATTACAACTTCTCACGTTTGGCTATATTATTGGAAAATTTAAATTGCTGCCTATGCAAGTACGAATGAATGCATACAACAACTTAAAGAGTTGCTAGTCACTACATTAACAACAACAATCTTATAAACGGTTTCTTAACATAATATGTATGTATAACATAATGTATGTCATGCTCAAATCAGAGATACAAAGGGGTATCATCAAAAACTATTTCAATGTAATTTATAAAAACCAGTGAATAGTAAAGTCAAAACATTCGCAAAGAATATAGTAATAGCCAACAGCTAATATTGTGTGTCAAAATTGTAAATTCGTGTTATTATTGGAGCGATGTTCTAAGATGGCAAGCAGTATAATGATTGTGAAAATTAATTAGTCTTATAAAAACGGTAGTTACGATTAAACAAATAGGTAACAACTATAATATTGTAATCAGTTTTTGATAATATAAGTACTTATTCCTATAATATCTACGTGTCCAATCAATGTCGTCTGTATGGTGCCCATGCCACTTGCCTAAAAAACGTCGAAAATGTCATTTGTACAGAAAACTAGGACAACGAGTCGTTGAAATGAATTTGATGAGAATTATCATCAGAGGAAATTACTAAATAATCTAAATGCAATTTTCCGGTTATCTGGTAATGTATGTACCGTAAATACATATTGCTGTTGGGCATTATACCGCGTCAACCTAAAATTGTGTTTTTTTGGACTTGATTTTTCACTAAATATACTATGTAGGTATTACTAGGTACATACTCTCGCATATATATTATGTACCGATATACCATGTACCTATAACCTCGTATATACCTACATATAGCTAGTCCCATTGAAGATAATTACCGAAATTACGATATAATAATACCGTGTCGGTGTCACATGTGACGCATATGTGTGTATAGTATAAGTATAATATGATATGTGAAATGAGATTTTGGAAATTTCTGTACGCGGGTATATAGGTATTACTAATCTAATATTATTACAAGGAGGATTTAGAAATGTATATAAACTGTTATAAATGTACAGTATAATAATATTTGAAAGTAGCTGTATATGTTCGATCGTGAAAATATGAACAAAATATTTAAAATATGGCGCTTTATAGGTATAATACTCCATACATTTGTGAACTAATTTGACCGATACTTGGTATATTTTCTAACTAATCACTGAGTTTTTCTGATACCTCTAAGAACAATTTGAAATTTTCGTCAAAATTGGTCGAGTATACATATACTTAAGCTATCATAAATAAAAAAATGTATTTTTTACTGCTATTTTCCAGTTTTTATTTTTTAAAACGACACCAACCATTTATATTTGCATATACCTACAACAGGTACCGACGCAGAATATTTTTGCGAGGATTTTAATATTCAAAAAAATCGAAAATAAAATCAGAAATCAATTAATAATATTATAATAGTATTTAAATTCGTCGGGATTCCATCGCAGAGAATGAAAAAAAAAAAACGATGACAACTAATAGTGTATTTATCCGGTTTTTCGCGCTCAACAGCTAATATCGGTGGTGGTGATGATGTAGTCACTTTCGGCGGTCGAATTAACATAATAAGACATAGGTACCTTATAAGGTACTATATAGATAGGTACCCATAACCACCTGTAGCACTGAACGCGGGAGCGGTCCGACGCGTTAATTAAAAGCCATCGGGTGGGGCTGAAGTGCCGAACAGGGGGCTTGACAGGGCGTGGAGAAGGATCGGGTGGCCGAGTGGTCGGTGGGCGAACTTGTCCGCACATAATATTATTATTATCATGTGCAGTGTTCGTAATATTTATAATAATAATAATAATATGATAATGCGAGTGTTGGCCAAACGGATATACTTAATAACACGTTTTTCGCCGTTGGAAAAAAAAATGTTTTTTAAAAAATACGTACCACGTTATGTTACCTGTGAACTTTGGACACGACCGGTCGCGGCGGGTATGTTTGGTCGGCGGGTTGGCGGGCTGGGTGGGGTGGGTGTCAGAAGGGGAAGGGGAGGGCGTGTGCGTTGACCTCCGGCCAATGACTCCCGAACCACAGCCGCCGTCGCCCGGCGACGAATATAATAATAATAATAATAAAAATGCAATATAAATATTTGCCGACCACGAAAACTACGTAATAACATATTATTGTCATAGGTAGGTACTTATAATAATACGAGTATAATGTAGATGTGTCAAGTGTTGTTTAGGCGATCCCACACGAAATACATACAAAATACATCATTACATAATTTAATTATAAACACACTGCGAATGGGTGACGGGCGATGATTATTTTGGATTTTGCGTCGTCGTAATAAATTTGCACAATGTTTATAAACGACTACGCGCGGGATAAGCCCACGCCGAAACGAAATAATAGGAATGAAATTAATATATCAAATAATATTATAAAACTACCGTCTCGCGCGTGTTCGCCGTACACGTGTCATGGCATAAATCGTGGCATCATTATACGAGTAATAGATAATTCGTATCGATCCTTCAGCTGCGTGGGACAAAGATATAATATAATAATATCATATAAGGGTAATACTGTGTGTGCACAATAAACGGTAGGAAATAATAATGAAATCTTCGTCGTGATGATGTAATTTGGTGGAAGGCGCATTGACACCGCAGTGATATTATGCAGAAGATGACACCTACACGATGTAATTATGTTTGATTTACACTCGGCGTCGGTGGATTTATCGCCAGGCTGCGCATCCACAGAATAAGTTAAATTTATCCTATTCTGGTTAATATTATATCGTAATATTTTTTTTTAACATAAATAATAATATGTTTTTGGACTGGATACACGTTTTTCGTTTCAGACCGATTTTTCGTAAGGTTTTCACGGTTACTAGCTCATTAACAAAAACATATAGATATTGTAATGATTCATAGATTTTCCTTGTACGTATATGAAAAATATCGAGGTTATGGTTTTTTAAATTTTTTTATTAGTTTCTAGCATCAGACTCTTTCTAGCAGCACTGTTTAATCATTTAACTGTTGTATTTTATGGGGGCCTTCACCTCCTAGGACCACCAAGTTTAAGTTTCACGCTATACGCTCCGCTGTGTATAGCAGTATAGCACTAAGTGATCTGCATAAATGTCATACTTAAGCTCCTACTGCATGGCACGAAATTCGTTGATACTAATACAATATTGTCTTATGTGTTATTATCCACTGTTATTAGAACAATACAAATTCAGAATATTTCGACGATTCTTAGACGGTTCGTATAATGATTTTTTGAAAAAAATTGTTAGGTGAATACCTACTTAAAAAAATAACGTTCTGTACAAATATTTCTATTCAATGATGGCAAAAACATTAAATTTGATAAATTGTACACTTTCAGTTGTTAGTAAATATTTTGCGTACAGGGTCCGATGAAAGGGTCGAAGACAGGGAGTTAAATTATGTATATTATATTATATACATATCTAATTGTTATTGGACCTTGCGTCCATGGTCCGTATCAATTATATAAATAAAAATATTATATGGGAGATTTAGGAATCATCATTTTATAGATCTCTATTTTTACTGTTTTTTTTTTTTAATATATAAATATGCTTTTGTGCTGGATGTGTACAGGGTTTTTCGTTTCTGACCGATTTTTGGAAAGGTTTTCTTTGGTTATTTAATACTTATTAACAAAACTACATATTATTTTATGATTTATAGATTTTCCGACATTTCGAGAAACATGTTACGGATTTTTTGTAACAGGTATAATACATATTATAAAATTCGTTAAAACTTAATAATTTGTGTGATATTGAATGTATAACGTTTTAGTATTTTGTTGTTATAATATGAAACTACCTTGCTCTATGGAACTCATTAGCAATAAGTAGATTTTCATGGTTAACCTGTTGTGGACAGATAGATTTTCATTACGATAAAATGTTTTCGTTTTAATATATTAAAAACCTATTAAAAAATATATACCTTGTCAATCCATCATATTCAAATGATTACTAAATAATTTGAGACTTGAGTCTTATGAATAGAAATAGGTACTACTTTACATAGGTAATTTCATTATTTGTTTATCCGTCAAAGTACTTATATTGTTATTAAATCGTTTATAATATTCTCAATCATCTGACCATGACTGACCATGCAGACTGCAGCTCATAAGACGTAATCCCATCAATAATTCCAAATGAATGATTATAAATGACGAACTAATAACATTCAAATAAAAATGAAGACAAAATATATTGTTCAAAAATAAACTCAGTAGAAAAATACTTGAAAATAATGTCATTTATTCGTGCGGTGACCAGGCAATTTTACAAACATCTTGAATTTAAAACAGAGATAAGGACAGTAAGTAAACTACTGTATTTTATTTTTTTGTCCATTTATGGGGGTCAAGAGCAGTTATTATATTAAGTACCTATTGGCGTTTTAATCCTCGGGGCTTGAAACTCACACCGGTCCCAGTAGATCGTTTTTTTCACTCGGAAATAACGAATAAAAAACACACACACTCAAACTACAGACGTCGCATACCACGTTTATGTTATTACATAATATTATTACTATCGCAGAAAAACTCATCGCTTCGGCTTTCCAATAATGTTATTCTATGCGCGCACTCCGCTTATATTGTATTGACGCAGTGTGAATCGCGGGAGATCGAAATACACTATCGACAGCGTTAATTATTATTGCTTTCGCGTCGGAGTGTGTTAATCGTTCACTGTAAATATTATTATTATACATACAGGTGGATACATATTAGTATGATATATAATATTGTATAGGTATAATATAATATAATATTGGCCCGTCAAATCCGAACGCGCCGTCGCACATATAATAATGTATCGACACAAACTGGTCAGTTATACGGTCGGGTGGAAAGAAATAAAAAACAAAACAAATCACAATGAAGACATGAAGCGGCTATATACCGCTACCTATTGTTTTAGCAACGAAGTCGGATCGACGCCGAGAAATCCTGATGCATGTGAATGCGAATAATTAGCAAGACATCTGCGGCCAAATATAATATAATATTATTATATACATAGTATATGGTACCTATACAGCCATAGGTTAGGTATACCTGCCTATATGTATACTGTATAGGTATATACGGCGGCGATCATTGATCGCGTATTGTGTGCGCGGGATATAGCGTATTTTTCGAAATTTAATTAAACATTAATAATTGCAAAGACGCCAGACATATTATATTATGTGCATTATTTATAACCGACGATAATATAATAATAATTGTTGTTTATAAACTATATATATATACAAAGTATAGTACACAGTCATCCCTCCCGCGGTATACCTCCACGACGACGGGTTGTTGTTCGGCGATCGTTTCAGGACGCCTCGACGGCAATTTAATATCGAACCGCTCATCGTATATTACAATGTATATAGAATATTATCATATTATATAATATATATATTATAATATATGCACGATCGTACTATTTCTACCGGGAGCGGTGTATTCGTATATTATAATGTATACAGCATACCTATACAATATATTATAACGAAATGAATAAAGCGACCACTCTGCGGGATGACCGTCGTATGTATATTATAATATATACACACACAATGAGCCAATTAAAATGTCGTACTGTCTTGAGCTGTTAAAATCGTCGTCTTGGTTTTATTTTTTTATTTTTCATTCCATTTCAGACGACCGAGTTACAATACAATATCGAGTCCATTGCGCAGGCCAGCAGATGATGATATCCGTAACCAAATACCTAGGTAGTCGAAAACACGGCGATGTGTGCCCTTGGTCACATGTCATTATATTTTGATCCTATCGAGATGGGACGTGTGCCGAAAAATAATCGTATTTTACATATTAATATTAGTGTTATTATATTAAACCTACGTCGTCGGCCAACGAATATACAGTATTTCACGACAAACACAATACGTTATTATTATTGACTCACACTGTGCACACGGTTTGAAATATTATATTTTGTGCTTGTCGTGTTTGTACAGCGTGTACGAATGTCGTGAGGACAATAATATACGGCCATCAGCCACATGTTGATTCTTCAATCACCGCAGTTATTCACCTTCTAAAAGCCGGAAAAGTAAAATCGACTCGACACGCTGTACATACAATATGTCCGTTATGTAAAATGATAAATCAAATATCGAATATAATTTACTTCAGTCATGTACACATATAGGTATAATATAAGTCCACACTCGTATTTTATCACATGATGGGTAATCAATTATTGTCTCATTCGCCCATGTGTTATTACAATATAAGTACTACAAATGATCAATTCATTTGCTATAAAAAAAAATAATACACGTTCGAGTTCACGCGAGTCGCGAGTTAAGTATCTTACACATTCAGTTTATTTCTTAGGTTTGTTTATGTGTAGTATTTAATGTTTACGTCACTTGACTTTTTTCGAATTCATTTGGTTACTCCATCGTCACTGTTCTCACGCTACCATCAGTTGGAAGTATTTTTTAATATACGTGCGATCATAATATTAATAAAATAAATTTGACAGTAATACCTAGGTTTAGTTAATTTTTAACGTATTATACGCTTATTAAAATCTAAAGAGCTTTTAATGCGATTATAGTATACTCAGTGTTGTAAAAAATACTTTTAAAAAGTATTTGAGTAATTACTCAAATACTTATAAAATAAAGTATTTAAAATACCACCCAAATACTATCTATTGTAAAGTATTTGAGTATTACTCAAATACTTTTTAGAAGTATTTGAAATAATTTTCAAATACAAAACAAAAAAATACGTACGTATACGACATACCTTACCTACCTAATATTCGTATTATATTTCGCTATGATAATATACTATATTGGTAGGTAGTAGGTACCGAAACGTACCGTTCCAATCGTCGTCGAGTGTCGACGATAAACAGACGGTTTCTCAGAGTAACTAATATTAATTAGCTATTAATAGACGAAAACTAAAACCAATATAGAATTGTTCATAAATGATAAATATATATTATAATATTATTAAGACATTATTATTATTTGAGAATGAATAAAAAGTTGAAGGAATAAAAAAAGTATTCAATAAAATAGTATTCAATAGTAAAAAAATGTATTTAAAATACCGTTCAAATACTTCAAAAATAAAAGTATTTGAAAAAGTATTCAATACGGAAAAAAGTATTTGAATACTTTTACTCAAATACTTTTACTCAAATACTTTTACTCAAATACTTTACAACACTGAGTATACTGCTATGATGACTACCTATACTTTATAACTTATTGTATGATATTATATTGGTATGACGTGTATATGTTTGTATGCCTCTACCGTCGGTGTATATTTAGGTACTTATTTGTAAGGATTTAGAAGCTTCGAGAAGTTTGTAATAAAAAAAAAAATGGTTAGAAAATTGTCCCAAGTATAATGAAACTAGTGAGTTCCCCAGGAGATCTCATTAAATCTCACGGAGAAGGTAGTGATACAATAGGTCTTGTGGACATCGATAATAGTATAAAGACAATAAATAACAATATAACGATTACGTCGATAATATCATTAAATGTTGTACCGCATTTTCATTTGCTTACGAAGAGCAAAAAAAGGAGTAAATCTATCGGTCCGGTTTTACCACTCTCCCTCGTGGTCAAGTGCGGCGTTTTATATATCTACCCCACCCTGAAGTACAGACACTCTTGGCACAAGGTCACGTCCTTGTCCTCCAGCAATGCGACAAACGCGTTCTGATAATTTTTTATTTAGAGGGATAATAAGAGCATTTTATGGTGGAGACTGGCGAGTTGAATGCTTTTTTTTTAGGAAATTATCAATTATAACTTAAACGATTACATACTCAATACTTTGTATTCGTGAGTGGTTAGGTTTAGTTACAATAACTACGATAATTGTTATATTATGTAAAAGAAAATGACTCCGTAAACCAATTATTATGCTCGTATAATATTTAAAAGTATGTCGGTAGTTCAAAAAAAAAAAAAAAAAAACAGAGATAATTGATTATAAGATACAAGTGGCTTCTATTATCTTTTTTTCTCGGTGGTTCTACTCGTCCAAGACGTGCAGTAATTGATTTTTTATTATAATATTATCGGTACTTATGTTAATATGATTTAAAACGGATACTCACATAGTTATTTACTCATTTAAGGATTTCAAACACTAATAATAGTTGTTAAATGAAAAGTGAAAATAAAATTATTTATTTTGACCTTTATCCCGGGGGGGAAGGTTGACATTGAAATTTGAGACCATTATAACAGTTGTTAAATATTAGGGTAGGTAGGTTTTAATTTATAAATCGTGGAATACCTACAACAGTAGTACCTATTATCTAATCATAATCGCTATAATTGCTACACCGACGCGCACTGTAAAGTTTACAGTTGTATTAATAGTAATCAGTAATCAGGTTAGGTCATAACAAAATATAGTATTATAAATTATATTATAATATGATGTAAACATACTATAATACCCACAGATGATAAATCAGCAAGTTCGCATTATTTACAATTAAAAAATGAAATCATTACAACAACATTACAGGCGGGTATTGCCTAAGTATACATCGATACAGCTACAACAATCAATCGCTGTTATATTCTATATATAATATATGTGTGTGTGTGTGTTACAATATTACCTACCACGGTATATAAAGATGCTATATATATATATATATACTGTCACCGTATTCTGTATCCGTTATCTGAATTTTTTCTTGTTATCTACAGGATAAAATTCTTAATACTGTTTAGGTAAAATCATTAGTTCACTATAGTCATTTTAATAACCACACAGTGAACTAGTTGAACGTTTTAAACTAGCGTTTTGGTATAATAATATAATACCTTATGCCTTGTGGTAACCGCACTCGGATTGCACGGAATACGATGACGAGTAATATTATTGAGAGTAAATTTTTTTTTTAAATATGTATTTTGTATACCGTTTGCCACGTCGGTGGTATGTTATAATATTTGAAGGGACGATATTATCCTGTTTCCATATATTATTAAATTGCAAATGCTTACCGCGAGGTTTAGCGGCTTCATGTCGGCGGCGGGCAAGTTTTGAGGTAGACGAGAACGAACAATGACCAGCGATCGATCGATGACGGTCCTGACGAGCTTGACCGGACTATGTGGACGACTTGTGACGACGGTGCTATAATGGGCGCGAGCGTCGGACGTTATGTAAAAACGCGTGTGCGACTGAGACGATGGTCGGAGTGGTCGGGCAATGCATTTGCGGGCTCGCAGACGACGCAGAAGAAGAACCTACTCGGCGGCGGCGGCGGCGGCGGAGGTGATTCGTGCGACCGACCGGGGTAAACGTCATTTCCCCCCACGACAGACACCTGTGCGACCAACAGATTGGCGGACGCGCTAGGAGGACGATATAATATTACAGGTGAATCGTAATTAATACAATAAAATATATATCTATATTGGTAAGCGTACCATGTTGTATTATATTATTTTATATTTATATAGTATTACATCGGGCGTAAGAGACGTTTTAGAGTATGCAGTCGACAGGACGGCGGCGAGGATAAGACGATTTTATGATAGTAATATTATAATTACCCCCCTCGTCCCGCAACACCGTACCGTGACAACCGGACGTGTGTCTGTCACTCCGGCCGATCATAATAGGTAGGTACATAATTTATTATAATATATCGTACCTACAACTCGTGAAGTGATGTACCTATAGTAATATATTATACATAATATTATAAGTAATCATAGGCGTAAATTGGGGGGGGCTTAGGGGGGCTTAGCCCCCCTAAAAAATAGTATAGCCCCCTCATTTTAAATCTCCAAATTTCAATTTTTTGTTAGAAAAATAATTCAATTTATTACGTAATTCCTAAGCAGGAAAGCACCGATAGGTAGGTATAAGATTATATTATGATTTATGAACGTTTAAGTAATAGATTTTGTATTGTAATAAAATTAGAAATGATTGAGTTAGATCAATATTTATTATTTTATAACGACAACAATAATAACAGGTTATGTAATATGTTTACGCGAAGTTGGAAGTATATTAGATTCTTAGGCCTTAGTGTCTATTAATAACGCTTATCATATCACAATCGTCTATGTTTATGTAAAAACCCAATACAAATCACAAGCTATTACGATTACGAGTTTACGACAACTGCAGTCTGCAAAAATCATTATTGTGTATGCTACGACGTTAAACACTAAAGACTAAACAGTGAACACTGAAACTAAAAGTTATCCAGTTATAGATGAGAAGCCGGTGGTTTTTTCTGTGGTAATATTAAAAGTTTTAAAACTATTCATTGAGAAGCTAGTGTTTTTTCTGTGGTAACGTTAAAGCTTAAATAATTAACTATTAATTTTATTGTGAGTTTTGACTTTTTGAGTTTGTGACCATGAGTAAACAACGTGTGTTTGATATTTTCAATTTTACAAAACCTCAACCAGATAAATTAACTAGTTTAAACAAACCTAAATTGAAAAGTAATTCGGATAATGATTCCGATAGCGTTGATTCTGAATTATTAGCCCTCTCTAGCTTTTCTAGCAGCACATCGTGTTTAAATGAAACCGACGATGAATCTACTAACTATAAAAATTTATTAAAAAATGACGAAAAAATTGATCTTGGTGATTTACAATCTGGTCCTATAAGACCAGTTTTAAAGGTAATTATAATAATTATATAATATTGCATAGCGTAATTTACATTACCTACTAATTGGTTATTAATAGTGCTTAATAGAAACTAAACAAATATTTTTAAATGCTTTTTCAGTCTTACCCTATGACCAAATTTGGAAATCAAAAACGTTGTTTTAATGCTTCTTACTTTAACGAATACGATTGGTTAGAATACAGTATACAAAATGATGCTTTGTATTGCTTTCCATGTCGCAATTTTAGTGCCAACGATAATGAAGGAACATTTTCAAAAACTGGCTTTAGAAATTGGAAAAAAGTATGTATTATAACAGATCATAACAATTTTATTTTTAAAACTTTTAACATTTAATTATTATTGAATGTAATGATTATTAAATTATAATATTGTACCTATATTGTATTAACTATTATATTAGTAGTTATGGCAGTGTTAACTTTGTTTTTTAATTTTTGTAGTTAAGTGGGTCTAGAGGCATTACAGGAAAAAAACAGACTAAGCTTAAAGCTCATGCTAGTACGAAAAGCCATCTTACTTGTGTTGCTAAATGGTTAGGGCATAAGAATACTGAGACAATTGGTAGTGTGCATACACAATTATCAACACAGCATAAATTAGAGGTTGAAGCTAATAAAAGTTATATAAAAACATTGATTGATATCGCATTATATTTAAGTTGCCAGGGGCTACCTTTTAGAGGTCATGACGAGTCTACTGATTCACTTAATAAAGGTAGATATTTATTTTTTAATGTTGGTATAAAACAATTATTATATTTTATAAATTATAATATAGGTACCTAAGACCTAACTTATGTACAATATAATTAATCATTTAATAAATTATTTATTAGGTAATGTTTAATTTTTATAGGGAATTTCAAGGAAGCATGTCAATTAATGTCCAAATATGTACCTGAGTTTTCTGTAAAATTTTTGAAAACTACAAATTACACTAGTCCTTTAGTTCAAAATAGCATTATTGAAATGTGTGCAAAAAATGTAAGAGACCAGATCATTTCAGAAGTAGGCGATGGTGTATTTGGTATAATGTGTGATGAAGCTAGGTAATATATTTTTGAATTAAACATTAAAACAAATATGTTTACCTTTAATTTATCCAAGGTATATTCTTAATGAACTATGTCTATAGTGCCATAACCTATTATAGTATAATCTATTTAGCTTAAAAATTATTTGATTACCTATTTATATTGCAGATGCTATAAAGAAGAACAAATGGCCTTATGTATACGCTATTGTAAAGGGCTAGACATTTTTGAAAAGTTCATTGGTTTCATTAACTGCTCTGAAAGTCAAAATGCTCCATCTCTTTGTGAATATATACTCAAATACTTGAAGGAATGTGGATTAAACTCTAATGCTAAACTGGTAGCCCAGTCTTACGATGGAGCTAGTGTTATGTCTGGGAGATTTAATGGTGTACAAGCTTTAATAAAATGTAAATTTCCATATGCTATTTATACCCATTGTATGGCTCATAGAGTCAACCTTGTAGTGCTTGATATGTGTAAAACTGAAAAGGTATGTGAAAACTGAAAATATAGTATAATATTGTGAATTTATTGTTTATTATTAGGTAGGTATATTTATCATATTGTTTGCTTTAAAGGAATCAAGAAATGTTTTTCATACATTAGAGTCATTATATGTTCACTTTTCTCAACCAGCGAGAAATAAAAATCTCATTGACATTCAAAAAAAATTAGGTATTGAAAAAAAGACTTTAACACGACTGAGTGACACAAGATGGAACTGTCGATATAAAAATTGTGAAGCTGTACAAAAATGTTATGCTTCTATCATAAGATTATTAAAAGAAGAAATTGAAAACAATAATGATAAAGATGTTAACGAAGCAATAGGTATCAATTATAATTTATTACTAATTTAAACATTTTTATTTCTTATAATTAAATGAACTACCTAATTTATATTATTAATTATACAATCAATTTTTTTAATTTTTCAGGAATTCTGACCAATATGCAAAAAGGAATATTTGTAGTTCATTTATTTATTCTTCAAAAGGTGCTTACTATGGTTAATATATTATCAAATCAACTTCAGTCAAAGACAGCTACACTAGGAAATGCGGCAAATGTAATAAAAAGTGTTATTAAATCGTTCGAAGATTTAAGAAATCCTGTTGCGTTTTCACAAATGTGGAAAGAAATAGTACAATTTTGTGAAGACCATAATTTAACAATTGAAAAACCATTTCAAAGTATGCATAATATAATAATAAATAATATTAGTACAATAAATATAAACATTAAATAATGTTTGTTGTTTTTTAAATTGTAAAATAGGTTGTAAAAGAAAAAGGTTACAGCCAAAAAGCCTATCAAGTTTTGTCATGAGTACAACTACAAGTGCTCAATACAACACTCCTGAGGATTTAGAGGAAAGTAAAGAAGATTATTTCAGATGTCATGCTTATTTTCCTATATTGGATTGTATAATTGAGAATATGAATAAACGATTCACGCCCGAAAGTTTAGAAATGGCAACATCTATAGATAACTTTTTCAAACTAGATTTTGCACTAAGTACTTACTTCATTGATCATTATAAAGTAAATATGTATATTGTATAGCTGTATAGTGTATATATTGACTAATACTTAATTTTATATTTCTTTAGGATTTGTTAAGTATTTCTGTTGATTCGTTGAAAGCTGAAATGATCGTCGCTAAAAACGTTATAATCCAAACATATGGTACTTCAAAAGAATTAATAACAGATAACTTAAAACTTATTTTACAGGAAAATGTTTACCCAAACTTGTTTCATTTGTATAAAGTAGCTATAACATTACCTATTAGTTCTTCCACGTGTGAGAGAAGCTTTTCGGCCATGCGCCGAATAAAAACATGGTTACGAACGTCTATGTTACAAGATAGATTTACTCAGGTGTCTATATTGTACATAGAAAAAAACGATACCAAAAATATTAATAAAGATATCATTCTTAAGCAATTCGCAGAGGAACATAAATATATTATGTTAAAGTAATATTAAGATGATGTTAATTGTTATTACTTATTAATATTTGAATTTAATTATGTATGGTTTTATTTAATAAATAATTTTGAAGTATTTATATACATGTTTTTAAATTGTAAAATTTGGATGTAGATGGTGAGGGGGAGGAAAAAGCTTGCATAGTAGGCTTGTTATAAAGTTCTAATGTTATAAATTATAAATTATAATCTTAGCGTTAGCCCCCCCTTCTAGCAAGCCAAATTTACGCCTATGTAAGTAATTACAACTCGAATATCATAACATAGGCAATAATACTTTTTTTTTAAATTTTTTATTTAAAGTAAAGGCTTGGGCATCATGGGTTATTAGCCTACAGTTAAAACACAGAGATAAAAAAAAGTTTAATAAAAACAAGATTAAAATATTTACAGTTGTCTAAAATGTTTTGCTTAAATTTTATGGTGTGGAAAAATGTGTGGATTGCTTCTGGGTTTTCTTTGTCGAGAGCTAGTCGGAGAGATGTTGGCTTGTTGAAAATTGTCAGTGCTTCGTCGTATTTTGGACATCTATTAACGATGTGATCGATTACGAGGTTTTCCTTGCATGCATCGCATACCGGGGCAGGTCCTTTGGCGATGAGGAAGGAGTGGGTAAGATATATTGTGTGGCCTAGTCTGACTCGGGTTTTAATAACTTGCAATAGTATTAATTTTTAGTAAATTATTATAATATTTGTGAAGTACACAAAATTCCTCAAGTTATATCTCCACGCCCTATTCAATGTTGTCAAAAAATAATAAATTTTATAATGCTCGTATCCACTAAATATAAAATAAAGTAGGATATATTTTATTAACGACACAGTGACCTATGCATAACATGTTTATAAAACGATAATTTTTGTTTTATTATTCTTCTCAGCTCTCAAAACTGTAGTTTTGCATATTATGTTCTTATATGTATATATAGTAATATTATAAATATATGAGATTCGACTACGTATCGAATTATATTTTATAGATCGTATTTTGGAATGACTTTGTCACCAATCTCGTAATAAATAACGTAATTTGTATTCCACGATATTACGATAAATATCTTGTAATAAAAACATAGTTCAGACCTTCCGCGATGATAATGTCACTGACATCCAAGTTTTTACGTCATGAAATATCACTGCAGAATACATTCTCGTGAAAGTATCGAATTCAAAGTATTATTGTTATCATTTATCTTAGTTTTAACAATATTACAGAAGTTCAATTCAACTGTACAAGTATTAAGGTCTTGATAAAACAAAACACATTATACTACGGTCTACCAACTACGAATCATACATACCTATTCGATACTAGTATTATCTACTTATATTTATTTTGTATTCGTCACGAAGTATTACCATCCGAATGATATGCCACCGAATCGTTTTATACTGAAAAACGAACAATATTACCGTTATGATATTTTATGATGATTAATGAATCATGTATCTGTGTTTCATTATTTAAATTGAACATGTGGAATTTATTTTCTGTACACCTTAAGCATTTACGGCATCTACTGTGACCAAACTTATAATTACATTGCAGGAACCTCGTATAATAATATCCTCGATGAATGTATATAAACATACTATATAAATTATAAATTATAAAAATAAACGCTGGTGTATAATATATGTATACTACATCATAAATCTACCATTCGGCGGATCCTAGGGAAAATATTAAAGCAAAACCGTCAACTCAAATATTATAAATCAAATTATTCTACCTATAGTTATAATCGATCAATAATTTGAATGCGCCGATTATCATAATAGTCGTATAGTGACTAATGGATTGGCAATACCAAGTTATAACCCAACATAATATGATAAACGTAACTTATTTAGTTTTTATTTTAACCTCATTATTACTTCTAACATCTAAATAATAATGAACATTAATCATTTTGAAAACTATAATATTTGGACGTCCCCAAAAGGTTATTTTCTGATTAATTTGGATCACGATATCTTAAAATGTATCTAGGTCAAATAATTTGTTTTCGAAATTAAAATATTTCATCATTCTACCCAGCTCCAAAAATAAGGCTCTATAAGAGCTAAATGCAGCCCATGGTTTTAGATTAAGTGGATCAAAAATATTAGATTAAAAAAATATATATTTAAATTGACAAAGTGTCTTCACTGGAAGGCTTCTTAAATCCGTCCTTTCCTCAAGCCTTTCCTCATTCTATTATCTATTTTACTTATTGTTCATTTTATTGTAACAGATTGTAAATAAAAATTATAAAAAAAAAAAAAAAATAAGTTGAGCATTGAATAACTAATTAATATAATAGAAATAAAAATGTTTAATAAAGGATAGCATTTATTTCCTCAAAGCCTCCTTAAAATATTATAAATTTACTTATAATAACTAGTAAATTAAACTTTCATTCTAAACTTAACTTTCTGGCCGTGCGTTAAAGTCTGCAAGTAAAAAATAATTTTAACGAAATGTTCATTAAAATAATACACCAGCTAATCATTAATTATAATTCGGTCTTACGCACTTCATCGGTACAATATTGCGCAGGTGTATTATATATTATTATAATTAATATAAGTTAATATCAAGAAAAGAAAAAATAAATAAATTTGGCATAAATGAAGTGTATAACTATTCATATGGGAAGCACCTACATACTTATATAGGTTCTACTATTTATTATTATTCGTGTATACCTAATATTATTACAGCTGATGATAAATTCGATAAATGTTCAGATATAAATGTTCAGATATAAATGTTCAGATATACCGACCGATTCACCATGTATATAACGATATTTGATCACCTTAAACAGCATTATAATATTTGGAATTTTCATCTGATAAAGGATTAAATGACAACCATTTCGGGAGTTATCTGAAACGTTAATACAATGGAGGAAAGAAAGTCGGTGAAATTAGATGTTCGACGATACTCGAAGATTAAAATATATAAACGGTACATTTCTCCGCAGAAGAACAACGAAAAAAGTACACTAAAACTACTATGGAATCCGAACACCTTCAAACGACGCGGCATATTATATGCAGCTGAAGTGTACATAATAGACGTTCTGTATATTTTATGCTGTCAGCTATGTATTTATTGCTGTTGTCTGTTGATGGATAATTATATGGCGGTATTACCGAAGGTTGCGTGTTTATATAGTTTCAGTATACCGTGTAAAAAATAAAAAGCACGATATTATGCAAAATCAATAAGCCAATAGGTCCAAAATTATAACGGAACCCATATGGGTAGGTATGGAAATTGATTTGAAAATAATGTGTAACCAATCACAAATTATAGGTTTACATTGTGTACTCAACTACTAGCGTTTTCCAGTATACCGTAATCCGGATAATTATATGATTATAATATATTCATTTGGTATAATGAAAAATTATAATTTGACTGTAAAGTATTTAAGTACTGATAATTAGATAACACTATATAATCACAAACATACGCCAACAATTTGCATACATTTGTACATTTATGATGATCGAAATTTTTATTTTTTTTTTTATTAGCTTCAAGTTAAGATAGCTCAACAATTACAAAAGATGATCGAAATATTGTGAATTAGTAGCCTGTAGGTGTACATAGTAATTATAGAAATTAGGTAAAAGTGCTAATATTCTAACGTACATCTTAATGTCAATGGTGGCCACTGGCTAATGTGCAAATACACACGCCATGCATTTGGAATCACATCAAAAGTATTAAAATAAGACTTAATTTTATTTTATTTACTGAGAATTGACGATAAATTGGCTATATTATTTTTAAACATTTTTTACTCGGTACATCCTGCGAATTAAGAAGGCTGGCGAATGCCCAATGCCCATCATACAAAAATGTTTTAATCTTTGGCAAGAAGAATAATCACCCTAAGGTATTGCGTTAAATATAATATTACCTCAACCATTTATCTTGATATTTCAACAACTGACGCTCCTTCCGGCCATACACAAACAATTAAGAAATAATCATAAGCAGAAGCAGGCCTAGATCCAGAGGGGGTGTTAGGAGCACACTCCTCGATATGTTGCTTCCTGCAAAACAAATACCCTATACAACATGTACTTTTCAGTAGGCTGGGGACATTTCTAATCAAAATTGGTACGAAAAAAAAAATTTGAGTTGCAATCTTTTGAATATTAAGAACATTTATTTTGAAGACTACAAGTAGTCTTGCCATCAGGATGGAGTATAATATAGAATATGAGATCTTAACCTTAGCATCTTAGTGTAGTACAGTATACAAACATGTGAATTCGATAATAGTTAAAACTATACATATAATATAATGTCAAATAAAATTGAGTTGTAGTTCCATCTACCTATACTTTGTAAATTTAATTTTAATTAAATAGAATTAGGTACCTTCTTAATATTAAGTAAAATATTACTTAAATATAAAAATCACAACGATGATTTGGCAGATTTATAAAATATACTTGACATAATATTATAAATGTACCAACGGAATATACATTATACATACGATTAAAAACACGTTTTCAAAACATTGCTCTTGAATCCTAAAATAGTATTAAGTAGTTACCTACTAAAAATACCAAACAAATAATAGTATTTGTTATTTTATTTGTAAAATATTATAAAAATTTGGTTTAATATTTGGTTAAGTATTATATTATTTATGAAGTTTGTTAAACAAAATATAGTTCTGTCCATTATAGTCCTTTATAATATTTATAAAAACTGTTTTTGTATGTTTACACAAGTTTTGTGCTGATAAATTCAAACCCAGAAAGTCACCCATTAAAATATTATATAAATATTATCGTCATATAATTTAAACAACTTTAATTTACTGAATAAAAGTCGATTCCGCCCATTATTATATTATTTTGTGAAAATAACGTGTATACGTAGTTGGTCAGCAATAATCTTACTGAAATAATTTAATGAAAAATTAATCATAATCATGAAAAATTTGAAACACCTATTCTAAATATATAGAAAATGAGTACTCAATATTTTATAAAGAAAACTGAAAAGCTATAGATAATGTGAGTGACCCTGCGATGCAAATTAATTCACAATGAGCTGCGTAAGGAAGACGTCTTAGAAACTTTATAACTTCTTACGAAGTGTCTCGTATTCGTAATAATAATAACATGTACCAAGCTCAAACTCATTTTTAACCAAAGCTACTAAAATATATTTTAGATGTACATGAAATAATTGAAAATCTAAACCAGAATTTTCGTGGTCTACGAATTTAGAATCATTGGCTAAATCAGGAATCCCTTGATGGCCTATTTAAGTGTGATGCTCAAATTTTTTTTCTATCAGTAGTTCACAATACACACTACCAAAAATGAACAATTTATACCACATTGTTACTTATTTATAGTATTGCCAATTAATAGGCAAGAATCATATTTCGTAGCTTTCGAACGTATGAAAAAATTTTTTTGTTATATTAAATGTAATGCCTATTAAATGTAGGTACAACGTATATTCATGGATTTTTTAACAGCGATTCATTCCGTTGATGTGTGTCCTATATTAAAGGCTGCCGTTTCCACGTCAGTTAGAATTGGTGACGAAATATTCAGGAACTCGGTTTATCCGCAGCATATAAATTATAAGCATCAATCAGAAAAAAAAAATAATTCATTTTTATTTTGATTTACCATTTCTCAAAACTCAACCCATATGAAATAGTAAATGCATCTGTATTGTGATGTTTCAAATAATCCCTAAATTCAAAAATTTGCAACTTATTTAATGAATAACTATGTCATTAACTATGCCTTATTTAATATATTTTTCTTATGTATGAGGGAAGAAGTGCAAATATACGCACAACTAATAGATGTGAAGCATTCCACTCGAAATTTAATTTTATGTTCTATTCAAGCCATTCTATAATATATTAGTTCAATGGAGAAATAACATTTATTCTTATGTAAAAATTACACTATATATATATATATATATAATATTGTAGTTTGTAAATTCCTCCATTTGAATTTAATCTTTTGAAAATCTACCAGACACAATAACTATCGTGTAACCTGAAAAAAAAAACAGAGGGACATAATTCAATACTTGGGACACAACTCGTTTGCAGCCATTTTTAATACATCATTGACCATATATTATCCTGTATAGGTAAATGAAAGATAGTGAGTTATCAACTTACTATAATGTAATTTGTTCAATATTTGATATAGTATTACATAATATTATTTTTTAAAAATAAATAAACGAACATCATCCATGTTTTAATGAAAAAATGAAATGAAATATATCCACTTGTAAAATAATTTATATAATTATCATACTATACATAATAATATATTATATAGAATTCTAGCTTCAATAATTAAATTCAACATTTAACCAGTTTCAACTCTAACTGGTCAAATAAGGTTTAATATTTTATTTTTTATGTATTACCTTTATTTTTTACATATTACAATTCAATAAATTAAAATTTACAAACTCAATCAATTTCGGTATCATTGTATATATCCACTAAAATTTAAAAAAAAAACAAAGTCCATATGCAAAATTTACTATTTTGAGTAAGCAGGTGTAATATTTATTTACTTAACAAAATAAAATTTAAATTCTGTTATGGGGGGAATGCATATTTTACTATAGATGTTACGGTATATCATTTAACATGAAAAAATTAACACAATCAAATAAATATCAACTTACGATTTTACATATTTGTATGAAAAATGATTTAACTAATATAATAATATGCATTTAAATATGTCGGATAACTTTTAGTATATAGCCTTAAACCTAAATTATAAAGCTAGTTTTATAAGAAATTTTCAAATCTTATATTTTATGGACCGGTATAATCTTTTTTTTTTTAGATAGGTATGTTGACAAATATATAGGTACATCAAACGAAATTTTCTTTTATACAATTTTGATATTTCAAATTACCCTCATATTTTAAGTTAATAATTTTACCTGTATAGAGAAGTTTCTGTTTTGAAATTATTCAAAAATAACTTAAATTATTCTTGATTAATCCACTAATTTAAAGTATATAACATAAGCCAGTTTAAACTTCGATAATTGAATAATATTATAATATCATTATAATCACATTATTATTCTACACAGATTTTTAGAAACATTTGTTATTTATTGAAATGTATAGGTCAATATAGGTTTTAGGTATAATATATAATATTATATAATATACTAACCATGCCAATTTATACCCACCATTGATGGTCACATTTAAAATTGATTACTTATTTTCGGAATTTACTAAATAAATTAATAAATTAATAAATTACTATATTTACTAAATAAAGCTGTAGATTTTATTAATTTTTATTTTTATAATAATTTATTCAAGCCTAGGTTTTTAGTCAATGGCTGAAGTTAATTTTACATATTAATATTTTAAAATATTTATCTACACAATTGAATCCATATCAATAAATAAAACATGATATAGCAATTATACGAGATGCTATTTATAATTATTATTTTGGTCGATATCAATTATGAAATACAGTAAGGTCTTGATCTTATGGAGGTCTGGTGAGAGGATTTCAGAAAGTTTACCATACTGAGAGTCTTTGTGACAGTTATACTCGATAAGGAAGTATTTGATCGCCAATGGAGTTATCACGTCGGGGGTCACTATGGCACTATGATACATTAAGAAGCTGTGCATCAAACGAGAATGTCATGTTCCCATTTTGAATATGATTATACTTCCTAGTGTAGGTTAAAATTAGATTAAAAGAGACGGACCGTTTAACCTAATTTCGTTTGGTATACGTGGCTTTTGAAATCAAAATTTAATGTTTTTATTTTTGTATTATACTTGTACTTGATATATTTCTTCCCACGAATTTAATGCTATATTATACTCAATAGTCAATACATATTATGATGATAAATTATCAGTTATCGATGTTCCCATCTACAGGTCCTTACCATAAAAATACTCTGTATAAATAAATCTACCAGAAATGTTTAAGTGCTTTCGCTTTGATTTACTTGTCAATTAACAACAAAAGCACTTAGGCACAACACTTAAATTTAACTTCCATTCATGACCAGATAGATATGTTACTCTAATTGTATTACTTATATCAGTTTACAAGCCACACTCCCGCAGTCCCGCCCATATACCACACATTTTGATGACGCCATCCTGATTTACATCCAATTACCAGATATCGGAGGCCTGGTACTACCAATTTATTTATAGGAATAAACTTGTCTCAGAATAAAACGCTAAAAATTATAGAAATTAAAATATAAAAGTTGTAGAAATTGATTGAGGATGGTTGTTCAGTCAGTTTCTAGGGGCTCACTGGTGAGTCTTGAATATTTAAATTTGTTTCGGTGTCGTTGTTATCTAATATCTTTCGATTCCTTAGTACTATATAATATGTAAGTACTAAGTAGGTATATTGATTGTTAGCGTTAAATTAAAAAAACAAATAATAAAAACACTAAGAAACAAACAAAGTTGAATGGTTTGATCGACAAAGCAATTGCTTATGCGACACTAATTACTGTTACTTTACACGTAATGTAGTTATTTTTATTACTTTTTACCGAATAAGTAATAATATATAATTATTACTGTTCATATTTTTTTAAATTATAGGTATACAAAGTGGCAGGCGTATAGTGTAAGAAAGAAAATATCGTCAAGGTGTGGTATACATACTATATATAGAAATAATTTTTTTTTACTTATTTGTTTTCCTCTGTAGTAAGTTGACTAACCGGTTTTGATGATTTTCTTCGAAATGTATAAAAAAAAACTGGTAATTTTTTTTTGGCAAATAATTGCTAACATTTTTCTTTTACATTTTAAAGTAATCAATATCGTGTAATAGATTATATGGCTAAGAAAAAAAAGAAAAAACTTTTTAATACCTACGTATTTTATTGTTATTAGGTGGATACACGAATGCAAATTGTGGTGTAATGTTTCGTTCAATATAGGTATGTATACGTTATACTACATATATAGTTTATCCGTAATATCGTATTAATGTCATAAACTTAATAATTTAGTTGCCGCCATGGACGCGTGGCTTAAACATGCATGCATGAACCTAGCCGAAAACCACAGTACCTAGGTTCAAAGAACTCGGGCACATAATAATAATAATATGAATCTAATATCTTGTCCGGGTATCTTAATTATTACCATGTTACTCATTATTACTCAATATGTTTGTATCGATGCCCGATGGTAACGAACAGATTACTGGTTTGAACGCCATCCGTACTAGTGTGAAACGATACTATAATATTATAGTGTATTAAATATTGTTTAAAGTCAAATATGATAAGTTACCACTGTTACAACAAAGATAATTAGTACCCAACCAATTAATGAAACATGCGCACTGTATAGTATTATTTTTTAATCTATTGTAGGCAGGTACTCAAAATACAACGTAATAAAATGATTTAAAAATCTTAATTTTTATTATTTTTTTTCCATGTCAAACTGTCAATCGTTTAAAATAAAATCAGAAATATCCTAAAATCGTGATTGATTTGTTAGTTATAATTAGTTATAAATTAGTAGAGTACTTTAAAAATTGAATCGATATCAGTGGTTGAGCTGATCCACCTTTGAGAGAGAATTTCTGACCAGCTATATAATATCGTTCAGTAAAATATAATATAATACCTATGTATATTTTCTTCGACAGTTGTGACTCCGTGATGCATCTATCTTCATTTTGAATAATTGTAGATAATATATTATTATAGACTATAGATATGATATTTGTTAAGTTTTGTAATAATTCCATCTTGAATAGTAAACGAATATACGAATACCATAAATTCACAATTATAATAATAATAATGTTTATTTGCAAATAATTTTTCTTTTTGTACTAAAGAAAGTTAACATCATAATCTACGAAGCTCATCTACACAAGTAGGTATGGCAAAAAGGTATAGGTGGAAATAAAATAATATCTATTATGAGTAGGTAGGTTCATAACATTTTAATTTAACTATAGGTTTCTGTTTTGCTTAAAACTATGAGTATAATTTAGAGTGGCTCTATACATAGGTAATAATATAAATAACTACTATAGCAAGCACATAATTATAATGTTCGTAAACTTATATTCAGTGGCAGTGAAAACTTTAATTTTATTTATAACACAAACAATCATTCCTGCCCCTCCCCCCCTAACCCCAACAACAATTTATTTTTCAAGTGCAGACGATTTTTAGCTAAACATAGTTATGTTGTGAAACGTCTCTTTCATACTACCATTTCGTACACTGAAATGTATTCATTTATTAACCTCTTTAAAAACAAATTTTGCTCCCACTAGATTCATTCTAGTTCTGTTTTATTGTCTGTCATTCAACAAGTAAAAACTTAAACTTAAACGATAAAAATATAATTTTTTCTCCCGACAATTTTGTTTTGTAACTATTTCAAATAATTTGAATGAAATATTTTCTAAAACGTTAATTTTTTTTTTTAAATATTTGAGTTAACTTAATCACTCCGTATATCTATTTTTCGTTTTAATACCAAGCAACCAAGCTCTAATAATTAAAAAATAATAATAAGACACAGAAAAAATTATGAAAATACGTAACAATACAATTTTTCAATTTTCGGATGAGTATTAGATTCTGAGCGGAGCGAGGAAGCTAGTGGTTTTACAATGGTGTTTATTTTTTTTTTTTTCTTTTTTTTTTTATATCCTGTATACAAAATTTCTACCAGAAGGAGTGCTTTGATTTCAACATATAGTACCTTATCTTTTAGCAAATTGGACCAAGATGGTACTTTAGAGAGGTCATTTTTCGATTTTCTCAATAGTTATATAATGCCACGGGAAAAACCACCGAAAAATTACGAAAAACCATTTAAAATCGGATATTAATTTCTAACGCTTTGTTTATCACCATAGAAACGAATAAAAAATTATAATATTAATTCAACTTACATGATATAATAAATAATAACTATATAAAATATCCAGACTGACAAACCGTCTCAGCTCAGAATCGTTTTTCTTATACAATGATATTATATCATTGAATTCAAGTTTAATACAATCCATTATACAATGACCCACTTGTAACCTACTATACAGCAGAGCGACATCCACTTACCCGCTTTTTTTTAATTTAATTTTACTTACAATATGTAGGTCACGGAACATTGACTAAAATCAAACCAACTGGTTTACTAAGTATTTTATTTTCTATTTTCTAATTATATAATGTACTAAAACAAAATTTATTTTTGGTGATTCTCGTGAAATTAGTCGTGTCGGTTTTCTTCATTACCTACTTAATAGGGTGATATTTAAATTTATACATATTAGTATTTTTAACTCGTTGAAAAAAATTGTTGATTTAACCTCATGTTATGTTACTACCCCATAAGGATATAATGTTATTGAAATTAACTGCATTCATTTTCTGTTAAATTATGCAATGGAAAGTATTGAACTTAAAAACTCATCTTATATAATATGTTATTTTGAGATTCGATATTATATAGTCAAACTTTTTTATGAAGTTAAATTTTCTTCAAGTTTAGACTATTCTCTGAATTATTTTAAGAGTTAAAATAAATGTTAACGAATGTTGTTATGATTAGTCATTAGTGATCTAGAAGATTTCACTACTATAATTTGAAGTTATTTTAACTAAGTAGGTAGGTATATATTAAAATATTTATTTAACTAATTGAAAAAAAAACGTAAATATTACTATGTAAAAATAAGATAAATAATTCAATTGAGGATATTTTATTAGTAGGGTATACGTATCAAAGATGTCTTATGCCCTTAATCTTTAACACAAGCATGACAGAAACTTTATTAGACTAACCTCAATGGTTAATTAAATAAATAATTAGTTGTGCGTTATATTAGTATATTGATCAGTGGTGTATTATATAATATAAATTAGATATCTCATTGTACCTGCAGCTATTGTACCGATGGACCTATTTGGATTTTTGGTTATACATTTATAAATCGTACCTATGTATTTATATAAGCTACAACAAGAGCATTATAAATTAATTATTGTACTTTCTTTGCCCCGAGAATATTATTGGAACCGCTATACCAGTCACAAGGCAACAATGGTTAAACATAATACAATATTTAGTCATTTAGACTTTAGAGTACCTACCTTTAATATAATTATGCAATGCTTTTTTATTTTTAAGCAAGTTATCTCACAGGTTAGAAAATAATAGATTGATATGTGTTTATAGTTTGAAGTTTTTATACAGTTCATGGACACAGTTTTTTTAAATAGATATTTTAAGTTTAAATTTTGATGAAATTGGGTATTTGAACGGAGAAATAACAATTTTAGTTATTTTTTTATAATTTAAAAATATTATTCAGGCGTATTTGAAACTTTTAAAGTATATTATTATATTTTATACACACAATGACATTTTTAAATGTAATGTTTTCGGAAAAAACTAACTCATACCGTATTACTAATAGTAAAATAGAGTACTTTAATATCAATAATATTATCATAAAATAATATGCTTGGTAATATAGGCTGACAGACCGTCTTCGCTCAGAATAGTTTTTCGTATACAATAAGTGTATATCATTAAATTCAAATTGAACACAACCATTACAGTGACCCACTCGACATCTGATGTACAGCAAAGTGGTACCCACTTGCTCATCTTTTTTTTCATATTATTGTTTTATTTTTATACTTTTTTCTGATAACGATCATGTAGGTGTCACATTATACTTTATAGCATGTCAATATATAATATTTTGAACATGACATCTTTCGATTTTCTGAATATTGTTCAAATCAAAAACTACCATTTATTAATTATTATAAAATCATTTTTGATCGATTGTTTACCCAAACATATTACATTTAAAATAACTATACTATGACGTGAAAAGTGAAACGGGACGATTTTCCAATTTCTTACTGGTGGTTTGTGTATCTTATCTGGGTTATTATAATATTTGTTTTAGAATTCAGTTCAAACTATTTTCAGAAATGTAGTCATTGTTGTAATGTCTTTCGTTTCAATTGGGTGATAAATATAATATAATATTATATTATAATAGGTTGTTAACAGTGAGTTTTGATCGTTTGTTTTCACCTTTCGGATTATATAGAACCGGAAGATGTGGATCACGGCCCAACGGATTCATTTCAAAATCGGTATCAACTTTCAAGCGATGCGCCACCGCGTATACAACCGTCATAAATACACCTATAGTATTACCATTGATTATAAATAATATATAAATACCAGTGTTTATGATCAATGGTGTTATGTGGTAAAATACGGAAACCGTTGCAAAATCACCATCAGTGTGGAGAATGGACAAGCGTCGACTGTGGCATCGGCTGTGGCTTATCTTTTGGTTGCTTTTGGTGTGAGGTTCACCGAAACATCGACAAATCGCATGAAACGTTCCGTTTTTTTTTACAAAAACTCACACAGCCGGAGATCATTAGCTGCCTATATGCGACGCCTTGCAATTGTATTGTTATACATTAAGTAGCCTGCACGTGACCTGTTTTTTGCTCAAAATCATACACATCAGTAAAACTATCACGCAATCGTAGAATAAATTGATATCGGTAATTTTTTTTTTTTTATAGAGAATCACTTCTTGTAGGTTGCATTCTACTTGGATTTTAAAAATCACTTGAATTCTAAATCACATAATACGGTATTGAATATGACCAATTTCAATAGCTTTTGTTATTTTTACCAAGTTTGTTTTAAGCAACGAATTTAAAAATCAAAGTCTAATGCGCCCTGTAGAAAATTATCCTCTTTCTAACGAACAGAAAATTAATCAAATCAGATCATTATACGATGCGTGATTGTTGTTTTTTCAGTAAAGCGTATTTTGATTACAAAGTAACCATACAATCACAATCGAACATTCATTGAAACTAACACAAATGCCATGTGTGGAGGCGAGTAAATTGCATATTGCCTAAATAGTGCTTATACACTTATACAAAAAAAGAATATGTTATGACCGTAAATATAAATTAAGTTCAAATTTCTAGGAATTTGCTGTGCTCTTTTCAGAATTCACTAGTATCTCGTCAAAGAGTACTTAAATTAAAATTAAAATATGCCGCTGTCAACTTGACACAGCGCCGGCATACTGTCTGATCGGCTTGAATGTGGTATCAACAAATTGCTAGACTTTGCTAGGTCGTTTTTGGGATTTCCTAAAAACACATGATTTTGTATTCCTTCTATTAATTTAATGAAGAAAAGGGGAAAGGGGGCTGGAGCTTTAAGATTATCATGTTGTAAGGCCGTTGACAGCTAGTAGTTTTTTTTTTCGAGAATTTAGACCAACAAAAAATCGATTATCCATTTCCTACGTGACCTAGAAAAGGAAATAAGGAATAATAATTATATATATTTTCAAAATTAGAATCCGGCTTTTTGGATGAATTTTTTTTTCGCTTTTTGAGACTTTGATGTTGAAACTTTTTTGATTTAGTGAAGTGTCACTGCGCTCATGTACGTTACGGATTTCCAAGAAATTTAGCCATAGTTTATCTTTAGTAAATTACTTAAAGAGTTCGGGAAACTGACGCACACTAATGATCAGTCGCTACGCACACAGCCATTCATCACTCGACACTCACGTTGGTTAAAAATATTGCCTAAATCCAACCCCTTAAAAATGGTTTGTTTTCAACAGCCTTAAGGAGTAATATTTAGGCAACTCATATGACTTGTACATAAGGACTGTGTATGGGTGAGTAGTAAAACCGCCTCCGGATTCAACTCTCGCAAGCACATGCAACAGTCAATACATCGCAAAAAATGAAATAATAATATAATATTCTTCTTGTTCGAATAACTATAAAAACTACCAAAAACGATAATATACCTACGATAATAATATTTATCTGTCTATTTATGGAAGTAGTCACAATACCATTGAATTCTAAAAATTGTAGAAATTCAAAAAATAATACTAGCATTAATATTGTATAATATGACTATCAAATGCTAAATAATAATAAATTTAAAATAAATACCAATCTTATTACTCAATAGTTATTCAACTAATATTAAAACATAAAGCATAATATAAGAGTATAATATATTTTGACTTATAATGAGTAAATTACTAAATTTAATGCTGAATACTCGACACTAATTTTCATTGCCGAAATAGAAAAACACTATTTGAGAAATATCCGTAAATTTTTACCCTAGTAATTCGGTTAAAAATTAAGCTTCATGAGTTACAAATGTTTTCAAATAGCTTAGTCGGTTGGGGAGGGCAGCCCCTCTTTGAGAAAATAGCTGTAACCCTGGTACGTCGAGGTTACAAATTTTAAAAAGTCGGTTACAAATTAAGCTTACTATATTATATTATAATATCATTGATTGAAATTTAACACCATCCATTACAGTGACCCACTTGATAGCTACTGTACAGTAGAGCATTACCCACTTATAGAAGATTTTTTATAACTTTCCAATAAATGTCAAACATATTTTTTTTCGTGTGTGAAAAATCTTGAAATTGGAATTCAAAGTTCCCTATAAGTTAATATAATAGTAATTCGAAGATAGTAAAGATATATCAGCACGATTTTTTTTTTTATAAGCATTTAAAGTTAAAATTCTTATAAAACTATTAAAAATCTGGATAATTTGCAAATTGTTCCGTGGTTAAAAATGTAAAACAATTCTTCTCATAAGTAGTTCATACTGTAACCAAAAATCGAAAACATGTATAAACACAGTTTTTTTATAGATAATATTAGTTAAAATGTGTATGCGATTAGATATTTAATCGAAGTATAACACATTTAGTTATTTTGTTGTAATATAAAAATATTATTCGTGGGTACTTGAATTTTTTTTAAGTATATTATTATATTGTATACATACAATGACATTTCAAGATCAATTTTTTTTGTAAAAAATTAATTCAAACTAGGTACTGCATTACTAATGCAGCAATGTCAAGTAGTAAAATTACTTTAATAGCAATAAAATCAAAAAATATTATTATAAAATTATAATATATGCTGACGGATCGCCTTCGTTCAGAATCATTTTTCGTATACAATGGTTTTATATCATAATTTAATTCAAATTTGACACATTCATTACACGATCACAATGAACTACTCGATACCTACTGTACAGCGCAGATCGGTACCAACTTGCGCACCTTTTTTTTTTTTTTACTTTGAGATGGTGACTGGTGAGTACAACTTTGCAAATAATTCAAGGATGAAATGTTATGAAGCTTAGACGATAATTATCAATGTGTTTCAAGAGTATAAAATCATAGCACATATAAAATATACTATATACATTATATAGTAATATCTCAAATACTATTACCTATAGTTTAATATTACCTATATTATGCTATATTGCTTTTTAAACTAGATTTGTTTTATTGCTCATACACAATACACTACAATGTTTCCAAATAAACGCATAGGTAGTTTATCTGTACATTTCTTAAATAATTTATTTTAATTCACTTATAATATTATGTATTAATATTATTATACATAATATTTAACAAATATTTTGTTCTACTCACGTTTTTACTCAATGCGAGTAAGTACATTGATAAATGATGATTAAATTACCATAAATTAAATGTACATATTACTTGAAAATGAGGAAAATGTATTTTTTTTCTGAAGAAAACAAGTATCAATAATTTTAAAAGAAATGTATTTATTTTATATTCCAAACACGTTATTCATTGATTTCCATTGTTATATTTTCGTTTCATAAGTATATTTTATCGTTGTCTATTTGTTGACGTTGAAAGTCTGAGATCCTAGGTATTCGGTTGCGCCGTAAGATGCAGATTTTGGGGCAACTGTGCTCGATACGAATCCAGCGTTGCTTCCGGACAATACTTGAGCAGCAGCAGAGTTGGCGGAATATGCCAAAGGAGATGCTCCAGAGTATGCAGAGTACGACGATGGGGCGGCAGCAGAGTAAGATGCTGGCAATGCAGCAGCGTAAGACGCAGAGTTGACACCAGAGTATGATGCTGGGTAGGCACCGTATAATGAGGCTGGAGATGCAGCTGAGTAGGTCGATAGAGACGCTGGAGATGCAGCCGAGTAGGTCGATAAAGATGCTGGGTAGGCAGCGGAGTGAGCAGAGTAAGATGCTGGAGATGCACTGTAGAAGGAGGCAGCCGGGGATGCAGCCGAGTAAGTAGAGTAAGATGCTGGGTAGGCAGCGGAGTGGGCAGAGTAAGATGCTGGGTAGGCAGAGGAGTAAGATGCTGGGTATGCAGAGGAGTAAGATGCTGGGTAGGCAGAGGAGTAAGATGCTGGGTAGGCAGAGGAGTAAGATGCTGGGAGGGCAGCGGAGTAAGATGTTGGGAGGGCAGCGGAGTACGATGCTGGGAGGGCAGCGGAGTAAGATGCTGGGAGGGCAGCGGAGTAAGATGCTGGGAGGGCAGCGGAGGATGCAGCCGAGTAGGTCGAGTAAGATGCTGGGAAGGCAGCGGAGTTAGCCGAGTAAGATGCCGGGAAGGCAGCAGAACGAGCTGAGTAAGATGCCGGGAAGGCAGCAGAGTTAGCTGAGTAAGATGCCGGGAAGGCACCAGAGTAGGCTGAGTATGAGGCCTGGGAAGCGCCTGGGTAAGATGAGTAAGACGCAGCTGGGTATGCACCTGCGTAAGATGAATAAGATGATGGGTACGCTGATTGATATCCAGATTTGTATCCAAAACCAGCTCCGTATCCTAAAACAATGTATACAATTAATTAGTACGTTCGAATTAATTTAAATATAAATATATTATTTGAGAGATAAATTTAACAACAAAATGATTTATTAACTGCCGAAATACGAAAAAAAATTACAAAAAAAAGAAAACTAAAATATTTTAGAGTAGAAAATAGTAATATATAATATTACTAAACGTTATTAAGGAATATAATATTATTAAAACAAAATTCACACAAATAATTATAATTTTAGTATCGGACATAGGTACATTATTGAAAAATATTATTGCGATCATGATTTATTATAAATTATAATATTATATACTTTAGTAATGAGTGTTAATGAATATACAAATAGTTTATAGAGATACCCAGTGTAACGATTTTTTAAATTTTATTACACATTGAGTTGATTTAAAAATCAAATCTCACCATTTTATTAGCAAAACAGAACCTATCCATCCATTATCGTATAAGAGTTTGTTATAAAAAAGCTTTATGGTTCCACCCACATATTTTAATAATTTTATCGATCAAATTTAACTTACACAACTCATATAAAAGATAAATTTAATAATCAAAACAGCGCACGAATGTACTACTTTGGTTTCCCACGTTATGTCGTAAAATTAAAATATAATACTAAGGTGTGACAGAATACATTTTAGCATGTTATTAACTATGCTAATATCATCATGGAGGTAAGTGGTAAAATGGATTAAATTATATTTTAATTCTAAATTCAAAATAATTATACGAAACTGAAATGGTGAAATACTGCGATCACTTTATAATTATATTCTAAGCTTAACTGCATTTCAGAATTTAATATTTGTATAATGAAACATACTAAAAATGAAGTACAACCTATGTAAAACTCGATATTATGGAAAACTAAAAAGTGATACTAAATATTATCAAAGTATATTATATTATTATATTATATAGTAAAATTAATTAAACAACATATCCAATATAGTTACAACTTTTTTTTTGCACCTACATCGGGTTACCCATGTAGGTACTATTTATTTATACAAACATTTTGTGAGCCTCAAGAGAGTAAAATATTTTGAAGTGACTTTGAAGTATATTATTATAGTAATATAAACTACAGCCTAAAGTACCAGATTGTACCACAAAAATCGTTAACGCCGTATTTTATGGTCAGGCAACAGTAACTACACTAGGTACCGGTAACATAATACTATTATATTCTCAATGATAATAATATGTGCACAGAAAAAAACATAATCGTCAAGTCAAATATGTTACACCGGAATCATAGGAATTCTGTTTGATTGTGCCGCTTGGTTTGATAATAATTGTATGAAAACGAACCGTAAAAGAACTCAGAAGTGGATGACATCAACAGTATAGTTGTAATCGTTCGAATCGCATCACAACAATAATAATAATCATAATAATAATAATAATAATAATTGGTATATAGTCACAAACCGGAGACGCCGGTTATTTGCCGTTATCGTCAAATTAGATTCGTATTAAATTAATAATTTTTTTTTAGCCTTGTGGTGCAACTACACGAATAAAAAGAAAACAGTATACACTGATATTATTAGAAATAAATTATTACCCAGAGACGAGGCGGCTGTTCCGAAGTTGTAGCTACGTTTCATCGGCTGGTCTTTGGTTTCAGCGAACGCCGCGGCGACCAAAAGCAATGTAATGCACAAGACCTGTGCAAAAAATACAAAAAAAAAAATAGCAATGATAAAAATTCGTTATAAGATCGGTTTATAAACGAAAATAGGTAGGTACTATTCGTCGGAACGAGAATCGAAAATTCTCAAAACGATCGGAATAACTTGCCTTCATGTTGATATAGGTGGTTGATAAATCGGCGGTTGACTGACGAAGAAGACGACGACGGTGTTCCGTTGGTATGCTGCTCGAAGGTAGGTGCTCGTGCAGATGGTCAGAACGAATTGTGTCCAAGTGGTGCCCGGTCGGGCTTTAAATAGGAAACTTTTTGCACGATAAAATCCCCAGAACCCGTAGTGGGTACAGAAAGAATAATTATTGCATACGGGGTGAGATGAATACGGAACACGGTCATTGGTATAGAGGATGACAGTGGGGATCTTCATATCCAGTTTTTTTTTCCCTCCCGTCCCGAAGAAAACTAAAACTTGTTTGCAAACGCAATGGCTGCACGCCAAAATCTTTAAATCTTCTGCATCTCGTTCGGAAAAGAAAAAACTAAATGTTCGTAAAAAGTTGTTTTGTTATAAACTCGCGTTCGCCCAAGGCCTGTCCGTGGGATTGCTTTTAATGTCCAATTACTTTTTTTATCATTTCCTTTTTTTTTTCCATCGACTCGCGGTTTTGTCTCCGAGTCAGTTGGTCTTCCCGCACGTTAGCGTTTGGCTTCAGATCTCTTTAAAAAAAAATCATACTATAGTAAGTTATTCTTAAGCCTTACTAACAGTTTTAAGGACATTATACGAAATTCTCTAGTAGATTATTAATATCCGCAGACGACTTAACAGGCACACAAAGCTAGTTGTAATCTACACTACGAAAATATTAGGAGTCGGTCGACGTATGAACGCGTACCTATACAAATAATTGATAATTTTATTATAAACAATTTTGTTATTCAATATTTAAATAATTAAATCTATTTGAGGTAAATACATTAACAACATTTATTTGAATGACAATGAAAGCATTACCTTTTTGTTTGGTCAAAATATTCGTATATCATATTTTATACTCATTATAATAAGGCATCATATTTGGATTAATAATTCAGTTAAAAAAAAAAATTAATGTGCCAATGAAAATAATTTCAATTCAACCAAAAAAAAAAAAATTATTCTAAATTCTAAATACATATTCAAATGCATTAGTATATGATCACATAATACGACTGCTTCAATTCGATCACCTTGGATGAAAATTAACTTTGTAAATAACTATTATTTTAAATTTGAAAGCAATAATACATCATGATCATCATGAAATTACTATGTGTTGAGCACCGTTTACTAAAATAATTTATCTTAACGATAAATATTGCAGCTAATGTATGATATTTTAAGTAACCTTGTATTAAAAATAAAAAAACTATTTCTAAATACCTAAACAAACTATATCTACAGTCAGTAAGATAAATTATTAAATAACTAGTATTAGTTAAACAAAATTGTTTCTAATAAATAAAATTGCCTCTTTGTGTTAAACGTCAAGTCTTGTACAATGATTTTATATTATGTATGTAATTTGTAATGGCTATCGTTAATATGATTATACAAATAAAATATTAGTTACGTACGAAAAAATAATTAATCATTTTAGATTGAGAATCATTTTACGTTTTTAAATTAAAATTTTTTTTTACTAGTTATCAATCATTATTTTTTGCAGGAGCATAAAAAAATGCTTTATTTTTCAACATTGAGGGTGGTCTTTGGCAGAAAATTAGATCTAGTTGGAAATCAAAATCCCAAATACTTTTCCAAATAACCAGTAAACAAAAAAAAACTGAAATGGAAATTTTTCCATAAAACCTATTTCGTTGTTTTGTTGTAAGTTGTAACTCAAAAATAAATTACTGTAGAGACTTGAAATTTGTTTTAAATATATTCATATTGGCATTTAATTACTAGACACAAAATAATTTTTAATATATTTTTTATCTTTTTGTACTATATAATATTTATAATATATTTTTAAATTTTAAATTTTTTTAGTTTTTATTCACACTTATGATTATAAAAATTTTTTTGGGAGGGGGGGTTTAAAAAAAGCATTTGAAGTTAAAATGTTTAAAAAATTTCAAAAATCACTTAAATTTGCAAATAATTTTGCACTTATAGGTTATAGCCTTATAGGTACATTTATAAATGTTCAATTTGTATAGCTATGACTTGAAATTTCAATACAAGATTTATCATAAGTATTTCATACTGAAACTAACAAATCTAAAAAGTTTTTTTAGACATTTGAACGAAATTAAATATTTAAACGAAGAATAACGATTTTAGTTATTTTGCTGTAGCTTAAAAATATTATTCGTAGGGACTTGAAATTTTTATGTATTATTGATGTCATATTCTAAAACCAGAAGAAATATTTGAAGGATTTTACTCAAAAATTATTGTTCATTGGAAAACTACATTAATTTAAACGGAAATTTCGAATTAAGTCCCACAAATATTTTTCGGTTCTCTGGATTGAGTTCCATCAGTTTAGTCTAACGTTTCCAGGATAAATACCACTAGGAGGTTCGCTGACTAGTTTCGCAGAAATTGTAGTTAAAAAAGCTCCTAAACATTCAATCTCTCAAAATGTGGAAAACTGATTGTTGAAAAAATATAAAATATGGGTTTTTACTCGTTGAGGTAGGTGAACAAATATTTTTTTTCTGGTTGAACAAAATTGTGCAAAATAAATTACATGATTACTGTATTATTACAAATTGTATTTGTTCAACATTAAGCAAAGTGAGTGAAGTGGTAACGTTACCGCAGCATGGAAATGGGGAAAATGAGTTTTCTAGTGTTTTGGGAAGCGTACAAAATTTTTTTTTTTGGTTGTAAAACATTATACAAATTAAAGTAGATACTTAATACTAAATAAATTTGAAGTTCGATTTCAAATATGGCAGTGCTATAGTAACGGACCTCTCAAACGTGCCTTCAATATAGATATTTTTTACATCAAACAAAACTTCTTGATTATTTATTATTGTCGTTGAAAATAATAATATCGAGTTTTAAAAGTAATTTAAGAATATTTAGTTTTTGTAATTTTTTGTTATAAATTACTTATAATAGGTAGATACTTATACCTTTTACAGAAAATTAAGTTTCCCCTTTTATTTGAGGTTTCATAAAAGTATGGTAAATGTTTTGTTTGATAAAAATAATGTCTTTTGATATGAGAGTTGGAAAGCCATCGTCTTAAAATTAAATATATGAAATCGTTGAAAAATCCTTCACAGTTTTCTTTTAACACAGTCTCTAATGGGCACACTTTTCATGATTGTGTTTATTGCAATTTTCGAAAATTACATTACCTATAAGAGGATAATTTAAACACTTAGTTACATGAGTATTAACAAAAAATTTAACATTGAACTTTGTATTCTAACATTTTTTGAAATCAAAATTTAATAAAATCATTAATGAAAATAACTTTTTTTTCACCCAACATAAAACCCAACCCTCTATGATTTCAGGCTCGTAATAATTTGTTTTCACTCAGTTATTCGACACGACTGTTAATTTTGTTAATTTAAAATTAATTTACACAATAATTATGTTTGTCGAATTTTCACGATATGAGTATTATATGTGATGGGTTGACGAATAAAATATAATAAGTATACTTATTAATACTTTTTCAAAGAGATTCAACAAACTTATGTAATCCATTTTTCTTCGTGTTTCTGTATGCATTAAACATTATTGTGTTTGAATTCATTAATTAGTCCTTAAAAACAATCATGGTATACATATTAGCATTTAACACAGACAGTATATAATGTCCCTATGACCGTCCAGAAAAACAGTACAACAAGACACAAGTACAGGTAGTAGGCACCTATATAGGATAGGTATTTATTATTTCATTTTATGATCAGACATCAAAAACAATAAAGTTAGGGTGTCACCATCATCTATGTCGTGTTAAGAAAAAAGTTTCAACTAAATCCAGCCAGTAAATGGATTTTGTGGAGTACCTATTATGGTTTTTTTTTTGATTTCTCTGTTCTGCAGGTGTGGGCACGGTTTTGTGATCTTTCGATAAAAAAGAATATATTATAATGAACACTGATATTGTATTTAAAAAAATACTATAATTTTTTTATGCCATTTTTTCTTTTTGTAAAACGTCAAGTCGATCCGGCATGTTCGTGATCGATGTCGTAAAAACACTGAAAACCAGTTTTGATAACAAAATTTGAAATTGGCCCGACAAAAAATATTGCAAAACCCGTGTACAATTTCCAGGCAGCGAGATGCCGGTGCCAATTTCATACACCGCGTGTGTTTAGTTTTTTCTCCTAAGCGACGTTTTATAACATAGAAATATAATATATGTAATTTATTTTATTATAATGTCTCGGGAGTGCAGAGTTTTTTTTTTTATTAAATGAAGTAGGTACGAAACATGTTTTTTTCAGTACTATTTTACAGACTTGCAGACGCGGTTTATTATCTGTATACAATCGCGAATCTCGTATATATAGCCCTCCTCGCAGATTCCTGTTTGACGATCGAGAAAATAAAAGGTTTAGGATTTAATCGACAACGGAAACAACCATGAATAATAAATGATAATCATAAAAAAAAAATTATGCATAACGTGTTTGATGGTAGATTGGTGTTTTAAATACAACCCTTGTCTCGGTATAGTTTGCAACGACCACAAATGTAACGGTCTCTTGTTTTTTTTTTTTAAATTAGGTAAAATATTATAATCGTCGTACTTATTATCAAAAACAAGGACATATTTTAATATTATATTATTATATAATTCGACGATATTACGATATCATATTCGTATTTTATATAATATTATTATATTTAGTATATTCGTATTCGACGTAATATTGGTAATAATTACTTACAGTAAATGTCCCCTTTAATAATATGGTAATTAAATAGAAAGAATGTAAAATTATTTTAATCAAAACGTTTTGATGATTTTTTCGACGTTTGACGTTTTGAATATTATTTTTTATTCTATAATTTTATATTAAATTAATTAAATTAATTACATTCATGTAATCATATTTTAATTACATTTGTGCAATTTAATAAAAAATTATATCGAAAACTCTTCTGATAACCCTTATTAATTACTACAACCCAATACTTAATTAATTCGTATATATTTGAATGTTACTCTAGGAGTCTACTATCTAAGTGGGTAGGTACCCACTTGTACCTATGTTAAAAAGCTAAACATGATAACATGAAGAACCTATATAGAGTATAAGATAACGTAAAAGGGATTTAATTCAATAACTTTATAAGTACGTCGTATAACATTTGTAACTTATATCAATGTAATATAAAAAATTATGTACCTACCCTAACATTAAGACTAACAAATAGTTTAGAATGTTTAGTCGTTTTGATAATATTATATTTACAAACAAAAAAATTAATAAATAACAATACCTTACTTGTCAATAATTAACCTTACTAAAAAAAAACCAAGCAAACCTAACAATAATAATATGTATGTATAATAAAATATGACAATATAAATATAATACATTTATTATGATTTAAATTTGTGTTATTTTAATGTATACACAAAGTAATTTAATATTATGTAATAATTAAATCTATTAGCTTGTGAAATATAATAATAGTATTACTAGTATTTAATACAATGCATACTAGTCATAAAAAATCGTCTTATAAGATTTGTGTCCTTTAAGTATGGTATTGAATGTTGACTTCACTCATCTTATCAGCCATTTATATCTATTTAAAACCTTGAATCTTTGGGAATAAGAAGGATGAGATTAAATCTCTGCCTTATTTTTTTTGATATATTTTCCATCAAAATATATAAGTCCTTTCTAATTTACTTTTTTAGTTCCTACTCACATCACTAAACACTTAGGTAAACAATTTTTATTTTACCTATATTATCAGCTGTTTATAAATAAATTATAAATTTGACAAATTTTTGTTAAATCCATACAAAACCACACACTCAATGCTACAGAAATATTAGATAGCATAACAGGAAAATTTACTAAACAGTCATATTGTCATAATATGCATTATTAACAAGCTTAAGAAACTTCCCAATTACATGGGGAAAACTATATTTAATAATTTAAATAACAAAGTAAATAGTCTGATAAAAAGTTTATATGAAAGTCAATCCAATAATACTAATGATATAATTAATAAAAATCAAATAAAAATAAAGGCAATAACAAAAATAATTAGTGAACTATATATTGATACCATATTGATTATAATATATGAATTATAGTCAATATGTCTAAACATAATATAGATTATATCTTGTATGTAGGTATGTAACGCATAAGTTAATTTTGTTTCTTCTTCTCCTTCTTATTATTCTTCTTCTTTTTCTTTTTCTTGGTTTCGGCCTTTAAGACCATATCAATCTGGGTCTTGAGGTGGGAAGACTGTGTAAAAAAGGACTTAAAAATGTTAGAACCAGGAATCAGATGGAGAGTAGCTGCAGAAGACAGGGATGGATGACAAGATTTGTATTTATTTTGTTTCTAAAGTATCTATCTACTATGTCATGTTTTATTTGTACAAGTATTTTACTATAAAAAAAAATTATAATATCAATGAAATCCATCTTCCATATGCCAGATACGAGTTTATAGCTCAGTTGGTAGGTATACGTATCAGCTATAATTAATGTATTTAATTGAAATTGATTTGGCTGAAATAAATCAATAAATAAAATTGGTTAAACAGGATGTAACAGAAAGACCTGACAAATAAAAAAAAATCGATACTAGTAAGTTAAACGTATGACAACAATTATGAAAATGATATGGATAATAAATAATTTAAGAAATATAATTAGGTATGTTAGGAAATTTCCAAAAAAAATATTTAAAAAAGGTGGGTAAGTGGATGTCGCTCTGTTGTACGGTAGGTTACAGGTGGATGGTGTTAAATTTGAATTCAATGATATAATATCATTGTATAAGAAAAACGATTCTGAGCGAAAATGGTCAGTCAGCCTATAATATTACTAAGTATATTTGATGATATATATATATTTTTTTTTTTATCATTTTTATTAGCTATTATTATAACCCTAGTACTTTATATATAACCTATTTACGTGGAATCTTGTTTTAAATGTTCAATCCTTAGATATAAAAGTTGAACATTTTATAAATTTTTAACAACAAAATAATTATTCAATTTTAAATTTGATACATTTTGTCAAAATTCGATCTTTAAATGCTTATAAAAAAAAATTATGCCCATGTATTTTTAATATTTTTCAACAGATATTGTAATAATATATCAGGAGCCTTGTATTAAATTTTTACACTTTTTGGCCCAACAGATAAAACTTTATTGATATTTATAGAAAAAATTGAAAACTGTAAATGTCCGTTAACAGCTCAATAAGAGTCAACATTATATGGTGTGCAGGAAATTCTAATATAAACATTCAGTGAAATTATCATATATCTACAGTTATTCGTTTTTGAATTACAACAAAATGAGAAAATCGCTACATGATAAAGCGAGTGAATATCCAATGTTGTATTAATTTGAATTTCAAACGCTCATAAAAATTTAATTTGAATTTCTTATAGACATTTTTTTTTTTGATAAAGGTAGATAATCTTATAAGGAATCTTGTATTACATTTTAAAATCCTAGATTTAAAAATAATTTGCTAAATTTAGTGATTTTTAATAATGTTGTAAATTTTTGATCTTTAATTGCTTATAGAAAAAAACTGTGACTAAGGATTTGTATTACTTTTCATCTGCCTTTTTAAAAAAATATACTAGGAGCCTTCTATTAAATTTTCAATCTTTTTTAAAAAATAAATAAAATTGTATTAATATTTTTAGAATAAAAACTAAAAAGAAATGGTAAATGAAAATGTCCCTGAACAGTTCAAAATAAATCAAAATATTTTGAAAATGTTATCGTGTATAGAAATGTAAATATAAACAACCAGTGAAAATTTCATGTACCTACGGTCATTGTTTTAAAGTTACACCAAAAACCAAATTCGATTTTGTGAAAAATCGATGTTGAGTAAAAATTCCCATTTTTCCTTAATTTTCATGTTGTTTTTCTTTTCGCTTTTGAAAATTACTGGGAATTTTAAATTTTGACCTTCCCAATGTACCAACAATATTCACTTTCCCATCAAACAAGATACCTACTGAAGTTGAAAATCGAAGCATTATTTTGACTACTTATCGTGTACAGACACAAAAAAAAAAAAAATTAAATTAAAAAAATAACACATCATTGTAAAATCAAAACATTCATCGTTCCTCTCAGAATCTAAAAGACTAATAAAATTGGAAACAGAAAATGTTCCTAAACAGTTCAAAACAAATCAAATATTTTGAAAATTTTATCGTGTATAGAAAATGCAAATATAAATGACCATTGAAAATTTCATGTATATACGTTCATTTGTTTTAGAGTTACACCAAAAACCAAATTTAATTTTGTGAAAAATCGATGTTGAGTAAAAATTCCCACTTTTCCTTAATGTTTATGTTGTTTTTCAGTCGCTTTTAAAAACTATAGGGAATTTTCACCTCCCAATGCAAAAAAAATAGTCACTTCCCCATCGAACAAGATACTGAAGTTGAAAATCGAAGTATTATTTTGAATACTTTTCGTGTACACAGACACAAAAGAATAAAAAATTAAAATAAAATTTAAAAAAAAACACACATCATTGTAAAATTAATACAATATTAATTCATCGTTCCACTCAGAATCTAAAAAAGTTGTTGTTTCAAATAAATTTACACAAAAAAAAATTGATATTTAAAATTAAAATAATGTAAAAACAACTTGGAGTAAATTCACGTTTTTACCTTCAAAATTGGTCTAAAAATAAGATTTACAAATTGAATAATTATAATTTATTATTTTCGGTAGGTAGGTATTAAAAAAAATGTGACAATTTAATTTCTTTAATACTTTCAAATTAACCTAACCTTGTATTCAATTTTCAAGCTTTTTGACCCAACGAAAATTTTCTTTTCGACATTTTTAGAATAAATATTAAAATTCAAATGCCTATAGAAAATTTCTCAAAAAGAGGCAAAATATTTTGAAAATTCTTTGTGTATAAAAAATGACAACATTTCAAGTAGGTATCGACGGATAGGTACCTATATTTTGTTTTTACATTAATAATTATTTTGTACTTAATTTTTTTGTTTTTCTGATTATTAAAAAAGTAGGTACATACTGGGAATTATTCACTATTTACCACCCAAAATACCAACTAGGTAGATCCAATTTTTTTACCAAAATCCACTCTCAAAGTTACAAATCAAAGCATTTTTACTACTAAAAAATGTGATTACAAACACACATTGTTGTTAAATCAATACACTAACCACTCCGGTCAGAATCCAAAATTTTTATATACCTAATATATATTATAGATTATTATAAGATTCGTGTCGCAAAATCCAATTAAAAATACTAAAACTTCTGTACATTGATCACTTCATATAAAGTGTAAATAAAGAACATTATTGAGTAAATAATATTATTATCATTCTGCAGTTGTGCAAGGCTCGTATGTGAGATTCACAGTCTCCAAATCGTCATTGTAAATTATAATCACAAAAGTTTATTTGATTTTTACGTGCCATTACCAAGGTAGGTACTTGTTTAATGCGATACCTATGTGAAGGCAAATTATCATGTAAATAATATGATACCGACACACGATAACGTACTAGACTGCAGCAGCGTAAATTTGAAATAAAATCATCATTTACATTAAAATTAAGTCAGTGGACGAAGGGTGGGATGATGTCGAGTTAGGTTCTTAATTTATTCCCTACTACATATTGTATATGCCACTGGATATATTTATAACATTTTATTAAAAAAAAAAAATCATTGGTATAGGTACTTATTGTATAATGCTGGCCGCCGTTCTCCGACGACTGTTAACAATTTATTACCTTGCCAAACAACTTTTGTACTTTTACAAAGTAGATTTGTAACGTTATATTTTATTATTTTTCTTCGGAATAAATAAAAATTGATAAATCCTGTGGTTATATTGGTATACGGTCTATGTGTACTCGTGTCTTGTGGTAATTAGATATACGAAGCAATTCGTGTTTAGATTTTAAAGTACCTATAGGTCCTAACTCCTAGGTAATAATTATTACAAATAATCGTAATTCTGCGGCCACTTGTAGCATACGTTTAAATAAGAATTAAGTATGTAAAATCATGCGTCATGTTTAGAAAATATAAAAAAGTTAGAGGAAATTATAGTGTGTTATTTAATATTTTAATTATTATAACAGTTAGGTAATCATGATAATGATATTGTGTTAAAGTCAAGAATACAAGCGAGCTGTTTGTCATGGTCATAATAATTTTTTAATGTTAAAGATCAGTGACTACGATGAGTGATGACCGCCGACCGGGCCACTATGCACTCATATCTTCGTATAATATATTATTATGGTCGTATTATATTAAAATAACGCAAATCACTACCTATATTATATTATATATTTATATTAATATAGTATTTTAGTAAACACGTTTCACGTTAATGGAGGTACTTAAAAATATTATTACTTCAGTTGAGGAAAACAATTTGTCACCACTGCCGTGGTAGTGTTGTAATTTGGTCATGATGAAGTGTTTGTACATTTTCCCTATAGTAACCCTCAGTTCGATTGTTTTATGAATCATATAAACATCTCTAAATATAACCATTATGATATTATGTACAGTAATATAATATGATATAATTAGGTGCCTATACTTGTACAGAGCAAGTGCCTTAGGGTGGTAAAATTGTAACATATTAAAGTTCGGCAAATGTTTGATTAAATGTACCTAGGGGTGAAAAATATTATTGACCTTGAGCGCAAAATTAAAGTTAACACGGCACCGTCAGTGTATAAATGTATGCACAAACCGAAACGAATAATTACTTAGTATTTAAATATTGACATAAAATAAATTGTGAATTGATACGACGTTGCTGATGTGCATCTTCACTCTGCGATAAAATAATATTCGATCGATCAGATTTTCGTACCTAAATCTCAATACAATATAGGTAATATATTTTTTCTATAGTGTTTATTACGTAACAATAATATTATCTTATACAGTTATGTTGATACAGGTAGCAAAAGGGATCCAGATTTTTTTGTACTATTCCTATAAAATATATTCTATATTATTATAGAGGTGTTCGAAAAGTACAAAAATGTGTTGTAACAGATGTCAGTCCATATAAATAAATTATGCTACTAGAAATTATGCATGCTACTAGAAATTGATCCTCTGCAAGGAAAATTAAAGAATCATCGATATATGTTTATGGATATAGCGTGCAGTGGAAAAATATCGAATAGCATGCTACATTTTGTTAGGAATTTAAATTAATTTTTTGTTTTTATTTTCGATTTGCTTTTGTGAAGAAATAAACAAAGGGTTACGAAAAATGGCCTCACTAAAATCGGATGGAAAAAAATTGTACCAAGCCCGAAAACATCTATGTTAAAAAGTTTTTTTCGGGGGGAGGGGGGGCAGATACGATACACAAATCTCCTCCTCCATTACCATAATTACGCCACTATGCCATAGGACCACCATACCGTACCTAAGCTTTTATCAACAATTCGACCGTATAATAATATATATTACTAACAATTTATATTATTTTTATAATATTGCTCTGGGCACGAACCGTAAAATAATCAATCGAATCGATTGCCAAGAATTTATATCGAATTATAATTATTATATATTTTCTATTGTCGCGTTTGCTGGCGATGCTGTTAAATCGTAATAGTATTATTATTTTTTCTTATTTCGATTATTCGTCGACAATAGAATTATAGCACTGCCCGTGAGCCAGCACATGGCAGGCGACATTGTTTTTTTTTTTTCGACCGGAGGTACATTATATTCAACAGGTATCTATATCGCGGTAGTGCGGTACACTTAAACATTTTTTATTGTACCGAAATAATAAGTAAAATGACCGATTCGCGCCGTTAGTCATCGTATAGGTCTAAATAATATAACACTCACAGTCTACACTATTATTATTATTATATTATAGCCTAAACCAACCTAGCCCACTCGCCGCTATAAGGCACGGCAGCCTCTAAAATAAATCGTGTAAATGCGAGTCCCTATGGAGCTGCCGGTGAGTTACCTTGGGCTTGAAATATTATATTGTGGAAACTCGACGTGGTCGGTTCATCGCGGTTCAAACGGCTCTATATATTATGATATTATTCAGGCGTACTATTCTATAATAATAATACTAATCCTAAATAATAACAGGTGGTACGATATTATTATATTATTAACAGCGGCGCTCACCGTTCGTGATAAGTGTACTTATGTCCTCAGGCTACGGTTAGGTACCTATATTATAATATGTGTAATGTCGTAATTATTTATATTATTATTATTGTAGTTATATAATGCCAAATTGAGTGTCGGCGTATAGAGCTGGCGAATACGGGTGAGGGGAGCAGCTATAGTCTGGAAGAACGGCTCTTTAATGCTGGCTGTGTATCCGACACTACACTACACAACTCGAGTCAAATAACGTGCAAATCATTTAATATTTCAGCCCCGAGCTGCACCGAGTACCTATTTATATACCATACACAGTGTGTTCGATAACAAAGAACTCCGTCCGCAAGTCCACGAACCTCCTTTCACCCCGCCCAAACAATTTACCCTGTGATGATTTTTTAAGCATACTCACCCCCAATTTTCCCTTTAACATAGTAAGTACATAATATTTTATTCAAATTCTGATTTTTCGAATTTTTAAGCACCTATATACTAGAAGACTATAATATTTTCAAATTTCTGATATTTTTTGTGTACTACTTAGGAGGAAGTGTCTTGATGATAGAATCCCCCTCCCTTTTATTGCAAGTTATTTAACGATGATTTTCTCGAAAATGTGATGTTTTTAAATCAAAATTCTTAAGAGTAGTTTCTGGGTTATTAAAATGCTTATACTATTATAAACCTTAAAAATTGTTTAGTATAAATATAAGCTAAATGTGGCATTAGATGTACTATTTATTATACTTGGAACATTTTTACATATTATTTATATAAATACATTAAACATCAATAGTAATTACTAACTTTTAAAAATCATCTAAGCCTCCATACTTATACTTAACCCATAGAGTATTATCTTTAATACACATTGTGTATTACACAACGCTATATATAACTCAAAAATTACTCTCTTGAATTTTGATTTAGATACATAAAAATTATCAAAAGTAATATCTGATTAATTATAAAAACGAAAAAGGTGGTTCCTATTTGAAAAACAGAAATTTGTATTTTCACAGGATCATCCAATAGTGGTACAATAAAGGATTCGAAAATATGGTCTTCCAGGGTATTTAAAAATGTCAAAAATCAGATTAAATTAGAATATAGTTATGCATAATATAAGTACATATAAAAGTATTGTGAGCACTGACCATGCTTAAAAAACCAACATGTAGAAGTCACGTTCATCGTATATCCCTCATGTTTTAATATCATGTACTCCAAACTCGGTCGTGTAAGTGCGGTAAATTTAGCAAGTGCTGCACATAACACGATTTATTATATTATATTATAACCTAACCCAACCCAAGCCACCCGAGACGTGTGTGTGCGTGTGTGGTGTAGAGAGGTTGCCGGACGGGGAGGAAAATAATATCGTCATAAATACGATCTATAGACAAGTCGCCATTATATAATATTATTATTATTATTGTTAATTTAACTTCGCTCGGTGGTACGAACGGATAATATTTATTTATCCTCGCGTACCTATACGGTCACAATAATCGTTTATTTTCCACCGCAGCGTAACCGGTCGAATGGCTGCCGAGCACGGGGGACCGGTTTCCCGGACAAACAGAGTCAGACCGCGACGGATAAAGAAGCAGGAGTCGGTGGCCGGTAACCCCTTCCGTGGGGGGGTCTCGCTGGGGGGGCATCGCCTCGCTCGTTGTACCCTCTCTCTCTCTCAACCCCCCCGGCACACCGTCTGCCACACTGTCGTATATCCGTTGTTTCCCGCATAGGTATTCACTTTATTTTTTTCTTATTCCCTTCCTTTTAGTCGGCGCCCGTTGTTATATCATTATTATATTCCCATTATTATTATTCTTGTTCGCCGACCGCGTCTTCAACTTTTTTTCCACCATTTTCCACCGCCTGCTCCTCCCGCACCGGCATACGCCACTGTGGCTATTTAAGATCAAACCGTTCGGCACTCGGACACAATTGGACCTCAGCGACTTGAATGAGACGCTTCTAGTTTGTACTTTCGAGAACCGCCGCCGTCCGTCTTAAGTCCGTATTATCCGTCAGATTGTTATATTTACTATTATCACCATGAAGGTAAGATTTTTGCACACGCCACTAAATCATAATAATATATTGTATTATAAATATTCACATATGTCAAAGACTTTATGCTTACCCGCTGAGCAGCGAACGTTCGATTTTAAATAACATGAGCAATAAATTGTTTTCAAAATATTAACCGAAACAATATTACAGTTAACAGGTAGATAATATCTTTAACCCGTCCAGTTTGTCATACATGGCACCCGTTAGGTTTAAAAGAAATAGTGGTCCGAAAACTATATTATAGATGTTAATAAATCGGATTATCGTGTTTTATTTAAATCGTAACTGTTGCGAGTGCCCTGCAGATGAACCAGACTAGTTTTACTTTGTAGAAACGGTGTACGATTTGTATAATTCTATAACTCGAACAAATAAAAAGTAATGATTCGAAAACCAAGTAACGCGTGTTATAATAATAATATATATAAGTTTGGTATGTAGAATCAAATTTTAATTTTGCTCTTCCGTATGATATTTTGAAAAAGAATTTAACACACTATCCAATTGTTTACTTATTGTTGTTTAACCTTTCGATTGCGTATTTGACTAATACGATTTAAACTGGTGTTTAAGTACACCCAAACGGATAGTTTGATTTCGTCGATCGATTGACCAATCGGGTGTTCTGCTCTGCAGGTGTCCTACGCAGTCGCCCTCCTGTTGGCCGTCGTGGCAGCCGCTTCGTCGACGGAAGTCCAAAAGTCCACCGCCGCCGCCCCGTCACCGGTACAGTCGCCGACGGCTTACCCAGGACCAGGAGGCGTACCGTATCCGGCACAGAGCTACCAGTACACGTCCGAGTACGCCGGACCGATGGCCAAGTCATCGTTCGGACCAAAGGCCGCTGTCCCGTCGTCTGCTTTCGGTAAGTCACACACAGACGTCGCAAAAATTTAGTTATCATCCATACAACGTGCAAACCGCTGCAACTTCACAGACTATCACCTCCGATATTTGACACTTTTTTGGGGACATTCGATAACATGTAGTGCGAATTGGCTCTAAATAGTAGGCTATTCAAATGATCGCCGAAAAGCTGCAGTTATATATTTATTTACTATAACTTTTGGAAATAACCAACGACGATGCCTTTGAATTCTGATCTCGGGGGGGGGGGTGTCGATGTCACTCCACTCAGGATAAAATATGATATCACGCCCTACTCGTCCCTTCCTCATCCGCACCCTATGGCGGTGATAAAAGCAATATCATACTCTCCGCAATATCACTACCTATGTAGGTATTCCGTAATAATCGCGAACAAACGCCTCTTTACGTTTTCAGCCGCCTACCAACCGTACCAGCAACACCAGCAGTACAACTTCGGACCTCAACAACAGTACTACCCGGGTTCCGGATACCCCGCAGCAGCCGGACAGTACCCATCCCCGTACTCTGGACATCCGTCGACCGGCGCCGCCTACCCGACCCCGTACTCGGCTTACCCGTACTCGGCCCAACCGTACTCTGCTCAACCGTACTCTGCCCAACCGTACAACGGCGGCTCTTACTCGTCATATCCAGCCGCCTTCCCGTCGTACTACGGTAGTCAATTCGGCGTGCCGTCAGCCGCCGGTCCATACAACAGTCACTACTCCGCTGCCGCCGCCGCTCCGTACAACGTCCACTACTCGGGTGCCGCAGCCCCGACCGTCACCCCGTACTCGGCCCTGCCGTCCGCTTACCCACAACAACCGCTGCAGCACTCGTCGTCGTTCTACAACAGCGGCGCCGCCGGCCAACAGTACGGCCCGTCCCAACAGTACCCGTCACAGCAGTACCAGTCGTTCTACGCCAACTCTCCGGCCGCCGCCTCAGCCGCATCCGATTCGGTCAATAAGGCCGAAAAGAAATAAACGAACGATTGATCATCACGGATATCCCGCCGCCGGAATTTTGACTTATTATTTAGCTACTTAGGATAATAATATTTGCGCGTATTTTTATTATTTGTATTATTATTTATTTTTGCAACATTTATAATAATTGCCATATAGTATAATATGTAATATAATAAAATCGCAATATATTTAACGTAATTTATTATATTTTAATACCGTTTTATATTTATCATTATTATATAACGTATGCGTCATACCAGTTTCCTAAAATCCAACTACAGCAGAAACCGTTTATAACGACATTCGAGGGAGACTAGTACAAATTATGCATAATAACCGGTGCAGATTGTCATTATGACCAAAATGATAAAATACGATTTAAAAACTTGATTATATTATATATTTATATCGACATAATATTATTGTATTGCAATGTGTCATATTTTAATCACTAAATAGTAAATCGTGACTTACATACGGAAAAAGAAGTTGTTTTATTGATTTAAAATAAAATTTACATTGCATTAACATGTACTGATATCTTAATTTGTATTTTGTTAGTATATAAAAATCATACGGTATTTTTGTCCATTTCTTAAAAATTTGTTTCAGTATTTAGTATTATCGGTTGTTATAATATATCACCTTCGATAAAAGTTTAATACATTATAGATAAAAGATTTTTCCAAAAAATAACAGTCCTACCAACCGTATATAATATATATAGACATTATACGGAAGTCATAATAGTCGATAGAAATTAGTACACATCTACAATATAGGAGTTTTTTCGGGATCTATTCAATCTAAGGCCATTACACCCGACACTTCGACCGGTGTCATAACAACGGTCTTCTATACCTATAATATAGTGTCTATACCTGTATATACTGCGTTTTATTGAATGTCGAACTGAAATATATTTTCAAGCACGTCTATTTAACACAATCACTTTAATAGATAATATAGTTAGGTACGCACATCGCACATCATATTATTATAGTATTATACACCTATTATATTTTGGTCGATGAACATTTTAACGAATTCGAGAATCGAGTATTCTAATTGCGTGTTTATTGCATACAGAATATGTATACAAACAAGTCATACCTGGTAACTGTTAAGTACCTATATAATAATGTACCAACACCGTGTAGCGTAGATCTGATGCGATATATTATAATGTTGTCAAACGAAAACGTATATATATCGTATATAACGTATATATAAAACCTATATCTTATTACCTCTCTGTATGACATGATTTGCGTACGTTAAATTCAAGAAGGAAAAATTATAGGTACTGAAACATAATAAATTTAATCAAAATATACGATCTCCTTGATGTCCGCCATATGTTTGAAGTTAAAGCTTGTCACATTTATATTATGTACCTATAATAATATATAATCGTGATCGAGGCACAAAGTTTTTTAAAACTGATTTTAACGAGAAGACGTTTTTTAAACTCAAACGGATTATTCAGTGAGTTACGTTTGTAGTTCCGAAGTTATGTCGATAACGACTGCAAAGATAATTACCTTATATCGGTTTATTATAGAAAGACGGATACTTACCGGTCCATAATATAGTTGCACATAATATAGAAATTAAAACAAAAATATAATATTACTAAATTACATAACTTTGCAGCAATTGGTGTGACAGCAGACAGGGTGATGCCACTTATGATATGGTACCTATAATATTATGTACCTAAGTATTCTTATGTGTTAAGAGAACTATATTATTGTCTATCCGGGTATCGGGGATATCGGATTATTTTTTTTTTTATAAAAATACGTGGCAAATTTGATTTAAGCTAACATAGTGCAAAACTTAAATCCTATGTTGGCTGCAATAAAGTTCAACTAAATACATAAATAGTCGGAGAGTCCAATAGTCCTACCTATACCTACCTATATAGTGTTACAGAATTGTTTGATGTAATTTCCCCGTTTTATGATTACTCATGGGTTCGTGTTTTAAGTCAAATGTATTTTTATTATTTGACATAAAAGTAATTTTTGTATAAAATGGGTTTCATATAATTTCGTACATTAGCCTATTGGTAATCATTTTTTTGACTTTTCTTCTTTTTCTTCTATTTTTTTAATATCGATTAGAGTTTGCTTATATATAACACATTGTTGATGTTAAGATTACCTTTCATTGGTAACCTTTGTGTTGTTTATGGGTAGTTTGTACTTCAGTTCGAGTTCGTCGTGTAGTAGTTTTATCGCTTAAGCGCAAACTAATTAGTTCTTATTTTCAACGAAATTCTATTATTCTAATTTTCAATATTCTAAAAGTTAATACAGAGGCAGTTTTGAAGTTAAAATAATAATATATAGTAGAATATTGTTTCGAAGACAGTTACTCTAAATATATTATGGTTGTGATTTTTTTGGGGGAAACCTTATTACATTTTTTACTAAATTTTATAGTTGCTTTTTTATTATTTATATTGCCTTCAAATCTGAACTCTACAACTCTAGGTAAACTCGATTGACCTGATATCGGGATCCAAAATGTAATTAGTCCAATGTATTATTATTTGAAATATGTAATGTGTTAATAACAATTTAATACACAGGACATTATAATATAATATTATAATCTATATAATTTATTGATTAAAACCTATAAAAATGTAAAAAAATTGAATACAAAAAAAATGTATAAGGTACACCAGAATTTACAATCATCCGCGGTTACACGGTTAACATTGTAAGACAAATACAGCGATACTCTGGATACTCGATTGTTTTGTCACTTTACAATTAAAATCAAAATCAAACCGATACCATCTTAGACCATCTACCCAAGCATGGTAACAGCTATCATCTAGGATACCCAATACGCATTATATTCATTAATTTGGTTTTTTATACAAACTTAAACAGAATTACAGAAAACAAAAACGTAAGTCTCAATCAAACCATCTTTTCATATATTTTATAATACATATAGGTACCTATTAAACTGTTCATATTTTATACAATTCCCTCAATGATAATATTTTAATGATAATTTGTAGCATTGTTATTGTAATTTACCGTTTTGACTCCTTCACCTTTTCCAAACTCCATATGGACAAAAAAATAATAATGAAGCCGCGAGCAAAAACATTAGTGAAAAAAAAATGAAATGCCAATTGCCAATTGCCGAATACATTGCAGACCCGACGTCGACGTCGGCGGTGGCGGCGAGTCATCGATCCGTCGGAGGTCTTCGACCCTCCGCCGCCGCCGGCATCTCATCGCGGCTATGCTTGTATAATAATATACATTATAGGTATACGTTTATATAATATATATATACCTGTATCGTGTTTAACATTGTATATAGATTATTACAAGAGAAGAAAATGTCGGTTATCGCATCGACTTCGAGATATACGCCCGCCGAGAAATCGATGTTTGCGGGCTTGTACCACCGCGGACGCAACAGAAACGGCGGACCATCGCTGTCACCGAACGAACCTTATGGCGATAATGTTATGCGTTTTGCCTGCTCAGAAGATTTACCTCCGGAGAGAGAGAAAACAAATATGTATATTCGATAATATCGACCTCCGTTTCAAGCACAAATAATATTAAACTGATATAATATTGCCAGCTATCCTACCTAGCCTTGTCGTTACCTACGTGATTATGTTAGTTTAATGAAATAGGAAAAAAATGAACACTATGAGAACACGGAAACAATAGTGTGGTGGGGGAGGGGAGTAGGTAATACTGATCTGCTGTACAGTTCGTTAAGTGTCAAGTGTACCTCGTCATTGAGTAGGAAAGATATTGCAATGTACCTAGGTAGGTATGTTTTAAATTTGAATTCAGCAATAAAATTATTGCTCACAAAAAATTCTTTGATCATTTTTAAAAAAGTCTTAAGACTATGTCAGTCGTTGTATTACTAAGTATATAACATGATAATATGTTTTTTTGATATTACTATTAAAGTAATTTATTATACTATTATAATATAGTATTATTGTAGGTGGATTTAATTTAATTTTTTTTTAAATTTCAAAAAAAATTTTGTATAAATGAATTATATATACTAAAATACGCAATATTGTTGTAAGCGGTTCGTTTTTAGTAAAAAAAACATGTTTTATATGAAAAAAAAAGGAAAAACTTTCAAGCCCCGTAAAATAATCGTAATTCGTTAGTTTTTTTGTATATTTAAAAGAAGAGGACATTTTGCAAGTAGGATCAAAGCAAGATTTTCAAAATGATAATTATAAAAGCTAAAATATGCATTTAAATAATTCACTATATTTGTTACTTTTCAAACGTATAGTATTTAAAGTAAAATTAAAATACGACCTGAATATCTCATATTTTAGATTTAAAAAAAATTATCAAAATCCAACATAGGTATCGACGAGACGTGAGAGACTTTCCTGTGAAGTCATTTTTGACTAGATGTATTATAATAAGTAGATATAATACCTACTCCTCCTAAATAGGTATCGGGCAGTAGATTAGTGAAAAGTATTATAATTAAGGTAGAAACTGAATTTTTAAATATAATTTTCAAAGAGTATAGAATTGGATAAACCGTCATCCACACCCTTAATATTTAATTATTATAATAGTCTATATTTTTATAATTTATAATTGTTTTTCACTTTTGAGTCAATACCGTATTACCTTAACATAAATATAGTGTAAATTTCGTAGGTCGTATAAAAACGCAATAGCTTAACATTATTAATCTCAATATTTTGACCCAATATATTTTAAATATTTTTTAAATACTATTAGTCACAACTTATGAAAAACCTTAAATTGTTTACCGAGCAATAATATTTTTTTTTTCAAAATTTGAGAATAAAAAACTAAAACAAATTGATATGCCATTTCAAAAAATAGCTTAATGTAAAGTCGAGTCACAATAGTTAAAAGTTAAAGAAAAATACAGAAAATACATTACATACAAAAATTCGTCGTTAAATCATTATTTTTATTTTTTTTTTATTAGATAAAAATAGAGTATTTACAATCTGTAATATTTATATACATCACAATAAGTAAATTTGAGAGATAATATAAGGTACAAAACATGAAATGGCGTGAGGAGGGAGGCCCACCAGTGTGGATACCCTCTAACTTGGGGTATAAATCAATATATTCATCGTTCCTCTCATTTTTTTACTAACGATCTTTCAATCGAGAGTGAAGGCTACAAAATATAACATATTATTATTTAGCACCTATATTAGTTATTAAAATATATTATTAATATTAAAATAATTACGTAAATTGTTATTAAGTTGTAAGTTGTTGTCTAACAAACGAACGAATGGTTTTTCAGCCACGCGAAACCGAATCTCTGCATCATCTTGTCGTTCCTCCATGTTTTCGAAGTTGTTAATATTACTTGGATGTAATTCAAATTAAGAAGATGTTTCATTTTTGTATAAATTTAAAACATGTTTTCACAAGAAAAACCTAACCTAATGTCTTAGTGTAGGTACCAATATGTTTAGTACACTAATATGAAAATTTAAAAATAAACCCAAGCACTCGCCCAAATCCACTTTTAAAAACAAGTTAAGTTACCAGTGCAGAGAATAATCTTTAATCCAAAAAAATTAAAATAAATAAATAAATAATAAAAAAAATACGAAAGTTTTATCAATGTGGTTCAATCAAGTTGTTCAAGTTTTTCTTTTAGTTTTATATAGTTTATACTCTTATTATGCCTTCTCGTACAGATTGTGTATTAAAAGTAAAATAAATAAGCCCTTCAGATCTAAAATTCACTATAGGTAAACATTTTTCTCGTGAAATAAACACTACAATTTAATAGAGTATAATTGAATTCATTGTTTGGCCATCCACTCTCAAATAAAATATTAATATTAATAGGTTTATTATGTATACATGTTTTGTCATAGAAAAATAGTTTTTTGTTTCGTTGTGAAATCAGCTTATAATTATAAAACTATTATATCTTGACAACTTACTTAAAAAAAAAATATATTATATTATTTTATACACTTAATATTATTAATGGTATTTTTATTTATTAGGTAGGTACTAAATATTTATTTATTTTTATCTCTCTTTTTTTTTTTTAATTACCTGTCGTATAAAAATAATAAATATATTATAATTTTGTTGTTTAAGAATATTGTGTAAAGACTATTAAAAATTAATTGATATTTAATACAATGGTTTATTATTAAATACAAATATAAATACAATAAAAAACATATTTCAAAGATGAGAGCATTGTGAACTATAGACTGACCTTGCGACCGTGAAGATGGCCCTTCAACCAAGTTCAAACTTTTTGAAAATTATGCTCAGAGTTAGCAAGTAGTTTGCAAGAATTTGCAAGACTATTTTTAGAATTTGCAAGTTAAAATTATGGAAGTTATCGGAAATAATGATACTGCAGGGCCAACTTCACGCAGCCCTTCAAAGTCAACCCAGAAACTCCAAACCGGTATTAAAACATTTCCTACAGTTAGCAAGAGTTTGCAAGTCCATTATCAGAGTTTGCAAGTAAGTTCATTGGCCAGGGCGAGCTTTCAAAGTTTTGTGCCTGGCCCTTCAAAGTCAACCCAGAAACTCCAAACCGGTATCAAAACATTTCCTACAGTTAGCAAGAGTTTGCAAGTCCATTATCAGAGTTTGCAAGTAAGTTCATTGGCCAGGGCGAGCTTTCAAAGTTTTGTGCCCGGCCCTTCAAAGTCAACCCTGAAACTCCAAACCGGTATTAAAACATTTCCTACAGTTAGCAAGAGTTTGCAAGTCCATTATCAGAGTTTGCAAGTAAGTTCATTGGCCAGGGCGAGCTTTCAAAGTTTTGTGCCCGGCCCTTCAAAGTCAACGAACATGAACTTGACCCACCCACTTCCTATGATTTGACCCAAACCAATACCAAAAGTTAGCAAATAGTTAGCAAATAATAGCAAATTTACTGTAGGAGTTAGCAAATCATAATTGAAGAAAATATAACTAATTTTTATTTGGGTGGGTCAAGTTCAGGTAACCCACCCACTTTATCCGATCGACTCCAAATAAACACCGGTAGTTAGAAAATAGTTAGCAAATAATAGCAAATCAATTTTTGAAGTTAGCAAATCAAAATTCTATTTTTGGCCGATTTAAGAAAAAAAATTTCAGCCCACCCACTTTGTCCGATCGACTCCAAATAAACACCGGTAGTTAGATAATAGTTAGCAAATAATAGCAAATCAATTTTTGAAGTTAGCAAATCAAAATTCTATTTTTGGCCGATTTTAGAAAAAAAATTTCAGCCCACCCACTTTGTCCGATCGGCTCCAAATAAACACCGGTAGTTAGCTAATAGTTAGCAAATAATAGCAAATCAATTTTTGAAGTTAGCAAATCAAAATTCTATTTTTGGCCGATTTTAGAAAAAAAATTTCAGCCCACCCACTTTGTCCGATCGACTCCAAATAAACACCGGTAATTAGCTAATGGTTAGCAAATAATAGCTAATCAAGCGGAGTGGAGTGGTTCGGGGTTACCCCGCGAAATGTTTGTCCACTTCACCGCTCGTCTAAACTTTAAATACTTATAACTCATAAACTACTCGCCCCAAATTCAATTTTCATGTATCAAAATACTAAGAAAAATATTCTACTTTAGAATATAAAATTAAAACCCTATGTTGTTATTCAAAAAAGGAAAAAACTTAAAAAATTATAAGGATAAAAAATATTTAAAAATATAATTTTTTAATAAAAATGTTGTTTTATAAGCGACTTGAAACTATGTAAAAAAATATTTTCAAAAAAATGTACACTTTTGTGTATATGTATATGAGTGTTGTTTGATAAAAGAATCACCCAGCAAATTGAATTCAAATAAAAAAATGTTGAATTTTTATTTCCATTTATATTTTTACTGAATTAAATATTCATTTTTTTATCAAATAAAGATTTTTTCATCAAATGAATTTTTTTTTAATTAAATATATATTTTATATTTTTTTATTTTATTTAGATTTTTATATCATTAGACATAAGTTACGTAATAAAAAATACATAGAATCTATATAAATTGACATATATTTTTTAGGTTCATATTAGTTGCTGTAATACATTACATATCGTTTCACTACGTAACCTACGTGAGACGAGGATTCGATCAATGGGAAATACACAACGACTTGGAAAAAAAAATTAAAAAAATTAAAAACATATCGAATACGACAGTAAACCCACATATAATAATGTACATCAGACAATAGTTTAGTTTTAAAATCAAGAAGCAAGTAGCAACTAACAAACTATATTACTATTTTGTATGTTTGTCATTATTTCTTATTTAATATTTTAAAATAATTTTAATAACTTTCAGGATAAGTTTATTATATTATAATTATGTTTTTAGTATTCCAATAAATACCTAGAGTTCAAATATAAAAAAAGTAAAAAATCCCTAAGATTTAAATAAATTTAAATTGATTTAAAAATTATTTTTTATAAGTATGTTTATTTTATTGATGAAAGAATAATATAAAACTATATTATGAATTGTGGTGTTTTATAACTACTATAAAATAAATCATATATTATGTTATTTTAATACCACTTATACGTAGAGGTGTACATACAACATATATTTAATTCTTCATAACATAGGATATGTGTTAAAGAGTGTAAAATAAAACATATATTGTGAGGTGTTTGCTAAAAGAATAGAAGGCAGTTCCGGCAGGATACAGAGTATCGACTTGAAAAACTATTATGGGTGGGCTGAAAATTTTTTTTCTAAAATCGGCCAAAAATAGAATTTTGATTTGCTAACTTCAAAACTTGATTTGCTATTATTTGCTAACTATTAGCTAACTACCAGTGTTTATTTGGAGCCGATCGGACAAAGTGGGTGGGCTGAAATTTTTTTTTCTAAAATCGGCCAAAAATAGAATTTTGATTTGCTAACTTCAAAAATTGATTTGCTATTATTTGCTAACTATTAGCTAACTACCGGTGTTTATTTGGAGTCGATCGGACAAAGTGGGTGGGCTGAAATTTTTTTTCTTAAATCGGCCAAAAATAGAATTTTGATTTGCTAACTTCAAAAATTGATTTGCTATTATTTGCTAACTATTAGCTAACTACCGGTGTTTATTTGGAGCCGATCGGACAAAGTGGGTGGGCTGAAATTTTTTTTCTAAAATCGGCCAAAAATAGAATTTTGATTTGCTAACTTCAAAAATTGATTTGCTATTATTTGCTAACTATTAGCTAACTACCGGTGTTTATTTGGAGCCGATCGGACAAAGTGGGTGGGCTGAAATTTTTTTTCTAAAATCGGCCAAAAATAGAATTTTGATTTGCTAACTTCAAAAATTGATTTGCTATTATTTGCTAACTATTATCTAACTACCGGTGTTTATTTGGAGTCGATCGGACAAAGTGGGTGGGCTGAAATTTTTTTTCTTAAATCGGCCAAAAATAGAATTTTGATTTGCTAACTTCAAAAATTGATTTGCTATTATTTGCTAACTATTTTCTAACTACCGGTGTTTATTTGGAGTCGATCGGATAAAGTGGGTGGGTTACCTGAACTTGACCCACCCAAATAAAAATTAGTTATATTTTCTTCAATTATGATTTGCTAACTCCTACAGTAAATTTGCTATTATTTGCTAACTATTTGCTAACTTTTGGTATTGGTTTGGGTCAAATCATAGGAAGTGGGTGGGTCAAGTTCATGTTCGTTGACTTTGAAGGGCCGGGCACAAAACTTTGAAAGCTCGCCCTGGCCAATGAACTTACTTGCAAACTCTGATAATGGACTTGCAAACTCTTGCTAACTGTAGGAAATGTTTTAATACCGGTTTGGAGTTTCAGGGTTGACTTTGAAGGGCCGGGCACAAAACTTTGAAAGCTCGCCCTGGCCAATGAACTTACTTGCAAACTCTGATAATGGACTTGCAAACTCTTGCTAACTGTAGGAAATGTTTTGATACCGGTTTGGAGTTTCTGGGTTGACTTTGAAGGGCCGGGCACAAAACTTTGAAAGCTCGCCCTGGCCAATGAACTTACTTGCAAACTCTGATAATGGACTTGCAAACTCTTGCTAACTGTAGGAAATGTTTTAATACCGGTTTGGAGTTTCTGGGTTGACTTTGAAGGGCTGCGTGAAGTTGGCCCTGCAGTATCATTATTTCCGATAACTTCCATAATTTTAACTTGCAAATTCTAAAAACAGTCTTGCAAATTCTTGCAAACTACTTGCTAACTCTGAGCATAAGTTTCAAAATGTTTTAACATAGTTGAAGGGCCAACTTCACGTACGTACTGACCTTTCGTATATACAGCAGTGAGTAAGTACATTAAATATAGGTCTATACTCTACATTAGTCTAGATAACTTTGTTTTTTTTTTTGGATGGAAGCATATAAATTACGAATATGTAAAATTATTTTAGTTTTCAAGCGAAAGAAAAATGTATTGGTTATTCAATGACGTGGTTTTTTATTTTATTTTTGTGCAGTAGTTGTCATCGGTTTAAGGACTGAATTGTAATGGAAAATACCTAGGTAAATTAGTTTTTTGGTGCTCTAGGACATTTTAATGTAATTTTATCAATTTTTGGTGTACACCTACTCTATATTTAAACATTGTATGAGCTTTTAGTGTAAATTAGGAAATTCAAAATACTATATCAAGAAATATTGTTTCATAATAATTGCTTTAATAGTTATTAAGTATTTTTCAACCGTGTGAACTGTGAAGTTTATCATATGGTTAATCATTTTATAATATATTGAATATTGATATTCAGATATCTGAAAGCGATAACGTCTTTGTCCATGTCCATCGATTATCGAATGTGGTGTCTTATTGGGACTTACAAAAATTAATAACTAATTGTCAATTGATCGGTTGGAGATTGCATTTATTTACAGTATAACTACTGTCTATGTATTGTGCTTGCCTAACTTTGGTATTTAGTTTTAATGATATTGTTAGTTTATTTAAGATAAAGTGTTAAAAATGACAACATTTAAACCATAATTTTCCAATCGTGCCCATTAAAAAAATGTATGGTATTTTCGGTTATTTTTTAGAGAGTGTGTTGATGGTTTTTAGAGCATTTAAATAGTCACCACCATTTTCGAATCGTAAAAATGCACCTTTCAGTGTGGTTTCTGGTGGAAAATTTGATTTAGCTGGTATTTGGGGTTCGGGCGGGGGTAGTCAAAAGTAAAAAATTGCTAGTCGTTCATCAAAATCCGGAGAAGAAGCAATGTTGTCCGGAGAAGAAGCAATATGAGCAACAGTTCCTTCTCCGGCTCTCGATTAAACCGAAAAAAAAAAAAAAAGTCGCTCATCAAAATAATCGGGAAATGCAGAGTTTTTGAGGAAATCGATTTTGTTATCAACGGCCTGAGTCGCATGTACTATAGGGATTGATGCCACTGGACGTACCTATGTGTACTTATGTGTGGATCAATTACTTTTGGTCGGCACGCAAAAGGATCGATCTCGGCGTCGTGTCGTGTACATATAAGTATAAACGGTTACGAGTTACAAGAACGACTTTGCGTGCATGCGACCGTGCGGGATGACCACCGGCCGAGGAAGACGACGACGACGGCGAGACAACCGGTCCGCGTCTGCAGCTGTGGCCTTGATCTTGGCACAGGAGGAGACGGGTAAGACTGGTCACGACCACGAAGGCGGCGTCGTCGGCAGCGACCAGACGGAAAAGGTCACGCGCGGCGACCACTACGTATGCTTATAACAATAGTATTGTATAACATATTATTATATTGTATATTATGAACGCGTATCCCACGGACAAAGGCCAGTCGCGGTCCTGTCCCAGCACAGTCCGGTCAAACAACATGATCGACGTGACTATATCGGAAATTATCGATCAAATTGTCGTATGTCACACCGTTGCCTAGGACGGTACTTAAGAGTGGGGAGGGAGGGAGGAAATGCCACTATATTTTATCTAGTTTTATCTGGCACGCAGGAGATGAGAAATATAATTTTTTAATAATTTAAAGGTGAATATGTAAATATGAGATTTTCATTAGTATTCGTTTTTATTTTTCCATTACATATTATTCGTACCTGTATTATATTGCGTTTCTCATGGCCCCGAAAACCTCCCGAATCCTTACGTGAACTCCCACCCTATAAATTGAAATAATAGAAATTGGTGACCACTGCTTTACTATATTATATACTCGATAGTCGGTTTTTTACCGAATGTTTCTGAAATTTCTATGCAATTCAGTTATTATTAATAATACGTCCCGAAATATATGCTCACGGTGCAGTTAAACCGCACGATAGTTTCAAGTGATATTAGGCTGCAATTTTATTGTGTAACTATGAATACGACTGTTCAAATGTTTCCCGGGCAATGTTTGATATCGATACAAACACACCAAGACCATAATTTTTCCAGCTAGCTACCTATAAGTTATAACGCAATACAAAGCATGACAAAAAGTTTAATATTATGAATTAATTATATTTTATATTTTATAATATGCACAATAACGCCTAAAATAATATGAAAAAAACATTCAGAATAAAATTTCGGATTTAGAATGGAAATGGTTTATATACCAAATTTTTATCTTGAATTTTTTGAATTTAGAATGAAATAGATAAATTAATAATTTATATGCAAAATCATAAAATTTGGCCCTGGTTATGACTGACAGTATCTTGTCGGCTCATCGGTAAGATACTTATTGCATAGGCGCAAACTAGCACAAGCCCACCCAATTTTTCCTGTAGAGCATTCAGTTTTTTTTTTTTAAATACCGGAGTGTGAAGGCAAAGACTCTGCAGCTCACAGTTATCGTTTTAAATTTAGCCCGCACAGAAATAAAGTGCCACGGGACTTAATCACTTATAGGTCACCTGCTAGGTTAGTCTTAATGTGGATTTCGCACTCGATTGCGTCTTAAGAGAAAAAAAATTCGGTCTCTCATAATATTTTATTTGCATAAGCCCTCTCAGATTGAAATTCGTCAAAGTCGGTGGGCAATAATAGTAACGAGAAACATAAAGCGCTTTTAACGCGTCGTCGACACCAAGATACTTTTTAAATTTGATTTTAGTACCTTAGCACTTTATATACTTAGTGGAAGTCGCACACGCCACGGGACGCTTTACCTTTAAAGGTTCGACTAAAAAGTAATAAGTTGTAATACAAGACGTGGTTGCGGTACTGCGAGAACACTGCACGTATATTTCTGGAACGTGCAATGATTAATAGCCAACATAGGGTTATTATATTTTAGTATGCGAATAAACAGGATTTCAATATTAATCTAAAGAATACATTATCATTATAAATTTACTCGAAAATGACAAAATTCAAGACATCAAAATTGCATTAAAAAAATTATCGCATGGACATCAATAAACCATGGAGTTGGCAGTGTATGCGATGTGGATAAAATACGTTCGAAGGACCCGTATTTTCATGAATATATTTTTTCACACGAGATAACTAGTTTTTTTATATCATTAAAAATGTAAAAATGAAAATTTAGATTTTAAATGTTGTAACTATGTAGGTATAACTATATAACTATGTATTAGAGCCTGCCTATATACTTGCGTATGTTCTTTCATCCTCAAATTGTTAGAAAAAATATTGAAAACAATTTATCATGCATATTGTATACATTATGGCTTCATTGCAACACAAAATAATTCATGTGTTTATTTATTTTATTTAGAAAAAATATATAATTGACTAGATAATAACTATAATAGTATATACTATATAGGTACAAGTACCTATACCTATACACTAGTATACAGTCATAATTATAACTAAAATATATTTCCCAACATTTACGTGATCATTTTTATAACTATATTGATATTTATTAGTAAAAAATTAATAGAGATGAGGTAAACTAAAAACTGTATTACCAACATTGTATTAGTTTATTTAAATCATTTTAATATTTAACTAATATAACCTTTTATAACTATGTAGGTATTGATATTCTAGTGTCACCCGTCGCACCGATATAATATTATATTATATTTACACCGACCATCATAATATACCTTTAACACAACAACTGCGTGTATATTTATTTACTATAATAATCAAAATAAACTATCACCTAATGACTTATTTGTAATTTTTCTAACATAGATTGTAAATCCAAATGACAACAGAATCGAAACACCCACCAAGCAGCAAATAGGTACATAGTATATTTAATAACTTATGAGTAATATGGTATTTTATATGTTACCTCTAATAATTTTATTTATTAGGTTTTGTTTATTTACTGATGTTGAGCAAATTGAGGAATAGATTAGATGTATTGTATTGTATGTATTGTCAAATATTAATTCATCGAATTGAACATTTTTCTATTCGATGATTTTTAGATATTATTTAAAGAAATCTACCAAAAATAAATTAATACTTATTCTTAAATAATAATTATTATTCAAATTACTTTTTGTAGAAATAAAGAAATGATCTATCGTGAATAATAAAAACGTTGATTATATAAACAATTCACTATTACTTTTAACCTTCGGAATCAAATCAAGGCTTTGACAATTAAATATCAATATTTATTGAGAGACCCCCCACAGAAAGTTATAATATACTATACTACAATGTTTCATGACAGTTGTAGAAACAATTATTGAAAGTTGAAACTAATCGAATAATCTCACAATTGACAGTATGACAATTGACATTGTTTCTTTTGCAAAAAATAAGTTTAGTTTCTTTTAAAATATAATTTTAATTATCAAACTAGTAGAACAAAATTATTTGTTTTTAAGTAAAATCTAGTGGACTAGTATCAAAAAAAATATTTGAAAGTAAACTTAGAGTTAGGTTTTAGGTCTATCGAATACGTTGAAATAAACTTAAATCTTGTTAAAATTGAAAAAAGTTTTTATTTGAATACCCTGCAAGTTCAAGTACAATACTAAATTTAAGAGGTCGAATTTGGGTGTCTCAGTTTCACAAATGCGTTACATAGCATATCGATGGCGTAGCGCACAAGTGTGATAAGTGACATTTTTTTGAAAAATGAGTAAAGTGCATAATCAATTTCATCATACAATTCTGCACATTATGCCCAAACGTTGTAAGTGAATAGTTCATTATTTACTCCGATAGATGTCGTACAGTTTGTTACATTTTTGAATTTGTTATAACATCTCCAACTTAAAAATCGTTCTCCTGAACAATTACGAAAATGTCACTGATCACACTTGTGCGCTACGCCATCGATATGTACACTAATAAACTCAAATTTAGCTTCGTTAGTTTTAAATTTTAATATTAGAGTGAATTTACCTATTATCAAACGTAATAGCTTAAAACATTATCTTTGTCTGTACTTTGGTTTATGTTACGTAATTTTTATTTTCCAGCAAGATATGAGTATAAAAAATAGAGAAATATAAAAAAAGCTCATAAATAGCTTAAAAATTAAAATATCGTAAAAAACCTATACACACAGATAATGTTGTACCATTACCTTTGATCATAGGTAAATTCATTCTAATATTAAAAATAACCAAGCTAACGATTAACTTCAGAGTATAACGTATCCTAGTAGGATTTAGTGACAAATGGAAGGATGTAGGATCTAGTACTAAGTAGACAACAAATTTAAAGTGTCCGTGCAAAAACCAGTCAATTCCATTTTTTAAACTTTTTAGAAAAAAAAAACAATTTAATTTTTGGAGCCATCTTGTGATTTAAACAGAACTTAATATTAATTCATTTTATTCAGTATAATTTTCTCTTGGAGCTATTTGGTTTTTCGCCAGAAAATAAAAAAACAGACAGTTACAAGTACGATGTATTATTATATTATAATATATTATTTATTTCCTATATGATTATGCAAACTGCAAAGATACAATCGTATTTTTTTTATTTATCAAATATAAACTAAACAGGATTTTTTATGAAAATGAATTTGTCTCGATTATGCATGGATCCATTAAATATGGGCGACCTTTTAAGTATTATTAATAATTAAATAATATCACTGGCGAGACGTAAGTTTTTAAGTTAAAGAGACGTAGTAAGACGTAGACTCGAGTCTTTAAAATTAATAAATCAGGCATAATCACAATATTATTGATGATTATATTTTGACAATATCACAACAGAAATAAACAAATATACGAAAAATAGATATTGAGGTATGGTAGGTACGACATTCAAATTTGTAAAAAAAAATATTTTATGACCCCACTACATGACCTGAAAACAGTTTTTAAAACGACATTTATGTCACTTCATTTTTTAAAAGGAAGGATTGTATTTTGATGTTTGTAACTGCGCTATACTATTTACTTAAATGGCGATTTAAACGTTAATAGAAAAAAAAATTGGAAAATGTTATTTTTTTTCCAACAAAGTTCTTAGCAAAACTGCATCTGTTGATGGTATTTTCAATACAAATTTTACTTTTAGGAAATTGTGTGTTCGAACTTCAAAATGAAGCTAGATATTTTACAGCATCGGCAAGTAACATTTTGCAAAAAAAAAATGTGCAAAAATATTTTTTCTAACCAGGAAAGGGTATGAAAACAGTTTTTAAATCCACTTTTATGTTACTTTTGTCTATGTTTCTTATAACTGAAAAATAATTTTGCACATTTCCATGATTTTGCGGAATTCCGTCAACTTCAGCCAATCATTAAAATTTTAGAGTGGATTTAATCTCAAGTTTTTTTTAAATTATACTTTAAACAACTTATAAGGAACTGTCATAACAATTAAAAATTTTTTTGATCAATCAAAAAATTATTTATTGACAATTATTGAAACAAAACTTACAAAAATCGATAAGGTTTTATTGCTATAAAGCTTTAAAAGTGTCAACATATTATCAAGTATAGAAAATACCAATATTAACATTTAAAGGATCGACGGTCAATCGTTTTTGAGTTACACCAACCGAATCTGTCGAAAATTGGTATTTCAGCTTCGCTCCGAATCTATCATAGCAAGAATGAAAGTCCACAAACACTGTATAGGCATTATTGATGTGAAAACACCTTATGGGGCGTTCAGACTTTTCCGCTTGGGCAGTGATATTTTTCGAGCGTTATTTGAGTGTTACCCTTTTTGCGTAACGTTAGAGCTGTTGACGTGCTGATTGGTGGAGACTGGAGACTAGGTGAGACGCAACGATAGGCCGACTTGTGCTAAGGTAGAGCGGCTCATTACGAACACGGACATCGAACATAGTGCCGGCTAGAGCGTCACATTAGTTCATCGTTGACAACTAACGTGAACAGTTAACTTAAAATGTATTGTACCTATACATGCAATATTAATATTTGATCATATGCACAAGCGCGCAACTACGAACACGCGGCACATCGTCCGTTGTAGCGCGTTGGTAGTGCACGAGGGCGATTTGATCAACTAATACTAGGTATATCTCAACGTGTCTCATGAACACTATAAACAACAAACTTGGTCCAGGGCTTGAAACCGTTATCAAAATTGTCGGTTACCGCTAGGAAATTCTATAGCAGTAACCGTTAGAAACTTTGATAACAGAGAAATTCGAAATTATTGCTTGCTAAGCAACAAAGTAAAAGTTCAAACTCCGTGATCCAGCGTTTTGTCTATTCAGTAGTTCAGTTCCAATAACCAATACCTACCTTGGTTGAATTTGTCTATACTTTTTTAATCAAAAGTGCATATCTATATTTATTGATGTGAAAACGTGATAAAGGGCGTTCAGATCTTTCCGCATGGCAGTGAAAATTTTCGACCGTTACCTTATCGTATACCGAGTGAATTTTCTATGGAGGTAATATTTTCGGACTTTTTTTCCATATTTTTCAAAAACCATCGAAAATGATTTTGCCACTAACAGTCTAATTCGATGTTGTTTTTAATTGAATTTGTTCGTAAATTTTATATAATATATGCGTGTAAATAAAATACATATTTTTTAAACTCGAGTACTTTGTGACTAGTATGCAGATGAACCGTCTAATGTGAGAAGTTCAAAAATGTAATTAATCAAATAGTTATTAGAAATACTAAATTGTCCGTGTATACGATATCGGTATCCACATATTGACATATTACCATCTGGACACCGCCGGCCGCTGTGGTACCACAACCCGCAATTGAATGGTCCGGTGCAAAAAACCAGGTATCTCCATTTTTTTAAATAGTGACGTTTCCATGAAATCGTATTCATGGAATAAATAGCTACAACCATACAAATCCGGTTATAATTATAATCCTACGTTAAATACGAGAGAAAAATATTTTGTTTTATAGACATATATTTCTAAAATATAGTGATTTTTGTGTATAAACTATAAATTATTATAAAGTTAATAGTGTATTCACTGTGTTTATCATGGGCGATGATAAAAGTTATGATTCATCTAATGAAAAAACAGTAGAAGCAGGAACTACAAATACATCTCAGAACAGTGAACAAAAAAAACAGTACGGTAAACGTTCAATATTACGATAAAGTTAGGTATTTTTTTAACAAAATTATATTTCTAAGCTCATATATATGTTTTCACATCTTTTGAGGGTCGCTTAAGACACACGCGTTTTTTTGATTATAATTTACTAGTTGGATAATTAATATAAATAGCATTATACATTTTAAGTTTTCTTCTAAAAAGTTTTTTTTTTTCAAAACTTGTATTTATAATGTTTTGTTTTTAATTATGTTACACTCAGTCATAGTATAGTAAATATTCACAAAACATCCAACCAACCACCCACCAACAAAATTTTGTATGAGTTGCCGAAGCAACATATGGACTATTCCCACTTCCCAGTAATTTACAAAAGCGCCAAGAAAAACAAAATAAAAATTAAGGAAAAACGGGAATTTTTACGCAAAATCGAATTTGGTTTTTGGTGTAACTTTAAAGCAAATGACCGTAGATTCATGAAATTTTCACTGGTTGCTTATATTTGCATTTTATATACAAGATAACATTTTCAAAATATTTTGATTTATTTTGAACTGTTTAGGTACATTTTCATTTTCCATTTTTGTTTAGTTTTTTTTCTAAAAATATCAATAAAATTTTATTTGTTGGTTAAAAAATCTTGAAAATTTAATAGAAGGCTCCTAGTATATTGTTTCAAAGGCAGATGGAAACAAACTGTGAATAAGGATTTTCAATAAACATTTAAAGTTCAAAAATTGACAAAATATGGAAAAATCACGAAAATTAGCAAATTATTTTGAGTTAAGAATTCGTAATAATTTTTCTTTTGAAATCTAAGATTTTAAAATGTAATACAAGATTCCTTTTAAGATTATCTATTTTTATCAAAAAAAAATGCCTATACGAAAGTCAAATTAAATTTTTCATGAGCGTTTGAAATTCAATTTTTCACAACATTGGATATTCACTCGATTTCTCATGTAGCGATTTTCTTATTTTGTTGTAATTCAAAAACGAATAACTGTAGATACATGAACATTTCACTGTATGTTTACTTCAGCATTTCCTATATACCATACAATTAATGTTATGGAATTGTTTTAATTTTTATAAATAATATACTATATTATAGTATAAATATTAGTAAACAATAAAATATATTCAACGGGTGTACTTAAACCATTATAATATACTATTTAAGTTTGGAACGATTTTTAAAATGAAAAAATCTTTATTCCAACACTAAAACCAGAGCATTTTATTTTAGACAAATAATTATAAATAATTTATAAGTTGAAAATGTTAAGTGTTTTGTGCGCTTATGTTAAAATAAATACAATATACATAATATTGATTCACTCAAACAAAACTTAGTTAGAAATAAAACGTCGCATAAAAAATAAAAAATAAAATAGATTTGTGTGAGTCAACAATAGATAACATAGGTAATATATTTTCATAAAATGTGATTTTAAAAATTTTCCAATGTATACATTTCCAAAAAAAAAAAATATAATATCTTAAGTCTACGCACTAAATTGTTCTTAAAAAAACAACGCGATTAGTGTGCGATAGCAGTATTGTAATAATTACTGTTATTAATATTATTATTATCATAGCACCAAATGATTCAACTGTAATAACTTCTATAGTTATAGTATTTGCATTATTATAAAAATTACTACAATAAAAATATTCGACAATTAACTCCAATATAATTTTTATTACTAAAATAAATAGACTACATACGATATATTTAACACAGATAATATCATGTACAAATAATAATTATTATTATAATAGTAAATTTTAAGTGTTAAGAGTATGAGTCGAAACAGATTTCGAGAATTCGGTTAGCCGAGTTTTGGGTTAGTTAAATCGATTACACATTACCTACCTATATAATATAATTCTATATTATATCTATGTATATGTGTAAGGTATACATTTACTAGCCCACCTTATTTGATTTTTTGATTAAAATGTATAAGGTGAAACGTTTCACAGCACTGTGCTCGATTTTTATATTGACAATAAAAACGTAATAATATGAAGCGATATAATTCACTGTAAAATATGCCTCGCATAGTATTCTAGCTTCTAACATCTCCTATACTATAAAAATAGATAATATTGTAATGAAGGACTTCGGGGATGGGGACGGTATAGATAAGGCCACAAGTTTACAGTATGTACCTAAAGGGAGAAAAACATAAGGTTGTTATTATATAATATATTATACATAATGATAAAATATTTATAATAACATTTTAATAACAAGACCTGACTAGTTAATCACAAAAAAAATCATAATAATACTTTTGAGTAATAAATTAACGAGGGCGGTTATGTAACTTAAATTCTAGTGTATAACTTAATCAAAATTACATTTAAATAAATATAATTTAGGTATATAAATGTATATATAGTTATAGTTATAATATTCAAACTCAGGGTTAGTGAACTACATAAGTTTTATTACCTATTGTTATTATAATTATTTTTTTTTTTAACAATTTTAAGTATTTAGTACCTTTTGATCTACGCATAATAATAATATTGTTTTGTTAGTTTTATAATATTATATAAATAAATATAAATCTATCTATTAATATTATGTGGGTTTACATCGATATATATATTTTATTTATCAATATCTAATACATTTCTATATTATAGTGATATACGATATACATTAGATATACGTTAAGGCACACGTGTCGGTACATGAAAAACGTACGAATAAATAAAAACAAATAAATAAATAACTCGGATCCGGTGCCGGAGCTTGGACACCAAAATTAATATTATAATATTTGAAGGATAAAACGAATATTGCCATCGCTGCGTCGTCACCGTATGGTGATGGGTATATTGGGTGCCTCGCGTAAGCCATAAAAAAGGAGACAGGTGTCTGTCGTCGACAGTATAAGTTCATATTTTCTTTATCTAATGTGTATTGCATATTTTATGTATGTATATTATTATTATAATAATTTATAGTGACTTTAAGACGGCGTTGATAAGACATAACGTATTATATAGTCATACGATGGAGTGCGGAGTTACAGGTGGTTGTGTCGATTATGTGCGGCGCCGTGTTTACATAAGCTTCTGCTTGGCGCATTCCGGGCAAATGATGTCTTCTGCGTCGGTGATGAAGCCCCTGCCGACCAGTGAGGTCTTGCAGGCGGCGCAGATGAAACAATCGTTGTGCCAGTGGCGATCCTCGAACGAGATGAATCTAGTGCCGCCGATTCCTGTGGGATAGAACTCGCGTTAGACATAGTAAATATAATATTATGTTTTTTTCCTATATATTTCTCATTTCTCTTTCGAGTGAAAATAGAAGTTTGTATCGCCACAAGATACGGTCCTTAATTGGTACAAAAATATATCAGAAATTGGAAAATATGGTCTTTGGACATACTTGAAAAATTCTAAAAATCAGAATCTGCAGAATAAATATAGGTACCTACTATTAAAAAGAAAAATTGGGGTAAATATGCTTAAAAATCACCCTGTATAATAAGTCGAATTTCCATTTAGACACAAATAGTGAATCATATCAACGGGTGATTGAACCCTATGTTTTATAATGAAGAGCTTTGCCCTCCAACCGTTACTAATCCAGAGTAATAATGCAATTTTAAAATAGTTCTCAATGTCAGTTATTGAAAACAAATGCATGTAATTTATTATTCGTTAATAATACTGAATACCAGTATATATAATATATTAAATGTGTTTATATCTTGACCAGCTTTCAATCATAGTTTTTACAATTAATGCCGCGGACCCGATCTTCATTTACAATCTTTGCATGGCTGCAGACAACTACTATTGTCAACTTTATATTATACAGAAGACTTAATTGTAATATTGTTTTATCTATATTTGCTTGTAACTTAACTTTTTTGGTATTTTTATACCTATTTGAGGTATAGGAAATTGTATTATTTATAATTCATTATGTCCTAATTTATCATATATCACTTAATACTTTCTAGTGATAAAAATGAGAGTAGGGTAAAAATAATTTATGGCAATGTTATGTTTCTTTTATATTCCTCAGGAACATCTTCAATTACATGACACGAGTTTTGTTGCGGATTGCGTACCTGTAATCGGTTTTACACATGAAGTGCATCTTTTGGCGAACAACTCTCCGAAACAATCTCCACAGAACGGCTTTTCGTCTCTGGACGTGAAACGCTGTCCAGCCAGCGACGTGCTGCAATGGCTACAAGTGAAGCATTCCCTGTGCCAAGGTTCGTTTTTATATGTCACTCCGCCACTAGTGATAATCTGTTACACACAAACAACAGTTGATTAGCTATATAATAATATTATGTGGGTATAATGTACATATTATGATAAATTATTATTGTGAATATTTACGATGACAACACACACCCGATTTTTAAGGGGTTTTGTATAGGCAAATTTAATACAATTTTTAAAAATCCACGGTCATCATCTACCAATTTTTTTGTTATATTATGTATATATTGTGTATATCTTCGATGGAATCCATAGCTTAGAAAAAACTACCCGACCAACCCAAATTTTAAGAGGAGATTACTAACTACCGATGACAGAAAACGAAAATGAAAATGAATTAAATTCATTTGTATGCTGTTTTTTTTTTAAACTACTGTACCTATAAGTATTATGTTGGCCATTAATATTTTTTTATGAACTAATTTGAATAAATGGTTAAACTAAATATATTGTTGTAATTTATTTTTGTGCTATAAAGCAAAATCAATAAAAGTTAATCAAGTCATAATTTGGCAACGTATCTTTCATTTTTGCTTACAATCGTTCATTTTTAAGAGTATAAAATACATAATTACATATCCTTCGTTTTGTCAACAAGCCGCGCTCAATCGTACCAACATATCCAAATATAGCCATCGTATTACACCGATACAATTTGGTGGTTAACTACCCGCTGTGATGGTAACGAAAATAAAAATAAATATAGGTAAAGAATAAAGTCGAAAAACACACAAGTACTCATTAATTCATAATGTAAGATCAGTTACGTTCTTCGCTCTATACCCGTTGAACGTACACCACGCTACCGCCTCTGCACGCATACATTTTTTTCCTAAATTAACCGTAATGAAAAGAAAATGTATACACATTTAATTGGTACTCATTCAAAAAATTCCATTCATTGAATATTATAATATAATATTGTTATGTGACTGATTGTTGTGATACCGGATCGAAATTAAATAAGTCGGGTCATCATATGGTATGATCGAGCGAGAGAATAAGTTTTACATCATAATATATATCAGTGAAACCTCTAAGTACCGGACACTCAAAGTCGCTGAAATTGTGTCCGTTATTCAGCGGGTTCTAACTGTAGAAAGTTTGTAGGTTGGTTCCCAATAAAACTTCCACTATTAGGAGGTGCCCACAATTTGGGTGTGCCATTTAGAGGAGGTTTCGCTGTATTTTAAATATTAATATAATATGAGTGACGTGCAAAAATGAATCTTAGGGCGTGTGTCGCATAGTTTTCTGTGAAAATTGAACCTTTGCTTCAATATAATTTGTTATTGTAGACACTGTACCTTGTCACACTTAACGCAGCGGGTAGAGAACTTTTCCTCGTAGCAAGTGGCGCAGTAAACTTCCTGTTCCCTTGGTATAAAGCTCTTGGTGCCGATGGCCGACTTGCACACAACGCAGCTGAAACATTTCTCGTGCCACTGTCTGGTCTTGTACTCCATCTTTTTCGTTCCTGAGAAAGAAAACAAAATATGCATATTATATAATATGAATAAAAATGAAATATCACAAAATGTCGACGGTTCATATCCTTTTTATATCTAATAATTGTGACAAATATACGCATTGTCTTGGTGTGAATTGTAATGATTATTAAATCATATAAGTCCCATTTTTAATACGGGATATTGTCCAATTTTCAACAGGATTGCGTCAAATAATATTGATGCCGTTAATATAAGTAAATGCATTTATTGACAACCTTTTTTTCTTAAATTTTAATTCATAGGAAGAAATTGTATACCAGAGAATGTATATATATTATATACATAAAAAAATAACAAATACATTATAATCGACGATAAAATATAAAACGAATTTTAGTTAGCTACTACTAATGATTAAGCATATCCGTAAAATTTAACTTTTTTTTCTGTTACTTTATTTGATTTAACATTTACAACGAATTAAATACAGAAGGTGTAGTTACTGTATTAATCCCAACTTGAAAATTAGTTTTTCAAAGCGTTAAAAAAATTCAATACATTGAGAAATTATTCCAACCACATCGGTTGAAAATCTACATACAATTATGTAAGGGAATTTTCGAGTAGGTGTTTATGAAATTTGTGTTATTGAAAACTGATGCAGTTAGTTTTCAGAAAATATTTTTATCAATTTAGATTAAAACCAATATAATAGTTTGTTTTAAGACACCCTAGAATTATACCTATTATTATTAATTTTTTTAATTTTATAACCGAATTGGTGCCTGATTTAAAAATTCCTGAAATTATAAATTTTCCTCTTAGAAAAAAAAAATTTAAATACTAAACAAAATTCGATTTTATTATTTATAAAGAGTCAAATTTTTTATCAATATAATTATTATTGTTTAAAAGAAAATATATTGGTCGGTGATTATAATAATATATTCATTACCGCAGCTACTCCCATGTCTGACATAACGCGTACATAACTATTGTCTAGGTTTTTATTTATCATTGATCCTCCCCTCCCTCTGCACACGGATGAATCACGTTTAGGCCACTGTAGACTTTGTGTGTTATAATATTTTCTGCGGCGCTCGACGAAAAAAAAAATCAATCAGTATAATATTATATGATAGCGTTTAACGAGAATCGCCCACTGAGCCCCACTGTACCTATAGTCGTCTACCTGCATCACCGCGGCTGTTCAAGATAACCCACGCAGTGGTAGGTAAACAGAGATAGGAAGTGGAAACGACTCAGATTCGCGCTGTCGAAAATATTATGTTTCCTTCCGCGGGTCCTTCGCTCCCACGGGGTCCCGCCGAGTGAAATGAACGGTGCGGCGTGTGTTATGCGATTGTCGTCCCACGGCCAGACAGATATTATTATTTTTTAAGTTACCTACATATTTCGCCGATTAACACACGACTTGTTATCTTCTGTACCGCGAGACGACGACCACGAGACGAATTCGTCTGGGACCCGGCAAATAATTAGTCATCGATTTGCACATCGAATTTATAAGACTGTCAAAACGACCACATCTCCGGATCCTCTCTGCAGCAGGTCTTTCTCTATATAGTCCGCGACTTTTATCTATTTCTTTCTGCTGCTTCGCTCTCACTCTCCGTATAATATATTCGACTGCAGACAGTCGTTTATTATTCAAACCCACGACGAGTCTTCAATCAACAGCCGCAATCGCAGTTACTCAACACGACAACAGCGATAACTCGAACGATGCTACTCTTCAGCAGGTATTATATCATCTCGGCCTCAGCCAACACCGTGTGGCCGAGTGGCGTGTTCTCTCATAATAATAATAATATAATTGTTGCGATCCACGGAAGGTCGCGACGGTTAGATAGAACGTTGAGCATATATGGCTAGTGAATTTTTTTCTTATTAATTTTCGAGGAGTCTTTTCGACGAGAATGAGAGAAACGTAACAATAACAACAGCAACAACATTTAGTATAGTAAACTGATCAATATAATAATATATTATATAGTTATTACTTATTACTTATATATCTGCAGTAAGTTATCAGAGTCGTAGTAGGTACGCATAGACCAGTTATTTCCTTTTAGCAACATCCACGGGATCCAATTTCGCGGACTCGACCTTAGATTTATGTTAAAATGCAGATCAAGGCCGTTGAAAAAAAATATATATCTTATATACGGTCTAGCGAGCTTATAACGAAGTACGAGCATGCGGAATGATCGGTTAAGTGTATTTATTGTCCCCCGGATATTATAATATGTACGATAATGATGGTGGCTGCGATTGTTTAGTTTTTTCGACGGATATATCGTATAGGTACTAACGGAGACAATGGTATAAGGACGCAAATTACGCCCACGGGACCAACAAATCGCCGTTGTCCCGAGATATTGAAAATTTGCACGTCAAGGTTTTACGATTGCCATCTAAAAAGAAATTCAGGCGATCACGGTTGAAAATCGCCACTCCTATACCTATAATTAATGTCTTAAAGATTAATCTGGGAAATGGTTTATCTTCACAGAGCTATCGAAATCACAGTTTTCGGTACGGTTTCGGACGCATTTCGTTTTTAGAGAAAGTGTAATTTTGATAAAACAAAAATAAGTAGGTACATTCCAAATTTTCAACCTCGAAATTTAAACCACTTCAGATTAATAAATAGGTAATAAAATAATAAAAAAAATACTCAGATTTACACGATTATAATATTCAGTACCTAGTGTAATATTCTGATCGTTTCATATCGCATTATCTACACACTCGAAAATAGTGTATTTTTTTTTACACGATAAATATTAAACGAGCGATTATTGCTAAGAAATGCACATTCAATGAAAAAGTATAAATTGTTTTTTTTTTAGTTAGGTAGTTTTCTATCAAATCAATTTTAATTTTATAATAAATTATTAGAAATACTATCTATTAAATACAAACAAAAATATATTATACCTACCCAAACTAACTACCTAATGTCATAAGTTTCAACTATTTAATGGCACATTAAACATTTCAGGCATTCCATGTTTTTTTAGTAATAAAAAATCTAATTTCCTAACAGTAATTCTATGGTAGATTATGTAATTACCTATGCATAAATATAGCCATAAAAACTTAATTTTAAGCTAGTACCTAATAATACATACCTACCTACCTAATGATTATCGTATACAAATATTTGTACTGAGTAGTCTATTTAACCTATACTAGATATTTATTTTTTCAGTACCTTTTTTTTTTTTTCGTAGATAAATACCTATACTACAAATTTCCCAAAATTCGTTTTATACGTTTTAAATGGAAACTGATAATGTTAATTGTATATAGTAGTCAAGTGTAGAATTTAATTCCTAAAATATTAACATAGATATCAAAAAAAGTATCCAACGAATAGTTTTTAATTATACCTAAGCATTTAAAATATTGAGAAGTGAACTTTGTGCAGCACATATTAACGAGTTACCCCTGCTCCTTCAGTACCTACTCTATAGAATCCGTAGTATTTCACCACAGAATCTATCGGTAATTTTGAGTATGAAAATAAATCGTACAACACAGTACACGAATTAGAATGAACACATATTTTACCACAGAATTCTCCACAAGTTGATTGAGATTTAAAAAAAATACAATATATTTAAGTTAAGATATCTTGAAGAAAATCACAAGTGTCAGTGAACATATTTAACGTTCGGTGAACGTTTTAAGTATTTGTTGTAAGCTTAACGAGAAGTGTACTAACTATATACGTACCATTATGTATTTATATATTATATAAAATGTGATTAGGTACCCGATCATGTGTATAGCAAACAGATGGTTAAGATTATTATAATCACCATATATGGCGATTTTCATACGTCATAATATTATTATTATAATAAGACACAAAAATAAATTTCATTTTAGACTGTATAACATAATATTGTGAGTCATCGCCGTAACTGGTAAGAGTAGTTACATTTATTTTTCACGCAGTAAACCACACACAAAATCGATGGCCAAATAAAAAACCATTTACCGTCTGAGATTGAGAATTTGAGAGTCGATAGTCCTGTATCCACTGCGCAGTCTAACCGTTGAGGGGTTTCTCGAAATGCATATCGATTTTAAGTACCCCACAAATTGAACGTCAAAATAACGTGTAATTTTTTTTAAATAATACGAAAGTGATTATTTAAAAAATGAAAAAATAAAAAAAGGAGATTCGTGATACGATGGGTCGCCGAGATCTTTCGTTCTTATGACGACAGGGTGGAGGAGCCGTACAGGGCTGTGTACGAGTTGATTCCCGGGTACCTGTTTACCTGTACTGATACCGTTGAGTTGATTCCTGGGTCATTAATAGAGATACGTACGATTTGATTCCCGGGTCGTCAAGAGGTATATGTACGAGTTAATTCCCTGGTCATTAAATATTATTTTCAATATACATATAGTCAAATATTCAGCCTAACCCAAGAAACACCATTAGCAGGTTGGCTGACATGTTTTTCAAAAATGTTGTACTTTTTAGTTTTTTCGTATTTTGAAAATCATTCAATGTTTTGTTAAAAAGTTATTAGTAAAAACATTTAGTAGTTAAAAAATTATTATTAAAAAATTAAGTAATTAGGTAAAAAATTGTTATTAAAAAAATTTAGTAATTTTTTAAAAATGTATAATACATTGTTTTTAAAAATTGGTATCTGGTAATGAGATTACCAGTATACCATAACATAATATGTCATTATAATGACCCGGGAATCAACTCGTACATACCTAATACTGACCCGGGCATCAACTAATAGATAAAGTAGGTCTCGGGAATCAACTCCTCTACTGTGCCGTGCAGGGTTGTTAATATTATAGTATTCGAAAGAGTATACATTTAACGGTTCTACCTGGAGGGGTGGCTTTGGGGTCTCCCAGTCTGCAGTCCCGTTTCATCGAACATTCGAAAGCCTTGTTCTTGGTTATGGCCGCGGGGCTCATCAGGTATTCAGGTAGAAATGACGACAGGATGGCCACGTCGTCGTCGCCCGGGTCCTTTTTGGGCGTGCTGGTCTTCAGCGTGATGTTACCGAACTTGCTGGTCATTACGTCCACGGACATGTTTGCACTGGTACTGAACCAAAAGCGCGTGACAAACGACGACGGGCACCGAGTCCGGACGTGATAATATACCTACTTGGTGTACCTATCTATCCCCCCCCTCGAGCGCTCGCGCCCCACCGCCGCCGGGACACCAGGTGACCTTTCCGACCTGCCCACGGTGTAAGTATAATACTAAATAGATACACTACACCTCCGGCCATCGCACGAAGATAATGATATTATTATTATTGTGTTATTATAATATTATTGATATTGCCATCATCGGATATAGTTTTCGGTCGCATGGCGGAGAGGGGGGAGGGGAGGAGGAGCGATCAAAAACCCATAAAGGATAAAAATTCGTATACATCGGAACCAGGAACCGTAGTCGATATAATTAGAGGCGATTCTACCTATGTATATATATACCTGACGCATTACCAGAAATCGGTTACCATCCATCATGGTAGACTATAATATATTACAACAATACGTCGCGATCGGCCCGTAGGACGTGATACCCGTAAATTATAATGCATAGGTACTGCCTCCTTCTGTCCAACGGGCATTATTCCACTGCGCAAAATCAACACTGTGGCATCTGGGTTGATATTGTATTGGAGTTTAAACGCCCATCGCCAAGTCTGAAGACGAGGATATTATTTTCGAGGTAATGTCATATTATTATCAAACTCGTAAAATATTCAACTAACGAATAATAATTTAAATAGACCTGTATAGTACCTAAATACGGACTATATATGAGTAATATTATAATAGCATGGACAAAGTAAACTCAATACCCATCTTCTTCGTCGGGAAATATTTTATAAAAAGATAATAATAATAATATGAAAATATGATGTTATCTTGAAATTAAGCTGAACATGTTGTTGAACTTTGCTAGATGTATAATGCATATATTACCAGTTGGATTGATGGAAACATACGCTATGCTCAAATAATCGTCCTAAGTACATTATATTGTACAATGTGCGGGAATGTCACCCGTGATCGCAACAACGGTATATGGGTAGGTACGTATTACTATTATTATTATGTACCTACGACGGACGTCAAACCGAGCGCGGACTTATCATTTTGACCTTGTACGCGGGACTTATCGAGAGAAGAAAACGCATAAAACGATAATGATGCAGCAATAATATCAGACGATGATGTCACCTGCACCATTACAGCGCATTTATAATATACTTATAAGAATGGTGTTGTTTTTTAATCAACAAACAGTGCACAGCTGACTTGTATTAATTCACTCTCGCAACACCACACCGTGGATCGAAGAACGTCGACGAGTGCAGCTCCCACGTGTACGAGTTTTATTTTTTTAAACGATTCTCTGTTGGCTCATCACCGTCGTCGTACAGTGTAGGATGTCCAAAAAGAGTTCACATCGTTGGAAAAACTTTGGATTTTAATTCGCGGTCTGCTCGGCATTTTAAAAAGTCCCCACTGCACCGGAAGTACGACATAATATTATTATATTTATACGAATTCGATGCACGCAGAGAAAGTGTTGAAAGGTATAATATCAGTTATAGGTATACGCTGAACACTATTATGTATTTAAATTTTTTTTTTTAAAACGCGTAAGTGACAATGTACACCAGTCTAGAAGAGAAGAAATAGGGGTCGATGAAAAACACACACACAGGTGGTGTTCAAACACCGTGAAACACGTCAGGTTCCTGTAGGTTTCTACATGAGTCTTTCAAAATATAATCGAACGCACAATGTTGATCTGCAGACTATAAATGCCGTGAATTTTCATAAATCGCCCAATCGAATTAGACACATCGTTATGTCCAAGTGGATAGGTTTCTAAAACGGTAATGTGCACATTTGAGCCGCAGACGATTACTACACTAGATTGTGTATAAATATATAATATTATATAGTGTAGACGTCTATCGCGGTGCAACGTATTGAAATATCAATAAATATGGATTAATGTCAATGAGAGACGACATTATAATATGATAATATCAGAGATTACTAATAAAATATAATAATTATTATGGTAAGAAAAATCGTCGACTAAAAAAAAAAAAAAAAAAACACACAACCGATATTATAATATTATGCGGTATTAATGGCGTGGTTACCATGACAACGATAGACTAACACAACGTTCATATAAGGTCCTATAGAAGCTACACGATTTCTGAGAAAAAAGTACGACCATATTTTAGAAAACATTTAATGGGCTAACGGATTAAAATAATACGATCAACTCGATCAATATAATATTTTGTGTTGTTCAAGAATTAACAAGGCAAGCTGGATAAGATGTTTTATGAATCAAGTCATGTACAAATTATATTGTATATTATAATATTATATAATAATATATACTGTGCCTTGAAAAACACAACAGCGTATACGTAAATATCTTCCAGACATCACTGTTTCATCGAGCTTATCCACCAAGGAGCTATAATATACCTAATGGATATTTATAACTAAGCTATATGGATACCAGACTACAACTAAATCACCATATCATCAAGTGTACGAAAAACCGCTTAAATCCCGACTAAATATTTGGAATGAAAATTGTGACTAAATATTACGATATTGCACATTATTGTAATTTGCTAAAACGATTTTGAACCGTAGATTTCGTAAAGCCCGAGCGCATTATTGTTTTTATAAATATTAACTTAAGAACTTTTTTTTTTTAATTATTATTGTAAGTAGGTAGTTCAAACATTCAAAATTTACATCGTCTTCAACGATGATGCGTTTTAACATAAATATATGTTTTTGGGCTGGATACAATTTTTTTTTCCTAACCGATTTTCGTAACGCTTTGTGTACTGAATAAAAACAAAAATCAACAAAAAAAAATGTAATTAAATTCCTAACAAAATGCTACTGTATTATAGGTATTTTTCACAGCACTATATAGTATACCCAAAACCTGCTGTCTATGATTCCTCAATTTTATCGCAGAGGTAACAATATCTAGTAGCACGTTACTTATACGAACAAAATTTTTATTACCTATGACCAGGTACAACTACCAACGTGACATTTATTATTTGTCTTATCCTCGTTTTAGTAGATAACATAAAAAAATTACCTGCGCGGAATATATCTCCACAGCCGTCGCATCTAGCAGCAAATTGAGTGTCGTAGCAATTTCCGCAATAGATTTTTTCCACTTTTGATCCAAACTGTTTGTCCACCAACGAGACGCGACATTTGCTGCACAAGAAACAAGCTTCGTGCCAATGTTTATCCTTGTACGACAAATCCTGAGAAAAATACAGTTATACATAAGTAAAATGTTCTATCGTTACGGGATATTATATGGTATGGGCTAAAGATTATAAATATAGGTATATATATAATATATATATATATATATCACTGTGCGCAGCCAGGAGATGGGGGCCTGAGGAGACTGTAGCCTACCCGAAATGTTTTTTTTTTTTTGTCATATTTGTTTTATTAGTACAATCTGTATAAAAATAATTACAATAATCACAATGGAGGTATAATACATTATAGGTCATGGTTGGCTTGATGAAGAAGCTATTCGTTAATAGCACTTCATGATGGGATGGTGGACTAGTCAACTAGTAGGTCACGGCACCAGCTACCCTTTAAACGTCAGCCAGGGTCGTCCGGGATTGTTTGAGAAGAGAGGTTTTGGATGAGAGGGTTTCGGTGATTTGAAAGTTTAAGGTGGAAACGTTTATATAGGGTTTTGGTGACGTTTCTTAGTGTCGGAATGAGGAGGTCCCTGTAGAGGGTATAATTTGATACATAAAAAGGAGCTTTAGTTATCTGCCTGAGGCATTTGGATTGAAATGTTTGGATTCGGTTTATATTGGAGTCTTTGGCTGATCCCCAGAGTTGAATTCCATAGGACCAGATAGGTTTGAGGAATACTTTATACATAAGGATTTTATTGTGTAGTGAGAGATGTTTGGTTGATAGGAAGAAATGTTAAAAATTATTTTAATGGTCTATGCGATAGTCGCTCAAAAAATCTTAAATTGTATTTAAAATATTTAAAAATGTACTATAAGTATTAACACTTTACAGCTATCTATCTGTGATAGTAGGTATTTAATGTGTAAAAGTGTAGAAGTTATCAGCCCCCCCTCCATCCTGGCCACTGTATTGATATATCGGTCTGAAAGTCGCGACCTAAAAGCTCGGAAATTATAAAATATGAACCAGTTCGGTCGATGGACGTACTTTAGAGTCGATTCCGATGGTCTTGTCGCATTCGTCGCACGGGTTGGCGAACACAGATTCGTAGCATTTGATGCAATATGGATGATCGTCTCTGAGAACATATCTCTGTCCTGTTAACGATTCGTCACATTGCCAGCAACAGAAGTGACCGGAATGCCAGTCCTTGTTCATAGCCTTGGTGTATTCTCCACTGAAAATTAGCTAAAACAAAACAAAAAAAAAAACCAATAAATATCATTTGGGAAAAACAAAATTTATAAACTACGACATAAAACTATATACGATGACTGTAACAACTGGATTTATTATTATAATATTATTATCTGTTATAGATTCAACTAAGGCAAATTCGTATATTTGTTAATTCCAATAAACACCACAATACCACATAAATACGTATTATATTTCATAAGAACCATCATCGGTTTCAAACGTGGACTTTTTAAAAACGAACGGTTCCGTAAAATACTTTATCAAACACACAATGATTCAACGGTCTAGTAGATAACAGCATAATGCTCAACACGGATATTAATTGTATTGCCCCTTTTATTGTTCAACGAATTACTGGTGTGTATAGTAGACTTAAATGTGTGTATGATTAATAATACTGTATTGGGGATTAAATGTAACGGAATTCGCACAAGCATTAAAAATATTATTCGAGTTACTCGCCGAATTACCAAACATCCATCATGTTTATGTTTTAACGAAAACTATAATTGGACTCTAAGTTCTTTTAGAGCAATATGTACGACCCTCGCGGGGGGTATCATGTTGTTCCATTTATTGGTTTTGTCGACTTCACCAAAAATTTTCGGGAACTTTGAATTAAAACTAATGAAGTCGTCAAACTTTCAATTCTTTTTTTAGAACTTTTTAGAAAATGTCAGAGTTGAACAATTTGCTAGAAAAATAATCAAACCAACAAATAGGTATAGGCACCACGCCCGCATAAAACGTTGTCTTTTCACGCGATCGTAGTATTACTCGTACATTGGTCGTATCTTTTGACCTTTTAAATTCAAAGGGGCCAATATCAACGAGGTCGTGGAGTTCAAAGTATCAATTTTTATTTTCTATAAAATCGTCAAAATAACCTATATGTTGTCATGAGTCGAATGTGATGGGTACCTACTATAAATCTAAATCTTAAGACATTCTGACCATTCTCAATAACTCGATCTCTATGGAAATATCTCCTTTCTCATAATATTATTTCGTTTGATTAACACTATTTATGAAACCATTTTTTCATCATTATACTATGGTTTATAAAATATATTTCATTTTTTCTATTAATTAATTTATTGATATTGGTTAAGTGGGTAGTATATTATGATGCAAAAATGAATCCATGTAAATGCAATACCTATCAAATTTTTTTTAATGTTATGAGGTTTCCAATATCAAAAATAATATCTCAAGACACAATCAGAAATAATTGATTGAAGTTTTGATTACGTTTCTCTTTTTTTTTTTTTTAGTTCAGAGTGATGATAAACCCTGGAATAATGCCATATAAAATCCATTCATTTGTATTACAAATATTATGTAGAATAATTGAGCATTTAAAAAAAGGAGCCAATACACAAAGGATATGTGATCAGATATTTAAACTTCATTTAATCACAAATAATCAAAATCTTGTTTAAAAATTCGATAATTTTAACATTTTTCTTGAAAATTATTCAAATAATTACTTGTACCCATGTCCTATTTGTGAACTACTTGCATTTCATAGAGGTACAACATAAAAATGTTTAACCTGTTTACCGCAAAAAGCGTCTTCCCGAGCATAAAAATTACACATCCTTGTAGGTACAGCCATTCATTCTTTGTATCATTCAAAATTTAAAATACCTATAGGTATACCTGCCTGTCCTACTACTAACTTATCTTTGTTCATATAGTAATTTTTATACAATACTGCGATTCAATGCATATTTACAGCTTACACGACGCTTTATAATATTATCTTATAGTATAATTTATTCATTATTAATTTTTTTAGTATTTAACCGCGTTTATTCGACCTTCAATGGTACATGTCTACAACCGAATCTTGAATAATATGTGTCTAGCATAAAAATATTGTTAAAAACAATCGAGAATGGCAACAAATTCAAACAATTTTCTATGCGTCTCAGATATTGTTCTGATTTTAATTCTTCTAAACGAGAAGTTCTGTTGTATTGTGTTGTGCGTTTTTACTTCATTTTTTACGATCATGCAGAATATTAATAGCTAATTCCTATGCACCGTTTAATGCACCACGGTCTAATTTGAATATGAAATTCATGGACCGAAACCATTTTATATTTATACGGAGAGCGTATATAATAAATTAGGAGAAAAATGTGAAAAAAAACCGTATAAATACTTTCCACTTGCTTTTCTACTGCCTTGTACAACAGGAGTGAATAACCCTTTAATATAGACATCGAACACGCAAACATGAAATGGGATTAATACAATATTGTTGAAAAAACTCAGTAATTTATTTATATCGAAAGCATATTTAATTGCCGGAATCCAATGCTTTATTTTTCACTAAAACTAATGAATAATTTATAAGAATAATATTTTAACTATACATTTTATAATAATATACGTCGGGTGTGACATCATAAAAAAAAATCAATAAATTTTTATTTTCTTCATAAATGTGAACATATATGGCGTTTTCATTAATTACCAGATAGGTATAACATATATAATATGTAATTATAATTAACCACGAAGGAAGTCCTCATAAAAGTAAACGATAATAATATTGTTTGTGTCGTTTGAAGAAATTTGTAAATCTGTCTAACTGAGCGTGTTTTACAACTTGACATAAAAAAAAATTATGACTACACCACTAGCCAACGATAATTACATTAATTGTATGCTACTCGCTTTTTTCAAAATTGGAGTGCTAATATTTAATAGCTGTCGCATACTAATTTATGACAAAAATAGTCCGGACTTAATAGATCATTCTTAGTAAGGAGGTACTAATTGCCTACCTAAAAAATAAATAATTATCAATTTTATATTGAAATATCAATGAAAAATGTAAATTGAAAATTAATTTTTATACACTTAAAATAAAATATAAATAGACATCTGTCGAGACCGACCTTGTTCAATTAAACAATAATGTGTAACGTAGGTAATATTTTATTGATATGTTATCTATCTAGATAAAAACCAGTAAAATTAAAAAATAATATTTTAATCAATATGTTGTGATTTTGTTCTAAAAGCGATAATCGTATATACACAATAATTCGAATAATGGTACAGAAAATCGGTATTTATATTTCAAATTTTATCATTTTCTTTGATAAATAAGTAATTCCAGCTGTTCAGAGACAATTTTTAATTACTTGTGTTAAAATGAAAATCACGCAGTAAGGTGTAAATCGTAATTATTACAAATATTACCTAATATAGTTTAATAATCAAATCTTTACGCAAGCTGTATGATATTTAATTTGGGAAAGGTCACGTACTTACCTAATCGTATAACGTTATGACTGTAACATGACGTTTGGGTGGATATTTGGTAAATTACAAAAAAAAAAACCTTAACATGATAGTATAATACTATCATTATAAATTATTATACATACATTATTCATAAATATTTCAACTAACATTTATAAATCAATTAAGTAGAAGAGTTATTTTTTTTTTGCTACACTCACATGAAACTAATTTTATTAGGTGTTTTTTTATTAATTATACATAAATAAACTAAACTGGTTTGAAGAAAAAGGGATGGATAAGTCATAAGTGTATGGGATTAATAATTTGATTGTAAATGTTAAATATTATCATTAATTAGCAATCATTGATATATTATATTATTAACATAATATAATCACCGACTACTTATTCTTACAGATATTATATACAATGTCACTTGCGTGTTTACTAGTAACACATAAATTAATTATTATTAATTACACCTAGATTTACTTGATTTGTTGTGTTTCGTCACAATAGTATACATGACAACTTCTGTTCAGATTTATATCGTATAAATATTACCATTTAGCCGTTATTTTAACTATTATAACTGACTACTGAGATAGAATTATATTTTTTCACGACCGTGAATAAGTTTCATTACCATATTATCATAATGTTAATTAACCGAATTGGTTTATAATTTGAAATGTAATAAATCATACGTTCGTATAATAGCGAATCGTAATGTTACAATAACAATAATATATCAATAGTTTTTCTTACCAATAATATATTTGTCAGACAAGAGGTATTTTCCGATCACAAGTAAAAAAGACCAGTGATGAAATGTGATGAAAAAAAAAATATAAGTAACCATTAAACGTTTTTACGAAAATGTAATAAAAGCATACATTTACTGAGTAACGTTTTTAGCTAGGCAAATTAAACGATAACATTAGATAAAATTATAGTTGTTGATTTTTTTTTTTTAAAAATTAAGGGGCTCTCGGAAAATACCTCTTGTCATCGTGACCATTTTCCAATGGATACACGTTTTCTTTATCCAGTTCAGTGATGGTAACTTCGCCCTGATCGTTGCTCTCTCTCCTCTTATTTGACGAAGTGGTTTTTTTGCTTTTCCTGACTTTTCTCTCGGTGGTTGTGAACTGGTATTCTACGTCTGCCATGTTAATGTGGTTTTCGAGTTATAATTTTTTAAAACGAAGTAAACAATTAAACGACAACGTCTAAATGAGACGAACTTGCAAATAAATCAAAAGATTATGATCAAAAGAAAATGCAAGTTTCCCAATACGTCTAGGCTGCAGCAATCACACGTTCAGACTGCGAATATAGCGTTTCGGTCGGGACGGCGTGTGCAGTGCACTGTCCTCTGCGGTGGGAGAATGTTTCCACCCGAAAATCTATTTTTAAACAAAATCCGAATGAAAACTTCGGACAGGAAATGTGGTCTATGACATTAATCTTACTAGATGATGTGTATTCATCGTGGAATATAACGGGATAAAAATATTATCTCCCAATCAGACATTAAAAAATCGTCTATTTAGTATTTATAGTTAAAACACGAACGAGTCAGAAAGACAATTTTCTAATGAAAAGTACGAGAATTAATGAGTCAGAAATAAGTAATTAATCGAAATTTTCAAAAAAATATTGTTGTTAACATACCTATTATACATAAAAAGCATTGCTAAAAAAACTAGAAACATATTGAATTAATATATTCAATTGAGCATTAACTGGGTACCTAATTGATACAGATATCTAACTATTGAAGTGCATTGAGTATCAGGTATTTTTGGACCTAACTATAGAATTTTAAGAAAAGATTATAATATACTTAAGTAATATTAATGATTACAATGTTATAAGAATAAAATTCGTGTTTGTTCTTTTGGGAACTGAAATCTATACATTCGATATGCATTATATTTAATAATTTAGTATTTGTGTTAATATTCATAGGTAACAAAAAACACTGGTGTAGGATCTAGAATTTTTTTTATGGTTGGTGCTATGTTGATAATAAAATTCGCTAGTTACTTATCATGAACAACACAACTTTGGAGGGGTGAAAACAAATTTAACTTATTTTTTGGTAATAGCTTACAACTAATACGTTTAGTTCTACGTGATACCTATAAAATCCAAGTAGTTTATAATAAAAAAAGAAGCTCTATACGATGCTTCAGCCCCCCAAACAACCCCCTCCCTCAAAAAAAAAACCACCACTAAAGTCTATGGTTCGAAACATCATACAAAACCGCTTTGATTTATGTAATCATTTTTTTAAAAACAGAAAATGCATATTTTAAGACCATGTAAGCAAATACACAATTTCGTTTCGCTCTATAAATGCCTATATAGTAGGTATGGGTAATTCTCTTCGGGCTGTCTGGAAACAATGTCAAACGCCCTTAAGTGACACATTTAAATCGTATGTTTATAAAAACCGTCATTATCGAATCGACGGCCGACATCGTATGTTCCGTACCTACGACTTTTTTTTTTAACTTACAACAATTATTATAGGAAGATGAGTATTGTTATACATTGTATTTTTATATTGTTATCCTTATCGGCATAGGCGTTACAATAATGTGTTGTGTGCAGTGTTTATATTATGCTTGTTTTACATCGAGTATGCAGTCAACTCGGAATTTTATACGACACTCGTCCAACACTACAACAAGACAACAATCACAAGTCACAATACCATAACAATTAACAACTATAACGAATAAATAATTTTATGTATATTACGTTTACATTATTATGTCCATGCATATTACATATTATTATTATTATTATTACTGTGTGTCATATTGTAACAGCCCGACGAATGTACCAATTTGCATTTTTATCAAATACAAGAATCGTGATATTAAAAAACGAATAATTGTACACTACATTGGTTCCTTTTACACTGTTTCTTAACAAACGTCATTCGAATGAATTTCGGTGTAAATTTATTTTCATATTAATATATTTAATAGCACACAAAAGGAGCAATTGTACTGAAGAGTAGGTATAAAATATTGCTTTCGTTTTAATTATACTACGAATTCATTTTTCTTTTATTCGTGATTTCCGTCACGTCTAGATGAATTTGTTGACGGATGTGTATGAACAATGCAAATGGAATTAAAAACTAAAGTGCATAATAAAAAAGAAATTAATTAATAATATTACTAAAATTCAAGTAGTAATAATTATAATCGAAGTCTATTTTGTTTTCTACGCACGTGATCTGATCACAATTTATAAATTATAAGTATATTATAATGGTTTTCCTCAACAACAGGATGTGTTTAAAAATAATGCTGTACGAAGAATATTACATTACGATTTACGGTGGTATGAAAATTAACTGGAAACGAAATTCGTAAATAAATAAATAAAATATAATTGAATGGAAAATCTATCAACTGGATGATTTTTTAATGTATAAGTGTACAATATTATATTAATGTAATACTGCGAACCCCACTGAATGAATCTAATAATCGGAATTATTATTTAAAGAAATATTTCATTACTATGTAAAAAATATGTCTCAATTTTTATTTTTTATTTGTATATTTATAAGCTTAAATAAATAATACATTTATAAATAAACGTGCCTTATGTAACCTTATGCTTACTTTTGTATGTCATAACGGCGTTATGAAATCTATCTTATTAAAAAAAAATAAATTCAATATAAAATTTAATGTTATTAATACCGGCAATACTTAGATATTATTATCCAATGCATATATTCATATAATATTATAGATGACAAATGCGTTCAATGAAATACATAATAATAATAATTTAATGTTATGAATTTATAAAAATATTATATACTTTGAGAACGATCGACTAAATTGCGTTAGGATTTCGTTGCGTACCGTTAGAGTAGAAATCAAATAATATTATTTCTGAGCCAACCTGTTGCTTCGCATACAGTATAAAAGCCATATTATACTATTAGTACCTACACGGGTACAACAGGTGCAATATTGTATATTATTTTATTATGAGATATTTCATGCGGTGAACTTCAACAACAACTTGAAGGGTGGTAATTGGTTTGCGACCGCACAATATAATTACCCGTAAAATGGTTATGCGCTTAACGGTTAATTTTGGATTCGGCGAGCTTTTAACCTAGATTTTCACCACTGGGATACGCGTTTACGTCTCGACGGAATAAAAAAAAAATCAAGTGCCAAATGTGTATCATCGTTCATCAGCAGACTATTAAAATATATGATAAAGCGTTTATGTTTTTGCCAACATTCCGTCTGTCGGCCACCGTAGGACCTAAAATAAAATATAAAGTTATGAGTATTTAAATGTCCTGCACGGATGCGGTTTTTAGCCGCGACACCCACGGCCTCGAACCTATTCACGGCCGGACATATATAGCTACAATCATAGCCACCATCGATAGTGTCAGGCCAAAATTCACATTTGATATCAGTCCACGCGTGGTAATAATATGTTATATGACTGACCATAATATGTAATTTATGTAACTTATGCGATCAATTTTCTGTCACGAATCGCGATATTCACAAAACGTACATAGGAGGCAAGCGCGTTTAAAACAAAATAATATGGTTGATCGCTAAGATAAATGGTTTATAAGTTGGGTAAGTGCGTGTTAAAAGTAACATACTAATATAATGTAGTATGCATTTACGCATTATTCTTTAAGGTCCATATTATACCTACTTTTGAATTTTGATATTAAATTGTTAGGAGGATGTATTTCATAATATAATATCAACAAATACTAGGATTATCATAATTTGCCTAAAAAAATTAATTAAGTAGGTAATATATATGTAATAAATGAATATAATATAAGTATACAAACACAGATATAATGTTCTTAATTTGAAGTTTGATAATAGCTTATCAACTCACACAAATGCAAGTGTGGCGTACCTACTTAAAAAAAAAAAAATATAAACATCAATGTTAAAAAAACAAATTCCACAAGTCCAACGACTTCTACGCTCCGTATCGAAAATAGTCGCATACAAATAATTTATTCTCCCTAGGCATAGACGAGCTTCCGGTAGATATTCCTACGATACTCATGATGATTGTATCATCATACTGCATAAAACATTGATGAGATATGCTAAACATTGATGACATATGATGCAGGGACCTACTTCACACTGCTGCACTTAACCAATAATAACAGTCATTCCCGCGATTTGAATATTCATACACGAACAACTATTTTCAGCATATTACGGATTTCCGTGGAAATACATTACCATATACATAAAATATTATGATGGACAACGCAACTTCCCACTGATGCACTTACAAAACTCAAAGTTGAAACTGCACCGCACACAAGTCAGTAAATCGCGGGGGGGGGGGGAGGGCTGACGAGGTTATATTATAACAATAATATGATATGTGGTTACTATGAATTGTGATATCAAAATATATTATACACACGAATGACGACGATAATAATATTAGAATAATATATGTAATATAATATGCCATTCCGATGATTGTTCACGTACAAGTTTAAGTACCCGCGTATAATATAACAATATAATATAATCATCGCGTGCGTGTAATTACGATATTATACTATATTGACTCTAAATAATAATATTATCACATTACGAGATCGTCGATCGAAAACAATGATTGATAATAATAATATATTATACACGTTTACCGCGAGCACACGTACGATGATGATAATATCCTCGGCAATCGCTCTGTAAGTGATATGTAGGTATACGCATAATGCGTTGTCCGCAAATCATAACCGCATAATAATAATATGTACCGAGGTATATAAAATATTTCGTTGTGAACTTGAACGAAACCTTGAATAATTATTTGACAGATCGCAAATATATAGGTACACGACATTAATATTATTATTATTATTACCGCCAGCTGTATACATAATATTATCGTCGATTGTGATGGTTTAGGGCACCAAAGCGGTTTAGGCGACGACTGTATTCACTTCTGCTTAGGTAAGTACTGGCGTACGTACTGCTAAACCACTGAAGTTGGATCTTGTTGGTTGACATGAGTGTGCGTATTGTATTGCTATATAATAGGTCAGCCTAGGGTATTTAAGGTACAGGTACAGACATTGTGTATAATAATAATATATAAAGCAGGAAATAAATTATTTTCCACCGGAAATCGGTGGAAACGGATACCTTAGATGAGAAGAACGGAACACTTTGATATAAAATATTATAGCGGTGACCCAACTGTCCGGTGCCCAACGTTCAGCGATCGTCCGTCAACGACACAACATAATATAATATGCTGACCCTTAGATTTAAATGCGTCAATTATTGATTTCGTAAGTGCTTTAGTGTTTGTTTACATAATATATAATATATTATAGAAGTGCAGTTATTGATCCCAACGAGTAGGTAGGCGTATCAAGTGGCCAGTCGTTGGGTTTTTGAAAAAAAAATTAAATTTTAAAAATGTTTAAATTTTTTCTATTTCTAAACGATATAATGAACGTTATATTGGGTATAATGGAAAAAACGCAACGACTTGCTCTCAGAAATATTGTCACAATTCAATTTTATAACAGGTATTTTTACTCTAAAACCAAAATTGAGCGAGTTCTACTCGGACTGCGTAAACGCGTTTTGTCTAGGCCTTACGTGGAGTGCAAGACGGAGACAACACTTAATGCGGATGTGACGTCCTCATAAGACTGCAGGTTAGAGGTATCAGATATAATATAAAATTTTAACTATCGGATAAATAAAACTACAGTAATACTACAAATACTTATAAGTTATAACTTCATACTATAACTTATAAGTATATACATTTTGATTTGTCTTTGCTGTCCCGTTAAGCGCGTAGAATAGGTGGCGTTTTGATTCATTTTAATACAACCACTATATCCACTGCATATAAAACACGCATTTTCACAATATGTCAATTTCTCGTTATTATTTCTCGTCGTCAATGGAAAATCGCACGTTTGACGCATTATAATACGTTTTTTACTGCAGTCTGCGCAGTGCGTTGTACATTATTATAATATTATATACGATTTAGCCTTTATCCGACTTATATTATATATAAATATTTAAAGCGTATTATACTATGCGTGAGATAAAGAAATGCAATTTTATTATAAAGAGTAGCGGAAAAGATATTATAAAGTATTCATAATACAGTGCGGATTAACACTTTAACAGCCAATTTGACGTGGGCGCGACCGAGTAATACTCGTATTATTATTATTATACACACATCATAAGGTATTATTATAATTTCGTTTTACAAACATTACTTTTAGCACACACAAACATACACACACACACACACACACACACACACACATTTCATGCAACTAATGTGCATGTCGTCTGTGTCGAACTGACGATTGTGAGTTTAACGAGCCGTCGAGAAGCACCAATTGTGGCTACGGTATAATCACCAATAATAATTACTAATTGTAATGAATGCCGTTGGTTGAAAATAATAATGTAAATATATAATAAAAAAAATAATATATTGTTTACTGCAAGAATAAATGAGGATAATAATATAGTAAAATTATTATTATTATTCGCCAAATGCGGTGCCATTGCTGTTTACTATAATCTCTATATTATTATACATTTTTATACCATTGCAATATATCTGTATCTCAGTAAAACATACTCGTGTAAACATAACGGCATTACGAAATATTTCGAAAACCGCATTAAAAAAGTACAACGTTATATATTATGTTGTGCAGGTTGTTGTTATTTGTACATTAGGTACATATGTAATGATGGTACTATAGGTAAAAGGAGTATAAAATAACGGGATTTCGATGCACAAAAATTATAAATATATTATTATATTATGTGTATAGGTAGATGAAGAATTTTTTTTTATCGTGGACCCCCCAGCTAGGGCTAAATGTAGTTCTTTTGGACATCATTTACATTTCATCAGTGATTTGTTCACGAAATCTAAAAATTCCTCCTACCCATTTCTTGAGGTTTATTGCTTACAAGGCCGTTAGTTGGGGGGGGGGCAGGTCAGGCAACGGGTCGGGGCCCCTAAAAATGTTAAAAGTAGAACTAGAGAACTTATATTTTGTACGTATATGATAAGTATCCAGATCCATATTGAAACCCCACCCCCCCACCGACATTTTTTTCAGTTATGGCCTTGATTGCTTGCGATAAAAGAATCACACTGTATGATAGGTACGCATAAACGCTTTGAATTATGTGTAGGCCGACCAAGTATACAGTACCAAGCACGTATCCAGGATCAATTTTCGGGGGGGGGTGAACCCCTTAACCCCCCCTGTATACGCCTGTACAGTACTAAATAATAATTGATGTCAATAAGTGATTATTATTATTATGTAGGTACGAGTAGGTATACAACCCTCTGGGAAACGTGCCAGTCGGCGCAATATGGTCACTGTAAATACTACGCGACTCGCCCACGTGAATTTTTTTACATTCACGACGTCAACCGTCCGAGCACTATGACGCCGTCGTATGCACACGATACCAGCAGCTGCTAAGACGGTATCGTAAAACATTGCGATAATTACGATACATATACCAGGAGTCACCGATATTAATATTTTTGAAGGGCCACATAAAAATAGAAATCTCAAAAATTGTTCGAGGCCCATCAAAATAATTATAGGTAAAAGCCGATGAAAAAAAAAAATTTACAACACCAGTACGTATAATATTATCTGTTTTTAGTTTTTACATTTTTTTCCTTGTCTGGCGGGCCGGATAAAATTTGTCTACAGGCCACCATTTGGTGACCACCTGCAGATACTATACGAAAAACACCGTCAGACGTCCACAATATAATTCTATACCGTAGTTTGTACACTATGATTATACAACGACGACGACGCTGCCAGCTGATAGTGATTTAATATAAATTATTCGATGTCTCGGCATACTTAGGACCTAGATAAGATACCGTAGTATAATATATTATAATGTATAGGTTACGGTAAATGACGTTAAACGAAAAATAACTTTATTCGCCGATCATTAACGTTATATTGACCAAATATATTACATTTAATCGTTATAAACCTGCAGTTATTCACCAAACACTATACAGGCAATAATTAACGTTATAATAACCAAGTATCAACGTAAGTGAAATTAGTCCCCTACAAGATCGATTAATTTGAACGTTTTGTTGTGCTGTTGAGGTTGAAACACAACATTTTTTAAAATTGTACTGACGAAAATCAACTCAAACAAAATTGAGTGGGTGCTCCAATAATATCTTACAAAACAAGATCAACATATTTCAATCGAGAAATAATTCGCATGTAAAAAGTTGTGCTGTTAGAGTAATGTTTGTGGCGAGCGCACAACCTAAAAAAAGTTGTCCAAGTAACTGTTGTGGAGTGCAACAATATAATGTCCTCATGTCCCACAAATCAACCTCAAAATTGTCCATTAAACATAAAATTTCTAAAGAAAACGTTGTGCTGATGAGTGTTGAGAATTGTTATAACCAATATGAAATTTTTTGGAGGTCCCTCCCCCTTGAGCCACCTCTGATTGTATTTATACGTATATTATATTATATTTGAACGAATAATAGCTAGTAACATTATGATCGACGATGAGCTTTAAATGGATGCGCTACATGAATATAAAATGCGGCGACAATGGTAAGAGTTCATAATATGTGGTATAATAGTATTATGATAAATAGATTATAAAATAATTTTTTTTTTGGGCGGTACAATATTCATTGGTGATAAATTGTACACCCTCTACGCGATCAATTCACTAGCTGGATACCATTTAGAACGATGAACAAAAATATAAATATCCAAAACGAATAGATACCAACCGTGCCAGGGAGGTGGCTAAGGGGGCTATCCATTGATCACGTTGACCTTAGAATTTTATCAAGATTAATAAAAAAAATAAAAAGTGTAAATAAAAAACATATTATATTTGTATACTTAGCCCCCCCCCCATACAAAATTCCTGACTATGCCACTGGATACCTATAATCTAAATGATTTATAGTTACAAAATATAAGTGAACTTTTATATAATATGCGATTAATTTAAAAATATTAAACACCAGTTCATGAGATGTTTATTCAACATATTTATTTTTAAAATATGGTGTTTATAGAAATGTGTGGTTCGCTGACCGTTGTTAGTATTACAATATTACATACATTGATACCTACACTAATGCCAGTAAACGAATTAAATATTTAAAAGTCGTATTTAACTGTCATTATAATTCTATATTATAGTTTTTTTTATAATAATTTGTTGTAAGGTGTTATCGAAATTATAAACATTTATGGTAGTTGTTCATTAATTTTAGTTGCTATTATTGCTTTTTATTATAAACAATCTAACACGATTTTTGTAGTATTTTGTATTAAAAAAAAAATTGATGCCAACTTTTCAAGAAAAATTATTTAATGAACATTAATCAAAATTCATAAATTTGTGTAGCACTATCCGAGATACACGAGATACTTATCGATATACGAGTACATACCTAAATAAAATACGGAAATATAATATAATATTGGATATTATTTATATACCTACATTAAATAAATGGAGATTTGAGTATAAGTCATGTTTTGGGGATCGTCCAAAAATATCGCTTATACCTATATTTAAAGAATAATAAAAAAAACAAGAGTTAATGCTTTAGCTATATAGGCATAGATTCCACAAATTTTAATCTCGTTTGGACTGCAACGCGCATCGAAATGGTTATACACTTATACTCATATTATATAACCTACACACATGTTTGTTATAACAAAATATCAAAATATAATATGTAACAAACTGAAAGTACTTTTTTTTATAGTAATAAGACGTCGCCTTTGAACATTTTATTGCTCACTTTACGGAGTGTGAAAATACGAGTAATTTATAGATGTTTTCCACCTCGCGACTGCACGTCGATTTATAAATAGGTACCTAACTATTATTATAAAACCACTTTGGTCAGACTTAGGATCACAAGTTACTGGAACTTTATCGAATACGTATTTGCCTCCTCGCTGGAATGTCGAATGCAAATGGGTAATAGGTTTAAAATACCTTAAGGTAGCGGTTTTTATTTAGTCAAAGTTTGATGTTACAACGCAGTTTGGAATATTATAATAATAAATGCGATGCAAATAAACACATCTTTTACACTAGCTGCAGATCGCGACACAGACGACGAGGGATGTCATGTTTTTCGTCATGAAATGAAAACTTGACGGGTCGGAAAAACTTATATATTCTGTTTAAAAGTTATGCGAAAATATTTTGACGAAATAACATTAACGGAACGACAGAGTATAGTTTTGTAAACAATAACAGACGGCGGTTTTGATGCCGAGACTTTAAATTCATTACAAAAATAATATTGATATAATTTTTTTCCTACAGATGCCGCCGTAAGAGGTACCTATCTCTTACATAACATTAAAAAAGCAATCCTGCTTGTACCTACGAAATTATTTGTTTAAGCGGCGCTTAAATATATATTACATAATTTCATTCGGGGTTTTTTTTTTATGATCGAATCGCTATTTAACTATTATATAATAATATTATAGGTAGTTGTTTTGACAGTCTTTAACAGAAAACCTTTACAGCAGTTTACACATATTAAATAATATGTCAACTCATTCTCCGTTGAGTGCTTGTGGAACAGACATTTTATACACAGCGACATTGTAACAATAATCTGAATAATAACATTTTGTCATATTATATACAAAAGTTTTTTTTGCGCGGTACTTAAAACACGCCATAATAATGTTATAGGTTCATACCTACCTACCGTGTATAATATTAAGTTGTGATTGATTCGGTGGAACGAAATTAAATCTTTTATAATAATATGTTGTTATAGTTAACGGACATTACGAGCGTTTCGATATATTTTACTCGGTGTCGGCAATTTTAAACACATAGGTAATCGTTTTATTATAATATTATTTTATATACTCGCCCGACGCCGTTTCCATAAAATATTATTAAGTATTTACCGTGCCTAATTACTGCTGTTAAACAATTTTCGTAATAAATAATAATATTATATTATACTATTTCGTGCGTCTAGTTATAATAGTAAAATTCAAATATTTTTTTTTTCGGTTTATTATGGTTTATTTTTGGACCCGTTCTTTGGCACGCAGTTTTATTAATGCGGTCGGACCAAATGATACTGGAAACATAAACTAAAAATAACCGATCCTCCTCCCCCTACTTTGAGTCGGGGAGACAATGTTTGGCAGAATATTTAGCGTGGTGCCGTGTGCACTAGTGGTGACGAAATGGTTGATATTTTTCACTGTTTTCCTTCCATAAATTCAGCGAATAGATCATCGAGAAAACATATTATTTTAATATTCTATTTTTAAAATTTATTATGTGTACTGACGATGGCGACGTGATACCTCCGTACAATGAACAATTTGTAATTTACGCTATTTCAACGAGTGGTCGATTAAACGATGAAAAGGTGAAATATTAATCTAAGTAAAATAAAAATATATGAATTTCAAGGTTGGTTGTTTTTTTTTTTTTTTAACTTTTTAGTTTTTAGTCAAATCAAAGAAATTTATAATATTTGTTCACAATCACAAAAATTTTTTACAACTTGGTAAGACGAATTGCCAAAGTCTATAACGTGTATTATTTGTACCTATACAAAACTACTTAAGATTATCAAAAAAGTATTTATACACTTCAAATCTTTAGTGGAAAAAATTACTTTCAATTTAACTCATTATAACGCCTATTAATTATTTAGAAAATATAACAACAGGTTGACGATCCTATTTACAATGTTTAAAATGAACAAAAACTTTACGTGTGATGTATATAATATTATAATGTTTAGATTATATGTTTAAACGCGTTTTATTGTTTTTAAATGGATGTTATTATTGTACCTATCCTTGAGTACGATCCAAACTCAAAGTCGGTCTCTTAAAATTACACCATATATTATATATATATATTGTAAAAGGCGTGATCAAATTAACCAAACAACACTGTTACCTATTACGGTGCAACACATCACTATAAAGTGTAGACACCGTGAAAGAAATTATGTCATTAAACTCATTACATATCGTGACGTCCACATGATGCGAAGGACTAATAATTATTATAATTCAATCGGTTAGTACTTTGGATTTTCCGAATAAAAAGTTATTAGTTATTAAAATGATAAATATCAATATATCATTGAAATATAGGTACACATGTCAAACTATAACTCAGACTCTTTTGTTTTAGTCAAACATATAGGTAAAAGAAGAAAAAAATATCATATAGGTAACAGTGAAAACAAACGTACCTAACTTTATTCTATTCTGTATTATTGTGTACGTGCATAGTTGTAGGTACTTACACAATAGATATGCACGTGACTCGTTACGTATAAATGGCTCCATATTAAGTATGCTATTTTTTTTACTCTATAATAAATTTAAAAAACACATATTATCATACATTATAGGTACTGTTAAATATTTTTCTGCAGCTTTAGGGCGTTACAATGAACGATGACAATAATATCACATCACGAACATAATAATATGGTAGAGGTACCTATAATTATTATAAAACGATATTTGAATAATTTCAGACGACGTATGACCATATTGGTATACGGTAATCGTTTAGGTATTTGTCAATGTCGTCTAATTTAAGTAGTACTAGTTTACCAACGGCCAGAGAGCGTTATAATTGTATATTATGCAGATTCGTTTAACGACATAAAAAAATCCGTCTATGGTCAACTTAAACGCGACAGGGGAAGACCACAATATGATGTAAACGCGTAGTACGTACCTACCTAGTAAATTCACTGTATATAATCATTCATAATCGAACATATTGGTACAAACTTATAATCAGTAGCGTACATATATAGAGAGTAGAGTATACCCCTCCCCTCCCTCGACATTTTCAGGAAAAAAAATTTTTTATGAGTTATTGAGATGTACCCCCCACCCAAATTCAGTTCTAAGTACGCCACTGTTTGAAATAATACAATATATTGTACTGGTCCGTTCAATATTAGCTGAGTACCTATTTAAGTCTTTTGATAATCTGGTTTCCTCATGTTTTTAAAGATATTATTATCATGATTCGTGTATACAAAACAGATTTTTCAAAGATTTTGTTGGTTTTATGTAAGATGCGTACCCATCTTCCGAAACATGAATGGCCCACGGCCAATGACCTATGTCTATTATTTTAATATTATCTACTCTATAACCAATAATTGACGATTTAGAAATATTATATTTATCATAATTATTGTAATATGGCAGTACCAGATCTGTAGATGGCTTTTTTTGTTTACCTACACAAATAAAATAATATACAATACTAGCAATACAATAGTTATAGTTATGAAATTATACTCAACTCCATTCCTCAGCTGTTAAATACAAACCTATAAAATATATGATATGTTTTTGGGCTGGGTACAACTTTTCAAGGCTGATTTTCGTAAAGCTTTGTTAATGCCTTAGAAACGCAAATCAGCAATATAAAAATTAAATTCCTAACATAATGTATCATGCTACATTGCTATATTAGATATTTTTCCACTGCACTATATATACCCAAAAACATATATATGATTCCTTGCAGAGAAAAAATCTCTAGTAGCAATAGCATGCTATATTTTTTTACTATATTATTGTCGTACTATATTGTGTTACATAATAATATTACATATTGCATTTGAATATTTTATACTGTAGATGGGGGTACTTATTGCAAGCTGGGTGTTATATCATAATATTATATACCGTTCAATGCCGTAAAAAATTTACCCATAAAAAGTAAAAAGTACCCATATGTATAAAATATATATAATTTATATACTATATGACTTTGTGTATAGTGCGCACACCAAAGCGGGACCCACCGTCTCACCTCGGTGGGTCTTAACCTTTACAGGACACATATAGATTGTTTTATTTTTACCACCGTACGTAAAATAGTACCGACAGACTTAATGAAATTTTAAAAGAAATATGTACGCACTGCTTGTGCGCCTTTCGATTTGGATTTTTCGGCAGTCATCCTATAATAAACAATAATCCGCTCGGCCCGCCGCCGCTAATTGGAGCATATCTGCCGCGGACGTCACGATAGTCCAAAAAACGATTGAGCAGGCATGCATTTGGAACACTAATGGCCCTACGATCAAGGGAGCCAAAGGCATTGATCTAGACATATTATAACGGACAGTCTTTAAATATCCGTTTATTTTTCGTTTCCTTTCCTACTCCTATATACATATTTTATTACAATATAGTACACATTATATGACGCTGACGGTAACGTAGGTTCCTCACACACACACTACACACACACACACTTTACTTTGCGAATCTCCCAGAGGCGTATACATATGAAATCAGAAACAGAGATTGGCAACAGTCTGGAGCACATGGCCAATTGGCATATTATATAGCCAATTATTTTAGTATACGATAATGTATAACGCGAATAATATATAGCTAACACCGAAAAATTGCAAACAAATAAATTGCACGGACCGCGTTCGTGTGCATTAATATTATACGCCGTCGGGATAAATTGGACGCGGGTAAAAGAGAGTAAATTTTAAAATTCCTCACTTTTCAGAAAACTTATAGAAACGTCTCTCTTTTCTGCAACATTATAGGCCATAATGGATTTTTCATTGTTCACAGCTAATTTAAGAAGGCTCACAGCGGATATTGTGTTGTCTACGTCTTACATATACATATTAATTATTATACATATAGGTACGGCACGTAGCAAATTTGCGTTCAACGAAACCAGTAGGTCAATTTACTTTAATATTAAAGCTAGCAACACCAATTGGTTCTGCTTAACGCTAATTATTAACGTTGTACCTTAGTTAGATGCAGATAATATAACACAAGCGACATTAGCCCCGACCTCTCTTGAGATGAGAAATAATACAAAAATCTTTATATACAGAGTGATTCACCAAGCATGCTCACCCTCATTTTTCCTTTAATAATGAATTTATTCAACTTCTAATTTTAAATTTTTTTTAATATACCTACTCAAAATTTAAATTCTTGAATATTTTTATAGTATACTTAAGGAGTGCCGTGTAGGGATACAAACTTCGGTTTTTTAAATGAGAACCTCCCTTTTTTACTGTAAATTATTTAATTGATCATTTTTTTAAAAATGCTGATACACCTATAATTCAATATTCGACTGAGTAGTTTTTTACTTTTGTATTATTAAAATATGTGTACTAAGGATAATAGTATTTAAAAATGTGATTTCCGCAAAAAAAAAGGTTATCCGTCTAAATTATAAATTTTTCATTTTTGTGGTGAATGGTAAATGGTAACTGATCAATCAGAGAAAATAATTTTACACAACACGCCACATCACGATATAGTGTGAACCCCCCCTAAAGGGGGTAATTTTCTCTGAATAAATGTAGGATGTACCACATGGTTCCATTAAGGTAACCATAATAATATGGTATATTGTTATTTTATGTCACACGATACTACTTAAGGGGCCTCGAAATGGAATTGACTTAAGGAGAATCATTTAGGCAATTTCTAATCTCGTCGTCGCCACCCCGAGATCTATGTGTTAGTCGTAAATGATTATTAGTGTGTGTGGCGTCTATGCGGGTCAATTGTAGCTGTGCGGAGGGCATTCGCACGAACATGTCAATATATAATATTGTGATCATGAAAAAATGTTTATTTTATAATTTTTCACTCAAATATACGATTCTTATTATAACAGTACGTCGCAACAATTACCTCGATTTTCATTCTGACAAAATATTCTTATTTTCCACAACATGGGGATCGATCGAGGCACATTTTTAAAGTGTATTTAGTTAATTAAATATTTAAGTTGGATATTCTGTATTTTTTTTTGAATTTTTTACAATTTTTATTGCAATTTAAATTACAAAAATTAAAAATGTGGCTTGATCGTTCCCTTGTATATATTACGGACAATCAGAATATTTTTCCAGAATGAAAATCGTGATAATTGTCGACACGTATCGTTGGAATTAGAAACAGTAGTTTTTGACAAAAAAAAAGCCGTGGTAGTGAGGCCCCTTAACCAAACGATACCGCATAGTTAGAATATATTCAACTTTTGACAGTGTATTTACAAACATGTTCAGAAAAAATGATAACTAAAAAAAAATTATTAACTGTTATCATCAGGTCGTACAATATTCATATCATTAGTATTGCATCTTGGTATACGGATAAAAAAACACACGGTACGAAGGGTGATCATTAAAAGCATGACACGACGAGGTGTAAGTGTTAACCCCCATTTAAGGTGGGTTTTTACTATACACGTGTACTTGCATAAAAACACTTTTCTGTGATTGGTTGGTATACAATGAGGTGGCCGAGCGGTCTAACGCGTCGTCTGCGGCGCTAGCAGTCGCGGGTTCGACTCCCGGCCACTGGGCGGCATTTTTCTAAGTTCAAGTCACGGTGTCCGGAAAACAAGTGCCGCCATCCCCCACTCCGGGGCATGGCAGAAACCTACGGGTGCCCCATTCAAAATTCTGCCAAAATACACCCACGTGTAACACCCCCCTACCGTTAAATAACCTACAGTACTAACCCCTCTCCCAATGGCCCAAGTTGCAGCGGGATAAAATTAATAAAAAAAAAAAAAAAAAAAAAATATACATACATATATATATGGTAAGCTTGGTGATCACTCTGTAGATAACTTTATAAAATACACGTGGAACATAAAGTTTCTTCTTCTGCATAATAAATTAATCGAAAAACGGCAAAAAATTACTTACGCATACTTGTACGGTAAATAATAAAATAGTAAAATTTATCGTTGACAAAAAATTGTTGTTTACAGGAAAACGACGATAACGTGCGTTACTTACCGAATTATGAACTCCCATTCATGTATGCCTAAACCCATAATTCATAGGATAATCAGATTTGTTATGACAATTCAAGAAAATTTATAATGCTCAGTAAAATTATAAATTTTATTGCCCCATGTATCATGTTCTGTAATTATTATTAAGATTTACTGTTGCAAATCATATAATATATAATATGAAGCCAAGATTTTAAATTTTATCATTAAAACGATTAGGTAGGTACATTTTCATGTAAGACATCGTACGCGTATAGAAAATATTTTATATGTATTTGTAAGAAACGAATAATATGCGAAATTAATCTAGACGGATAATTATACTATATGTTCTGTTATAGAGCCGAAAATCAGTATATATGACAACAATTTGGTCTGTGGACACGATAAAATTTCGTTACAATTATATGTTTACGCCGTGTGCAAGTTTTATTTACAGTGTCTCAGCCTGCTGGCCAAGGCCAGAGCCACGCCGGCTACAACGCAAAATATAATAATATATTATGTGGTCTTGTCTGATCGTCTGGCGCCCCATGAGTTGGATTAAAATGTGATTTATACACCACGTCTTGGTCGAGAAGTCAATTATTACCACTAATCTAGCACATTCTGACGTTCAAATGTCACGTCACACGTACAGTGTATTGGCGATCAGTCGCACATATAGTGGAATATCATGGCGACCGGTCGCACGTATATATTGTATTAAGCCCTGTCGATCAGTCACACGACGACTGCCGTGTATGCCAATATACACACATTGCACTAATAATTAATAAACATATCGTGCGATGACGGTCCATTTTGTTTCATTGGTACATCACGCACTCGTCTACATAATATTGCATGAAATATGATGGACTGCTGCAATAATGTATAATGTGTTCAAGAGAACGTTTCACCAGCGGTGTTTATCGATAGAGGATGTCGGGGAATGCTCTGAAATCTAATGTTTGGAAAGAACATATTTGTGAACGTTCATATTTCGTTCTTATTCAATATCGTAAAATAAATATTATGCTAAATCTATATATATATATATAAACGAATGTTTGTGCGTGTGTGTCCTTTATGCATTCCTAAACCGTTCATCAGATTGTGATGAAATTTGATACAGAGGTAGATGAGACCTCGGGGAAGAAGATAGGCTAATTAAAAAAAGGGTAAATTAGAGTTTCAACCCGGGGAGGTATTAAAACAGGGATTTTGAGATTTACGATGGAAATGTATGTTTGTAAATGATTTCTACTCATTGGTTATTATTATTACTAAAGCGAAACGCCTGTTGGAGCAGTGGCACAGATTTCGGTGGATCAATTTTTTGCATTGTTATTACATTGTTATTTTTCTTATTTTCCATTTTTTTTTTTTATTCTTTATCTATAGGTACATACGAATGTTTGATATTTTTTTTTTTATTCATCGGATTTTAGTAAGGTTAGGTTAGGATTTTGTATTAATTGATTGTATTAATCCACCAAGCGTAGGTCGAATTAAGTAAAAACGACAAACTTGGAATAACTTTAATACTTCAGAGTTAAATTATACACTTACATACAAACCATCACAAGGGGTTCGCGATTGCCTACCTAATAATATACTGCTGCGAATCCCACGGATAACACAGATCGGAATAGATATATACATTAAAATATAACATCATGATATTAATAAATGCATTAATAATAAATGCATTTACACTTAAAAAGACATTGCTTCCACAGAAGCAACAGTCAGAATTTTGTTTCCGGGCAACTCTAGTATAATAATAATAATAATATATAATTATATATTAATTTTCTACAAAATATATTGTCATTTTTCGATTTTATAATAATTCGTTTAAATTCTAATATAACACGAAAGAAGACATCAAAATATAGCCAATCTGAAGAAACACACTATAATTGCAGTTTTTATATCTGATAATAAATTGTCCATAATGTTTCTTATTTATTACCCAACAATTAATATGAAACAGAAATGACTTATAGGATCCACTGTCCACTACCTATAAAATTATTTGAATTATTGGTTTATAATATTATGTTTAAATTTATCTTAAAATTTTAAAATTGCGCATGGCTATCAAAAACATTAAGAGGATGTCAACGCACCATTTGTTTTCTCTCCCTCTCTCTCACACGCCTACTCGTAAGATACCAAATTTACGTTTAGCACAACCGACCCTGTAATATGATGTTACTTTTAATATTGGAGTGAATTCACCTATTACCAAACTCTAAGTTAACAACATTACATGTGTCGCTGCGTTAGATATTTTATGATATTTAAATTTTTATGTATGTTTTAAGAGCGTGTTAAATATTATAATTTAAAGACGCTTATATGATTTGTATGAAAATAAAAATATCGTGAAAAATCCAACGTTATAGTTACACAGGTTATAATGTCCTCAACTTAAAGTTTGATAGTTTAGGTAAATTCATTCTGACCTTAAAAGTAACAACACAGGGTTGCAGGTTCTGCTAAACGTAATTTACAATGTTGCTTGTGAGTCAGAAAGAGAAAACAATTATTTATGGTGCGCTGACATCCTTTTAATGTTTTCAGTAGGTACCTATAGCCGGTATAGGCAAATTTGACATATTTTTAAGAAAAATTTAAATAATATAATTGTATTACTTTATAAGTCAATGCCCAATAATTCGAATTAGTTTACAGCTGGTGGTCCCACGTCATTGATGTTTCATAATGACTGTTGAATAATAATTATGAATATAATATTATAGACAATGTACAAGATAAAAACTGCAACCAGTTTGTTTAAGCAGATTGGCAATTTTACCGCTTCTTGTGTTCAATTTTAGAGCTAAAGTAAATTATCGAAAAATGATAATATTTTGGAGTAAATTAAAATATATTTATATACATACATTATTATATTATTTAGTATTTATTTTACGATAATGAAAGAACAAATGGACGTTCACAAAAGTGTTCTTTTCAAACACTAGATTTCAGAACATGTGTAATTTTAATAATTATTAATCTAAACTATTTGTGTTCCAAATTTCAAAAATGTATGCATAGGACTTGAGATAATATTATCATATTAATAAATTATTGCTATAACAAACAATATATTAATTAATCTAAACATACAAATAGATAATTACTAATTAGTATTATAGTATAATACACAAAAAAATGATAAAACCTAAGCTTATTGTAGGTTTGAATACTCACAAAATAAACAATTAATTATAATGAAGCCTGGGTATGAAAAAAAAAACTAAACAATAAACCAGTTTGCAAAACCCTGAAAGTCAATTCATTCATCAGAATATCGTAATTGAATTTAGGTACTTCCGAGGACGTGAAAAAAAACAAATTTTAATTAATCAAATAATAAATAATAATTTTTTCAAGTCCAAAATAATTAAAATCATGATAATGATGTTTTGCAATAAAAAATGGCACAAAAATATTAATTTCCTAAGCGCATATTCTTAAACAGTGACCCAATGGCGACTACCCACACGACGGGTATGTCAATTTATTATTATTACCTATATAATTAAGTAGGAACTATTATGTCAAATAAAAATACATTATTATTATGTCTGTATAATTATAAAATAAAATGTTTTGCATAGAGATGATTAACCGGACGCTTTGACATGATATAAAATTAAATATTACATTATTGCCTCATTCAGTTTAGGTAGCTTTATGATGGTATCTTCAAATGGAACACAATAGCATAGTTTGATCATAACCAGAGTTCATAAACCAATATTGTTTATTTCCCAATTCGAAACAGTTATTTACACATCCATATGATGTACCTGCGTGTATATTGCTACAGTCATCGTATTAAATTATTGGACTACAATATAATATTTTATTTATACACGTCTAGCCGTCGGTATATCATTATTTTATCCCGAATTATTGGATAAAACTATATTGTAGCTCGGAGTGTGTGATTCCGCAATGTGCTAAATCGATTATTTTTCAACGCTTTCTTTCGAAAATATTAACAACTATGTAAACAAACCATACAAAACGGTTAATTGATATAAAGCTTATCCACGATCGATGTACGTTCTCTCCCTCTCAATCCCCCCTCTCTCTCTCTCTCCCTGTCTCTCCCCCTTCCTCTCACTCTCTCTCTGTCACTCCCCCTCCCTCCCCCTCTCACTCACTCACTCTCTGACCCTCTCACTTCCTACATGTATTTTTGTCACCGCGACCTTACGTCCGCCGTCGTACGAAACAAAAACGTATACGTTCCGGATAATTTGAATCGGCCTTACAAAATGTCGGGCGAAAGTAACCCGAAGCGAGTGTCCAGAGACGATCGTTGGCCAATATAATATAAGACTCATAGGTAGGTTACCTACCGGCTAACCTCAACGATATATGTTGGCGTTTATCACTGTGAATGATATGATTTTATTAGATACCTAAATATTGCATTAAAAGTCGACGATATAGTAGGTTATAACTGTAAACTCTTAGATAACTAGGCCTACCTGCAAAGTAACTACTAGCACCTATATTTTTAACTATAAATATTATAACATAGGTACTGCATATAATATTGACCTACGTTAAAATATTATTGTGTCAGAGACATAACTGCAAGTATTATACGGGGCTATGCATTGTATATTATTATAGATGACATTTTTTTTTGGACCACTACCAATAATTTAACATAGACTTACCTACTGTAAAGTATTTTAATAACTTAATAATTATGGCCTATAAGAAATACCATTATAAAATAACATACGTTTTGGTGGGTAGACTTGGCTTGCAAACCGCGAGCACGACCTATTGGCGAGCAATGTGCGCTCACACTGGCTAGTCGAAAAATCAACGACAGATGGCGCCGAACGAACATAATATAATTATAATATTATTTTTATTTTCCATTTAAAATATAACCGACTAACAAAATATATCATTAGTAAAACCGTCAGTTATAATATGATGCACACAAGCATATATTGTTCAGTGGCGTGATTTTTAGGAGGGCAGAAGCTACAATTCCAAATTGACCAATATACCGTTGTACTGATTGGGCTGGCCTGCTGACCCGATGGCCCAAGTCCAAAGACCACCGACGGTCGAAAAGTTACTATTTAAAATTTAAAACTTTACTGCCAAATTACATCAGCCACGATTTCTGGAGAATGACTTAAATGTTCAACAATGAGACAATTAATAAATATCTACCCATTCTAAATGTATCATTATTAGTTATTCTTTAGAACAGTTGCTTCAGCTCAGTAGTCGAAAACGTATGGCTCCCCCGGGCCCCGACCATCAACTAAGCGAAATACTTCCTTAATATTATCTATCTTTTATTGAAATTTGTTTAAAATAAATTTAAATTGTTAATTTACAATCGATATAGATATTCTAATTATTCGTGAAATAAATATTTTTTTATTTGATTAAAAAAAATGTATGTACATTTTTAACAATATATAGGGGCGTGTATGTATATAGTAGGTACTAATTAATGTAAGTAATTTGAGTTTGTAACCACTTCCTATTAAAGTAATACTGGATCAAATAATATGTAATATGTTTGAAATAATACGATATACTTTGTGGCTTAAATATTGTTGGAATTTACCAGCCACTTTCGTAACTAATATATAAATAATTGATCGCTTTGCATGTGCATTGTAGGTACATTCCATATGAATATTATGAATTAAGAATTTACATTAAATGGTTTGCAATATGTTTATTTCGGCATGCGCGTAATATTTTAGTATGATTTCAATATTAAACTATTTTTATTAGATAGTTTTTTCTTTTTTTTTTAAGAAATCTCGACATATGATTCATTTCTATTTGACAAGAAGTGTCGTATCATAAACAGTTTCAAAAGACCAATAAATAAATTGTGATCATCGATGTAAGAATGTAACATACTTACATACTATAGTTACTAACATGAGTTATACCTAACTCATTATAACTATCTACTACATCCATAGTACTACAACTTAGCACTAATATAACTGTCCATTTTTCATATTATGATATTATGGTAATATTATTATAATCATTATATAATTAGAATGTACGACAAAGTCCGAAATCAATTAACGAAAAAATATAAATCGTTATAACTTACAAGCGAGTATAACTTAGTAAGTATATAGTTAGTATATACCTACAACTATAATAAACATTCTGCCAATTACAATAGTCTTCCTATATCATATTATATATTATTACCTACTTACATGTTGCAACAACTATCTAATTATGTTATTATTTTTCGGAGTTTAAAAAATAATTGCAATAAATATTAACACCATATTTTGAATATGAGAAGTAACGTTTTAGCCTTTCGTATACCTAATGAATATGTTACCGTAAAAGTATGAAATCTGTTATTTTCCTGAATACTTTTACTGCTTTAGTTTAAGTATTTACACTAAAATTAAATTAATACTACCTATATCTACAAATTGTATAGAATATTATTGTGTAGTTATTTGATACAGTTCCCGATTAAGAATCGTTAAAGTATACACATAATTTACTAGGTAGGTAGGTAGGTATACAATTTTTATTTTTATATTATTTGTCAATAATATTGATTATATTAAATGACAATAAAAATATATTTTCTAATTGAAATGTTTTTCACATACAATTAGGACTAAGCGAGTACTTATATCTGAACAAAGAAGACAAAAATAATAATACAACATTTGAAAATGTCTGTGTGAAAATATAAACAATATAAAAAAATACCTATTTATTGTTACAAAATTGACTTTGGTGATATTTTGAATTATACAACACAGTTAACACACCATGTCACCATTCTTAAAATATATTATAGTATTGTGTACGTAAATTAATAGAGATGAGAGGTTCATACTTTAGTAGTTGTTATGATGTATCATAAACGTATCGATGCACAAGCGTTGAAGTGCTATCCGACTGTGTGAATCATTGTTATTTTATTATTTATCATTAAATTAAATAATAGTTAATTAAATAATAAATAAAATAAAAAATCATTAATTAAATAATCGTCCTAGGTACCTGTTATCGATAACAATAGCAACTTGTTCACACGCCACAAAAATCCTATTTTATTACTACATCCAATGTACCTACACAATATAAGTTACTTATAACTTATAAGTTATAAGTTTAAAGTTATAACTGGAACGATCACGGAGAATTTATAAAATATCTGGTTAAATTTTAAATTTTATGGTGGTTCTTCTTTATTTGGTTAGTGTATGTAAAGTACCTCGATATTTCATGTACCTGCCTAATAACACCATATATTCTTATTTCAACGTTAATAAATATAATTTTGTCGTCGTTAGGCTATGTAAAATATTTAATTATATAAGCTTATAATAATTCTTACCTCATCGCAAGCCGAACACCTTGGTTTGAATTGTTGTGCATAATGACGTTCGCAATACAAATGATCTTCGTACAGACAGTAAGTTAAGTCGACAAGCAGCTCTTGGCATTCGGTACAAGTGAAACACGTCGGATGCCATAAAACTGTATCGCCAAATTTAGACGCGAATACTCCTATTTCACCTGGTTCGATATTTTTCTTACATTTCGGACATTCCTAAGCAAATAACATAGTGTAAACATTATAATTTATAAGGTATTCTTAAGAATTACATTTTTGTTTAATATACAATGTACAATATAAATCGTTACGATATTAAGATTAAGTCAGTATCAGGATAATAATATAATCAATTTAATTTTGAAACTTATTTTTTGTATTATTTGATTATAAAATATATGATAATATGACTGCATTGGCGGAAATCGGAGGAGGATTTATCAAAAGTCTAAAAACAAAAATAACTGTAATATTATTTTTTTTTTTATAAATATTGAAATATTACACAAAATATCTATAGTACAATATGTGTCTATACTCTATCTATATTGTAAATAGAATATTTTCTCAATAATATTTGGAAATATTTTATCTAAAAAAAATCTGAATTTTCATTTATGTGCTCTGTAAATCATAAAAATCTTAAAGCATGAGTTCTGCTTAGTTGGTTTGAAAATAATAAATTCAATAAATCTTTGTAAAGATACGAAAAATCAATTCTTTGATGGACAATTTAAACTTAAAACGTTCATAAAATAAAACTGTACAAATTTCTCAAAGTTATTTTTAAATTTCTGCAAGAACAACGTCAGAGGAACATTATATTACATTTTCAAACCTTATAAGTATTTTAATTAAAATGGAATACAATTTTAAATTAAAAATAATTTATGAATTTTTAGGAGTTAAATACTAAAAACTAAATAATTTTTTAACAGAATATAGGTACTATAGGTACTATATAGTGGATATTTTTTTTATTTTAAGTAGTTAACCTCCCCAATAATAATACATTATTTCTGCCTATGGATATAAGTTGAATTGTGCATGGATTGCTAAGTTATATGATATACAAATTATGACTTAAATTAAACCACATTTCAGAATTGGTTTTTGTTTATAGCTGTTTACTTATCTAATACTTTGAGAAGGTTATTTTTTATTTGAGTTTGCCTCCCACAATGAATGATAAACAATTGTTTTTGTAATAATCAACGTTTATAAATATGGGTGGATTCAGTGCGAGCTGAACATATGTATTATGCTCCATAATTAATTATTATTATTATTTTTTATTTTTTAATTTTAATTTTACAATGAGGGGATGAACCCTTTAGATAATAGGAATATAACAATGATAAAATACTTTATGGAAACTAGGCTCAAATTTTAAAGGGAGAAAAAAAGAATTAAAACAGTGTTAAAAATATTATCTAAGGCTGCAATTTTAACGCAGGTACCAATTTGGTATTATTTGAATAATATATTATAATAATTAATAACATACAACGAAAATACTATGATATACAAAATAATATAATAAAATACAATAATACAGAATTGAGATGCAATTCCAAGACTTAGGGTTACTTATATAAATAAGGACTGGATTTCAATGGAAAATGGATTGTCCTAGAGCATTCAAAGTACATACCTAATTAGTTTCATGTAATAGATACTTCAATGGTGAAACTATTATTTTGAATTTTCATATAATTGTATTAACTTTAATAAAAATTAACTATAATATGTTAATATCCTGTACCTATAAGAGCTTTTAGTGTAAACTAGGAAATTCAAAATTTACAAATATTGTTTTCATAATATTTTCTTTAATTGTTTTTAAGGATTATTATTCATGCACATATATGTCTATCGTCTTATATTATATGAATGTAATAACATCTATATCTATAGTTTTTGTATTATTTATGTTGTTTTTGCAATAAAGATCATTATTATTATTATATCCACAGCGTTTATCGAATATGGAGTGTTGAATACGGGACTCAAGAAGATTTACAACTAGGTAATAAATAAATACATTGGTGAGTTGGGGAAAAATCGAGATCTCACTTATTTCCAGTATACTGTTTTTTTATTGAGCGTTCCTAAGTATGAGTAGTTGTATGACTTGCTATAAAAGAAATTTTGTCATTTTTAAGGGCACTATTGTGTTGAAAATTCATTTTTTGTTATTTCTTAAAGCATTTTTCTTTTATAGTTATTACTTATTAAGGCATTTAAATCCGGCCTTACTTTTAAGTATATAAACGTTTATCACATTGCAATATATTTGGCATTTTTTTTTTTTGATATGTTTTACCATAAAACAACTAACCACGTGGTAAGTACATTCTCTAGCATATCCGATGTCTAACGCTATCTCGTTTCTAGCATTTATGAAGTCTTCGTAGCTCTGATGATGCCTTTGTTCCACATGTTTACAATAAGTCAAGGCTAAGTCTTGTTTCGGCAGTTGCACGACTACCTGCTTGTCTCTGTACTTCTCGCCAGACGTGCCCAGTTTAGGAACTTTGTTGGACGGTAAACTGTTAAAGTATTTCTCTACCTGCAAATAACAATATGAAATTATAACGACCGTTGTTGGTGAACAGAAAAGAAAATTCCATGTTCACAGAACACGGTATAAGGTGGTAACCCTAACGATATTACAGTAATATAATATCTATAATGAATATTATACCTTGTGACTAGGAAGCCCAGGAGGAACCCACGAGTACCCTTGGCTGTAAGACCTTTCCTTCGACACTCTCTTGTCCGGGTCTTGAACGGGCTTGAAACCAAGCCGGTCGCGTACGTTGACCCACTCCTCGTGCAGCACATCGTGCGAGTCTTTCGTGCATTTGCAGCTACCACATGTCTTCCTAAAACGTGACAAAAACATATTTTACATTTAGGAAAATCACCGGTAAACCGCGTGCGTCGTTATCGTGAGAGAGTCTCGACTGTCCTCCACTAACGTACGGGCTGATTTTCCTTACCGAATTATTCACATTATAACAACATATTACACCATGTCGTAGGCCGTATGCGAAATTCGACTTTTTTCGAGAAAAACTATACACACCCTCTGCTACGAGCAGACCGTTTTGAGCTGTTTATTTTTTTTTCTCCCGAACGTAATATAGTCGGACGATCTTAAACCTGAGGTAGATCGTAGGTATATAGATTAGTTTTTCGTGTTGGGTCACGGCGTATCTGCAGGGTATACCTATAGGGGCTTTTTGCCAATAAGATACTTGAAACTCAAAACGGGCGACCCCGTCGCAAAGGGTGCGGTGATCGTTGCGCAAGAATACCGACTTTCAGATGGCCTACGACATAGTGATCATGTACGAGTATACGGGTCAGCCGCGTGCTCATAAATATGATAATATAATATTATGTGTGTGTATATAATATTTAATATAATAATATGTATGGGTTCCAGCCGAATTACCTAATAATAAGTTCGCAAAGCTCTTCCTGCCCGAAGACTTTGCCGTAAAGTTCGAGTATTCGGACGCATGCAAACTTGAGCCCCGGCCAAGGGATTAGCGGCGAGTCCAGTCCGCTGTAAAGTGGACAACAGTGAGCTTTTAGGTCTAGCATATCCTTCGGCACCGGTCCTGCGGGAAATTATCTAACTCAAAACCCAGCACAACCAATAGTCGCCACCGCCGCCGCTTTTAGGGCTTAGGCAACTGCAGTTGTCTCGACAACAAACGTATAAATAGGCATTTCGTTATAATATTATATTATTTAGGGCGGACAATACAAATAATGCTTTTACGAACGTTTTCAGACGAACTTTCTGTATATAAAAAAAAAAAATAGGTAATAATAATTGTTCCTTAGGAAGAAACTATATGTCTCTTGAGAAAGCACATTTTACGAGCATTTTGACTCCTCGGCTTCTATTTAAAAATAATTCAAGATGGACTTCAAGAGTAGAATTAATATTATAATAAATTATTATCGTATATATACTGTCATGTTGTCGTCATTTTGTCGTATAATATACAAAGTGCATCTAATATTGGAGTGGAAAAACTCATAACAGGAGATAAAACATGATTGGTAAGTACGTGTACAATATATCAATGGTTAAGCGCCGCACACATAAGTCATGTCACATGCTTATAAGCTTACGTTCATGAATTTTTCAGGAACCACATTTGAAATTATATAATATAACATGTAAATAAAATATTCAAAATATATTATTCAAAACATAGTTGAACTTTTTGTGAACGAAATACGCATGCCAATTACATACCTAGGTATTATAGGTATACTAAACAATAAAATCCTAAAACTAAATACAATACAAATTAAATTTCAATTAACGCATATTGTGTGCGCTTAACCACATACCTATAGATACGATATTTTAGGCATATGAAAAATATAATAATATAATATTGCAATCAATTCGGTGGCTTTAAAATATACTGCCGCCGGGCCGGTATAAGACAATTTATAAATTTGTTAGTATGTATATAAATATATATTTTTACTGCGGTAACTCGATCGACGGGGAAAACAATGTTAAACACTCAGTCAGAGTGTATACTGTCGCCAGACAAAGACACGTCCGGTATTATCTATTATTATTTTATTATTATATCGTGTTCGTATAATATACACACTCAAAACGACAAATTATCGCCGACCGGTTAGCCGTCGGGCCGTCGCGCTGTGAAGACGGTAATAATCATTATTTTATGGAAAAGCAGCAAAAGAAAACACGACGACAAAACGATTTCCTGTTTTATTGTACAGGCACAATGTCAGAGAGAAAAACAAAAAGCCATTCGTCTGTTGTACGAAAAACCGTCGAAATGGCGTCTCTCGTAGTGCGGTCCGACAGCGGTTTCCGCCTCGGGGAAGCAGAAGAAAAAATATATCGACGGACCTTGTGCGAGGCGATGTTATATTATTACTATTCAGTTGCGTAATTATGGGAGGGGGGAGGGGTGATATGAGGATATATCCCCCCTCAGAGCCTTTTTTTTTTAAATAACTTTAATAATATTCTTGTGAGCACTTGGCTATAATTTAAGATTTAAAAATAAAAATTAATGGACAATGGTTATCTATTATCACAGTCAAGAGACGTAACTGATAAAAACTTACGACTTACGACTTCTGATATCATTTTTAACCGCCTAAACTCATCCTTCTTCACCTTCTTAGTATAAACACAGAATAAATTAAAACTGTTACTATTGATAATAATTATTATTTTTGTAAATTACATACCTAATAATAACACCTGGGATTGTAATGCCCAAAAAAAAACTCAAAAAATACCCTGAATAAAATGCTTTTATGTCCTACAGTACTTAATGCGCTACATTTTTTTAATTTTTATAATTTAGTTACAAATTCTTATATGTTTGTTATGCCTAAATTATGGTATACATTTTAAAGGATAATAAAAAAGTTCTACAGACAGAACTAATCGTTTTAGACTTCTTTAATCTGGAAAAACAATTATATTTCCATAAGTGACTATTTTTTTTTTTGTATAGGTTTAGATCATTTATTTATTTACTTTTACAAAGTAATAATTACTATAGTTATTATAGTTACGTATATATAAATCATGTAAAAGAATGTAAAAGTCTTATAATAAAATTTCAAATTCAAAATCATTAAAAATGCCTCAAGAATCCTAAAATCCTCTAAAAAATAAAAAAATATGGACTTTAAATTTAGAATCATACATTTAATTTAATTGTTTACATTTTATCTCTGATTTTATTTACCATTTACCTAATTGACTTAATAATAATAAATTAATATAATATTATGATGTATGAAAGTTAACGAACAAGGGGGGGTGCAGGGGGGGAATAGCCTAAATGATTATAAAAACTTATTTCCCACCCCAGAACCAATTCCTAATTACGCCACTGTTTTACGAGCGAGTATCGTCGCCGAAACGATTGCAATGCTCGTCGTAATACGATTGACCACTGTGACGATGGCGACTACGATGACGACAATATTATAATATTATTATTAAACGGAGGTGGCGACGTCACTACAATATACACTTGACAAATTTATCGTTGTTGCATTCGACGGCGGTGGTGGCGTACTCTCTCGTCCCAGATTTTTAATTGATTGCTTGTCGCAAATCATCAAAACACGACATTATATATTATTATTATGGTGAGTGTGTGTGTGTACCCTAAACGCGTCTTGTCCGATTTGACGTAGTCGCGAGACCACACGAAATGATAAACGACGAATATTAATTTAGCCGAATCACCACCACTGTAGAACACGACGCATCAGCTGCAGCCGACTGGCCGGGCTAAAGTGGCGACTTGAGTGTTAAGTTTTTTAGTTTTTTAGTTTTTTTTCATATAGGTACGTACTATAGTTCATTCGTTATTTTCTCCACCGCCACCGTCGTCGCTTATAAAAATAGTAGCACCGTTCTTATTTACATTTTGCTTACGCGTTATTCTTATGTATAAAAATAAAATATAAATATAATTCTATAAAACGTTCGACCGGAATCACTTTTACTATATAATCGTATGCGTATTAGAAATGTTTTTTTTTATTTTTACTCGAGTTAAAACTCATCGGATGAATACATCCCACGGGTTTAATATTTTATTGGTTCGAAATAATTAATTTAATCACGTTTAACGACGGGGCATTGATTATATCTTACGCGTTCGATATTTCGAATAATAATTATTCAGACCGCTAGTATTGACAAAATGTAATATTGACCGGTCGTATTTAATATTATTATTCGTTACGCGGTTTGGACTTTATGGGAACCAATAAATATTCGTCGTAATCTCTCGTAAATATAAATAATAATAATATTATAACATGTGACTGCCACCAGTGAAGATAATAATATTATGCTTATCGTTAAAACAATAAACTATACTCGCTGCACGCGATAGTAACTATTTTATATTAACATAAATACAACAATATGCAATACAGTCGAGAGTCGATAACTCGAAGGGTTTTCGAGTTATAGCGACTCCACTGACCGCTGTATATTATTATGTGTATAATTATAATTATTAATAAACAGTAGTACACTGGACATAACAATATAATTTAAAACATAGTAGGTAACCGTCAAATAAACTCAAATACGATCATACGTCTTGATAATATTATAACAGAGAAATAATATAGTAATGATACAGTGGACACGAATAATTTATTATTTATGAAAATATCCAGTCGGGACGTGTTGTGATAATGATCGTGTTACACGTCGTAAGCGTTTTACCTGTACTGCACTCGCGTCCGAACCTATATGGTTTTATAATGCCAAATGTCATAGACCAAACACTAACCAGGTGGGTGGTTACGAATGCTAAAGTATAATGTATGGTATAACTGTATAAGACTATAATAATGTTTCAACTAAGGTAAAGGCGGACGTCTTCCCAGCGCATGAGTTGTTTCCGTAATTCCGTCTTAAAACAAACGACTACAGCACAGCAAATTTGAGTTCGGTAGAACTTGAATTTACTTGCAAAACATGTTAACATCGAAGTGAATTTACCGATCATCAAACTCGTTAATTATCTGTGTTTGTGTGTACGTTGGTTTTTTACGATTTTTTAGTCATTCTTAAGAGGATGTCAGAGCTCTATTTGTTTTCTCTCTCTGGCCCACGCGCAACATATAGACAGAATCATTTTTTCTATGTTTTTAAGTGTGTTAAGAGTAAAATCACCCATTACAAAAAAGATAGAGAATAATATCTTTGAGGGAATGACATATGGATTTTATATGTCATTGTTATCTGACTTTGTATTCGACTTTCAAAATCAACAAAAAAAATTTTGTAAATTTAAATTATGTTTAAATTGTTTTGAGACAATATATTTAGACAAATCGATATGTCATTCCCTCAAAGATATTATTCTCTATCTTTTTTGTAATGGGTGATTTTACTCTAAGGTTAGGTACTTAAGAAATATAAGAAAAATGATTCTGCGTAAATGCGTTTTGTCTATGTTACGCGTGGGCCAGAGAGAGAAAACAAATAGTGCGCTGACATCCTCTTAAGCGAGTGTGTAAAATATTGCCATTTGAAAACGATCGCATGACTCACGATTAAAATATTAAAATATCGTAAACGACCAACGTGCAAACACAGCTAATAATATGTTCTTCTAACCTTTGATATTTTGATAACAGGTCAATATTCGCTCTATTATTAAAGTTGACAACACGGAGTGGGTTCTGCGCTGAATGCAATTATTGCAGTCCTATGTTGTACTACACGTTTGGTGTAATTTTTTGAAGGATCAAAGGTCCCGGAATCTTGTAGGCAATTAGAAAGAAATCCGAGACATACGCTGCAATATTAAAATACACAATTCACAAATAATATACAATATTATACTCATGAGGAGTAACACATTGTTAAGGATAAAAATATATAGTGATAGTGTACTAATTATTAATTAATTCGACTTAATATATTCTTCCTCTGTCTTTTGCTGCTAGCGTTTCGAGAAAACTGTAAGTCCGTTACGTGAATTTTATCAAATAACGAGTAAAACCGAAAATAATAATTATATTCGATATACGCGACTTAATATAATATTGCCACGGGGGAGCGTTAACCGCAGTCGGATAATGTGAAACGAATTCGCCTTTTATACACACATAATATATCATAATAATGATATTACATACGGTCGTGGCGATATACTGCAGCGGCATGGGGCCGGTTGGAAAATACCTACTCAATATTCGGGAAAATACATGAAAATCCTTTCTAGAGCCACGACCGCGTACAAAAAAAAAAAAACCAGCGTGTAATCCGGTCAAGGTCCCGCGTTTATTTACCCGGGCAAGTTATTTTTTTTTCTTTAACATAATAAATTAAGAACTATACGTCGTCGTCGTGTTATCGGTAATAATGTTTTTATTGCATTATAACGACACGTCATCAGGCGGTCGAATAATAATAATTATTATTAACACTATAACAGAGTACCTATACAAGACGCGTATGCGCAGTGTCTGACAAAATAATATTATAATCGGACGAATTATATGAATCATAATTTTATAATATTTATGATTATTATTTTCTGCCGTTTAGTATGGAGATCTATGACAATTTATACTGTGTAAAAAAAAATTTATCGATTTCGAAATATCGTCGGCGCTCATACAGGTGGCACAGACACAGGCGTTTATCGAGATATCACGTCGCGGCGTTGCGACACTACGCTGGCGACTCAACACTATACGGTTTTTACGGCGGAAAAAAACTCCACCGACTATTACTATTATATTATATATGTATGAATAATAAACGTATATAATATATTAACAATAATCGTAACGCGTTTGAACGGCACACATCACGCGCACGCTATAGCGTTCGATTACAATCGAAAAAACTGTCGCAAGTGGCCGCCAAACAAGAGAATACGATTTTTTCAAAACTCGGTGCGACGTACGTTTTATAGGTACGTACTATATACACAGTGCACACGTCTTATATACTGTAATAGTATAGTTACTAAATTGTGTGTAGGTACAACAGGTATAATAATATTATCATGACCGGGCGGCGGCGGCGGGGGCGGCGTTGTTGGCCTGCGGGTCGCAGCCAGTTGTGCCGGTCGTGCAGGTTTACAACAGATAAATATAATTGTAATGGCAACGGATCGATATAGTTTTCTTTTTGTACGAGGATTAAGATTGTTACAAAAAAAAAATAACATACCTACCGAGTCGAGTTCTATGAAAAAGTTATAGGAAAAATCGTTAAAAAAAAAAAAAAGAAAAATATATAAAAATACAATTGCTTACTCAACAACTATACAGTCAACAGTAATAATGTTATCAATAATGTTATCACACCACTCTTTCCGGTGAGGTGGGTAAATTGAGCGATTTTCATAAAACTTTTTCCCATAGAACTCGGCCCCGATTCAAATGATATTACTATATAATTACTACATAGGCCCGTACTCTCGATATCGCGGTCGTCGATTATCCTTCTTCTGTCTATGTATTGTACGCGGATACAATCGACACTACTGCTGTCGAACGGATGGTCACACAGTAATATTGTACGGTTGGCGACGAACTATATTATGTAATAATATTATATCAGACGATTGCGGTTTTATACATTATAATATACTTATAAAACAATTTAATACCAACCGAAACTGGTACGAAAACGAGAGAAAAATACGGTTAATAACTGAAAAGTCAAAAAGAAGTTTTCGAGCGTGCACGTACGACTCGTCCACGATTGACCGTCCGGCGCAACGGACACGAGGCGTCTCCGGCACACGCGCTCAACGCTTATTGTCGTTGTCACACTGAACATCGTTCGTTCATTATTTACGACGATGGCAATAATAACGATAAAGCAGTGTACACATCTCACACACAAACACACACACAAACATACACAAACACACACGACGTGCAGATGATAACGTTTGTCGTCTCGTCTTCGGGTGTCTCTGTCCCTCGCTCACTCTTTCTCTGTCATTCCCTCTCTAACGAGACACTTAAACGTAACGCATAACACTGTAATAGTATACATAATATTATAATATCTTATTATTGCACACCCGTCGCACGATTAGTTAAGTACCTATAATGATACAATATTATATACATCTAACATCGTTATCGCGTTTCTTTACTATATATATACGTTAAAATAAAATTATCATTATATAATATTATAGATCCTACAGGTATCACATATTGCCATATCGAACTATCGGGAAATCCTCAAAACTAAATTTAAAATCAAAAACTTACTACTATCATATAGATACCGTCATACCGATGTTCGGCAGTTATATAGGTACTGCCACTAAAAAACGAATTCACAAAATATATAAAAATTCCAATACATTTTCCATGTTTCTTCACACACGGGGTGTAAGTGAAGCCGCTAAAACGAAGTAAATGAACCGCACACGGTTTTAAAAACAGATCCAAATCATTACAAAAATACTCTCACTTAAAATCTGTGCTCTAGTACTGCACTTCCTGTAAAATTCCCATGAGAAAACTTAATAGCTAATGGCCTGAAAACGTATAACTTATGAGAGTTAACATATACAGTGGGTACTACTGTGTACAACAATATATTAAAAAAATATATACTCATTGTGTAAGTAGTTATTGATAATTTAGTAAGTAGGTAATTTATTTCTTGATGGTCTCTCTTTCAATCCCGCACGTCAAATGGTATTGTACATATTAATATAGCGAGTAATATTCTTACTTGCAATGATTTATAATATACATAATATAATATATAAATACGTTATTTTACTTGTTGCACTATTGAATTAGAATGTACAGATAAATAAATTATCAAAAATGTAATTTTAAAAGTAGTCGACATTTTTACGGAATCTACAACATGACGCATATGTTATACAAACACACGATAAATAACTATTAAACGAATTCGTGGTGAACGATTTACGTGGACCGAATTACAGTAAACTATAATATAATATTATAAATAACATGGCGTTAGCGACTGTGCTATAAGTCGACGACAAGTTATTTTAATAGATAATATGATTGTAGATACTATAAAAAATTGCATATATCGAGAATATATATTTTATTACTGCCCCTTAAAAGTTATTTTTAACGTGGCTCTCGGAAACAATCCAAAATTCCAAAGTGCCGAGGCCCACTATATAGGTTGCCGTCCACCGTCCGGATGACCACGAGAGCGCTTTTCCGTGAAAAGTTCGGGGTTACATACGCTTTCCCGTTCACATTTAAAATCAGAACGTGAGTTGACCGAGCAAATCATAGTTCCAAAAATTGAAAAAAGTTCTATAAAAGTTCTAGTCAAGTTCCGATCGACTCAAGTCCGAGTCCCGTTCGGCGCGACATCATCGTTTTCAACAGTTATAATAATTGAATTATTATCATTGAACGTTTCATGCGCTAAAATACAAACTTTATCAAAATATCAATATTATCAAAGTAAAAAGTATATACTGCACATCGTTATTATTTATTACATACATACGACATAGAATATAATTCTGAAACTTCACAATACGTGAGTTATATATAACTCTCAAATATACTACCTATATTAAAATTTTGTATAGACTTGATGTCTTAGGTAGGTACTTATACTATAGATATTGCATAGACCAGTGGTTCCAAATTGGTGGTCCGCGGACCTCCAAAGGTCCGCTTGTTGTTGTTAGAGGGTCCGCCGTTGTGTAATAATGTAATGATTTTTTTATTTTTATTTTAATTTAGTGAAATTATTAAATTTGAAGTCGTTTTTTTTGGAATATTGAAACTCGATTTACTCTGGAAAAGGTAGATAATTAATTTATTCAAATTTAAAAGTAAGTATTTACAAACGAGGGGTCCCCGGACCAATTTAAGTTTTAGCTAGGGGTCCGTGGATTCATACTAATTGGGAAACACTGCTATAGACTATAGGCTTGCGTAAGACGATAATAATTATTTTTGTGTCGACCCTACGAAATTGTTATCGTTTGAAAATCGGTGAAAACTACCAATATTGTTATTAGGTATCATACCAACATCAAATGTCGTATTATTATTATTATGAATATTGTATGTAAGCAAGACGTCCCCGAACATATACGAGCAAAGACATAATATTATGAAGTCAGACCTTATTTTTTATTTTTACAAGAAATTTACAATCTATTCTTGACTAGAACAATATTTAAATGTGAAAGAGTAATTATATGTGAATCTACCTATTTTGTGTTTAAATTGTTAAATGATTATATATTATAATATATACCTACCCTTAATGGAGTGTGGGGTACTAAAGGGTGTGGTCAATTCACGTTGTCTGTAAACACACCTATAAAATATAATATTATGATCGTCGTATCCGTATAATATTATAGTGTGTCAAATAGGATAATTGATTATCGATTTGAAAAAAAAAATAGGTGTTGGGGAATGTGCTAGTGTGTGGACGCTCGATACGTATAATAATATGTTAAGCAGACACACCGATAAATATAACTATATATATATATATATATATAGGTGTAATGTATACTTTATATCGGTAACAATCACTCATGACGTGTACAACGCATATACGTCGGCTTGGGGAGGAAATAGGAATAATAATCATTTGGTAGATTAGATTTTCTTATAGTATTCAATATGGTTTCTACTTTCTTTGGAAAACGGCACGCTTATATTATATGACTGGTTCCGATTCTTATAAGAATAATAATAATACCTATATCTGATATTCGCTGATAATATATTTACAACGTATTATGGGGTGGTGTGGTCGATGCGGAAAACGTATTGACTGGATGTTTAGAAAAGTACTTTCCGACCACTAAAGTAAACATTACTCGCCTCGACTGCAGACTTCCTCTTCGACCCCCAAGTATAATATTATTATAGTATGTGTGAGCTGCAGTGTATAATATTTACCACGTGATGCAATGACGCGATTAATACATTAGTACATTGTACATTACCAATATTGTATTACAACCATACTTGAAAAAAAAAAATAAATCAATACAATCTATAGTATTATTATTATTAGTATTATCTTAATGAATAATGGAATTGTAATGTAGACACTTTGTGTCCATTAAAAGTGATGAAATCGTTAAAATATTTAAACAGATAAAACACTAAAACAAGTACCTAGGTATAGATATGTACGACGTTCGTATGGAAATCCTCGAGCGTAAAATATTATGATATGATACAAACGTGATTGTATTGAATAATAAATTATTCTCGGTCGAGGGATCGGGAAATTGGAAGTAATATTACAATAATATATTGTTCAAACATGATCGTTTGAAAACAAAAACGTAAAATATAAACGCCCATGACGCAATACGAAGAAGTCACAATATTTCAATATTTAGTTGCCTGCCGGCGATATAATCATATTCACGACAGTGGTCTTTGTCTCATGTTACATATCGATACTTTTATACGAAATTCGTAAACGAATAGCAAATGAAATCGAATCAATATAGCCCGTAGTCATCATAACTTTTTTTTCAGTTAGGGGTCGGCTGGTATGGTAAAAAATAAAACGAACCTACGTAAATTTTAATAAAAATATGCGATGAATGCAGATCGACGACTGCACTCACGGTTTTCAACATAGTTAGGAAAAATAAATAATACTATGCACTTTTATAAAGTACTATACCCGACTTCTTGTGGATTAGATTAATTTCTTATCTTTCTATCGTTTCCGTTTTGTTGTAATTGAAACATAATATAATACAAACACAATAAATTACAAAGATTAATTTTACGATTTTCCACTATACTGAACTCTTGGTATATTTTTAAACACAAAATAGTTTGCAAAGACAATTTAAACGAATGCTTAAATCTGACGTAAATCCAATATCGTTGAGAGTTAAGATATTGGCATTCGTCTGTGTTTAGTTAAAAAAAAAAATTACCAACATTTAGAAAGCAAATTATAAAAGTAATAATTTTAATATTGTTCATAGCCCATAGGTATTCGATTTTAAGAATTGTTTTTATTTTTTTTTTAAGTATAGTTATAAACAGTTTATGTCGTTTTACTAATAACTATAATCGTTATAATATAATCTGCAACCAATGGAAATTGGAAACCGTTTTAAATAAGCAAAAAATATTCGATTTTCTCTAGCCAAAACTAAGGTTATATTTGTGATTCACCTATATAGCAACCTATTTATTGATTGAAAAAATAAGCTATAAATACCCTCCGAGTCTCAAAAACTCACCTATAGTCTATATTGGTACAACTTTTAATGAAAACTTATTGCAAATCAATTTACTCAATCATATTATAATATTATTATATAGATAAGTGTGACACGCATATTGCACTTGTCCCGTATTTAAATATATTATTTTCTAAACGCGTCTGCCGTGCTAGAATAATATTATAGTGACGTAAATGATAATATTATATAATAATCGTATTAAAAAACGGAAAGATAAAAACGGAGAAAAAAAAAGTAGACCGGACTCATCTTCCGGACGAGCGATTGGCGGGTGTTCGTAATGTCTTATTGGTTTTTTCGCATGAATTTATTGAAATTTATTAAAACGACTTGTTTTATTTTGTGTTCTTTTTTTTTTTAACGTAGCAGCGGTGGGAGTATTTATATAGCAGAAGGCGAGAAACGACCGACTAAAGACTACGTAGTGAGTTATGCGGTTATTTATCACTCTATACCTATCGCAAATTACTAGCCGCCTTGATCCCGAAATGGCATACCGAACTAATGGAATTGTTCGCTGTCGTCGTGTACGCTGACACCGCCTTTAATATCGTTATAGCCTAAAGTAGTAAAAAAAAAATATAAATAAAAAAATAAAAGCAAATATCAATAGTAAAAAATGGCCCCATTTACAGTACTTAGTTTAGTTAGTACGCCGTGCTGTTGTACGGGAACTGCAGGCTGTATAATATTTATACGACTTATATTTTCCGAAAAAAAATTACTTTTCTACAAACCTACGCTTCTATATATTATAGACTACTATAAATTACAATACATTATAATACCACACCGTCAACGAAGGTTTCGCGTAAAGGTTTTATTAAAAACATTACATACCGGTACACTAAAAAATATACATTTGAATACAATTTGTGCTCGATTCATTAAAAATAAAACATTTGTTAATGTAATTAATTAATTGTAGAAAATCAACAACACCCATCGCGGAAGTCAAGGATAAGCCTATTTATGATACCTCCGACCCTTGGTAATTGCAGTGGGACACATTCCCTATGGGTTGCTTATAAAAATTGTATTATATTTATCATATGAAATTAAGCCGATATTATGCATGTGGTTATTAAAGAAATTTATGTTTATCTAATTACCTCCACATTACTGCAATATAGAGCTGACTCATATAAATATTATGGAAATTGTGTCGTGGCACTGAATTTTGTTTGATATTTTTTTATCACATTAAATAAATTTCTAACGCTTACGCGTTCAGTTATTGGAAATATAGTAAACAAAATTCATTCTCAAAAACCATTAATATTTTCGTTATTTTAAATATGAAATATACTGCGGTTATCAAAATATGTTTTATAATTTATAATTTATACTTATTAGGTTGTCGTTAGTCAATTTAGAAAAGTAGGAAATTGTAAAATATTTATTTAACTAAAATAACTATTGTTTTAATTTTACAAACAATATCCAATAAAATGCAATGATAACACGGCAATCTTATATTATTATAGGTCGTATGATAATAATATGATTTTGAACATAAGATACTATTTCCGAATATCTGACCTAAATCAATCAAGCAGGAATCAAAAACGATTGTAAAAAAAAATTAATTATATCGATAATTTTATCACTAAATGTAAAATATACTAAACATGACTTTATATTATAAACTCATTTAAAACTATACCGACAATATGAAATGTACGGATGTGTATTTGGATGCATCGTGTACATGTAACCTATATGCGTGTACTAGAACATTTTTGAAATTATGTTTTCAGTGCTAGTACGATTTAAAGCAGCTATAAAAAAATATTAATGGCGTTGAATACAATTTCGTAGACTGTGAAAGTAAGAACTTTTAATGGTGCTTATACTTTTTTTTTCGCTCCGACCATAATGATTCCATAGTAGCAATTTAATTAATTTATATTTTTTATAATTCAAGAAAGTAGAACATATCATATTTTAATGAATTATATATTATAAGCACCAGGTGTGCAAAAAAAAAAAATGTAGGTACAATAATGTTGAATATCAACTCGACAAAAAGTGTCTATGGCGTGTAGCCCGTATAGGTACCTATTTTTTTTTAACAATAATAATATACTTTTATCTACCTTTACTAATGTCGAAACTCATCTAGGCGGTATAGCTATATATAATATCACATACATAGTATAAAAATGACTTGCAAACGAATATTAATAATATTATCGCGTCCGTCGGGCGCAGGACGAGAGTTAAGAAAACTGCGTTTTCCATTCGGCTAAAATCGAATTAGAGCGAGTATTAATTTGTGTACAAAATACAATCTCAGTGCGGAAGGTTTAAAAATAAATTCGCGGAGAGCTGCAAAAAGAATGTCTTAGCATCATTTTTCGAAGACTTGCTTATAGCCTCATTGCATATATAGTTTTCTGACTCGAGTGTGTTTTTAAACCTTAGAATACCTACTAGTATGTGTATATAGAGATCAAGATGTACATAATAATAATAATAATATGTAAGCTAACAACGGGACGATGACTGTACAATAATATGTCGGTGGAATATATATATATATATAAATGCGTATAAAAAAAGTCCAGTGCCAATTTTAAATTAAACATAAATCACAACAACGTACAGAGTTGTTTTTTAATTAAAACGTTTACACTAAGGTTACATGATTATATTATTATATACGTACGTTTAATAGGAGAATTAGTGTTCGGAGCGAGATCGCGATCCGTAAATTGTTTATAAAACGAAAAGATTGATGAGGTTTTAGCGACGAGCTGTGTAATATATGTTAATATGTGTTTTCGACCCGCGAAGCACATTTAGTAGAGAGTTAATCATCCCGGGAGCATTCCACATGTTGTCGAGAATTATAAGAACAAATATATATTATATTAACCACCAGCAATATCATCATATTAATACGAGTACATACCGGATCGTCCGCTTTTAAACAACTTCCACGGAAGACTTTCATCGAATGACCTTTTTTTTTTGCTGCTCCGGTACATCGGTGACAAATTGTTATACGCGTACCTTATATGTATATATTATTATTATTAGAGTGACCTATACTGCAAAATAACACGAGCGGTGTAATTGTGTGACAGATAGAAAAACAGATATTTGGAAAAAAAAAATTTCAAATTTATTATGATAATCGTATATTAAGTTAAATCAATTATAATATAATATAACAAATAAATATCTATTATTGCACATATTTCGTCAGTTATTTCAGTTACATCCTGTATAATGCGAGTACAATATAATACGATTGCTATATCGTTATTTATTTTTGTAGGTACCTCATTAATTATTAGATCGAAACGACGAAAACAAATCCGTACGGACTATACCCGAATTTGGTTCCTATAATATTATGCGTATATGGACATTTTAATTACGAGAGGACTTAACTATAATAATATAATATCGTGATAATTGCAGTCACAAATTTATTCGTCACATTATTAATGCGCGACGCTTAAGCTATATCTATATATACATATATATTTACCTATAAATATAATATATTCTTTTATAAACCTACTGTCTATAGACGCACTTACAATAATTATAATACATTAGTGCAATACAATAGGTAATATATTGTCCTATCGATCGCATAATAATATGTACCTATACGGCTATACTATTCGACAACCTATACCGATAATAATATTATACAACAAATTTTATAGTGGTCTCGCGCCGACCGAAAGTGTATAGGTAGTACGTACCGACCGCCAATTTGACTCAATTTTTTTTTTACACCAACGAGATTTTTGTTCGTCACCGGCCGTGGTCTATACAGCGTCGGTTACACGCGCATGGAATGTGTGCGTATACGTATGGTAACAGTGGTTACTCCTCGGGGGGAGGGAGGACAGGTGAGGCGTGTTATACGAAAAGTGTATCACTGTAAAAGTTGAGAAAAGTCGCGACTGTTGCCTTGCACCGAGTGTGCGGACGGCTTTTATACCCCGTCACGTGGGAGACGGCGCGCGGCGCGGGGTCTGTCAAAACCACCGGGGGCGCTTTGCAAAACGTTTTGAAAACAAATATTTCCCTCGTCCCGCGCCGGAGTGGATAAACTAATGCATTTCCTTTTTGCAGTCAATCTATCATATTTTATTGTAATAATATGGCGCAATATAACTGAGATCCATATAATAATAATAATAATAATAGTTAATACTATAAAATACAATACGGCGGCGGCGTAATACATACTATCCGCAACAGCTCGACCCTTTTTTTTTTTTGAAATATCGATCGTTAAATCTGAATTTGTCATTTTTTATTTTTTCAATTCTATTGAAATCGTGTCATGTTTCTCCGGTATTTTTCATTTTTTCCCCACAGTTTGTCAATAATAATAATATTATCAACAACAACAAACCGTTTTCTGTCACTGCGAACTTTATTATGATGCAAAATGATTTTAAACACGTCGAGTGAATTCCTTGTGACACGCACTGGAAATTACTTTTCAACAAAATAACATTCGAAGCTGTCAATATTGTTTAAAACTATTTTAATTAACCGAATCAACGGGATACGATTTTTAGGAGTATACCATTATAACCATTTTAACAGACTTGTTGTCTTACTGCTCTAATCTCATTGTTTATGTTTTGTATGTTTACATAATATTGTTTATTACTTAAGTACGTACCTACATTATAATACAACAACAGAATAAGTATAATATTATTATTCTGTTAATCGTCGAAATGTCATGGGTATTACCACCTGCGATCAAATAAGAATTATTGTAAACGCGTATAGTATAACAACAATTTAACAGTATTAAAACTTATTAAAAGTTTTCAGAGAAAACTCGACTACTTGACGTCTAATCGTTTTTGTCATATTTCAAAGCTCAGTAACATAGTATAATATTATACTGATTTAATGTACTACTGCAGTAAAATGGTGTACCACCGATATATTAGGAGCGGTAATTCTATCAATGTGAGATGTAAAAATTCAACCAATTTAATATCTTTGGACAGTTCATAATTCTATATCCATTGACCTATAATTTGTACACGAACTTCAAATCACTAATATTTCTCCTGGCAGTTAAAATTCTCATGTTGCTTAATGTGTCTAACAATAGCTTATACATTGTGAATGTGGTGGACGTGGAATGCCACATTTGTATAATAGTAAAAAAAATAAAGAATCGATTTTGAATAACTTCAAGGCTTTGTGTACTTATGAATATTGGCAGAGAGTGACCAGACCCTAGAATTAATATTTAAGAGTACAACGTACCAGCTATGAAAAATACAATGTTTTCAAGGCAACAGGGTCAGGAAAACCCTTAGGTCCTTATAATGAATCCTGGAGTCGATGACTGTTTTTTTGAAATATTTAAAATGTAATGTTTATTGAAAGAGTTTGGGGTCAAATATAACACTCAAATCACGATTTTAAACAGCACGCTGAAACACAATATTGTATTCAAATAATAATTACTAATACATGGAGCGCGAGACCTGGATAGTGACATTTGCACTTATCAATATTAAACGATAAATTATTTTGTTTACAACAGACTGATATAAGAAATGTTTGAAGTGCACCAATGTCATCTACACTTATATACTTACTATATAATCATAGTGTACATTTCTCAAAATATACACGTAAAGGTATCGTACTATAGAAGGGTTTTAACATTTAATCAAAAGTATAATAATATAATATATTATATAATGCGTTCATATTTAAAGAATTAATTTTATTGAATAGGTATGCAGCAATTTTACGGTCGGAAAGTTATTTTAGTCTCCAAGGAATGTGTTACAAAAAATAATATAAAACATATATATAGACATTTCGGTTGAGGTTGCATTTTTTCATTATTATTAGCTTTTACAAGAATTTCGTTTAAAACACAACTATGTATTTCATATTACCCTATTCGTTAAAACTACTACATTATACCTTAAGTCTTGACGTTCTTAAAGAAATACCTACACTGTTATAGCCGTTGAATTGAAATATATTATTTGAAGTAATATGTATTAAGTTTTGCATCAAATAGGTAGGTCATCTATTAAGTTTCCCCTCGTGTTCTTATTTGTTTAATAATTATGGTCAGTCGTAGTGGCGAGGGAAGATGACGAATACTTAGCTTTTTTTGTGAGAAACACTGTAATTAACGATTGCGTAACAGTTACACAACCATTGGCTTACGTATACTAATAATATATTAATGAGAAAATAATAGTTATATAAAAAATTCTTAAAGAAAATGTCTGAGTACCTTGGTGATTAGTATGGAGGTTTAAAAAATAATAATTTTTTAGTTAAAACCATATTATCTATTATAATATACCTAGTAGATAACCGTGGGTAAGATCTATTGTTAGTTTAATAAAAGCATATTATGCTTATTGTATGTAAATTGCAACCGTAAACTATAATATTATTATAATATTCTTTTATATCGTTTTTTATTTATTATAAAATGTATAGGTACAACGTCACTAGATAAAATTTGCCTACTATAAAGTTGTTGGGTTTATCAGATTAAAATAAAATGTAGACATCTACCTATACAACGCAACCTCTAAATACCAGACACTCTCGGTTGCTGAAATGTTGTCCGTTGTTAGGAGATGTCCGCTATTCAGAGGGTTTAGGTTGTTCCCAAAAAACCGTTCACTATTTGGAGGTGTCTGTAAGAGGAGGTTTCAATGTATATAGATATAATAGATATATCATTTATATAAATTTATTACTCGAAATTTTTCAGATGCATGTATAGTGTTACACGATAAACTTTATTTGAACACTATATAATAGTATACTTACTAAAATATAATAATTAGGTTACCGTTATGGTTAATTATAAATTAGTTAGTGTAGATAATGATGCATAATATTATTTATGTTAATATGAGCCTATATACACGTTTAAATATATTAAAACGAAGTTATTAATATTTTGAGAGCTTTCTCACTAATTATGGTTAAGTTTTTGGATTGTACAGCGTAAGCATATTATAATAATTACATTTCAACTAAGAATACTATTTAATTATATCCAAATGATCTCACTATTTCTTAAATTAAAAATTAATGTATAGTATCGAAAAAAAGTAATTGAAATAAATTATACTTTAATTTAAGTTTTCAATACTTACTTGAATATATTTTTATCTATAAAAATTAAGCTCTATATACTCAACTATAATACGATACGAGGATATAATATTATTAATTATTATTTTAAATGTTTCGATGGATGCCATTATGATACTTATTTATTTTATCTATAAGCTATTTATCACTTGACTTTCTAATAGTTTATAGACACTTTAAGAACAGTAATTTAAATATTAATCAATAAAATATTGTATTCGTTGTACGTTTTAATGGTAGTTAAATAATGTATAATTTTTACTGTGTGTTGAAAGCCGAATAGTAAATATCTATTTGAGTATAGAGACGACATTTTTATTACCCGGGTGTTAATATTAACATGTTTTTTTTTTTTTTAATTGCACCTATTAAAAATCTCTTGAAAGCATCATAAATAATATTTTAGAAAAATTATAATTTTGTGATAGCATAATATTTTAATACATCAAAAGCAAAAAACGTACACATCAAACCACGATCTACTGGGAAATATCAAACGAGCAATTTCGAATTCAAAAGGATACTTGAAATCATAAAATTAAAAATAGTCTCTACGAGATCAAGAAACAATCAAGTGGATCAAACAAGTGGTCAGACAAGTCGTAAAACTATAAAACTATAAAAGTAAGTATGCTGTATCTGAATGGTCTGCACTCTGCACGCATCGAGATCGTAATTTTCGACACCGAAACACTTCCAGACCGACGAACGATATGCGTCGGCAGATAATAAATTGTTCGATTGATAAGACCATGTTAGGTTATAGCTTAATAAAAGGCAAGGCGTGTATGGTTGTGGTTTAGGGACTCATAAACTACTATACTCGGCAGACTTTTGCGAATATTCCAGATTGTTTGAGATACCGGGAAGGTTTAGATGGTAATAATTTTAACCACGTCCTGCAATAGGTGGCGCTGAACAAACATTTTTGCAATTTCAAAATGTATTCGTCTCATACAGTCCATACCGGTCAAAAGTGTTCACGGGCTAATCGTATACAGTTTATCTTAACTATATGGACCGCGGCATAAAAAAATCTAAGTCCACCTCAATAAAATCATTAAAACAAATTACCAATTTTTGCCGAATATCACTGAGGAAATTCATCTAGAGTGACCAAAATTATTTATCTACGTGACTCGAAAACGTACCATACACAAAAATTATTTCCTGAACAATATTAACATTTTGTTATCAGTAATATTATGTACGATTTAATCATAATATAATATTTTAATTTTTCAAGACTAAAATTTTGGACAGATACAATATTTATAATCAATTTCTACTGAATACTAGTAATATACCATAAACATAATATGAATAATGAATATAATTTATAGGTACAATGAATTTACATTTAAATTTCTCCTTCGTACATGAATATGTACCAAAATTTATAGTATATATTATTATAATGAACACAATATGTGTATAATAGGTATACAAAACCGTTGGCAGTTGATACTTTAAACGGTTTTGTTCAACAAGTGAAAGTAATTGAAATTGAAAATTTATTACCATATTATAATATTTTGTCACCAGTGACATAGATTTTATACATTTTAAATGTTTAGTTCGCATGTTTGACGTTATGAAAATGTGTACAGTGTGTTTTATAATGTTTCTTGTTTCTTTTTATAGTATATTATTATGAAATTAACGAAAACAATTTAGCATTATTCGCAAATCGTATGTGTTAGAAATATATATTAATAATTTGTAATCGGGCAGGAAGCTAAGTCCGCGAACGTGTCTTCTTTTTTTTATAACCGGACAATCACAGCATAGCAAATTGGGAGTATCCATTTAGTGTTGTATTGGTTTCAATATTAGGCTCTTATCGAATTTGAACGGAAAATATTATCCAAGGGGATTTATCGTATCTAAGCTATTTTATTAATATTTTAATTTTTTAAGTGAGTTGTACAACTATATATAAAATAATACAATTTAAAAATTCTCTATAACTGCTCTACACTTTTAACATCGATAAAAGCTTACGATATGCTCTGTAGATAAGATTCATATACCCCCGAATTTGACAATGTCTGATTTTCTTATATCACATTAAAATATACTACACAATTTAGATTCAGCTGAATTTGCCGTTACGAGTTTGTAAGACGGAGATATTCGAGTGTAAGTATGTGGAACGTCCTGTTCTAAAATTCTCACAGCAGGATTGATAGAAGCGATCACCTCATCAAGCGTCGAGTATTATACAGAATGCAAGAACTCAAAATATACTAGGTAATGTACTAGTGTAGTCATCAGAATTCGAGGAATTCTATAATTAGAAATTAGTTACAACCATAATATAATGTTTTTCGTTGTTCATACGTTGTATGAATTATATCATGTGGCTACGTTGGAAATTCAAAACTGACAAGAATACAGGGCGCGTATATTTGAGCTGTATACTGCGTAGTACCAACATAGGTACGCATAACATGTATACAATGTACATAATAATATTATGTACGTCATACATTTATGGCGATAAAAAAATATTATCTAGGAAAACTGTAAATTGTATTGGCGGGGGCGGATATAAAAAAAATTCCCGTAAGTCGTGAGCGCAAAATAGAAAAAAAAATAATAAATCATACATATATTATAATATTATTATCTAACGTCCTCTCACAAAAAGCACGGTCAACTGCGCGCGACGGAAATTAATAATAATAGCGAAAAGCTTCACAGCGTGCTGCAGCGGGTCTCCGGCGGAAAAGATAGACATCACGAGGCATATTTACACACCTCTATATATATTATTTTTGTAAACATATTATAATATATAAGTCACAGGCAATTAGGTGGGAATGATAAAATTATATAGACGGAGAGAGAACGACGACGGCAGAGCGAATGAAAGACACTCAGATAGAGGGGGGGAGGGGCGATAGGGAATGAGCGACTTAGAGAGAGAGAGTGAGAGAAAGAGGTTAGGTGTGCGTTATTTATTTTTTTTCTGCTCGCGAGTGCCAAATTTGTTCCGGTTTGCTCAATCCGGCCGGGCGAGTCACCGAGCGATACCGAGTGCCTGCAGCAGCATGCGTGATTAAAAATTGCGTGGCGCAATTTGCGTAGCGTTGCGCCAGAAAAGCGGCGGAAAAACAGCCGGATCAAATTTATCACAGTTCGGCGGCGCACGCTTTACATGCCTGTCAGAACCCGTTAAATCGCTCGCGGACTATTGTCACAACCCTCTATGCGCCCCACCACGACCCCCCCTCTCCTTAAATCCACGTTTTGATAGTATTATATTATAGTGCCGAAATTTCCCCCGTGTCGCGCAGGGTGCCACTGGCCCCGGGCCCTCCAAGAAAATTTATTATCATGTACATTATATGCATATCGTGTACATAATATTACAATATATATATATAAATTACTTGCACTATACTACCGTCCTGGCGTACGTGTGTGTGTGTGTGTGTGTGTGTGCGTATGTGTGTTTGTATTATTCGTTGTCGAAGTCGTCTGTCGTGTGTACTCGCGAACGTTAGGTAACCTGACCTTCGGTTAAGGTCGAATTTCAAATTTTTTTTATATTTTCGTTTTCACTCCACCGCGTTTGGCGTTCGCGTTATACGACGCCGTGTTTGTAATGTATAAAATATAATATTGAGTACATAATACTAATACGACGCGGATATGCAAAACGGCGGCGTAATTTACCGAAATATATCTTATTATAACACACTTGTAAACGATAGACGTGGCTAGGTGTGTGTGTGTGTGTGTGTGTGTGTGTGGGGTGAGTAGGTAATTTAAATTTTTTATACTTTGCTTAAATGATGAAAATTATAATAATGACAATAATTGACATAAAATATATCCGATATTCTTATATACCTAATATAGGAAAATGTTTGGACAGTCATTGGACAGCAAGAACTAATAAACGGACCAAGAGGGTGTTTTCGAAATTCGTTTACAAGTATTACAACATATGACACGGGGATTAAATGATATTATACGATATCATGATATAAAATAAGACGAGATATTGTAAAATAGATTTTTCCAATTTGTTTTTTTTTGGATGAACAATTTATTAGTTAAAGTGGCCCACAAAACCCTGTTCTTCAGAAGAAAAAATGCAACTAATATTTTTTTACCAAATCCGACTACTATTACTATAGACCTGGGTCCAAATATTCTGATTTCAGAAAAAATGTAGCTTAATATTCGAAATGTCACTAGGTATATAATATAATCCCCCGCGAGTTAGGTTCACGTAGGCCAGCGCCTAATATGAACTCTATACCTAAGAACATAATATCTATGGTTCCTGCATTTTTCTTGCAGAGGAAAAATATCTATTATCCCTCAATTATTTTCCTTGGGGAGAAATAATTTCTACTAACATAATAACTATAACTAGGACTTATAATATATCCGAACGAATTTTTTTTTTACTTTGAATGTACTACAACTACACGTGGTTTCTAGTGCTATACCAACAAATCGTTTTGTGATTCAATTTCAACACTCTTACGATATAATATTCTCCGCGTCTCTGAACGGTTGTTATATTTATTTTAATGAATAAAATTGTGTAATGTTTCTACAGCTGGCCGAATGACCTATGCTAATATATAAACCTTCAAAAAAAAAAAAAAAAAAACCCGTACGTTTTTGTTACGCGCGAAAAGTTTTGATAGGAAAAAAAAACACTTTTTAGTGCTTTTATGAACATAATAATATAATAACATTATTATACACTAAACAATCGTGCACACAAGAAAAAGGAACCTTTATTAAAAACAAGTAATTTGATAAAGTAAACACGCGTTTATGCGGCATACGTGTATAATAATGTGTGTGTTTACGCAGCGTCATAGAAATATTAAACTATATAGGTTTAACCACCCAAACTTTGGCGATGTGCGACCCACCCGCAAAGGCTCGTTAAGAACTTCGAAAAACGTCTAGAAAAATTGTTTCGATTTCAACGGGCCAGGCATGTCAATTTACTACGTGTCTATACACCTACGGCCAAAATCGATCCGGGCCAAGGGTGTTATTATTACTATCGGTATACACATAAAAATGTATAATATTATTGTGTTGATCTAAGACGCCACGCCCTTTGCGCGGCCGCGTGTTGTAGGTACCCGGCGGCGTCGAAATGCCTATTTTTACAACCCCGCCAGTGCAAACAACGAGGCCGATTGGCGCAGTCCAATTAATTAAGTTAAAGGTCATCGGTGTGTGTATATAGTGCAGTACGCTTTCTTTTTAACCCTCCCCCCTCATTCCCACAATCCCGTTTTTCGTTTTATGATTAATCCATGGCGAGCTGCTCGTCAGCCCGAAGACAACGCGGCGGCGGTGATTTATCGAGTATTACCTCGGAGGTAATGACAATATTATAATATGGGCAAATCAAATTTTATACATTTATATGCTGCTGTGTGTTCGCCGGCCAACGTATTATTTGATATAAAAGCCGCGATACAATCAAACCGAGAACGCCATTATATATTATACGTAGTTGCAATTGACTGTAGGTAGGTATATACCTAACTATTATAACAGATTGAATAATATTTAATTAGAAATGCGCGGGGCTTTCTTTTTGTATTTCGGTATACAATATTGTTATTATATATACCTAGGTATTTATATGTATACTGCTCTCTCAGTCCTTTTGACATTTCGGGTTATTATCGAAAAATGGCGACGGTGATTTAATTTTTCACGTCGAAAAAGACCTTTTGCTGAAATTCCCTCCAGACTACATTACATTATACTGTTAAAATGTCAGAGTCAAAAAGGTTACCCGAGCTTTTGGTTTTTTTTTTTTTAATGTTTATCGAAGACAAATAAGCGTCGAGTTGGTCGGTTAATTAACTATAATATAATATACCTGTTGGCTGTTATTTATTGCAATATCAACGGCATTTGTCAAAATATTATTATAATTATTAATTATGTAATATTGAAACAATAATTTATGACTGTTAAACGACCAACTATATTATATTTCTAAACACATAACAATATACGTATTATAAAGTATATTACTGTACGTCTGTATTAAAATTAAAATAGATTTAAAAAATCATAAGAACCATAAAATATATAATATAATCTATAAAATAATATTTTAATAAGTACGTATAGATAAATATGGGCACTGTATGATTTTTACTTTTTATAAAATATGGATTCTAATAATCAGTAATATAACCAAAATATTTATTTTAGTACATAAGGGAACATAACCATGGATAATGACTGATTAAAAAAATATATGGCTTGAACTTACAAGTACCCTTATAGAAGAGTATAAAATGTTAGTGTTTGAAAAATAACATGTTTAGTTGATTAATATTATTTTCATCTCGTCAGTTAGGCTTATTACTGGCATTAAACTTTGTAACTATATAATATAGTATAAACTAATAATTTAAAAAAAAAATATAAAGAGCGGATGTTTACAATTTAAGCAACTGTAAAAAAAATAATTGAAAACATTTTTAACGTAATTTAAAGATACATAATTATATTGTGTCTCAAAATATAGTTATACTGATGACTTTTTGCGTTTATTTTAAAATTGTATCCGTGTCCAAAAGTAACAAACTAACAAACTCGTGCGTAATTGAATATAAATGTTAACGAAGTAATTATTTAAAAGAAAAATAACACAATTTTTTTTCACAATTAATTTTTAATCAAAACATTATCTTCTAGTAAATAATTTACTTTTAGTTTGTTAAGTCCTGGAACACTGTGAAGCTACGATAAATACGCCAGTATTATGATAAAATATTTACTATAGTGACGACTGTTATTCTTTGTCCTATTAGATAAAGTAATAGGTATTATATGTAATTAATAATTGTACATTAATTTATTATGATTTCCGTAAAAGTATTTTGGAAAATAAACTACCGAATTAATGTTTATACAAAAATATATATATATTAAATATTTATTATCATTATTATTCTTATTGTATAATATTGACATCTTTTTTTATTAAATCTAAAAAAAAAATATTTAGATTGCGTATAGTGTAGGTATGTCTATATATTATAAAAAAGTATAATGACTTTTTGATGTTTAACATAAGTGTTGGGCTTCCTGTATAAGTCATTAGGATATAATATAGTATTACGCATTTACGCACTGTATAGTGTATACATTCATAAATCAGTCAACCGTCAAACATTTTAGGACAGAAATACAACTTACAAGCGTTTTGGTTCTTGTGAAAAGACACATTAACATCGTCATAAACAACAAACATATTATTTTAATGCGACATTTCGATTCGTGGTGAAAAAACACTATCGCTTAAGTAAGTAAGTACTTAAATTTTCACGACAACAAAAATATATTGAGTATACGATATAATAACTGATGTATAAATTAAGATTTACATAAAACACATGTAAGAATGTACCAACGACAAAATGTAAGATAGAAAAACTACATAATAATATTATTGTAGGTATTATAAATTATAACACTTCTAAAAATCGTCTGATTTATCCTAGAAAAAATATGATTAGAATAATAGAATTATTGTAACCAGCCCAAAAACAGATCTATATTAATATTGTATTTCGTATTTCGTATTATTTAATGCTGCACTTATATAGTTTTTAGGTATATAATAATTATCTGGGGACGGAGTGGCCGAGCGGAGACCAAGGCGTCGGTTGCGACGCACACCGACGCCTGTTCGATACCTCGGCCATGGACGGCATTATTTTTCGGGCAAGTCACGGTGTCCGGAGAACAAGTGCCGCCATCTCCCCAACCGGGCATATCAGATACTTACGGGTGCACAAATCAAAAATTCTGCCAAAACAAAAACACACGTGTTCCTCTCCCTACCAACAAAAACCTACAAACACAACAATAAATAGCTTATGGCCTTAGTTGCCGGACTCAAGCTCAATAAAAAAAAAAAAAAAATTATTATTTAAATACTGATAATATTATATAAGACCATGCAAGAACGTTTTATTTCAGTTTATTGGATTTCGAAAAAATATAATGATAAGTATTTTACATATTTAATAGTTTTGTTATTTATTGGGTGTTGTTTATACTTTTTGAAAATAATTTTTTTTAAATTAAGAATCTAAATTATAAAATAATATGGTAGCCTGCAATTAGCATATGATAATTAATATATAATATATTAACACTAACAATACATATTGAAATAAAATTTATAGAATGCATTTATGCATAGTGTCTGCATTTTATATATAAGAACATAAAACATGAAAAAAATTTTAATATTGTGAGTCGATTCTTACTTAAACATTTGTTATTTGTTTAGTAATTATTGATTTTTTTCTATATTATAGATATACATATAGTACAATATTAGTTATTTAGACAGAATAATAACATACCCACCTATAGTTCTTATTTACCTACCTATACCTATTTATAATTTATTATATTGTATATTGATTTATTAGTATTTGTTTTTTATGTTCACAATAATAACATGTTAATATAAGAACATATGACAACTCCCCCCAATAGGCAATAAGTATAGCTTATTAGAGGGTATGGTGAGTTTAAGTCTAGAGAATATATTATGTAATTAATAATCAATTAAAAATGCATAATTAGTTATCTAAAAAGAACAAAACAATTGTTTTAAAATATAATATTTAGTAAATAAGAATAAGATGTAGATAATTATGTATTATATAAATTGTTTAAGTTTATAATACCTATAATTTTATCAAGTAGATAGCGTTCTCGAGAATTTTCAATTGGGGGGGGGGGTTGTGGAAAATTTCTAGGAACATATGTAGAGGGGCTATCGGGCTATTTAACAAAAAAACAGGCACGTAAGAAACTGACTAATGACGATGGGGAAATAAACTCAATGACCCCCCTCCCCCCATGAGTACTCCCATGTTATCAAGATCAAATAAGTGGATATAATTAATCTAATGTTTATTGTTAATTGTTTTGAGATGAGTTATATTAATATTAAGTTTTCCGAAGAATGTAATAGCAACGACATAAATTACACTTTTTTGACCAAATACAATAGTATAGCTACTAAACTTCTTTGCATTTAAATTTAACATTTTGACCTAATATTATATTCGTGTTGTATATTAGAGTTTCTGATGTCTATTTTAAGCATTTTAAAAAATATATTTTTTAAATAAATGACATTATTATTAAGGGTTCCAAAATCTTTGTATAATTGGATTGTGGAGAAACGTCTACGTTTATTATAGTAAGCGGTGTAATATTATAAAAAAAAATATTTAAAATAAAATGACTTTACTTCAACTTGACGTTCAGAACCGAGCACATTCCTCTTCAACTTTAAAATATCGCATTCAAATAAATAAACATTATAATATTCACAACGACCGCTGGTATAATATAACGATGATGCAGTTGCAGAGAGAGTCCGTGCAGGCTATAACTTATCGTAGGTACTTTTCGAAAAAAAATATAAATAACGCTTTTAATATCATATTCCATATTATGATATTATACTATCGCGCACATGCGATATATAAAAATAATGTTAATAAAAAAGTATACGAAAAATTGGCACGTTCAGGTCTGCCAGTCGTGGTCGGCACGTTGTCCAGTTGTATCCTACGCGTAATATTCATTCGTATACGATTTTTCACCGTCGTTCGTACAACGTCAGTTCTTGGCCTTCCCGCACACACCAGAACAAATAAAATTACACAGTAATCACAGAGCATATAAGCATCGGACCGTGGTAGTATACTTATGCGTCTGCGGATTTTGTACGTCGATCCCAATTTTTTTTTTTTTTTAAAGTTTTCCCCTATAAACTATTATACGAGTACCAGAGTTCCTACACCTACATGTTTTATATGGCGCACTCACAAATAATATATTCACAGTATTATGTAACGATGTAGCTTATGGAATAATATTAGAATATAATATTATTGTCCCCGATTACCGAAACGGTCGCTCCAGATATTTCAAGTGTTGTTATCATCTGCAGAATAATTATATAATTCACCGCAAAATCACCGATGTCAAATTTAAGAAACAATTCTTTCAATACGCTCTACCCCATTTTAGTCTCAGACGTCAGCTGAACTTTTCTATAAATATTGACTATAGGTATTGACTTTATTGTTTGATAGGTTTTTATAAAATATTTAATTTTTGGATACCTCGCATGAAATCTTAGGCTTAATATTCACAACGAACAATAAATTAACATGTGGCAGGACTTTACAAAAAAACGTGAACATTGGGGGTGCTGAGCTCTTCCAGATATAAAATTATTCCCCCACCTCCACCCTCAAAACTCACACTGAAGAAGTTATAATTTATTCGTGTATACTGTATAGGTAATAAAGCTTATGAATAATAGAGTAATAGGACCCCTCCAAATGTTCTGCATCTATACCAATATATAGCTCCATCACTTATCCAAGTGAAAAATACTTAACTCACATCTTCACCATGAAAAGAATTTTAATCTATCATCTGCAGTTTCAAAAAACCTCATCAATACATTGTCATCAAGATCACTCATGGACCACCAGCCAAAAGACTGTTAAAACTAAAATGGTGCAATCTACTATAGAAAAACACAGTTTATTCTTATTTATTTTTTCAAACCGAGCGAGACGCTTTTGACAATTTGGTCATTGATCTGGACAATATTCAGTCAATATAGACAACCGTGTGACTTCCCCTCAAGCACTTTCACCGTTATTTTGTATATTTGCTTTTATTGTAATCGTATTATACACAATATTATACTATAATGTTATAAATAAACTGATGTTATAGACGATAATATAGAAAATGTCCCTTTAAAATATCGTTTTTGTTCTTCGAAATAATATAATGTTTTAAGCTACGAGTGGTGGATAAAGCGCGTACCTATATAGGTATATAATATGTATGTGTAATATTTTAAAAACAATATAATATCAAAGTTACATTATTATATTGTGCGTATGAATTTGCGCTAGACATAATAATACGACGCATACTATATAATATTATATTGTTATTAATGGCACAAATAGAATAGGTAGATCAAAAGTGGCGACTGCGGCGTGGAAAATATAATTGCAGTGGCGGTTGGCAGTTTAATTTGAAAGCAGTAATTAATGGCTTTCGAGAAACGATCGCTTACAAAGAAAGTCGATTGCGCGTTCACTTGTATACTAGTTTGTGTCGTACGTGTACAACTACGATCAAACGTGCAGAACATATTATCATTGACGAGTGAATTTTAATTATGGCCGCGCACATTATAATCGGCGCCGAATCGACAACAATAACGGAAAATGAGCGAGTGCGTTGGCAAAGTGTATTAAAAACCTTTTATCGGAATAATAATAATAATAATATTATAAAGGTGTACCCGCGAGTACCTATATGCACGCTGGCACAATGGAATGTGTGTCTTTTTACAACATTATCGCGTGAAACAATTTTCATCGCGGAAAAGAAAAATTTGTACGAACATAATAAAAAAAATTTAAATCGCGTAACAAACGACCGGCCGGTACGCATATATATAATATTATAATACGTAGGTACAACAACGGCAACAAATTTCTCGCCACAATGAAAAACTCCACGGATCCGCGCTTGCGCGTATGGAGAATGATAATTTTATAATATTATTTTATATCGATGCCGCACAGAAGCAGATATTTTATAGTTGGAGAGTATGAGGAAACGCCTCCCCCCCTGTTGTTAACAGAGCAGTTAACAGGTGGGCAAAAATGTAACAATATATATATATAGGTTTGGTATAGGTGGGCACCAAATAAGTCGCCAATTTACTTTCTTTTTTTACAACGGTCGTTGGGAAAAATGATAGGATCGATTATTATATTATATATTAAATATTACCCATATAGTTTGAGAACCGTCAAAGTTGCATAACTAAACTGCTGCAGCGGTGTTATATTGTCTGATATGCCTATACGTCTAGCCGCACGCAGTAAAATGGTTATAACAATACGACATAATATTATTGTCATAACCGTATGCACCGACTTTTGTCTCGGTTCAGTATTCTGGTCATTTTCAATATCGTAATAGGTATTTGGTTTACATATATTATTATTTCGTTTTTTAGCTTTTAGCATAAAATATGTTACATACCATCATATACATATATGAGTGCGTTTTTAGTGAATTGGTCTACAATGATAAATAATAATCGAAAATAAAAATTAAATTGCTTTAAATAACGATGTCAGTTGTTATGTTTACACTCAAGTACATATATACGCTTAGTATTTAGTATCCACGCCATTTATAACACTATAATAGGAGTAATGATAAAAAGTATTGTTGCATTTAATGTGGTTTTACGGTTTCGTAGTATTATGTTTTACAAGAGAAGCGCAAATTTCTAAGAAGTATTCGAAAAAATCATTGAAAACTGCAACTGCAACTCGCCGTGATTATTAAATGTAAACAATTAAAATGTAAATAAATTGAATAAATCGATTAGACTGAACCCTGTTAAAAACGGTTTTTTTTGCATAATATTATATGCGGTTTTCAACACTCGAGAATGCCGAGTATCATTTTACTACACCCATTAAAAAAGACATTAATCGAACGGAGTGATTTTATTATTGCGTTGTCAGCGAACCATTTACTCGGTGGTATTATTTGTATAGGAAATGGGCTCGCAGCGTGCACCAGAACAAATAATAATATAATGGTTATGATCTTTGCACTGCAGATGACGGTGCAAATAAAGAAAAAACCCGATCGCGAGACGCATTAAAAAAATACCTGAGGACAAAATGAAATGTATACACGAACAATAATTAATGATTGATGAAAAAAAATCTGCAGGTAAACAAATCTTTCCGAAAATAAAACATCCCAGAAAATGTACTATATAATAATATTGGTTAGGTTTCAGTTGGTTCAGCTATATATGTTGTGTACTTGCAGAAGACACAAGAGTACACATATCGTACGACCCATTGGAAGTCGTTTAACGCACAAACCACAACACTGTTTCTAAATAATTAAATTGTTTAATATTATTTTAAGTTTCCATATTTTCGATATTAATCGTGATGACATCCGCGTTCGTATTAAAATATAATATAATACGGGAACGGTTGGACATTATCGGTCGTATAATATACTAATGTAGACACTACACATATTCCACGGACCAGATATCATATTGTTTTTTGTTTTTGGTAATAAACTATACGGTAAAAAAAGGGTGGAGACTAGTCACAAAATATGCACCAAATAATATCACCTATAAGTCTTCCTCTCTATCATAAGAATCTAAATTAAACCCTAGTAATTTAAAAAATATAATCAATGATAATTCGTAAGCATATTATCAATCACAATGGATTATCAATATACAATTACAATTGTTGAAGACAGAAGTATTACACGTCCTCTATATTATTACATTATAATGAATTGACTGTACAAGGTGATTCATCAAGTAAATGCTTACCCCTTTTTTCTTCAATAATGCAGTTATATTAAATCTTATTTTTGGAATTTTAAAATAGACTTTAAGACCAATTTTTTTGTAATACTCAAGGAGTGCCCTGTGGAGATAAAATCTTCTGTTTTTCAAATGTGAGCACCCCTTTTCAACTGCAAATCATACAGCGGATAATTTTTCTGAAAATGTTGATAAAATATGAGGGTTATGATGATTTGAAAACGTAATTTTAGTCATTAATATTGATCCATCGATATTAATAATCAGTAAAAATGGTATAATAATTGAAAAAAAAATATAGTAGGTGAGCATGCTTGGTGAATCACCTTGTGCATAGTGTACTATACATTAAACGAGCGAGGTATCTTCGAAATAGTACCTGAGGTTCTCTCTTCCATCCCCTACGGTCCTATGTGAAGTGGATCCGCGTGTACACAATATCTACCATATTATAATGTATAGATTTTTACTGGCGCAACTGCAGCCACGGCGGGCGCGTTGACCCACATCTTCGGCGAGAAAACGTGAAAACCGCTCACACGCCGACCTTGGCATTCGTGTACCCGGCCGCCGCCGCCACCGTCTCCCCGTTTCCAGTGGCGGCGGATTACGTCGTCGGTGTCGCGTGTCCAATTCGGGAAAACGTGTTCGGGAAATGTCCGGCGGTGGAGGTATAGACCTACGCGTGGCGGCAACGACGTGGGGGACGTTCGAAAAATGTATAAAATCCCAGGCCCGGGACTCGTATGATATCAGTGTTCGATAGTTCGGGTTTCGACTACTATTATATTTAAAAAAGAAAAAACCAAAAAAACGATAAATCACATTAATCGTAATATATCGCATATATTATAATAACGCATTTTACTATACACGTTTCACTGCGGCAACAGCACACAACAGCGAAACCCATCGTCGTAACATCACATCATCGCAACTACACCATGAGGTCGTGTCAAGTAAGTACACTTTTGTAGTGATTTTTTATGTCAGGGCTCGGGATCATGGAGACACGCGGCGCATTTTTATTCATGTCTGTGTTTCAAACTTAAAAATTTTCGGTTTATTTTTGGTTTGGTTTTCTATTCATCCATATTTAAAGATTTGTTATTTGTCTTATTGCTATGGTAGAACTTTTAGAATATTTTAAATAGTTCATAAAATAAATCGAATGCTTAAATATACTCATCAAATTAACATCTTTATTTTTTCGATGCGATTTTTAAATTCTATTTAGATATTAGAAATTTGTTAAAAAAACTATATTTACTCTTGATAAAACATACGCATTTCTTTAAATTCTTACTAGAAAATGTATTTTCCGTTTTCTCCACTGTTATCAATTCAACAGAAAATCATTTTAAAATCATATTCAACAATCTGATAAAACTCTTATAGTAGAGAGACCCTCTCTATTTTATATACTATACCTATAGGTATATGTAATAACATGGAGTATAATATATAATATTATCCATTTAAAGATTTCCATATTTTTAAGTGATCAACGCATTTTTGAGTACCAAGTACTGATCCACGGTTATGTATAACAATGTTTTTTTGGTCTCTTATCGTCTTCCCTCCGTTTTTTTTATGCGTCGTGTTTATATACTGATGCCGTTGTGTACCCGCAACCGTGTTTTCCAGGTGTTTGCTGCACTCAGCGTGATGACGGCGTGCACCATGGCCATACCGATTTTCGTCGAAGGAGGACCCAGGTCCCAGAGCTCAGAGTCTGCGGAAAATTACGTGAGTATTTAGACGTCAATACGATTTTAATTGTAATTATCGTTCGAAACGCGATCCCGTCCGCTCGTTAATACATAGGTATAGGCATACGTCATTAGCGGCTACTGCAGGAGAGTAGTGGTTAGTGTGGTCATATTTGAAAAAATTCTACTTGAATCCGTACTCGTTTCCCCACCCAAAACAGCCATCGCTGATGAAAACAGTCACAGTTATTATGTTTTCCGCAAGATGCCCAAACGACTATTCTCTAATATAATAATCCTCCACCGGCAGTTGTAATGCTCAACAAAGGCTATAAACTTTCTAGTCATCGTCGACTTTTTTTCTACCAATAACCCTTTTATACGCGTACTCTCGGTTTGCAATCATTTGTCTCTAGCGATAACCGATTTCGTTTGTTGGATGCGACATTTGTTATGACGTACACGGAACACAATACAATTTTTTCTCTCGACATTCCGTCTTATCGTTATGGTGGGTGGGTACCAAACGTATCGGTTACACACGGCCGTTACCCGTACGACAGCTCGTTTTCGGTTAAATCGACTAAAAATCACATTACACGATCGCCCAGCCGAGTAAATAACAACGACAACGACAATGTCACACGCGATAACGTGTAAATAGGTGCGCAGTGTTCCTAACGGACCGGAACAGCCGGTAAAGTGCTGCAGTGGTTAAGCAACACGCGTTATAAACCTATGTCGGCGAATAATATAACTACTGTTGCGCGGAGGTAATAACAATAATAATATCGGAGCAAAATAATAACAATAATAATTCATTGTAACCGTGAATACCGGCCGTAACCGTCTCGAATACAATACACGCGGTATATATTATAATATACTGTAAGCGCGCTATCTCCTTTCGTTTCTTTCATTGTAATCACCGTTATCACTATCCTGAACGGTCCAGTAAACACCCACATGTCATCACCGACCGTTTACGATTACGTTACCATAGCGATAGCGGTGCGAGTACCTATAGGTAAAATATGGCAATAGCCGAAAGGTATCTTTGTCCGGTTCCTCCACCAACACCGCCGCCGTCTGCCGTAATGGGTCCCCCCGATACGTATATAATGTGATAAATAATAATAATATAATCTGTAATAATCGCTATGATGTCAATGACCTCGATGTAAACATGGTATGATCTCAAAGGTCCACCAGCTGATTTGGGCACCACTAGCATGCCCACGATACAATAAACTATAGAATGCACACATTCGCATCCTCCTCGCTCGCCGACCATCACTCTGACAACATAAAAAAATGACTCTGGTTTTTCGCCGATTTTCAATTTTTCACTACGATAATATTAATATGTAAACCGATGAAAAACGGCGAAAGACCGTCGTCACACAAAAATCGGCTCCTTGCCATCAACCTACCCATAGTAGTTTATTATATCTGACCGTCGAAAAGTTTTCCTTGTTGCTTGTAATGTCACGACGATGACTAAAACCCACGACGACACTCGCGTGTGTTTGTTTGTACCACAGGCTCCCAAAGCGTACAAGTTCGATTACGCCGTCCACGACCCGGAAACGTACGACGTGAAGAGCCAATGGGAGGCTCGCGAAGGTGACGTGGTCAAGGGAGCGTACAGCGTTCTGGAACCCGATGGTGCCATGAGGCTGGTCGAGTACACCGCCGGACCGGAAACGGGTTTCAACGCGGTGGTCAGCCGGTCCGACAGCGGAAACACGGGCTACAGGAAGCCCAGCAACGACGCGTTCGACTTCTGAGGAAGCAGCCGAAACCCTCCGCCGCCGCCGCTGAGCCATCATCATCCTACTTCCGGTGCGCGGCGAAACCGACGGCGGCGATGAAAACATAATATTATTATTGTTACGAGCATAATATTAATAATAATATGTTATCATAATAGCGTTGGCGTATTGCCATCGTCGTCGCCCGGTCATTATAATATATACATATTAATATTAAAGTACGATTATTAGTATATTTTTATATACGTTAATTCCATTACCCCCCTCCCCCGACCGCACGCGTAGACTCTTGTTTTACTAAAAAAAAAAAAAAAATCATACAATTTATTATATTTTTATACTTTATTATAATATAAATACGGGTACGCGTGTGTACTCGAACTACGCGTGGTGTGTGTACCTATATATAATATGTGCATTTCTAATCACTTGCATTGTTAATCATTTTTATTGTTATTAGTATTATTTTATATCGGTTTGTTTTTATAATGAATAAAGTATACGTATTTAAAAACTAAAATAACTGTTCGTATTTTTTCACGTTAACCATTTTAAATTATATATTACACGCAAAACGCATAATATACGACAGTAATGTTAAGAGCATAATATTATAAACAATAATAATAAGACAATGGATAGAAGACATGTCCATCGTAGATACTAAATAGTAAATACATATTAGGCAATAGTAGGGCGGAATGCAGGGGCGGACTGGCAGATCGGGAGATCGGGAAATTTCCCGATGGGCCGGTCGAATAATCGAATTATGGGGCCGGACAATTTGGTTGTACAAGTAACTTATTACAATTTTTAGATTATAATAAGAGTTTATCAGTTTTTGGTAAATTTTAAATCTATAGAATATAACATAAATAATACGTTCATACCTTAATATAATTTTGCTTTTCTAAGAAACATACGAAACATAAGGTATTTATATAAATAGAAATTACGCTGCCGCCTACCGGCCGCCGCGCGCCGTACCCATGTTGTTTATAATATACGATAACGATATATTATTAATTCGATGTATTATTGTTGTTAGTTGTTATATAATTTAAAAATATACTGTTTTCGTCCGGGACTAACAACACTGTCGTCTGTGATATTATATAAAATATAAATATTACTTATTAGTTATTAGTTCATTTGTATTTTGTATTGTCAAGTGGAAGGATTACTTTCGAAGCAATGTTTACGATCATAGGCGTGCGCACGGGGGCAGCAGAGGCAGCATATGCTGCCCCTGGACTTTCTTTGGGGCCACCGGGGCCGGCAAATATTAAATAGTGGGCCTCGGTAAAATTATATTTGCACAAAAATTTTTTTTTGTTTTGATAAACTATATATGAATATTTTATATAGGCTTGTAGAAAAGTACACCTATAGTGGCTTAGTACCTTACTATACAACCTTTTATTCAAAAAAAACAAATAACCAATACAATTTTAATTTTGATATCCAATAGTAAAAAAAGTAAAACTATGGGCTGGTTTTAATGGTGAATTTGAAAAATGGGCCGAATTAATCTTTTGCTGCCCCTGAAACCGGAGGCTGCGCACGCCTATGTTTATGATCATAACCTCAGCTTTTTAAAGGTAAGTCAAATCAATTTTTAAATAATATATTATTATAATTTATTGTAAAGAAAGTAAAGTTATTGTTATGAGGCCTATACATTTTAATCTATATTCAATTATTATTAAAAATTGGTTAAATGGTTTAAAATATAATAGAATTATTAGTTTTAGAGGCCTATCCGGCTATCCCCTATTAGCTATTTGAATTTTGAATCCCACCGTGTGTTGTTGTTTTGTCGTTTTTAAGTTGAATTATTCTTAATTCATATTGTTACGGTTCCCTAAGACCACATATTTTATATTTTTCTATAGTATTTGAATAAAAATGCCGATAAAAACCAAGGCTCTGCATCCAAACGTAATATTTTTAGATTATTATTAACAAATAATAATTTAACTTTACCTTTTGTTATTTATGTTATTCAATTATAATTTATATATTTTATATTATAACTATAATATAAAATATAATTTTATTTACATGATAAATTACTATTGAGTTATATTATATATTGAGGTTCTTCAGTAATAAAAAGAGAAAAACTTTAAAGTTTATATAGAAAATTTCAAATATTTTTTACTCTTAAGTGTTTTATTTAAAATTATGGATAACTAAACATTATAAATAGTAAATATTCAATATGGTTTTATTTAACACTATAAAAAGTAAAAAGAATTATGGTACCTATGTAGCTTTTTAGTGTTTGTACGCCACAGAAGGAAAATATACTTCTGTACTGGTTGACGATTACCGATTAATAATATAAAAGAAATATACCTATTGATAGCAAATAGGGTAATAGGGTATTGATGTCCATCAAATTTCTAAAATGTTTTATTTATCTTCTGTTAGTATTAATTATAATTTAAATATTCAACTGAGAAAATGTCTGGTATTTCAAACGTAAGTGCTGAAATAGTGTATTAGATTAGGCCTTAGACAATATGTCAATATAATGCTTAAGTAGTTCCGGCAGGCAACGCCATCGATGTTACAAAAAAAGACCTTAGACAATGGTTTATGGGCGATGGGCCGCTTGAAAAAAAATTCCCGGGCCGCTCTAAAGGAGCCAGTCCGCCCCTGGCGGAATGGTGGAAAACTCTGTTGAATAATTAAATAAATTGAATTATCAATAAAACCACACTGTGGCCACGATCACTCACCTCTCAATTATTCAAAATTCAACCACAAAAAATGTAGCATCCATTCTTTTATTATCTATGGTTCATGGTATGGAAATAATGATTATTTTTCATCATAATATAATATTATACAGTCATTTTTTCGGTAAAATGGTATGTCATTAGTCATTACTTTATATTAACAATATCATGTCTTAACTTTTAAAGTCATTCAAACATAAAATGTTTGAAAAAAATATATTAATCTAGTAGGTCATACCTACTTTTTTTTAAATTTAATTTATGACATACCTACATTTTTAATTTCGAAGTACAAAAATCGAATATCCATACAATTAATATCTATCCAGTAAGCTCAAGTTTAAGTGATTGGAGTTGAATAAAAAGTTATAAGACGATAATAAATATTTAGGTAAGTACCTAGTCATTTTTTTCTTGAAAAATGTATCGCATAAAATCATTATAATGACCTCAAACTATATTATGTATAATACAACATTATAAAATATTGTATACCTATACAACCTTTTTTTTTTACAAACAGAAATTTACCTAGAAAAAAATAACTGCACGATACTAATTATTTTCAATGTTTTTATCGTCAGTTTCGAGGCTCTCGTTTGTACGTATAATATTATAAATGTATTATATCATTATAATATGGTAGTGTCACAAAACTTGTTGTTTTGGCTTCCGATACTGTCTGAAATACGGTTGTCGACTGACTTGTGTACCTAGTTAATATTATACGTAATATATTATCTGCACGTATAATATAGGAACTCTTTTCTATATGTGGTCGCATCGAGACGAAGCAAACGAAACAATATTATACCCAGGTATATTGTCGTACAGCCTACAGTCTACACTGCCCAAACCTAAGTTCTGTGTAATTACAAATACGATAGGATAATATCATATATATATTCAGTATAGATTAACCGTCGCAATTGGATTCGACTTTCGACGCTTTCTCTCTATTGGTTGTAGGTACGATAAATAAGCGGCGTACCTGATTTTCTCAGCATATACGATACAAAACGCTGCAAAACCATAATATTATTCAATCAATATATTCCTTCTTAACGCCCCTGAAAGACGTATCGCAGGGTTTTTGTTATTCTTTTACACTCGGACACGTGTTTTATTGTTTTGTCTTGGTCCTCTTTGTATTCGACACCGTCTATATGGCCTACATCACTCGTCGTCACGAGTATTAAATAAACCGTGAAATAAAATAATAACACAAACACAAATCTAAATTAAGAAATATCTGTTGTACAGCGTGCATACGACGTACAATACATATACGCAGCTAATATAATTAATTTGCCCAACACTACGCCGCCTGCAGAACGTATATTTAAATATTTTCGAACTCGTTGTTTACGATTTCCATCGCGTATATGTACAAAGTCGCCCAAATTATATTATATTATTATTGCAAAGGAAATCGCAATGACGCATTCGAGGGGGGAGGGCGATTTGAGTTGGGCCTTATTTTTTTCTTATGTATTTAAAAGATGTGTCCATAACAATAAACTGTCAAATTGCATTTAATAAAATAAAAATGAATATTTAACAGTTGTGAAATAAAATTCTAGAAGCTTATTGATGTTGGAGGGGGACCCCTCGTCCGACCTTATCATTAGTTGTGTTAAGATAATATTATAGTTGCTCAAGTGAGACGAACTTCAAAATACGCCACTATTTGGTTCCCCATCAATCATAGGCGCGCATATAGGATTAATATTCTGGGGAGGCCTCACCATGACTATTATAGTTTAAAATTTTACCTGTGAGGTTCAACCCCCCACACCTCACACATACATATCAGACATTTTATATTCAATTTAATGGAGTGAATGTATTGGTTTAACAAAGGTGCGTTATTTTTTTTACTGTTAGTCGCACTATCGGCAGTCATATTTAGAAAATTTGTCTACCGAAACGATATACACTCATCATTACTATATTATCTTTTCATTAACATTAATTACTAATATATTATTGCCTTTATCTGTAACATGAGAATAACAACAAACAAAAAACTATTTAATACTCATTTTTTTTTTTTGAGGAGGTGTGGGTGCTAATCCGCCTCCATTAGTTGCGCCACTGACAAAGATGTTGACATAAATAATTATTGTAGTAGGCACATATGTTATATTCCAAGAGAATACACTGCATAATAATATAACGACCATACGTTATGTATTTTCTTTTCTTTTCATAATGTTATATAGCCATTTCATCCATTCTCGGACCATAAACTTCTCATAAAAATTCAAAACTCTATAATAAGTATAGGGCTCGGTACAATATCCGATTATAATATTAACACTATTATTATTATACCTAGTGTATTATTACACTGTACATAGGTCATACGTATAGTATATCCGTGTTGCACGGCGTACAAGTGCGTCTAGCAGGTACCTATCCGTTAAATTAATAATGATAGAGATACAGTGAAACCTCGACAAGTCAAAAACCTTAATAAGTCGAAATAAATGCCGTTCCCTTGCCTAATCTAACCTAACCTAACATTATAATAAGTTGAAAAAATTTAATTTCCCTTGAATTTCGACTGAACGAGGTTCCACTGTATAATATTATAGACTTCTTTCGTTGTGGCTAGAGTGACAAGAAAATGTACTTTACCAACTGCAGCGTTAAATAGAATCCGATAGAATATGTCTAGCGCAGTAGTGCCCACCGTTTGAATATTAAAATTCTCTCAAGACAGCCCTCCCCCTCCCCCCAAATATGTTCAAGACTTCAAAGCATCTCCAAATAAATTGTAAATAATAAGTGGAGATGAATGCTTCAATGACACAAGTAGTTAGCAGAATGAGTAAACTGCAAGACTATCCCCTCAAATTTGCAGGCTATTCTCAATATTGAAAAAGTTGGTGTACATTTATTTAAAAGAATAACGACGTATAATATTTTAAAAAGATATAATATAATAATACACAGGCTCCTATATAAATAATTTATATTTATTTATAATTATTATAAAAACAAAGCCTTTTTGGAAATTAATGGAGATTGTCCTCACATCTATGATGTCTTATATGGGTTATTGTGTTAAGTTATTATTTAAACCCAAATTTGACCCAGTTCAAGTTGGTACATGTAAAAATAGATTTCAAAATCGAGTCCCAAGTTGAAAATTACAATTTTTACCACCTGAAAAGCTGCTCTCTAACAATCACACATCAACACTTCAGCAGTCCCTATATTTCATCTCTACAGTTGCACCAATTAATAAACGCTCGGTATTACAGTATGCAGTAGGTACCTAAGTCATGCGGCCGACCGAATTTCTCCTATTTTATTTTATTTTCCCAAGTCAACTAAGATAATACGTCACAGGAAAAACCACTACTAAATATTATAATGTTGATGCGAAACTAAATTATTGGATTTACGGTTTTGTTAAATACTTATAAATACTTAGTGTAGGTATTTAAATACTTTTAAAATATATTTGTATTCATATTAAAACCCTTTTGAAGGACATGTTTCAAATACAAATAACATCATAAGTTATCGAATACGTATTCTGAATACATTTTAAAGTAATCTCAACAAGACTGGGGATTATAGACCGGTATACAGAAAACAAACCACATCTAACAGACTTGACTTTTTGCGGTCATCTCGAACTGACCTCCGAGCAGATAAGTACATTTGGCCGAAATCTTGCTGTAATAATTGCACCTATAGCAATGCCATTCGACATATTATTTATCAAACCGCTTGTGCTGTTACAGTTTTCGAACGTTGTATATAATTATACTGTGGAGTTTCGAAGTTAAGAAAATCAACAATAAACCCAATACACCAATCACTGACTAGAAAATATATCGAAAACTCTTTTACTGTTTTACCGATTACTGGGTATGCACTTACTAAAATGGCCAAAACCGCTGCACAGTCTACAATATCGTACGAATATTTAAAAATATATAAATCATTATAATTCACATTGTGGAGGAGGCTCGTACGGGTAAAGAGGTAGGAACTTAACTTGGATGGTATTATGGCGTGGAAAGTGTCGTCTGAAAACGTTTCGAACTTAAATTACAAATCCAACGAAAAGCGTAAAATGAAAGACTTGTAGTGGTGGTGGTCGAGAGGTGGGGAGGGTTGTCGGTGGTCGTCTTACCTGTTGGACGGATAATATTATTATAATAACGTTATGCAACCGCCACGCCAAGACGCGTACGGCTCATATCGTAAATTACCACGACGATGGTGACGACGAAAACGAAACGCAACAATACACGACGACGGTTGCGTTTTTTTACCTATATCTCACGATATATTAATATAATCAGTCTTGCAGCAGAGTTGTTAAAATCACGTCCCGGCGCACTATCACTATTATCAATATCAGAACTTTACCGCGATCTCAAGTAGGTAGGTATCTAATGTACCTACCGTATCGTTACGATTTATGTTATTTAGTCGTGTATACGTTATAACTTATAATAATAATATTATCATATTGTTTCGGACACACGTGTATGCGGCGACGGCACCGGACTATTATATTATGATATTATTTACCGCGTCAGTTCGGCTCGGCCGGCCACCGTCGTTTATTTTTGTACGCGCTCGCCGTCGACGCCGAGTGCCAACTGCAAACGCGACCAACGCGAAACATAAAATAAAACAGCCTGCGCCGCCGCCGCCATCGTCGTCACAGGTTTTCTACATCTTATTAGGTATATAGGTACCTCTATATATAATATTATAACGTGCATATCGTGCGCGTGTACGTGCGGCTAATCGCTGGGCGGCGAAAACGGTTCCGCAAACGGTTATTTGCGAGACCGGATGCGACCGGAAGTGCGCATATAAGCCGCCCGGTCGCACCGGGGCGGGAGCGGTGCGCTTCCGGTGCGGTCCACGCGCGCGAATTCGCTTCGGGTCGTTTACGCGCCACGTGGCCGACGGCCAACGCACCGACCGACCAATAATAATAATAATAATAATAACAATATTTTGCCTGTGGTAGGTACCTACGTCACGACAGTAATAGTAATAATACATCGTATAGCGTTAAATTAATATTATACATATTATTATTGTGTTTATTATAAACAGAGAGAAGCTGTGCACCTGCCAACGATTCGTGTCACTATTTCTGAAACTTCTGTTATTTTAATTTTATAATATTAATACGAGCCACTCGGGCAAGAGATATTTCAGGCCAACGCGATTTTATTTTTGAATGTATGCAAAATTCACTGTATATTATAATATTATACGACGTTATAATGCTTACGTAGGTACATAATATACTTGGACGAGACGCAGGCGTCGTCGCTCCGCTAGTTTAGCGTTTGACTGAAACGCCATCATAATCATTAATCATAGCATAATATATTATTACATATCATATGGGTACCGTCTATTATACGTCGTCAACTGTGTTATTTTTACCTAACCTGTCTCCTATCTCGACTATAATTATACGAAATATGCCTATACGATAGACTACCAGGCGACTGCCGAACTGCGACCTCACCCGCCGTTCAAAACGTTCCAGAAATAATTGGGCATTTGGGCCATGTATACAGTAATATTAGTTACCCGACATGGTTGGCCGCTTCAAGAAAGGGGTTATGTAAAAATAAAAATGTATTTTTGGTAAACTACCTAAATAGTTTTGATTAATTCATTTCAAAGACTAATTTTATCCTCTCAAATCGTTGTATTGTATATTTACTTAAAAAGTTGTAAATCGATACTCAGTCTAAAATTGAAATATCGAAAAAAACTGCCGACGGTTTGGTAAATGTACTATTTTGCTCTTAAATCAAAAACAACGAAACCGTATTGGAAACGCTGACCGTAAGTATTTAGAATGCTAATTATTAATGTGTGTAAGACAGAGACAACGACAATGCGTGCATGTGTATAGCGTCGAGACCATTATTTAAGTCTGATGTATTAAAGGGGGCGTTGAAAAATAATCGCCCTGCAGCCCACAAATAATTATAATATTTTCGGCTATATGCACGCTATAATAATATACAACTAAATATATATATAGGTATACACACGGTAACGTTTATAATAATATGGTAATATTGCACTAAGTGGTATTACAGTGCTGTAAATGCCACTTATAATAGCTTATGAATTATAATATACTATACCTTGATAGGTATCGCTGTGGTTTGTTTGTACTATGTTTATAAACTATAAATAGTATATTAATATAATATGTATTAATATATCACATGTTCGTACAATTTTAATATACACTACAGTCTACAATACACTATAGCCACCTTGGGAGTTGGGCCTTGGCTTTTATAATTCTATGTATAGACCGGGTGGTATATATAGGTATAATAATGAAATATTATCGAATTTGTATCAAACAATACAAAAATATTGAACATGACCGTTAAAAAAAAAATATCAAGAAGTCAATTTAGTATGGGGGGGACGTCGAGGGGAAACTCTTCGTATCAAGTTGTAATATATTTCAGTCACCGTCCACGACCGAGCTTCAAAGACGACACAGTCGAGGCGTTCCCCTCCCTCCCCACCCCACCGACCAAGACGTGTAGTACATAATTCGGTACAACGTATAATTATTATTTACTATCACTAGGTACCTATATATTATTCCATGCAAGAGGTAGTTGCTTTAGTGAAATAAAACACGATCGAAGACACCACAGACTCACAGTCGGTCTGACAGTCTCTCTCGTGTCCATTGATTGCCGCCAGATCAACGTCGTTGCTATTGCCCGTGGTCGTGATTCAATTAGGCTCATAAAGTCATAAGGCTGCAGTTTTAACGACTATTATTATATTAATATTAATAAACTTAATACTATAATCAATATTAATACACTACAATTTTTTGTTATAACCGAACAGTGATGTTTATATACATTATAGATGTATGGAGATTTCCAGGGCCGGATCGTTATGTATCGGCCCATTTATATATTCGCCGGCTCAAAATTATGTCTAAAATTATTAGTAGCTTATAGGTGGCTAATCGTATTTTAAACATTAATTTATTTTCACTCAATACTCACACGACAGGCCCAAACTTTGAGTGGCCCACCATACTCGTAGATGTGTATTCATTTTCCTTATTATTTATTTGACACAATATATAGGTACATAATATATTATTTCAAACGGTTCGTGTCGGTGGTAATTAGTAAAATGGCTCGATGTATGTGGTTTGCATAAATGTTAGGTAAATTATTTATCGCATAAATAGAAGTTACGTTTGCACCCTTTTACGGAGTTCACATATTATAATAATATAATACATTATACGAATATACGATAGTATAACGACGGCTATGGCGCTCGAACAATATACGACGCGCATATGACATCATTTCGAGTACCTAGTACCTACCCACAAGATGTGAAATTTTTCAATTCACCGTCATTATAATTATACCGGGTGATTCTTTTTACATTGAGCACTCATTATTTAAAAAAAAAATGTTTTACATGGTTTCCAGTCGTTAAAAAACAACAATTTTAAAAATTATATATATTTTTTAACCTTTAATTTTAGATTCTGAGTGAAACGATGAATGTATTGATTTTACAATGATGTGTGTTTTTTTTTTTATTTTTTTTTATTTTTTTATTTTTTTTAATTTTTTTTTTTATTTTTGTGTCTGTCATCACGTTTTAGGACAGTAAAAGTGCTTGGATTTTCTTCATCAGTAGCTTTTCTGATAGGAAAGTGAATCTAGTTGGTACTTTGGGGGGTCAAAAGTATAAATTTCCCAGTAGTTTTCACAAGCGCCGGGAAAAAACAACATAAAAATTAAGGAAAAACGGGAATTTTTACGCAAAATTGGTTTTCCAAAAAATCGATTTTGGTTATTGGTGTAACTCTAAAACAAATGAACGTATATACATGAAATTTTCACTGGTTGTTTATATTTGCATTTTCTATACACGATAACATTTTCAAAATATTTTGATTTATTTTGAACTGTTTAGGGACATTTTCATTTTCCATTTTTTTTTAGTTTTTTTTCTAAAAATATCAATAAAATTTTATTTATTGGTTGCGAAAGCTTGAAAATTTAATAGAAGGCTCCTAATATGTTGTTTCAAAGGCAGATGAAAAATATTAAAAATCCTTAGTCACAATTTTTTTTTATAAGCATTTAAAGTTCAAAAATTGACAAAATATGGAAAAATCACGAAAATTAGCAAATTATTTTGAGTTAAGAATTCGTAAAAATTTTTCTTTTTAAATCTAAGATTTGAAAATGAAACACAAGATTCCTTATAAGATTATCTACCTTTATCAATAAAAAAATCTCTACCGGACAGTCAAATTAAATTTTTATGAGCGTTTGAAATTCAAATTTTTACAACATTGGATTTTCACTCGATTTCTCATGTAGCGATTTCCTTATTTTGTTGTAATTCAAAAACGAATAACTGTAGATACATGAAAATTTCACTGAATGTTTATATTAGCATTTCCTATACACCATACAATTTTGAAAATATTTTGACTCTTTTTGAGCTGTTTATGGACATTTACAGCTTTCAATTTTTTTTAGTTTTTTTTTCTATAAATATCAATAAAGTTTTATCTGTTGGGCCAAAAAGTGGAAAAATTTAATACAAGGCTCCTGATATATTGTTACAATAGCAGTTGAAAAATATTAAAAATACATAGGCACAGTTTTTTTTTATAAGCATTTAAAGATCAAATTTTGACAAAATTTATCAAAATCTCGAAAATTATCAATCATTGTAATTAATAAATTATAAAATGTTCAGTTTTTATAGCTAAGGATTGCAAATTTTAAACAAAGGTTCTCATAAATAGTTCATACTGTAACCAAAAAATCTAAAAAATATATGAACACAGTTATTTTTTATAGACATTTTAAATTCAAATTTGGACGAAATTACATATTAAAAAAACCTAGAATAACTATTATAGTTATTTTGTTGTGATTGAATAATATTATTCGTGGGTACTTGAAACTTCTAAAGTGTACTATTGTATATCTATGATAGTATCACGGTTTTTGTTGATGTATAACGCGTTATAAGTACCTAATGGACATTGTGATATGATTAATTTGGAATTTATTATAGGTACCTTTTATAGTTCAATTTTTTGTTTAATACCATAGATATGTATATAATATGTCTTATACATAGACTGACATACCGTCTCCGCTCAGAATCGTTTTTCTTATACAATGATATTATATCGTTGAATTCAAATTTAATATCATCCATTATACAGTGACCCACTTGTAACCTACTGTACAGCAGAGCGACACCCACTTGCCCACCTTTTTTTTTTTTACTTTATTAAATGACAACATAAAGTTTTACTTTCTTATTCCAAAGCAGAATATTTTTCCAACTATTATGATACATATAAAAATCGAATTTAGGACTAGTAGTTTATGAGTTACAAGTATTTAAAGTTTTAATGAGTGGAGTAGTGAACCAACATTTTCTGGGGTATAACACTTACTACTCCATTCCCTTTCAAAATTTCAAACACTGATAACTCATAAACTACTCTTCCTAAATTCAATATTTATGTATCGAAATAGTTAGAAAAATATTCTGCTTTGGAATATGAAATTAAAACTGTACCTGTGGTGTCATTTAAAAAGTAAAAATTTTAAAAATTTTAAGAATAAAAATATTAAAAAATGTATAATATAAGTTTTAACGACTGGAAACCATGTAAAGTTTTTTTTAAAAAAAATGTGTACTTAAGTATTGAAATAATGGTTGATTGATGATAAAAGAATAACCCGATTTATATATGTATGTATGTATGTATATAATATGTATAAATGTATACACATAAAGTTTGTTCGGTCATATTATGGGGTTTGGTAAGTTCCCACACAAAACATAGCAGGTAAGCGAGTACATAATATTATGTAAGTTTCAACACGAAAAAATTACACCTGTACGTAAGTTAAGTTATTAAGACTTAGGAATGACAACTTAAACGAAATTTTTTTAGGTATAAAACTTGAGCACACCTCTACCGATTTCGCTGATATTTATTTGTTGTGTTCGTAATATTGTCAGGACATGGTTTATATGAAAGACATTTTAAGAAAACCAACGGGAAAAGTATGAAATCTGCCTGGCAAAAATACAATAGTGACGCCATCTGTCTAGCAAAAAATAAACTAAAATATAATATTATATTTTTGTTTATCATAAAATTTCTCGAGGGGTCTTCTATCCACCGCATATGGATTGCCTACCTGGAAATATACTGTTCGCATTATCACAACATGGGTGTCTCACGGGCCATGCCAGGTGGGATGGTTATAAATTAAAAACTCTCAGGACGGGCACTGGGCCCTGTAAAAATAATTGCACATAAAAATTAAGTACCTTCAAATATTTCAATAATTATATTACTGAATCCCTACTCATATATAGACCAGGAACACAACAAATTAATAAAAAAAGGAACGAGACCAAAAAAAAAAATATGGAGAAGTCCCGGCCGTGGCTATGCTGACAGTGATCAACGTAGAACCTAAATAATGATAGATCGAGCTATCGAGGCTTGCCATTTTCACAATAGCTTCGTACCACTATGTAAGTGTGCACTAAGAAAGCATTTTCCAAAATTCACATTTTAAATTGGTACTACTAGCACGTGCTTGCACAAGTATTTTGAGATTCCAGATAATCGATGAAAGTTTTTAAGTTTTGAACTCCATTACACCATGCAATTATTAAATAGGTAACAAATTGAACAAAGTTTGAATCATATAGAATTGGTATTTTTAACGGGAAACGAAGTGCACAGAATCAGCTAGTATTATATAAAAGTGGCTAAAACGACAACTAAAATAATTTCTTCCTACTGCAGATGTTAACATAATTGATGTACATAAGTGTTTTTATATAATAATATGATTATGACATCATCGAATTATTGCAGTGAGTTATTCCGGTAATAATTTTATTCACTGGAATTTGAAGCCTCTGCGGTGATTTTTGCTTAGTTTCTAACTTTACTATAAACGGTAATATTAATATTAAATTAAAGGGTGGAGAAAATATGAGAATAATAATAATTGAATACGCAGCGAATTCAAAAAGTCTAGTACTCAGGAAAACCTAGAGAAACTACACAGGAGCTATAATATAATAATATTATATGGTTGTTTATTCGAGTTCTTAACGGTTTTTTTCTAATCGGAAAACCATTAGTGGGGCAGCAATGCAGCAAATAAACTAAAAAAAAATTGAATACGGTATATGATTAACGACTTGCAGTCAACTTTCAAATTGCAACTTTATTCAGTCATAAATAAAAATTGTAAAATACACATGGAATTGAACAAACAAGAGGGCTTACACTGTCACATAGATATTTATCAATTATCAGTAATCTCAACAAATAATAACAATAATAATAAACAGTAACAGTTCATTATTATTTTTTTTTATTTTAATTCTCCAGTAAATTATGTCAATCTATAATATTATTGACTTATTTTGGGTATAACTGGAGAGTAACAAACTAATTCAGGACTCAGGAGTAACAACCTGTTATGTTTTTTTTTTTTTAGGTCCATCATTTATGATGTAAAACCAAAAGTGTAGTGTGCCTGTCCTTAGCTCAGTGCCTCCCCTGTGCAGTGTCCATTAGGTTTAATTTACCATTTCGGTGGAACCCTGTACATATACTGTATTTATATACGTCATACATGTAGCACTATAAACGCAGACCTGGCCGTATTTATGTAAAAACATTTTTTTTTTTACCTCCAAGGGTGTGGCACGAATCCCGCGCAGTTGTCGTTGCAATCCAGACACGGCCTTCCTTCGTACACCTCGTCCGCTACAGCTCCCTGAAACGAAAACAAAACGAAAAGTGTAAACAATAATGCGATACAATATAATATATTATGGTGAATCGTCAAGCATCATCCCGATTCAATTCTGTGTGATTTGAAAATTATTAGGTACATTTCAATATTACATTTATTTCATATTTAGTTTTATATCCCAGATAGGTAGGTATAGATACCTAATACCGATGAGATATTTATTTTAGATAAATGCCTAAATGCTTATTATTACGATTCATGGGCATTAAGTTACAACAACCCGTTTGAATTATAATTTAGTCTTCAAAAAAGACATATACTTAACAATTTACAGAAAAAAACAGAATCTGATCTGATAGTAGTCAGTTTGAAAATAAAAGTACCCATGTATCGTTACGCAGGGCACTCAAATACCATACAAAATTTAAGTTTTTGAAAACAAGGTATTTAAATACGCATACTTCAAAAATCAGAATTAAAATAAATACTTGTTGAAATGGATTGAATGGGGGTGGACATGCTATGTGAATTACATACCTCATAATATAGTAAATTATATATTATATGATACAGCTTATTCTAGTATTCACCCTAATCCAGTATAGACGACGTATCAAAGTGATTCGCATTATTTTCGATACATCGCGGTACTAATACACTTGTAATATAGAATATAAAAGAAGATTTCGGCACAGTATATCCTGGTATAATATAGGTACCTACGGTGACACTTTGGCACGTGATACGGCCGTGACGTCACCGCATTCGGTTGGGCACTGACGACCGTATATGGGCATGGTTCGATCTCTTCGGTGGATACGTATTTGTAGTATATAGTGAATGAGCGCGCGAGAGAAATGAAAGAGAGAGAGAGAGAGTGAGAGAGCGAGAACAATTTTGTTCAGGTTTGGTGCAAGGACAACCTTTTACTCTGATGGCTAACCACCACGTCCGTGAAAATACAAGTATGAAATATATTATTATATTATACCTATTAAGCCTATAGGATGACACTTTTAACGTGAATCGACTAAGCGGCAAACATTTGCGTAATTTAAATTTAGAATTGTCAATATTATAAGTTGTATTTCAAAAAAATGTTAATCGTAGGCTGCAGAGACAGCTTTTGACCATAGTGTATATTATTATTTAACATTATACACAATAACGTTATCAATTAATATTTGAATTAGTTTTCAAGTTATTTATACCACGAACTTATACGCAACATAGATGCAATTGTTTTGGCCAAAACTGGTTCAGTCTACCGCGTATTACTTTAGAAAAAATAATTTACTAATCATTGTATGAATAATATACTTAAAAATATAGGCCAACAGACAGCTTCTGCGAGATCAGAATCGGTTTTCGTGATCTATACATTGTATCATTAAATTCAAATTTAACTCATCCAAATACTGCGCACCTACTCGATGACGAGTTCAGTAGTACACTAGTATACGCACTACTACAGCAGGACGACGACTTCCTTGTTTTTTTGTTATCAGTTTTATCATATTATTATAGATGTAAATACTAAAGATATTTTTTAAAAAAACAGGTTTCCATTTTTTAAATTTTAGACTAGTCGTTTTTCAAAAATTCAGCTGTTTGTAAATAAATTACTTCGGAAGTACCTACTGTGAAATTCAAGTTTCACGAATCATTAATACAATATTGAACGAATATTAAGCGTATTATTATGTTTATGTATAATACCAAATTTTTTTTATATTCGTAAGCTTTATGTCCAGTCAGTCCGTCGAGACGTTTAAGCTATTACGCATCGCCTCTCTATAAAAGTCGGTAGTCTCTATAAATACGTCTTATTTTGAAAACGCAATTCATTTAAAGCGCGTTATCGCCCAATGTTTAAAATTCACAGAATTATAATATTCTACTCAGTAGTATTTTCGCAGTGTCACCGATTATTATATGCTTACTGTATTAATATTATGATTATTAATGGACAGATGACGAGTATATTGTCAGTGTAGTCTCACTCGTTCCCATTTAGTTTAAATTACTATTTAAGTTATACGACAACATTGTCAAAATATTTTTATTTATTTGTTTATGCATATGACATTGTTAAAAAAAAAAATAAATAATAATAATTATGGATTATACCATGTCCGTGGGCGCATATATAAAGATGGTTTTATGTAAAATTTGGTTTTCCTTTATTGTTTAATATTTTTTTCTTTATAAGTAAATATTATCTTTAAAACAGAACATTTTCATTGCATCGATGAAACGTTAAGTCATACTAAATAAAATTTGCACTATACTTGAAACATAAATGAAACTACCACGTGAAAATTTTAATTTCATTTTCAGACTCCCGTGAAGTGTAGAACCGAGAATGTCACTCAAACCTTTCAGAAATATAGTATACTTTATATAGGAACAGTATAGACTGCACCAGTGGCGTGGTGAACTACTTTTTGACCAGGGGCCAAATACAGAATACCAACCCACCTACCCACCTAAAATTAATATTTACACTTAAATTCAAATGCCAAGGGTGATTTTATATTGTATATAAAAAAAACCTTTTTATACTCATATACAGTATTAAAATATATTTTAGAACAGTAACGTTTAAAATTTAATATGCAATTATAATAAAGGTGGGTAAGTGGATGTCGCTCTGCTGTACAGTAGGTTACAAGTGGGTCAGTATAATGGATGCTATTAAATTTGAATTCAATGATATAATATCATTGTATAAGAAAAACGATTCTGAGCGAAGACGGTACCATGTCAGTCTAGGTTTAAGATAAATTATATACAAATCTATGGTATTAAAAAAAAATTGACCTATAATAAATTCCAAATTAATCATATCACATTATCACAATATCCATTAGGTACTTATAACACGTTATACATCAACATCAATAACAAACCCTGATACTATCATCGATATATAATAATACACTTTAGAAGTTTCAAGTAGGTACCCCGTACCCACGAATAATATAATCACAACAAAATAACTAGGAAAAACTGAACATTTTATAACTTATTAATTAATGATTAATAAATTTCGAGATTTTGAAAAATTCTGTCAGAATTCGATGTTTAAATGCTTATAAAAAATTATTTTTAATATTTTTCAACTGATATTGTAACAATATATCAGGAGCCTTGTATTAAACTTTTACACTTTTTGGCCCAACAGATAAAACTTTATTGATATTCAAAGAAAAAAAAACTAAAAAAAATTGAAAGCTGTAAATGTCCATAAACAGCTCAAAAAGAGTCAAAATATTTTCAAAATTGTATGGTGTATAGAAAATGCTAATTTAAACATTCAGTGAAATTTTCATGTATCTACAGTTGTTCGTTTTAGAATTGCAACAAAATAAAGAAATCGCTACATGAGTAATCGAGTGAATATCCAATGTTGTAAAAATTTGAATTTCAAACGCTCATAAAAATTTAATTTGACTGTCCGGTAGAGATTTTTTATTGATAAAGGTAGATAATCTTATAAGGAATCTTGTGTTTCATTTTCAAATCTTAGATTTAAAAAGAAAAATTTTTACGAATTCTTAACTCAAAATAATTTGCTAATTTTCGTGATTTTTCCATATTTTGTCAATTTTTGAACTTTAAATGCTTATAAAAAAAAACTGTGACTAACGATTTTTAATATTTTTCATCTGCCTTTGAAACAATATAGTAGGAGCCTTCTATTAAATTTTCAAGTTTTTTTAACCAACAAATAAAATTTTATCGATATTTCTAGAAAATAAACTAAAAAAAAATGAAAAATGAAAATGTACCTAAACAGTTCAAAATAAATCAAAATATTTTGAAAATGTTATCGTTTATAGAAAATTCAAATATAAACAACCACTGAAAATTTCATGTATCTACGGTTATTTGTTTTAAAGTTACACCAAAAACCAAAATCGATTTTTTGGAAAACCGATTTTGCGTAAAAATTCCCGTTTTTCCTTAATTTTTATGTTGTTTTTCCCGGCACTCTTGAAAACTACTGGGAAATTTAAATTTTGACCTCCCCAATGCACCAACGATATTCACTTTCCAATCGAACAAGATACTGAAGTCGAAAATCGAAGCATTATTTCGACTACTTATCGTGTACACAGACACAAAAAAAATAAATATAAAAACATACATCATTGTAAAACCAATACATTCATCGCTCCGCTCAGAATCTAAAATAACATTTATGCATACATAAAATGTTTAACAAATAATATTTAATTATTTAAAAAGTAATGACTTCTTCATTACATCACTTGTTAACGCTAACTTATCTATCGCTTCATCAATGTTAATAGAATTTGTCAAATCTTTTTCACATGATATCACCGATAAGCGATTTTAGGTTAGATCGTTGTCGTAAATCCTAATGATTATCGTGAAGGCATTAAGGCAATAGATAGGTCGCTGCTGGCTGGTTAGCTTCAGGAAAACAAATTTCTAAGAATAAATACCTAATATACACGGCTGGTACCTTATCACCACGTAGTGGGGTGGGGGTGGGTAGTGGTGCACTGCCGCACTGGTGCAGTACCCGTATCGTATTGACATTTTGTTTAAGACTGCACATTATTGAAATCGTTTTAAATCTAAATCTAATGCTACCTCCGTGGCATTGTAGACTGTAATCTTAAAACACATCAGAATTACATCAAATTTTCTTCATCGGAGAAATAAAAAAATTATAATAATTTATTACACCTAAAGTAGTTAAGTACAGTATTGTGATTTGTAGTCATAGGAGTGAAAACAATAAAAGGTTTTCGGAGAAAACGGTGAACTCTATATTATAAAATATTTTATATTATACACACACCCATTAGATTGTGTTCGTTCGAGACTAGAGTTTACGCAAATACACATGACTCATTGTCCATTGTTTTCAGTGAGGTATTTATATTACGTTCCCACTTATCCGACTGGTGGTAATTTAGGTACCTATAAGTTATAAGTTATAACTCATAATATTATTATGTATTTAAATATTTTAACTTGTCCGCTGTAGCATGACTTTGACCAAACAACTAATATGCGCACTCTGAGACTATAATATTATTAAGAACGGCAGATGATATTAAAATAAGCTATATAAAACAAATGTCTTGACCGACGATTAATTGCGAAATTATGTTATAAACCCAACTCGTTTCTACGGACTACATAATACAATTTTATATAAATCATTTACGACATTATATTATAGGTAAATAAACTTTAAAGATTTTATACCTATTTAAAATGAAAAATTTCTTTATAAGTATTAAATACTGAATATTATGTTCAAACACGCTATTCGATACTATAAAAACCAGGAAAGTCGCTCTGCTGTATTATATAGGTATAGTAGTGTTGTAGTACTGTAGTAGGTTTCGAGTGAACCTCGTCATTGAGTAGGTCACTATGTAATCGTAATGGATGTGTTAAATTTAAATTCAATGATAAATCATTGCATACGAAAAACGATTCTCAGTAAAGACAGCGGTCACTGATCACTGATCAGCCTCTATCGACTATATTTTCTAATATTTATTTATATTACTGTTAGTAATACGGACGTTGAACTAATTTTTACCAAAATTATTGCATAACCCAATATTTTGTAATAATTATACTATTATTGTAATTAAGAAGACGCTACAGTGGTGGCTCCAGGGCTTAATTCTTTTTTATGTGGGAGGCATGGGGAGGGGAAAGTACAAAAAGTTCCAAAAATTGTCTAAACATAGTGTAAAACAAAGGAAAGCTACGACATTATGGAAATAAATGCCCCCTTTGCCCTCATCCTGGAACCGTCACTGGGACGCCATAGATTGTTTGATAAACCGTTTCGACGCGAACAAAAAGCTGTTAGGCTACAGTCATAGTTAAGAGGACGCCACACCCGCATGTGTTGTCTCCGTCTTACAAATGTACAACATAGCAAAAACTCTTTTGCGAGGGACAACTTTTCTCGCACCATATTTGTTGTAGAACTACCAAATTTTCACAGCACTTAAAGAAGAACTTTATCTGGGCAACAGCGTGCTCTTTTTTTCAATAACATATATACAATACAAGTTATTTGCTTCTAAACATTTGGTTTTTTAATTTGCTTATAAAAAATGATTGGATGGTGCTATTGAAAAAAAGAGCACGCTGTTGCACAGATAAAGTTCTTCTTTAAGTGCTGTGAAAATTTGGTAGTTCTACAACAAATATGGTGCGAGAAAAGTTGTCCCTCGCAAAAGAGTTTTTGCTATGTTGTACATTTGTAAGACGGAGACAACACATGCGGGTGTGGCGTCCTCTTAAGAATCTATAATGTATCACGGTACAGAAGAGTAGACGATTGTATATTTTACCATTACGCAACGTTTTTTTTTTATTTTGATACCGTTAATAAAAAATCTGGTTCGGGGTAAGTAGATGTCACTCTGCTGTACAGTAGCTTACAAGAGTGGATCACTGTAATTGACTGTAATGGACTTTAAATTTGAATTCAAATATGTTTTAATATGCAATTTCGTTCAAATTTAAATTTAAAATGTCTGTACAAAATAACTGTGTCATTATATTTTTTAGATTCTTTTAATATAGCATGAAATATTTATGCGTACTTTGTTTTAAATTACCCAAGTCTATAGTATAGTATCAATGACATACCATGTAAACAGTAGTAAATAAAATATAAAATTAGGGTGAAAAAATATACATTATTATACACACAAAGGTTGTTTCTTTGATCATGAAAGAATGAAAATCGATGCCTTCATGATCGATGAGACGAGATTAATAACAAATAATCAAATAATTTTCTACTCGTGTAAGTAGTGAATACCTACTTGCTCACATTTTTGCTACTTACGAGTTTACTATAATAATCGCGTAAACGGGTAGACGGGTTAGACACGTTTGTAGCTAGTTCATATTATTATATACAATACTACAACAGATAATCGTTTCAAGGGAATGAGTAAAAATAGTTTATAATAAAAAACATTTTGAACCGAATATTTTGAATAATATAATATTACAATAAAATATGTACATTATATTTAATATTTATATACTAGGTGTTGGAGTGTCCCGTGAAGATTCACTAGGTAATTAAAATTGTGTGATAATAGAATGTTTATTATTTACTCAACTCTTTAATTAAAAAATAAATCATCGTGAAATCCAATACATGTACAAGTATAATGTGATGTAAATTTAATTTATATATATAATATGTTTTAATATTTACATATACATGACAGTGGCGTTAAGAGAATTAAAAAATTATTTTAATGGTCTATGATAGTCGCTCAAAAAGTCTTAAATTGTATTTGAAATATTTAAAAATATACTACAAGTATTAACACTTTTCAGCTATATATCTGTGCTAGTATGTATTTAATGTGTAAAAGTGTAAGAGTTGAGCAGCCCCTCCCCCCCCCCAAAAAAAAAAAAATTCTGTCTACACCACTGATATATGATGTATCTCTAATCTAATGTATTTTGTTTATTAAATGAAAATAGGTAACCTAATGGGCTGACTAGCTCTTTAAGGTAATTTATGCTGCATATTATATTATAGCCACCGTATTATTCCATTCAAACGTTACGACTACAGCTAGGTCAAAGTGGCAAACGATTTAAATGTTATAACATAACATAAAATGTTTATGTGATATAAATTATCAGTAAAATAAGTACGGAAGTACCAACAATAAAGTACTTAAACAATCAGATGCAGTAATAAGGATCAACTAAACATGATTTTTTTTTTTTAATATGCCTAGAAATAACTTATATAATATTATACTGTCTTCCCTACAATCATTTAAAAAATAAAAACAGATTTCATTAACCACTTTCAGTTAACAGTTTAATTTATTAATCCTTATGATACACCATCTATCATATTTTAAGTGCTCGTAAAAAATTGATACCTAAGTGCGTAAAAAGAAACTAAGTACATGTAAAGATAACCGAACACAGCGATCGCTCATAATAATCGTCAACTTGTCTTGAACAGTGAACACCAGAACGCGCGTTATACGCAGTTGCGACGTTGCGTTACATCGAATGCCAATTTGTTTCATCGCAAATAATAATATTATATGCATGATATATACATTATAGGTATATGTGTGTTTTACTATTATGAATACATACATAGATACTATAAAGTCGAGGACGGAGAACACTGCGACAACATACACATAATCATTAATTATATAATATAATATACAAGAGTCCACCTATTTTTTAGTGAACCCCGACACAAAGAGTGTAATCCGAAATTGAAAGTGTGAACTACGGATTTTAGAAGTGTGTACCAATAAATATGACTATAAAAATAAATAGATTATAATTTATAGGTACTAGGTAGTAATGTCACTAATGTAGTACCTATACAATATAGTTTACTGTATAATATACACAACAAATTATCAAACAATTTTGAATTTTTAAAAATGAAAATCTTTTGTGATAGGTACCTACCGAAAATAAATTGTTTTCAGTAACATTTTACCAAATGGATCTCATACTTCTTTACTTCTCTATTTTGAATTGTGAATAGTGAACAGTCCAGGTAGTCGGTAGATACATACTTCAAACTATCTTGAAGGAGACTTTTCGTTATATTTTTTTCAAAAAGTTATCGATGTGTAAATGTATAATGTACTTAACCAAAGTATATAATATGTATACAAAATAGTATAATATTATTAACTAATTACAACGATTAAATGAGTAACAACTAACAATAATAAAAATACTGACGAATAATTAAAAATGTGTCTCAATAAGAGAGGTTCAGAGGTAGGTATGTCTATAATTTGAACCGATCCATTTCGTTACATCATACAAACATGAAAAAAGCATGCTGTATTCGGGTATTCCACAGTTGAAAGACAATAGAAGCTTTAAAAACGTGGTTTTTTGAAAAATATAGGTGCTGTAATATCACGTGGTCCTTACAAGGCTGTATGCATAGACTGCAAAGTGTCTACAAGGTGTATCTTTAGGATTTTACAGTTAAAACAACAATTTAAAATGTAAATGATCAATGACCGAATAATTACACGTTACACGAATAGTTACACGTTGACATTATAATACATATCCATGTAGGTACTTATCTACTATTCGTAATAGTGCGAAACGGCGTCGATAAAAAAAAAATAATAATAATAATATTACCTATACGATACAGAATTACCAAACAAACTGTGCGGATTTCTCGGCTGAACACGTAGGTCGATGACGTATAATATAATATTATTATATGCGTATGCAACACGTCACGAAACGACCACGGAGATCGTCAACCGGTGCATGAATTCGTTTCGATTTTCCAGCTCACACACACTTGTTTGAAGTACAACTCATCCGTTCAAGGTCAGACGCCCACCACACTGACGACGCGTGTATTGTGATAATAATTTTATACATTTATAATAATAATATATGCGAGTAGTTGCATTGCCGATACGGTCCGTCAGACCGTCTGGTCAGTGGCGGCGTCAGGAGATCGCGCGTGTCCGCCCCTCCCACCGCAACGCGCACACACACACGACAGCGCGTCCGGCCTTAACCCGAAAATCCCATCACATACCATATACCATGTACGATGTACGTGCACGTTTCATAATAAATCGTATATGGGTAGCAATGGTCACGAGTGCCTAGTCCTGATACAGATTTATCTCCGACATGGGTGCTAAAAACTATACCTCAAATAACAATATAATAAGCGAGATTCTATCGACCTCCCTCGATTCTAAAACGGAAAACGGTTCGATGATATCAAGTAGGTATTGCTAAATAATGTTACCGTTTCTACGGTAAACAAAGAGTATAGGTCCAGTCGCGCTCGTATATTATTATATCATTGACCATTGTAATATTGTATCCGTTTCAGAACAGAAATCGGACGGCGATAAGAACCAGGCCCAGTAGCGTACGCAGAATTTTAGTTCCGTTAGGGTTTTACATTATTTTTTGCTAAACAGTTTTTATATTATAATTGCTTGTAACAAATTATAGTTAGTCTCAACCTTAGTCTACATTTAGAACACTCAAGTGTTTAACCTGGACACCTGGTCATCTATAGGGCCTCTTCGGGTCGTAATAAACGTGGTAATAATCGATGGACGATTATACACGTCCATACGACGGTTATGGCAGACGTTTAGCAATGTTCTAAATTAGCAAAAAAAAAAAAAACTGAAACTATGATTACCGACGTCTTTGTCGATTGTCATAATATTTAACAATTTATTTTATAGCTATTAAATATGACATACCATTGATCAACTCTGTGTATTGAAATGGTGGTAGATTAGATTTTTTTTTGTAAAAGGAAGACATTTCGAGGGGTGGGGGATCAAACCCTACCCCTGCGTACGCCACTGGTCAACCAGCGACACCATGGTAAGTATTATTTTATGTACCAGTACACAATCGAACGAAACGGACTAAAATCTTACCTCGTCCTTCATATTTTGCGACAACTGGAGCAGTGAACACACGAAAACGGCACGCGCGAATGTCGTCCGGAGAGTAAAATGTGATACGAAAATCGCTCGAGACACTCGCTATATATAGGTGGCTCGTTTGGGTTTACCACCGCGGTATCCCGACACTCCCTGGAACCTATACCGGGCTGCAGCTAACCTAACCTACAGCTCGGGTGTGGGGAGGATACGTGTCGGCCGTATACATTATCGTGTAATTGGTACCTGCTGGTGCAATAATATCTGCACCGTCGCGCAGAATGCTCGCGGAGACGGATACGGTGCTCACGGATTCGTTTTACTTTTAATGTGCTGTTCGTGTTCGCGAATTTTCCCTTTGCGCCGCCACCGGTGTTATCGAGGTGCGATATTTCGAGCTGGCACATCGCGAGCGTCAACGTCGTTTATTTTATTACATATATTACTATAAAATGAAAGGTGTATAATAAATTGCACCTGATAACGACTTTGGCGAAATCGCTAAACGGGCGTGTCGTTCCGCAAGTGTTATATTTCTCACGTGAACGCGAATTCAGAGCGGAGGAAAAAAAAGCGACAAAAAAGTCGACCCCCCTCCTCTCGCCGTCGTCGTCGTACGGACGATTATTTATAAAATATCGAATATAATACACCCGCATTTCAGTAATTTTATTTTTATCGTCAACAGCTGTTGTATCATAGTTGTTGTAACTTGTAGGCAGGTAAATAAAATATATTTTACACACGTCGGCGGTACCCACGCGCCTCTTCGAAGGCGTGCGCGGCTGTATAATATGAACGGTGTGGACCCCTACGAATCGTCGTCATTCATTCGTATCATTTACAATATTATTATAACTACTATTATAGCGCACACGCGTTTACGTGTTTGGATTCAGTGACGTAATATTGGTGGGGTGGAAGGTGGGCACGTTGAGCCCCCGTCTTATTTTAAAAGAATCCCGACAGATAATATTGTCAGTGTTATTACTACATGGGCATCAGGATTTATATGGACCAAACATGACGTGATTACATAGGTACATTTATATTTTATTCATTTAGGTTTTATGATTAAATGTTTAATTATTATTTTTATAGATTGATTTTATATTAGATTTATATAATATAATATGATTACAAATGTTATATATTAATATTATGTATACACATAACACAATATACGAGCTGATGAGCCTCGACAAGTCATAATATGTATATATTATATTACAATAATATGTGCTCACCGTGCCTTATCGTTTTCCACTGTTAAAAGATAAAACGGGAAATCACTGTGGACCATCACCACACTGTTTATATAGAGACTCACTGTATAACGTCACGTTACACCCAACACGGGCCGCGTTTTGACGTGCGCAGGCTGCAGTATTTAACTATAGTAATAATAATATAAAAAACACGTTCGGTCGACGTACAGCCGTATATAGATGCACATACAAACCCCCGTATATGAGTACATATAAATATATATATAGCAGTGTGGAGGAACTAGAATCTTCTGAAATTCTGAAAGTGTTTACATCATTCTGGTAAACACGCCACGCCGGTGGAGACTATATACGAAAAAAAAAACAGTTTTTTTTTCTCCCGAATTCCGACCATCGCCGGGTCTCGCGACGAATAAAACTTTACCACATGAACCATTTACCGCCGATACAACGCTGTTGCAATAACAATAATATAGTTAATACCTACCTATACTATATCAGCTGACGATGTCGTTAAACTATATGAAACGTAACTGCGATGGGCCATGATCGTCGGTTCTGTTGTAAAAGTAGGCATTAAGGTGAGAGCAGAGACGATGTGTTCGGTGATTCGGACGGCGTGTCCGGCGGATTATTTATTATTGTTAGGACTTCGGGTATATATAATAATAACAATATGTACGAGCACCGTGCGTTACCGGTCGTTCAGTTCACTGACCAGCACTCGAGTAGAGTTCAATACCGGACGTGAAGAACTGCTATACAAATTTTACAATATAATATATAATGTCGACTCACGCGACGATCGTTAAAAAAAAAAAAACTGTCCGTTCTTAAACATAACAAAAAAAAAATAGCAGAACCATATACCTATATATTATACATCTATTAGAATGTGTTTTTTTTTTTTATATAATTTGTTTGTGCTAGTGAATAGTGACGTTATAATAGGTGTAAGTACCTATAATATACGCGCGGGCCGAAAGTCCAGTCTCATTAATATCGCGTGTGCAGTAAGTAGAATAAAATTATAGTATCTAGGACCTGTGCACTGTAGTGGTCGCGATGATAATAAACATTATATTACTATTATGTACAATAAGAACCTACCTGAGGGTTACTACTAAATTAATAGATAAGACATCAAGTGATCAATTATATACATGTTTTAAGGAGAGTCATCACGCCATGGTAGCACAATATAGTGACCACTGACCACGGTTGGATTTGTAATATAATAATTATTATCATTTTCCTCGGTAGGCCGCCCCAATCCTGTTCTATTATATCTGTTGTATACTCTTTTCGTCGTCGTCGTCGTCGGGGGGTGGCGGGAACGTCGGGAAATGTGCATAAACTCGACAAGGTGTACACTTACCCCTTCGGCGAAATGTTCCTTGGGCGTCCTGCAGTTCATGACGTCGTAGTGGTAGTCCATCGTAGGGGCTGCAGATGGGTTCGACCGACAGATAAGTCTTCTCTGCGGGGGTGCACCTGTGTCAAGTCCGGTGACCGCGACGGTACGATAGTATATTTATCACAATCGGACGAGAAATGATGGGTGGTAAACGGAGAGCGACGAAGACGACGACGACGACGACGACGATGAAACGAACCGGTTGCACAACGCGACGACCACCGTCCCACGACGACCGGCCGACTGTTTGCGCCGGGCAGAACTCGACGCGCGCGCCGTGTGCACCTTTCGCGGCCGATCGTGCGCGCACGCACGCACACTGCACTCACACCGTGACTACACCGGTTTGTCTGGTTTGCGGGCCGCGACTACTACACCGTGATAATAATAATATTATAGTAAATAGTCATATTAAAGTAGACGTGCTCGACTGCGGTTCATGTTTTTATCGTCGTTATTGTAATCATTGTTAAATTAAGTGGATTTGAATAAGCACCAAGAGTACGTATAGTAATAATGTTTTAGAAAAAACTACATTCGTCACCTAGAAAAGTTAAACAATGTGGTTAAAAATTGTCCTAAAACGTCAAAACACAGAAAATCAATAAAATATATGTCCCAATAAATGTTAAAAGACTAAATCTTTGAAAAAATACACGAGAATACACTCATTCATACACGAAACATAAATTATGGACAACTAAAAACGCATATTTAACGGAATCAACTATAGGTAAATATAGGTAATAAAGCACGAAGTCAATAAGATAATAAAATACCAAAAATGTAATGTTGTGTAGAAATTTTTCACAGAGACATAAATATACTACGATATCTACTGTCGACTTTTACAAATGATACGATTGTTTCCGTTCATACGAGCAATCACATTGTAGTACCTACTTAGTATTAATGTATTATTATTACGTGCACTATCCACCTTAATAAGGTTGTATTAGCTCACGGACAAGCGGGAAGTCGTCACTATTTATTTTTGACACACGGACTTCAAACATAATAATATACGCATCGTCGGCAATCGGTAAAAAAATACCGAGGAAAGAGAGAACGAGGAAAAAAGAACAACAATTAAAAAAATAATAATACCAGGATAAAAATTGGTGAGTGGTGACTGTTGACTCACTGCATCGCGTTAACTCAAATAACAAAACAAAGGCAAAGCATGAAAGTATGAAAAGATCTACACAAGACATTTCCAGTAATAAAAAGTTTTTTACTCAATATACTATAATACCACTAGGTAGTTATATTTTATTAAATTATGAAAGCATTACAAACTTACAAACCATATATTATAAAGATAAAGAATGAAAGAAATATCGCAACCACTCGTTATTTTGAAAAGTCTTAACTCTTTTGAAATTATATTTTTTACATCATTGTATGTCATTAAAAACAACATTTTTCATATTTTTATATTTTATTAAAATATATTAAAAGCTTTATAAATCATAATATGTAAGAAATATTGTATAATATTTAAATATTTTTTTTAATTTTATATTTTATTTGTCATTGATTGCGAAAATTGAACAACCAGATTTTGGTTTGGATAACTAGGCCATTAATAATACATTGATAAACATACCTTTTTTTAATGATTAAGGTCTTATAATATTCACTTATAAGTAAGTTATGATTCAAAAATTTCTCATAAAAAAAACAATTAAATGCGCATAAACATTCATTGACAACCACCAAAAATGCATATAACACGAAGCAAATGAATGAAGACATTTGTTTTTAAAAATACAAACTAAAAATAATTTCAACATTTCAATTATTCAAAATTATGAATCTACACTTCCTACAGGCTGGTAATTTTTTATTTTTTAACTTTTTGGTAATCAAAGTAATACTCAAGCATTTAGGAAAAAAAGCATTTTGCATTAAAATCCACGCCCTCATTCATATATTATAGGTACTTCTGCTAACTCAGTGGTTCACAATTCTTTCAGACGTTTAACGTTTGTTAATTTTAGTAATAATATGAAACTCGTGTTTACGAAAAAAAATACATAAAAAATATAACCAACTAAAAATTAAGTAAATAAACAATATTTGAGTATTTATTTATTAATTGTTACGAATAAAACGTTATATTGTAGGGACACTGCAAAAAGCGACCAATGAACTAACATAATATTATAACAATATTGGTAGGTACTTCTACAACACAATAATATTAATGTACAGAAAATCGATCAAACATAATATCTGTGCAAAGTCAATATGGTAAGTAGTCGAAAGTATTGAGCATAGTATCTGTAATATACCAGGGGCTTAAACAAGGGGTGCGCGGGGGTGAGATGCCCCCATTGGCTTTTTCTTACCTTAGTAAAAAGTTTTGAGAGGGTGGAGGATTTTCCAATTTCCCCCTCCTATTTATATATGTCGTTTTTTTTTTATTCTCCCCCCTTTTAGAAATCATGTCTACTTCACTATGGTATACAGTACCTCAACTAGGTTTTGTGGGGCCCTGATGTAAAAATTTTTATGGGGCCCCTGTACCTGTATAATATAGGTATTCATAGATAAATTCTTTGTTTACACTATTGTAAATTGTTTCTACATACTACATGGCTCCTAGGAATCAGCCTTTATGAATGAACTTGTTTTTGTTATCTTGTGATTTGAATACTTACTATATGTCTATATATATTTACAATTAGTTTATTTACATTATTCAAATGGTCCTCATTTATTAGGTACAGTATTGCACCCAGTCAAGTAATCAAAAAATTGAATGCAAACCTACCTAATATAATAATAATACCTTATAGTATTTTTATTTTATTATTATATTATTATATTACTTACAAAAATACCACTGGTATAATTAAGTATTATACTGCACTGCAACGCTTGTCACCAGCAGCAGTAGTACGCAGATTACTATCGTTTTTATTATATTATCATTATGTATCGAACGAGTTCAGTTATAATATTAACACGTGATGATGGTACAGGTGTTATGTCCTCGCAAACTTGCTCAGTAATCGGCTGAGAAGGAAATAAAATTCGAAAACTTAAAACACAACCGTAATAATAATAATAATAACATATTATATATTATGCCAAGTAGTTAATTGTGATTTACGATGCGGCTGTCGTCATCGCAGTCGACGAATGACAAACGTATATTTTTTTGTTGTTTTTTACTGCTTTTCTCGACCACTGAAAAAAAAACCATTCCCTTTAATAATAATTATATTCCCGACCTTCGTCATGGTATGTTTCTAACGCACGGCCATCGTCGTACATAGTCGGTATTCGACGATTAAACGATTTCAAAACTACCGTCCGTGTGTACTGTTTTTCGTCTTCTTTCTATGGCAATTAAAATCGCGTTAATTAGATACAAAATGTATAACATTACACTCGCACCGATGAGCGCACTGCACTTCCAATATAATATTATGTACCTACATTTTAACCGAGTTATTGTGATGAAGTAAAAAATATATAGTCTATCGTGTGGGTCGTCTATAAAACCGTATAATATTATTAGGCTTCTTTTTTTCGTAAATAATTAAAACGAAATTATTACAATATTATACAGTCCTCTGTCCTATATATTATGCCTAAAATAATAGAGAAATCCAATGTACATGTTTGTTCTATATCAAAAGCGAAAATAGTGAAGAACATAATTTATAATTCTAAATTTATTGTTTGGGAGCATAAAGAACAGACAGCATAAAAAAAATTATGTGTAGTAAGCATAAAAAAGATGGCATTATGTCGCAAGTTCAATAATTCTGCCAAAATATTATAGTATTTCCGTTAATCTTAGGTCTTCCTATTAAAATTTAAAATTTCCAACTATGACATGCCAAATGATTCTAATAATAATAATAATCAGTAATAAATCTAAAAATATCAAATTCAATTAAATTTAGGTTATAGGTACGCGAAACGTTATGAGTTATGACTTATGAGTCATCATGACTATTATGACTAATACGAAAACATGATTATCATTTTTTACCACACAAAATGTAATATTTGCAAATATTATTATAAACGCATAAATAGTTTGTTTTATATGCGAACAAATTTGGTTTTTTTTAAAAATGTATTCTTATGATTTTTATATGAATCTATAAATTAGCAATAAGACCACTATAAACGAGTAGTGAGTACCGCGGTATACCTAATTAAAGGGAGACTGGTGAGAGTGAAAAACACAATTGAAAATAATTTTACACAAAATACAAAATAGAGCGTTTCACCTTTTTGGCAAAAATGTAATATCTATAGGTACAATTTAATATTAGTAAACCTAACATCCGGTCTTTTTGGCCGGTGGAACAATATTACGACAATTTAGCGATGAGCTGAAACATGGTTGTGTATTATGGTCTTCCACCAAAGTCTTTGGTTATCCACGCAAACATTAATAGGTAATGACAAAAAGAAGAAAATAATAATAATAACTTACAGTCTCAAACAGTTTAATATGCAGGGTGTAACAGAAAGACCTGACAAATTAAATAACTTTTATTCTAATCAATATATTTGAAAAAAAATTACTTTAAAAGTTTTCAGATGCTTTCGTTACACGTAAAGTATAACATTTTTTATTGAAACATTTCAATACTGAAAATAAATAACTTTAAATCTATTATAAATATTTTATTGGAAATATCCAATTTGTAAATCTGGTCTTTAGAAAAATGTAAACTGTAAAAACATTAGTTTAAGTTAAGAAGTTTAATTTTTACAATATTATTTTGAAATATCCATATTTAAGTTTTTAAAGTTGACTCAGTCGTAACTCGTAAGAAAACTTTTAAATTCAAATAATATAAACTTACCTATTTTAAATATTTTATGAGAATTATTAAATGGGTACTTGTTAAAATTTAAATATTTATTTCAAAAGTTAGAACTTATAACTGTTCAAATAAATGAGACTTTTTTCAAACATTTTTGACATTTTAAAAAAACATAAAAAATAAACCCTACGATTTGATAGTTGTTACAGTCAAAAGTTTTTTCTTTAATTACAGATTTACAAATTGTTTATTTAACGTATTACAAACTAAAAATAAAAAGGTGGGCAAGTGGGTGTCGCTCTGTGGTACAGTAGGTTACAAGTGTGAAGTTGGTCACTGTAATGGATGGTGTTAAATTTGAATTCAATGATGTAATATCATTGTATATGAAAAACGATTCTGAGCAAAGACGGCCAGTTAGCCTATTACTAAGTATATTTTATGATATTTTTAAATCAAATTTTACTGACATTTATTGAAAAAAAACGGAAAACGTCGGTAAACAGCTCAAAAGTAGTCAAAATATTTTGAAAATTTTATAAAATATTATAGGAATTGATAAAATGAAAACGTATGGTGTAAATGTCAAGTTGTTCGTTTTTACCATATTTAATTTGGAGATTTTAAGTGTTTTAACACATCCAAACCTAACCATCTATAAGTTAAATTTTTGTAAATCTCAAACAATTATCTGTTTGAAGGTGTTAAAAATGGGTGTCTTCCCACAACTATATTGTTAGGTACTTAGATATTAATGAAAAAAAAAAGAAAAATTCAACATACAATATTATATAACGTTAAAATCGTTGGTTTTCAAATATTTAACTATATTATATTAAGTACATAAATTATATCTAATGGTTTAAAATATTATAGGTACGTGTCATGGCGCTAATAGATGACCAAAAGAGAACGAAAACGAGTAGTGTGGATATATTTTACAAACACCTACGCTATGACTAATAATATTTATAATCAATGGTACTACACGTGTTTGAACTGGTATCTCGTCAATTGATCGAAAACACTGTTTGCATGACAATTTCTAGAAAACTTTTGATTGAAATACAATTGCTCGTAAACGACAGTTGATCGAAGAGAAATTGCTCGCAAAACCATAGATTTTATTATTAATTTATTATAATTTATTAATAAAAAAATAATATGTCGAATACAATATTGCTAAATTAATAATTATATAAGTGATTAAATACATTTTCAAAAAAAATGGTTAAATAAATAACTAGTATCTATATAAAAAAAAAAAAAACAATTAAAATTGCTTAAAAATACAGACAATAATTGTAATTATTAAAAATTAAATTTGCAGTTGAAAATTATAGGTTATTCCACGTAGATAATCATGAATGTACAGATCATTTCAATCAGAGCAATTTCTTTTAATTCTCTTAGCCCTTCCTATCTTTGTATTTTTTTTTTCGGAGGTTCGGTGCCAGAAATATACTGCTCAATTTTGAGTCGATTTATGCTTTCTTCTTTCTTTAAAGCTTCAATAAAACGCCTTATTGATGAATGTTTTCCACTTATGTCCATGCAAAACAATTATGCCAACCTTCAACAAAATTATTTGTTATTGCTAAATCTTGCTCTATTGTTAAAAAACAGTTCCTCATTTAAATTTAAATTTTGGTTGTTTCGTCTTCTTCTTCTGTTTAGTTTGTCTTATCAGTTATCAGGTATTTTCTAAATAGTCTAAAATCGGTTCTAATATTTCTTAATTTTCTGTATAAAATTACTTTCAATCAAAAGTCAAAACACAATATGAACTTATTATATCGTCCTAAGGTACATATTTTAGGTCATTTTTACTGCATTTGATACATGATTATTATGTTTGGTGAACTTCACGATATTTTCGTTTACAACATTAAATCGAGCTTTGAATTTCAGTTTTTTTACTTTCGGTACATTTCCACTACGTTTTTTCATTTTTTCTTGTATGTGCAAAAAAATAGGTATTAACATAAATTTATTTTTTTCACTGTTTACATACATCAAATTATGATGGCAAAAAAGTGTCCGAAGTATTTGAAGTAAGTACATTGTAATACTGAAACGATAATAATCTCAGATTTTACATGCACCACATCGAAGTACGATATAAAATGACTATCGGTTGAATCCCATCTTATCTTTATAATTTAAGTACAAATTGTCGTTTTAATTATTATATTCCTAATTCAGTTTATCACGTTATCGAGCAACGAATTTTTTGTTTGCTAACAATAATGGTTCTTCAATCGATTGTCGTTTGCGAGCAATTCTCTTGTGATCAATTGACATGTATCCGTTTGAACTATCGGACAAACAATTTGACCAACTTCTTTTTAAAGCTACGAATTTATATAAATAAACAAATAAATAAATAACCCTCAACAACGGGACGGACAATATTAATTACCACATGGTCCACATAGTCTAAATCATTGTCAGTACCCATATCATTATAAACGTATAGCCGTATAGGTAACTAAACCGACGGAGAGATTGCGATCGCAGTCTACAACATAATATTATAATGATATTATTATTATTATTATTATTGTCGTCGGAAGTTTAATACAATATTTTATTTCGAACTTTGACACGTCACTGACGTCGCCTGCAACACGCCTTATCACAGCATCACATACATCGTCTGCAGCACCGCTCTGCTGTAACCAAAATACGTTTCTAATCTATGATTGCAGACGCCACTTGTTGATCTAACAGCGGAGAAAGATAAAATCGTCGACGGTCCCCTACAAAACTTGTACGAGTGGTGGCAGATGATACTGTACTTACACAATTAATATTATAATCATTTCTCGTTTAACGTTTTCATGGCGGTATATTAATGACGTTTATTTTTGTACCAACTACCAGTACGAACCGTCACCGTGTGTACGGTGTATATATATAACACAGTGAACGATTAGACAGTTCATACTCATTATAAAATATCAACTCAGGAAATAAGATTTATTTTTTTATTTCAACTCTTACGGTTATAATAATTATCATTTTTCCATCGTGATAAGTATCGGCTGTTCTATCAACTAAAAGTTTCTCGTGCTCCCTGAGATACAGCCGGATTCGGGATAAAATATAACCACCCAGTAAATTATATAATATACGGAGGGATTTGTTTAGCATGAACATCCTATTTTCATGCTTAATTTATGCATATATTCAAATTCTGATTTTTGGAATTTTAATATACAATTGAAGACCATATTTTCGAATACTTGACATTTTTTGTACCACTTATGGACGATCCTGTGACTTTACAATTTTCTGTTTTGCAAATAGGAGCCCTCTTTTTTGCATTTAATTATACAGCAGATATTTTTTGGGGGAATTTCGATGTGCCTAGATCAATATTCAAACGAATAGTTTTTTAGTTACCTATTATATAACTTTGTGTACTAAGGATAATGAGATTCGTAATGGGTTAAGTAGATATGTGGCTTAGATAAATTTGATAAAGTTAGTAGGTAACTACTATTGATCCATAAATATAAATAATTTGTTAGGTATAATAAATACTAAGTACATCTAATATTACATATAGCTTATATTTTTGTAAAACTGTTTTTAAGGATTATTAACCTTAGTATTAACATTTTAATAACTCAGGAACTACTCATTAGAATTTTGATTTAAATACACCAAAATGTTCAAAAAAAAAAAACATCCACTAAATAATTTTCACTAAAAAAAATTGTTCGCATTTGAAAAATAGAAGTTTGTACTGACACAGTACGCTCTTTATGTAGGTAGTATAAAAAAAATATCTGGAATTTTGAAATATGGTCTTTAGAATTTAGATATACTTAAAAATTCTAAAAATCTGAATTTGAGTAAATGTACTATTAAAGAGAGAAATGGGGGATGGACATGCTTGAAAAATTACCATGTACACACACACACGCACACGCACACACACACACACACACACACACACACACACACACACACACACACACACACACACACACTATATGGAGGCGGTGCAGCAGTTGTCGTGAGTTGATATAATTGTTCAACGCTAAATTTAACTCGTTTCGCTATTATGCTATATAATTTATTAATATACCTCTATACATATAACCACCGCCGACAAAACGAGACTTATTGCGTGCAGTGATATTATTGTTGTTGCTGTTGCCGGGAGGTAGTAGAAGAATCTATTTGTATATTAAGACACAACATCATCAGTCATCACCACTACAGGCCGTGGTCTTGTGGATAATAAAATCAATTCGAAGAAACCATATCGTCGCAAGTACTGCACTTGTCATATTATTGACGGTTATCCAAGAATACTATAACTCAAAAAAGTACTACTTTTTTTTTTTCTTCTTCGGGAGAGTGATTTAAAACTGCAATGCGCTTTCGGCGCTAATGGGTTAAGTGTATGATATTCTAAATCGACTTAAGAGATGTTTTGAAAAGGAGAAAAAAGATGGCGTAGTATATTCATTTTTGATTTTTTTTTTTTTTGTTGAGTTGTTTCAACCTCTAACTGGATAGTTGATATTATTACTATATTATTATCTTCACGATGTAAAGAATGTTATTATCGACGGTTCTAAAGAATACCATCAAAATATTGTATTATATTATGTATTATTATAGTTATTATTTAAGTGCTCGGGTGACATAAAAGGCGAAACCCCTATACTCTGTTCAGCGAGAGACCGCGCCACTCCGGTTATTCTGTGCATCCCAGAGCGACTTTCGAGACCGGTTCCACCCGGGGGGTGTCTCGTGGGCATGCGCAGAATCGGTGCGGTCTCTGGTCGGACAGTAATATTGCACTTCTATAATTCAGATAAAAATAACTTAGGAATAAGTAGTCTAAAATAGTATATATTACCTATATTATGTATGTATAAACATATTCTATTCTATCGGACTTTGTCCCCTGCTCCCTCCGTTCGCCAATCCACAGTTTTAAATTTTAACAACTAATAACTGTAATATTTGTATTATATTTAATTTTTGATCACATGACCAATAAAATAATTGCTGTAAGTACAATAAAAGTGTTAGTGCTCTACGATTGGTATTGGGTGGATTGTGTGTGGGTGAAAAGAGCGCATTCATTGAAAGCACTTCTGCATATTTAATTAAATTCTATTTATTTATTTGTTTATTTTTGGTTATTAAAAGAGTTTCTGATCAATCTGTTATAAAGTAGAACAATAAGAAAAATGTATGGTATAATTAAAAATAAAAATATAAATATAAATATAATGAAGGATTAGTCGGAATGTATACCTAGGTCAGTGGAGGTACTACGACCAATTTATTTATTTTTTGTATTTTGTACTTTTTTATTATTTGATATATAACTTATATAGGTATACCTATTTATAAAATAAAATACCAAAAAATAAATATTCCAATACTTTTAAGTTTTTTTATAAAAAAAATGTATTTTTATTTTATTTTTTTTATTGGTCTAAAGCCCGGCAAGTGCATGTGTGCAAAGTTTTTGCCCTATGGACCCGGATGGTCACCCATCCGGGAACTAGTAGCAGTGGCTATTGCTTACTGTCAATCACGTGATTGATTACAGCCATTGCGCATCACCGATATATATGTATAATATCGTATCTGAATAAAACGTAATTAGATAAACGTTTTGAAGAAAACAAAATTAAAGGTATTATTTATAGTATTATCCTTAGTTTTAATTTTCCTTTTCCTTTTCGTTTTCTACTTTGCTCACTTCTTATACCCTAAACCTACACTTCTACACCCTACACACATTTTAATCTAATCTACGGGGTACAATCACGAAGGAGAGTGCACGACCGTTTTTTTTTTGGGGGGGCAGGTACTTAAACGTAATTTTTAATTGGCATTTGCTGCTGAATCTACTTAAGGTAGAATTTTTATTAAGTATATTATATAATAATATTATAGGTGGAAAATATTATTTATTACATACGCTTTAATTATGTATAGTGTAATGTTTAAAAACATTTATAAAATTATTCTAATTTAAAAATAAAATAATGTATATTCAAATTAATTAGATGGTAAACAAATTGTTGGTTGGCGGTGAGGGGGGGATGTATAGAGGGTATACGCCATAAGGTAACAAATTATTTTAAGTTCGAATACGATGATAATACTAGCAAACTAGCGAGTAAAAAAATTATTTTCTAGGTACGAAATAATATTAAAAATTCACGTCATTATTATTTTGTCCTCCCTTCTATAACATCTGAATTACTCCACTTAAGCCAACCAACCGCACGTACACGTGACGTTAAATGGTGTTCGATGGTATTACAATACATTTCAATAAATATTTATGATTTTTTGGAAGGCCTAGAACAGTAACGCCTGAATCTCAAACAATATACCTCGCACACAATGCTATAATATAATAGGAAAAAGATGATATCATCAGAAAATCCATAATGTGAAACCGTGTGTAGTTGCAAGAGGTTATCCACCTTATTATGAGCAGGTCAATTATGTGTACAAAATATGCTGTGGATACAATTCATAATACAAATTTCGTGTATAATTATTTGTATAATAATGTATATATATAGTGGCGCGAGCACATTCAATACTAATACACTCTAAAATCGTATAATTTAATTGTAAAAGATTTAAAATTCAAAACAATTAAACATTTTTTTCTATATAACTTACAACCGCATCGTAATTAATGTCTTTATACCGATGCTTTGATATAATATATTATTATTAACTTTAATAAATATAATATAATATAGGTAAATATTATAATAATTATATATCTTAATTTTTTGTTGATTCAGTAGTACAACACATAATATTAACGTTAAGTTTATTATAAATTAGAGACGATGGTAAAGTATATAAATGCCACTAGATGAGTGAGACAGTATCGCCGTACTCGTATATTATAATTATTATTGTTATAATTATATATATATATATAATATTATTATATGTTTAGTAGTTGTAATAGCGGTAGAAATCTGACAATCTATAGTACTGCGGTTCTTCTTGGTAGTGGTTTAGACCCTGAAAATAATTATTCTACACAGATATGAGGATTCTATTCTGATGTTTTTTTTTATCATACTTTGGATCCGTGTTGAGCTCTCTGCTTGCGCTGGAACTCGTTGTTGATGTAGAAATCTTTCGGCGACGGGGCCAGTACGACGGGGCGCTCCTCCCAAACTTCTGTATGACACGGCAATAATACGATTATTATTATTATTATTATTATTGTTGTAGTCTTAGTAAATCACTATTTACTAATGATAAGCATACAAGCTGAGAAATGGCACGGACTATAATATTATATCTATCTATCTATATATATATATATAAATAAGTGTACATTTTTAATACATTTTATAACTCAAGATCCACCAAACCGATTTCGATAAAAAATTTCAGGGAATATTAAGATTGATATGTAGATAGTTTCTGTGAAGTTTGTACGCTGTGCGATAAGTGGTTCTGGAGTTATGGCCTCTTAAGTGCACAATAAATAATAAATAATAATAATAATAAAAAATTAAGTTGCGGTTTAAAATAACAATAGTATGTATTGTACATTGCTTGCTATTAGTTACGGGCATCTTTGGTGATTTGTATTATTATTTTGTTGTCAATATATAATACATATATTCTAACTATATAAATGCGAAATGAAAATCTTTGTACCGGGTCAACTCTGGAACTACTTATCAGATCTTCTTGATTTTTTTTAAACGAAAAAGTATATCACGAAGAAGGTTATTATGAAACAAAATTTTAGGAAAAACCACGCGAAAAGTAGGAAATCTGGATGTCAAAAATACAACAGGGACGCAACAGGTTAGGTTAGGATTTTGTATTAATTGATTATATTAATCCAGCATAGGTAGAATATGACAAAATTGATATAACTTTGATACTTTAGAGTTAAATCATACACTTACGTACAAACAAGATTGCCTACCTGATAATATATTGCTGCGAATCAGAATTTTTATTCCGGACAACGGAAAAGTTAAGATTAGGTAATTTATTTTAAACACTATAGATACACCGAATATTAAATAACGAATTGAACAAAGTTTGAGTCATATAGAGTTGGTACATTTAAGGGGAAACGATATGCTATTAATAAAATATTATGCACAATATAATATAATATTAATATAATGACATTAACGAACCACGAGTAAGCATAATACGCGATGAAATATTAATCAAAAGGAAAGGAAATAGGACGAGTGATCACTGCTAATAACTTGAGCAAAAACACTGGTAACCGGTGTCCTCGGTATCCCATTTAAGGAGAAAATCGTAACGACGCATTGAAAGTAAAAGTAGGTACGTGCGAATTATACAATAATAATAATATGTATGACTTTATGTGCGTACGTTTAATACATTTGTTACACGCTATAGGATTAAAATTTAGCAAAACGTGACGATATTTTAAGCGGTGAAACACTCTCACCTTGGACATCGTCTTCGTCGTCTTCTTCTGGTATCTCATTTTCTTCGTACGGAATTGTGTCGTGTCCATAACTTTGTCCATAATTTTGTCCATAACTTTGACCATAACTTTGGGCGGGACGTCTAAAAATATACGTGTTAGTAAGCCGACGATTGTATTTGATAAATTAATATGATTATACCGGAAAAATTAAATTGTGTGATTAAAAAATATCTTTTACACTATCTCCTCTCCCCTGCTGCTAGCTTATAAATTAATCGTTATAAAACATCATATATCATGGGATAATATATTATTATGTTGTTAAAACATTTTAATCGACTTTGTGGTAAGCAAATTTAACTTTTTTTTTAATTAAAAAAACAACATTTTAGTAATTTCTAAAGAATGGCTTACGTATTTCTTTGAGTTTTGGTTTTTATATTATTTATTAAAACACGTTATATTTTCTTATCGAGTAGGTATTGTTATACTTAATATAATGTCAATGTAGAGTTTTATATAGCTACCTTGTACAAGGTCTGTGAGCATAAAGCGTCATGGAACATACCTATATATTGTTGTGAGGAAAAAAAATTGAATATTTCCGATGGATATGGCCATGAAACACTTGAAACATGTATCACATCGACTGACAATAACCGTGTGCAGTTTAACTATACACTATATTATTATTTTATACTAAATATTATAATGTAAAATATCTTTTTGAACATTGCTGTGCGAATTCGTCAAAGAAGGACGTCCCTTTATAACGTTGCAGTTTTTTATTGTGTAGTCAGATAATAATATGACCACCCGGGGCCTGGCCTCGACAGTTCATTGGACCGATATAGTTTCTATACTTTATATTGTATGAACAAAATACAATTGTACGATTATGACGTATACATCTAAAACGTTCAATTCTCAATAGTTTAATTTGATATTAACAAAATACAATGATTTATTATATAATATTTGTGTCATAGATTATTGCCACATACATTCAATCAAAATTTAAACTTTCAAAAACACAACAAATAATGTAAAAATCAATTGTGATAATATTAATTGGGATTAGTATCAAAATTCAAAACTGATACCTGCAAAACTTGCAACTATATTTTGTTTTAAAACCCAATAGAAATTATAACAATAATCAAGTTCCAATTGAAGCAATTCGACAATTAATTAAAATGTACGACCATCGAATAATATTGTAGTTTGTTACCTTTTGTAATAATATTAATGATCAATACATGCATACAAATATGCACAATAAAAATAAAAATAAACTGTTATCATTAATAGTTATCGGTTACATGCCTGGATTTGTCTCGAGCCTTATTTGCTTCCAGGATGGACATCAACGCCAGCAATTCTTCGGGGTCAAAAGGCAAGTCGCGTTTGGCACGTCCGCTGTCCAAATAAGAACCGTATACTCTAGAACCACTTTTTAACCAAAACATTATATATAGGTACATAAAAATTGCAACAAACCGTTAACGATATCGAAATTTCAATTGAGAAAATGGACGTGTTTTGTTATAATATGAAAGCACTTATTATATGTACTCTGGTGTAAACAAGGTGTTGTAAAACAATTGGGTACAATGCAATTTTCATGAATCCTCCCCCATTCTTATTATATATTGAACGCCTCATAAATATTCGATGGCGACGTTCAATGAATAATTCATCTGTGACATTAAGTTATTGTTATTGGTATTGTTTCTTACCTCCTTTTAACCGGTGAGCCGAAGTGGTAAGCGTTCCTTTTATAACGGTCATCTGCGTCTAGCGATTGAATTCCATAGGAATCTTAAACAATGCAATTTGTCCAATAAAATATAGGTAGCCATATGTATAATAGTTGTGCACCCTTTATTAAAATTTAACATATTTCGAACCAGAAATGGGAATTGTGAAACATTAGTTTATATTTGAATTGAAGTAACACGAAAACATAAAAATAGTATAATTGTTAAAATATATTGTGGACTGTAGAAAACTTTCTCGGACAATACAGTCCAATACTATGCAAGAATGAATGACTTTAATTAAAAACTACCCAATCGAAATTGTTGAACGAAATATATCCTTCCAAATTAACATATTTTATTGAATTCAAATTATTATTTTGTATTCAAACCGAAAATGTAATATTTGCATAATGCTTACTTTTCGGGAAACATTTTAAATGGTTTTTTGGTCACAACTTATATTTTATAAGATCAATTGAATTATTTGAATTACACCTTAATTATGAAAGGGTCGTTGGTTATAAAATGTGTGTATGCGCTATGATTGTTTCGTACACAAGCTTTTGTTCATATATAATCGTATTTTAAATGCTATCATTATTTTCTTCTGAGTGGGTAATATTACATTTTATTTGTTATTAAATTTCGGTCAACCGATAAGTTATAGCTGTTTCAAATTTAGGTAGGTACATACAAGTTTGTATCGGATTTGGTAAATTGAGTCCTATATTACTATTTTTAGGTAAACTGAGTCCCCTGTAAAAAAATTAAAGCGGTGAATTGAGTCCCCTGTAAAAAAATGAAAGCGGTGAATTGAGTCCCTTGTGAAAAAATGAAAGTGGTGAATTGAGTCCCTTATAAAATATTTATTCTAGTAAATTAATAATGCTTATTAAATAGGTAATCAATGTCAACTTTTAAATGAATAATACATAATACATATAATAATTAATTTTGTCAATAATAATAATAATGGGTAATCAATGTCAACTTTTAAATGAATAATACATAATACATATAATAATTAATTTTGTCAATAATAATAATAATGGGTAATCAATGTTAATATAATAATAAATAATACTCTTGATATTAAACGGGTAAATATTTTAATGATACGAGCTTAATAAATTGAAGTCTACTAATTTCATTATTTTTGTACTTCGTCATTTGTTCTCTTAATATATTCTCCTTTTCTATGTTGTGTTTTGATTTTTTGCATAGCTCTTTACTTCTTATTTGAATATATGTATTAGATTGGATTTCTTTGAGTGCATCAATAAAAATATAAATATTTGGATGTGAAGTATAAAATAAACTATTCAGCTTTGCGTGAAATGATTCACAACTATTTGTTGTACGATTAGATATTGTCGAAAATTCAGCCCAAAGATTAGGCGGGAATGTAGAATCTGATGCAATGTATGTTTTTAAAATATAATCGGTGAATAATTTTATATTTTCATTTGCAGGAAGCTTTGGCATAATATCTTCAATGAAACAATCGTAAACATCGTTCGGTCTTAAAAATGGTAAACCAAAAAAAATTTTTAAAAAATTACTTTCTTCCGAATTTCGTTTTTTATAATTTGTACTTAAGCCAAGGCATTGTATTTTTTTCCACCAACTTTGTCCAAGGTGAAAACGACAACCTTTAATATTAATTGCTGGCCAAACTTGTTGCGCGGCATTATGTATAGATTTTTCAAAGTCAATAAAAATATATTTTGGTGAAAATGTTAAACCAACAATTGTACACTGGTCCATCGTATACTTAAAAGAATAAAAATAAGATTTGGTTTCCTTATTTGGCAATAAAAAAAAAACTAGTGGTACATACATTTCATTCACAAGTGCGTGAATTGTAAAGATTTGTAAAAAATATTTGGGACAACTTTTAAAAGTACCGTCAACGTATATCGTATTTGTATCACATAAAACCATTAAGTTGGACGTTGTTGAAAATCCGATAATATTATTATCGTGATCATTAACCATTAGAAAGGGTTCGTCCGTATTTGTTTTAATTATTATTTTATTAATAACTTCATGCGTTTCAATTACAGTTTTTGGTAAATTAGGGTGGATAGTTGATCGAATATTTCGTATATTTCTTTTAATAAGAGTCGTATCTGACAAAGTTAATGTATTTACGTTTTCTCTTTGTAATTCGGAATGTAAAAGTTTGGATGGCTTACTTGAAATATCTTCGACAGCTTTTCGTTTGAGACTATTGCTAAGTTTTTGCCGGTTCAAAGTTTTTTCGTCTGGTTTATTGTGTTTGTGATCTTCAAAACTATCAATAACTGTGTTTGAATCATTGATTTTCATATAGCACTTACATGTACTTAAGGAGCAAGTCCACCGCTGAACTTCATTCTTTAACATTTTATGGAACCGAAATTTGTAACCATTAGAAATAAAAATTGTTTTATTACGTTCACTTTTCATTACGTCCATTATTAATGTTGATATAGATGTGCTTTATACTCGCAATAACTAATGGTGCACGACTGTCGACTGTATGTATAGGTAATTTTGAAAACTAGTCTACAGTAATCGCATCTAAAAACGATAAGATAAGTATTTTATTAATACGCGACATTGATGTGCTTATATGCTCGCAATAACTAATGGTGCACGCGCGATTATACGTATAGGTAATTTTGAAAACTAGTCTAATAATATACGAGAGACTCAATTCACCGCTTTCATTTTTTTACAGGGGACTCAATTCACCGCTTTAACTTTTATACAGGGGACTCAATTCACCGCTTTAACTTTTATACAAGGGACTCGATTCACCGCTTTTGAAAAACAGTAATTTTATTTGGGACTCAATTTACCTACGCCCGTTTGTATCCAACAACGAAAACCGTAAACATATATTTTGTTGGTTTGTGTGATTCATACCTAATTCGTAATTTTCATCTGAATTTCAATTGTAGAATTTAAAATAATAATTATGTTCAGCCCCCTTACATACAACTATGGAACTTATAGCGAGTGATTGTAAAATATCATCTTTGTTGCATCATATTATATTGTAACGTTCAAGAGTGTAATAGATTAGACTATAATATAATACTAATAACTGTATGAGTACTTTTACATTAATATACCGACGATATGAAAACGGTATGCAATTATATTGTTCCATCGTATTGTCACAGTCCTGAACACTCGGACAAACACGGAAGGTGACTATGTAGTTGTCATTCAAGTACTGTGCTTAGTGAAAGTCAAAAGTAGTTTTCGTTATTTAATTAAATAATTTTCCAAGTCTAAAAACTATAATCGACGTTTATAGATTACAATTTAAACTTAAAGTTTATCGTCAATCACATACCGCGTTTCATGAAAGCCAGTATATAGTAGTTTTCGTTATTTAATTAAATGTTCGTCCAAATCTAAAATCGACGCTTTTGAATTACAATTTAAGCTCGATATTCAATGAAAAACTATTTTATTTAGACAATGGCGGTAAGGCGAGTTCGTCGACATAGTAATCAATAATCAAAAAACCATAATACATCCGTTTTTCTTACAGTCTATGCTAATATGAATATATGATAAGCAGTGCATATAAAGTCACGTGACAGACAAGCATTAATAATATTATCTATAAATTAATATGTGAATCGAGACTACCGTGATATGAAAAGGCGGTAAATAAAAAGTCTATTAATGGCGATTCGTTATGTTCACTGAGAAAGTGACATAAGCGCCAAACTATTATCTTTAATGTATTTTGCGAACGGTTTATTGTTGTAGAGAAATATGAGACCTATAATTTTCAAATAAAACAAAAAGCCTAAATTATAAAAGAATCCTTTTAAAATTGACAAACTAAAAACCAACATAACAATATGGACAAATTATCAAGTTTTAAGCACATGTTAGCTAAAATTATAAAAATAATATTATTATCATAATTATTATTATAGGTAGGTAATATAAAAATATAATAATAATAATATTATCATTAAAAAATATATTTAATTATAATATATTATATTTTTTGTAACACGGCGCCTTGTGTATGCAATTTTAATACAATGGAACTGCTAAAGCTAAAATAGATAATTCGTAAAACTATGATAGCTTATTATTAATTATTATCGTCTTGTAATTAATAAAATATTACAACTATGATATACTTTCAATATTATGTTAATAAATAATTATAGCAAGGGTAAATATTGTAATGAAAATTTTAAACAAGAGGCGTTTATTTCTGAACAAACACCGGTAAATTATCGCATTCGAAGGATAATTTTTTTGTTCACATTCCGTATAATTTTGGTTATTGCTATTTTCCAAAAGCCGATCATTTACCATATTCTATTATATGCCTGTTAAATATATAAATAGGCCTACGATAAAAAAAATACGTGTTCAAATTACACTTCTGAATAATATTATGTTTAATAAAAAAATAACTTTTTAAAAACTTCGCATTTTTATTTTACGAACTTTTTAACAGCCACGGGGTTGTGTTATATCGAAACATCGTGGGATTTTTTTTAATACAATTATACAATACTTAAATATTTTTAAATTACCAAGCAATTTTTAAATGGTTTTTATTAAAGTGAATACATTTACATTGAAACGTTCCTGATTGCAATATTATTTAAAACGTAATATAATATTTTAACTTTATTTTAATGAATGCCGCGTATTATAATATAAATTTAATTATTACGTATTCCGTATATTATAATAATATCAACTCCCGAGTTACGTCAACTAAAAATTTCATTAGTCTCTTTTTAAACGCGTCTTGTTGGCTGTTTATTGCACAAGTATTTCTTATAAAATATGTATTCGCTTCAAAATCACCCAGCAGTAAATCTTAATAATATGTAGAAAAATATGAACTCCATGGGCATGTCATAACACAGAACAAAATAATATCGCTATGTTAAATGAGTACGAACAATATAAGTCGATCCGTAACACAGCATTTATTTATTAAGTACCTAATTGAATACTGCGATCAAAGGGCTTAAATAAATTCATAATAACATGCACATGTTAAACATATTTGATACCATTCAATTCGATAATATAAAATTAAATATCGACTTTGTAATGGGGATTTAAAATGAAACTATATTTTAAAAGTAGTTTACAAGGTTTTCAAATAGGAATCGTGATACAAAACTTACATTTAAGTTTAACTAAATACAAACATCAAACTAATAAATATAATAAAAGAGAATATAATGATAAAAAAAATAACAATAATGTTTTTATAAATACAGTTCACGGAAGAGTTTTCTCTAAATAGTAGCTTTTTTATTTTGGATGAAAGTTTAGTAGGTACTGAAGTCGAGTAATTTATTTTCGTTGAAGTATAAAAAAAACTTTTTAAATTATTTGCCTGCAGCTGAACAAATATATTATTATGATGACCTTTATATTTTTCATTCCCTTCATTCGAATCGATCATACTATGTGTACATATCAAGTGACTATACAATTCCACTTTTTTCAATAACTCTATAAAAAGTTTTAACGCATATATTGATATAATATTTTAAAATGAATATGTTTTAGTAACTAAATATAAATGAAAAAAGGTACATTTCGTATTGAAAATGTTTAATATCATACTAGACGTAAGATCTGCTTTATTGTAAGTACACAATTTCACTGTACAGTTAATAATAATTATAACGAATTTGTCTTTTTCCAACTTCATGTGTAGGATGAACTATTATACGTATGTACCGTTGTATTATTCAAAGATTTAATAAGTTTCTCTTTCAAAATACTTATATTTAAAAATTGTCTATATTCATATTACACTAGCTGTCCTGACTGACGTTAACAGTGATTTTTTAAAACAATTAATATTTGTAAAAAAATGTGTATGCCGTATTTCTAAAAATAATAATAGTACCTAAGTAATATTTTGATAATATGTAACCAATGGCAATAATTTAATTTAGCAAAAATAATTACTAAATTGGTTTTTAGTGAGTTGAAAAAGAATGGATGTGTGATTTGCCCTTTAGCTTTCAACCATTAGAGATTGAAAAAATTTCGAAACCTTCTCCGTGATATACTCTTTCATTAAAAAAAAAAAAAGCAACACGACTATCGGATGAGTGATTGCGATTGGCACCAAAGATTTAAATATATATATATATTTCCATTTTCTGTATCTTTTTCTGCTATAAGAAAAGTTCTCCTAGAGAACTAACTACCGTTTGCAATTGTTTGCCAATCTAGTCAATTAATATATGATTTTGCAGGTCACGTTACTATTTTTTTTTTAAGCTTGAGGAATAACAACTCATCAAAGAACTATTGAAACATTTTAAAGAGATTTAATTTACCGAGGTTTTAACTTAACTACTTTCAGAATTGATTTTCCAATACGATAATTCATAACATCCCTCACCATTCACAGTTTCTTCGAAAAACATTATCATAATCATTCACTACTACCTATATGATGCTGCGTGCGGAGAATTGAGAGTGGACTAAGATCTGTCCACTTATTATATGTTCTGTTACTAAAACAAATAGATTACCAGGTTATCCCGCGGTTCGTGGTAGGTACAACGGGGTTGTTAATTATTAATAAAGTGCATCGATACTCCTAACGCTGATATATTGACCACAGTTACAACCTTCAAATCACACTAAAACGATATTTTACAGATCTTATTATTTTATTTTATATTTGTTTTATTTTCTCTAACATGACAAAAATATACTGTGATACTTTAGAGTCTCAAAATGCAAAAAAATATAACAACGGTACATTATGGAAATAATATGTGCTTAAATTTTTTAATTGACTAGTAAATATGAAAAGAATAAAACAAATTACACTTTATTTATTTAATAAATATATTTTAAACATCAGTCGATAATATTGTATACAATTTATTGTTGATTCGTTTTTGTTGATATTATATACAATTTATTCAAGATAGTTTTTATTATGGTCGTAAATTTGTTTTAAAAAAGGCATATTATATTATCACGATGTAAACGGTTTCTCGTGAACACATCATTGGCTCAGCGAGTGGTCTAATAGAGTTTACGATAAACATAATATTTTATGTATAATGTGCTTTATCGAGATTACAATATTAGCGTACATGACCTTTTAATGTAGTATATTGTTTGTCCTTACGTTCTACTAACAATTTTCTGAAATGCTTAATTTGACGTTTTTACTACAGCTGTAGGTTAGTGATGCAATTTATCTAGTCGTTTTTTTATTTGAATAAAAATTATTATTCAATATCAGTTGGATTCAATCCAATAATATTACTAATTAATAATTATCATTGAAACCGAACGACACACGTAATTCACGCCTATATAAGGCCATTTTGTTTGTTCCGTCGTCGTCATATTTTTAACAGACAAGATAAATAGGTATTTGATTATTGATAGCGTTTTTGATATTATATTCGAAAATTCACTAGCAGTTCGATTAATTAGTAATATTAATAATTCTGGAAAATTCTAAAGTGTATACGTAAGATACGTAAGCGGTTCTATAATATGAAATTGATCACAAATGATACACTAAAGTATATTAAACTTGGAATAAAATAGTTTGTAATATTCTTAATGAACAACTGAAAACTATAATCAATCAGTAAATTTGAAATGAAATTTTTACGCTAGAGCGACTAAAATACTTTTATAAAGTGGTGATTAAATACTTAAAAATAATTAATTGTAAGATCACTTGTGGTTAGGTTTATAAAATTGAGTTTTTAATTTAATTATTTACTAAACACCATTGTTTTTTTCTTAAAATATATGTTGAGTTTCTTATAAAAAAACCCGAAATAATATAAATGAATATATTTTTGCTGCAAGGTTTATAGGAATATTAAGTTATCATGTGTGAAAGATCAAAAAATCTTGTAAAATAATTTAGTAAAAACGCAATAATATCGCTTGTTGTATTTTAATTAGGATAAGTTATAAGAGCTAACGAACAAACTATTTTCATTTTTTTTTAATTATTCCCATTGTGGAGATACACAATTAAAATCAGAATCACAATTGAACAAAACATGGTTTAACATACTATTGTGTAACAAGTACCCACCTACCTGACATATACGACTATACATCTGTTTATTAAATTCTTATCCTTTATAGGTATAAAGTCTTCAGAGTATAAAAAAAATGCATTTTATAGTAGCAGATCAAATAGTGCTGAAGTAGTACATATAACATCAAAATTCAATTATTTTTTCGTATATAGGTATAGAATATAGATACAACTTGAAAAGGAGAGAAAAAAATTATAGTTCTGTATGTGAGTTCAGATTTATAAACGTAATACAGAAAATATCTAGGTTATATTGGCATACCTTTTTTTTATTCTAGTTTTACATTTTTAAAATAAAAAAACAAATTTTTCGATATTTTTATATCAATATTTACTTTATACCTTCGTGTTGTATGAATGTTTCTATAATACAAAATACATTATTCCTTCTACCCCGTATCGCATCATAATTTCATCCTTTAACATACTTGCAGTTACGAATTTATGTATATGAACTAGCAACATATTTATATTATTTATGCGCTTGTAAGAAATTCTATGGTTTGATGTATTTTTTTATTAGATTTGGGTACCCACAACAAATACTTACTTGAAAATTATTCTCATTGATAAATTATCTGAAATTTATATGCCTTGCATAAACCATTATACGCTTCATATTATACATTATTGTATAATGTGTATATCTATATATTCAATATGTGTATAAAAATATCAAAATATAAAGAGTATTGTTGGATGAGATTAATTATATTCAGTAAACTAAAACTGCAATCCATGCATTTATTTCAAATTGCCGTTTTATTTGTGTAGATATTTGATGATATCATTAGTGTCGTGTGTGCAACAATTCAATCACTTCGGGTTCTTACAGCAGTTGGTCTTTACATTGTCTCTAACTACATTTTATAAAATTTGCATTCAGTTCCTCGTTAGTCATCTTATAACAATTTTAACGACTATAATAAATATTACATTGTTACAATATAAAAAATGTGTTATCATTAATTATTTACGTTTGGCAACTCAGTGCGGTTAATATTTTTTTTATTGGTTTTTATGTCTGTCAGTGGTCTTAGGAACAACAATGTATTATTTATTACTACTGAAACATGCTATATTATATTATAGACCCACTTCGTTTTATATAATGTGTACGATACATGCGATATTATAGTATACTACCAACGACGACGACGACGACGACGACGATGGCGATTATAATAATATTAACAGTATAATAATAGCGAACAAATCATAATATACCTGGGTTGTAAAAGAGGTCAGTGATCTTTTCGTGTCTGGCCGACTGGGGATAGTGTTCAAGGGCGTTGTTCACCTCGGGCACCGGTTCCGGGTCGTGGTGATCATCAGGTGCCTCTGAAAAACGGAAACAACAACAACAATAAAAAATATGTATACGTAAACACGCACGTACACATTATGTTATAATATATGTATGTATAGTTGCGTCGACAATCGATACTTCCGGCACGACCACGATTGTTGGGGTAGGTGTATAATATGCGTAGGCATATCATTATAATATTGGGTTACTCACGTCTCTTTTCGGCTCTGGCGTAGTTTCTGGTGTCCGCCTGTCTGTTCTGCTGGTTTCCGAACTGGAGTACTTCCTGCGTCTTCTTGGCTATAATATCATACAAGACGAATTAAAAACGAATACGTGCACATTATTATAAAATAGGTTGTAGAGACAAATCGTGCGGTGGAAGAATTATCAAAAATTTGGGGTTAGATGCACGGCATGGCATTTGTTGTTGTTGTTTTGAAACGATACAATACAACGATAACAATACTGTAATTGCGCAGTTGTGATAATGATATTATTGTAAAACGGAAATTCAACAAGCCGCAATATTTTAATAATAATATTAGTATCAAAGGTACACGCGATACGAATCGCAAAGTCAGTCGCGAGGGCCCCGGGATAGAGTGGGTGGGACGAGAGTGTGAGCCAGCGGCGATGATCGTCGGGAACTCACCTTTATTCTTGGCCATGTTCTTTTGGATCTTGGCAGCGTCAGCCTTACCGGGGGCGGGCAGCCCGTGCGCCATATGCGTGACGGCCACCGCCACCGCGACCGACAAGACCAACGACGAAGTGAACCACTTCATGATGACTTGACGTGAGTTCGACCGTACTTAATTTTGCCGTGGCAGAGTGCTTTCTCCTCGGTGTGCAGTCGGTTGCGTTCTGTCGGTGGTGGTTTCGGCGGCGCGATGACGACACAGTGCTGGCGGCGGCGGCGTCGGTGGCGGCGGCCACGGCGACGGTTGTCCGCACCCACCGGCACAGCGGGTGACGAAGAGGAGCAGCTTTTTTTTTGTCGGTCGTCGAGGATACGGGGAGTAGGTGTTTTCCGCCCGATCGATATTCCCGAGTGTGCGTCCCTGCGAAACCTCACGCTCATCCACCCACGAGAAAACGCCCGGGCCGCCACCTGTCGCGCGCGCGTGGGACACTGCGATTTCATGCCACCACCGACTTCTCCTCCACCGATTCGGGCAGGCCATCGTCGCAACTCCCTCTTCTCCGCCACGACCGCCATCAGATCCTCGACCATTACCACCCCATCGCGAAATACAGTCTCCCGTAGCCGAACGGAACAACACAATAATTTATTTCGGTCCACAGTCTGCAGAGTATGTATATAGGGTCTCTCGAACAATACGACAATAAGTACCCACCGCTAATGTAACTCGGGCTTGAGTACCTTTCAAACGAACTGTATATATATAATATTCTTATTGAAAGTTGCAAATGTCAACAATGTGGGTAGTCATTTTGAAATCGACAGTCGTCCTGATTATTATTTTAATATTAAAAAAAAAATAGAGAGAGAATGAGAGATGAACAATATTGCATCATGAACTCATCGAAAGCTTACAAAAATAATTAAAAACGCAACTATAGGTACCTTCGCATATCGATTCAATGTTAGAACAAAGCCACCGTGTACATCCAATTATTATTGCGTTGTATGTGCTATAAATATAATATAAAGTTATAATACTTACATTGATATAAAGCCATAATTCGTTGTAACCCAACAATGTGTGCACTACGTACATTATTATTATTACTACCACAATGTATTTTACGACAGCGGCACGTTCATAATAGTTTTATAAGATTATTTGTATAAATAATAATTGCCGATAAACGATATCACAGTATCACACAAAGTCACGATAGAGTGATTTTTGTTTGTCAGACTAAGTTTTGTTTTTTGAATTTTATCAACTAGCGTTCTAATATAATATAATATATTATAAAGTTACGTGAGATTCAAAAGTGTGTAATCGTTAAAAATATATTGTAGGTAGATACTGTGCCATTATTATTATTTCCGACGAAGGATACAATATATGCATTTAAAAAAAAAAATATGAAATACTGTATTATATTTATTTGACGTCTTTATAGATATTAGGTATAATATATCTTTTCTTTTTGATATTTATAAATTTTAAAGTAATTTAATATTAAATATTTTATACTATAAAAGTATATAAATATTACAAAAGTTAATGTGACCCACCAAAAATATAATCGTGATCCACATCGGCCATAATTGGAAACCTTTGATCTTCTACATTCTATATAACTAGATAGGTATAATAAATTTCCAATTTCAGACAAATCTTTGTGTCTGAAGTCACGTACTCTAAATATTATATATTATTATATTTTTTGAAACCATAATTAAGCACTCAATATTGCGCTCACTCTTTATTTTCATTATTTATTCTTCTATGTAACCACTTTTTCCAGATGATAATTTAATATTTGAATACCCTTAAGTGTTTCAATGGACTTGGACGTGTTCCTGATAAGTGCTTTAGGCAAAAATGATACCTTATCAAAATACTCTTTGGGGTTAGTTGAGCAACCCTTTGTAATATAAATATATACTATAATTTCTATTAAGTATGGCTATATATACCAACAACGCTGTTAAGTTTTTAGTTCCAGTAAGCAGCTTTTTTTATTCTAACTTGTTATATTTTTTTGAATTGAAAGACGTTAATTTCAATTTTAAATTGTACTAAAATTTTAATTTCTAGGAATTTTTATTAGTTAAAATATATAGAAAATCAATATATTTGAATGGAAAAGTAAATCTTATGATTATTACTATTTAAAATATATTTTATAACAGTCAAATTTCTATTTCAGTAATCTTTTAGGATATTTAAATTTAAAACAAACTATATTAAGTACCTATACCGCATATATAAATATATAATATAATATATTATTTAAATATTTAAATAAAATAATTGTTATATAAATCATATAAATTCTAGATAGTCCACACACTAGTATAACAACCCATTTCAAAATAAGAACTTAAGTTAAAAAATAAATTCTTAAAATATTTTTATAAGTAATTGCGCCAAACCAAACAAATAATAATATAAGAAATACAAGCTGGCTTTTCAGTCGGTATAATTATACATTAAATCACTTCTGCTCCTTGGATTGTCTAACTATACTCCCTGTAAGGACCTAAATATTCAGGTTGTCGACTATTCAACAAGAACCCACTACAAAAATTCTATTCAAGAATCATCCCACCACTCAGATCCAGTAATGTGAAATCCATTATGTGATATTACAATTTCTGACCCCTCCCCCTCCCACGCATCAAAACATGTTGAAACTAAATAATCATAATATTAGCATCATTAATTGTCTTTAATTCATAACAATGTATGTCAGCCGATTCGCTTATTGTATTACTATATAAACAGATTGTGATTTTAATTTTATTTTTAATAGGTTACTATTACTCATAACTTTTTATTAAATTTGTTGGAGGCTGGCATAATATGCAGATTGAATTTTTGTCGTACTATTTTATGAAACGAATGACATTAATTTCCGCTAAAAACGCAAGTAAATTTAATGAAATTCTAGAAGATAATTAATAAATAAATAATTTTATAATTAAAAAATAAATTTGAAAATATTGTGCAAAAAATGGATAGAAAAACCTCATGCATTATTAAATTACAAATTTAGTATTATTTTTTTGTTTTGTATTAGTGAACAATCACAAAATACCTTTATAATACTTTCGTATTATTGAGGAGGTATAATTATACCTTTTTTAACATAATTTTTTTTTTTTGTAATCAGCCCAATTTACAAAACTACCCGTTCTTCACTCTTTGGGCTAAGTTATATTATGTTGTTACACATAATATTATGTGCATATAAATTATAAACGATCGAATAAAGTTTTATAGGTGCAGGTGAAGACAATCACTCAGAAGTGTACAATGTAAGACGGCTTTCAACTTTCAAGGTTATATTTGACGCAGGTTATTATTATTGATTTTTCCCCTATTGTAATATATTCTTCGAGTGTAATATTATGTTGTATGAAGACAATATTTCACATGTCCGTGGAGCTTAAATTGTAATTTAAAGTTATATTGTATGTATTTTTAATTTTCATAGCATACAGAACAAATTATTGTTTTTGAAGAAAGAATTTTTTTTACAAACATTGTGTAATTAATTTTACAAAGGATGGCATTTTTTTAATTTTTCGATATAGCTCCCAAGATTTTTGTAAAATTAAAATGACAATAGTTTATGACCTCTATGACTGATAACCAATAGCTATACTTAGCTAATACCTTTAGGTCCATAAATATTGTACAACCCGTGTTCTAAGTACTTCTAACTGCTCAATAATCATCATGACAGTGAGTCTATGATATATTATACAACTTAATAGTTCAATACTAGATAAGAATTCATATCTACGTTTTATGATAAATATTATATCGATTTTAATAATATATTTAAAATTATATCTATTTTATATTTGTATAAAGTAATTTTAAATGTAGCACAGAACAGTTAAAAATGGTGCCAGGCCCCAAGTTCCTCATACCTGATTTATAACAAAACAAACTTGAAATTATTTAGCGAAAATGACATAGTATGTTTAAATTGTTTCTTGTTTAGGTAGGTATCTAGAGGCTAGTATAAGTTTAGTGAAAAATAAACAACAACATTTTATACATTTTAAAATAAAAATATACAATATGTATAGTATATATAATATTATCTATAGATTGATTTATTTTTTAATAAATATAATATAAAGAAATTGCCTCCTTTATAAATTTTCCATCGAGGGCAATTGACCCCCCTCATAAATGCACCCCTGAGGCTGACACACCGTCTTCGCTCAGAATCGTTTTTCGTATACAAAGTTTTTATATCATTCAATTCAAATTTAACACCATCCAATGCAGTTAATTTTTTTTTTTTTTTGAACAATGTTAACCAACCATACATTATTTATCAATCTATTTTTCACATTTATACACAGAATATAAGTTAGCAGACAAAGTCTCTAAAAGGTCACTGTACCCGGATCACGGAGGATTATGATTTATGACGTAATTTTATGAATTCTATCGATATTAGAGAGTTTTGTTGGTTTTAGAGTTTGGTAAAATGGTAAACAGCTATCATTACATCATTTTATGATTTTGATTAACTGACGTCCTAATCTGACACCGTTTTAATGAGATTGAATACGTCCATTATACCTACCCAGAACAGACGTGATAAATTGTTTATATCAGTTGTATATGTATATATTATATATTTATATATTCATATTATTATAATTATTTATTGATTCTTGACTGAATAATAATAAAAACCATGTTATAATATTTGTCTTGGATTTTTCGTCATACGTAGTCCGACATATATTTACCTAATAATATAATAATGTTTACAATTTACTATTATAAAAAAGTGCTATTAATAATAGGTATTTATAATAAACGAAAATAGACTTTAAATTATAATGTCTAATAATTACAACTCATAACAGTATAGGTACCTAATTATTCAAGTCCAAGTAATAGTTTATTTCAATACATATTATAATATTATGTATGTTCTCATATCAAATGATTGCTCTGTTGAACATTTTAAATAAACATCCTTTTAAATGTATCATTAAATAATATTAAACGATGAATTCATTGAATATTTGCACCACGTTGTAATTGACATAATATTATTAAATTACGTACACGCAGTCAAACTTATACAATGTAATTACAGTTAGGTTTTGTGACTATGATATTTTAAATAACATTGGGTTTTAATTTTCTCATTTATCTTGTTCGATGGGAAAGTGAATCTAGTTGATGCATTAGGGAGGTCAAATTTTAAAATTCCCAATAGTTTTCACAAGCGCCGGGAAAAACAACATAAAAATTAAGGAAAAACGTAAATACATTGGCACAATTTTTTTTATAAGCATTTAAAGATCGAATTTTGACAAAATTTATCAAATTTAAAATTGAATAATTATTTTGTAGTTAAAAATGTATAAAATGTTCAACTTTTATATCTAAGGATTGACAATTTAAAACAAGATTCCACGCATGTAGTTAATTCTGTTCATTAGCAAATAACTATAAACATAAACACATAATATTTATAATGGTGAACAGATCAAAGAAAAAAAAAGATACAAGGAAAACAGTTTTGAATAAGTTAACTTGGTATTTTTACATTACAAATGTTAGCTAAAGTAGCTTGAGTAAATTGGTTGTTCTGAATAATTCATTGGTGTTGGTCTCGTTGTCAGGATGTGGGCCTAGGCTTGCTCCATTTGATGGCTTATATTGAGATCCTCTCTTTGTTTATATTTGATTTATAATTATTTGAAAAACACATATAGTTGAATATTGAACTCAAAATTTGTCTTGTTATTTAATTGAAATTTTTTAATTTTTCATGTTCGAGGATATAATATTAGAATATGTACTGACATATTATAAACATATTACATAACGTACGTACTTATAATAATATATAATCAAATATTCATATTAATTAATTTACATGGTAACACTTAAAATTAAGGTATATTTGTAATTTTTAAATGCATTTGCTCATTCTTGAAAACAGCCTCAAAACGTTTGTGATGGAATTTTGATACGACGTAATAATAATTTAAAACGTAAATGCTTCCATTACAACAATAACTATTTATACGAGGAAAGAGTTAAAGAGACAAAGTGGAAAAAAAAGCTTTATACGAAATTGCTTGCTTCTTTAATCATTGTAATAAGTGATGACTACCAATACAACTTTAAAATGTATATTTTGTTAGGGAGATGAATTTAATTTATGTAAGATACTTAAACACGATAATCGCATGTTGGAGAGGGGGAGGGTTACTACAAATTATTCACAATTTTTAAATGTAGTTTTTGCAGAGTAATTAATACTAGAAATGTTAATATTATTTTATATTAATAACTTTTTAATTATTTATACACTTCAATAAACCCTAAATCCCTACAACTCCAATGCATTAATCATTTTTCTGCAACGGTATCTGACATTAATAGAACAATATTTTTACATTATCAAAAACTCTGGTAAAATTATAAATACCTCATTAACCAAGATAATATATTGATAATATTTAGTTTAAACCAATGATCTTAGAATATTTTAGTATAATATTCTGAAATCAATGATTAAACTGAATTTATAGGGAAACTGTGAAAGTTATAAAATTTCCTTACCAAATGGGTCTACGCGGGATTCCCTCGATCCTAAACATTAACTGTTTATTTATAGTAATGTATTATTCCATTAAACTGAATTATTTTCGTTGTTTTTTTAAAATTCCTACCATAAAGTCTGATGTGTATCAAATAATTTTGAAATATATAAATTCAGTAGGTATTTAAAAAAATAAAATCCAGATGGGACACAGGGACTGCATGGGTATTGGTAACTATATATAATATATTGTACTTCATTCGCCTCAATGTAGAATATAGTTTTGTAGACTGTTGAGTGTTGGTGTTATAACTGTATCAATTATATTATACAATGAAATGCATACAACACTAACAATAGAATATCGCAATTCGAAGGTGAAAAGAATCACTGTTTATGCTATAGTGTTCAGTTTCTTTTTAAGTTGGACACTTTTTGTGTTTAATAATTTATTTGCAATCTATAGTATGTTCGTATAAAATAGCTGAGACACGATTGAGAATAAAACAAATTTTTTGAGACACGATTGAGCTAAATTGTCGACGTATGAAAGGAAATCGGAACACAAAAGAAAACCTACACGATTGAGCATAAAAAACTTGCCCATTTTCCATTTTAAACTATATTATATAAAAATATTTATTTAAATTGGGTATTAGTATAGTTCAAAATATAATATAGCAAAATATAACATAATAATAATGATAGTAATAATAATAATAGTTATGAAAATAACAAAATATAAATATGGTACGAATTAAAAAAAATACTGCATGGCTTATAGATTTATAAGTCAAGAATAGAGTATAGAGTATGGGTGATCGAACACTGATATTATTTAAATGATAATTTCGGAATTGTATCTTAATTTATTATCTTATGTTTTCCTCTAATTTTAAATTTTTAAGACTTCTGAACTTTATTGCTCCGGAACTAATTTATTAACTGATAACATTGTCGATAAAGCTGGGCTCAGCTCACGACTCGCGTCTTGTATCATAACAATTATTGGTGTAATAATACGTTAAAATAATAAATTACAAAATTTCGGCCACTTGAATGTGGCAACATCGCATAAAATATTCTATGCTCAATCGTGTTGCTAAAAAGGTATATACTATATGCTCAATCGTAAAATAAGTAAATTTGATCTAATACTAAAATTTGCCATGAAAGGAGGTCACCTGAACATGAACTATTGAGTTGCGATGTACCTATACCTACGTCATGGACCATGATGTTGTTTAGTTTATTAAATGCCGAGTAAGACTTAGGGCGATGTTTTCTATAAGTTTTAAATTATTGATGAATTCTATTGGCTTTTAAACAATTATACAAATAATATAGACGAAGACCTAAATTTTGAAGACCTATAATTTTTCTATACACGTGGTAAGCAGTACGATTTAAAGATTTAGTTTTAATAGTTTTTTTTTGCTCACAAATTTATGCTTAATGCGTACTAAATATTAAGTAAACAAAAAATCGAAAATGTTCATTTTTACCACGGAAAAGGCTGGCGAGATCTGTTACTGGCTTTCCAAGTATTTGATGAATTTTTGATTTTGCGGGCTTAGGAGTTTGAGCTAATTCCCAAACTAGAAGTAGGAATGGAATAACATGGATGGAATAACATGTATGTTAAACATTTGCAAAGAATATTTAAAAATATTTATTTTTACTAGGATAGGGATGGAAAGACTTGTTTTACACCTCCTATTATGTGTAATTTTGATTTTGGGTAGAAAGGACGGTTGTACAAATTTTAAAACTTGGCTCACAAAGTCACGAATTCATGCGTATGAATTTAGACCACTAATAAATGTACCAAGTTGGTTTGTAGGTTTACTTCGCTAGAGTTTCAGAAACTACTGTCCTTTGGGGATTAGCTGGTTTTATGGTTAGAAGTTGTTTCAGGGAGCAGAGGAAATGCTGTTTAATTGATTTGTGGTTTCTCGCCGTTAGCGATAGAAATTTCTGGCCGAGGTAAAGCGTTTTCAGACCAATGATTAGCTCATATAGCTGACTGAGATTTGAAGTTAGTCACTTAGACCGCATGCAATAAATATAATTAATGATTACCTATAGATTTAGAACATGTATTGATTAAAGTAATGAATATAATATGAATAACCTCTACACGTAATAGGTACAATTCCAAGTATATTTATTACTATAGGTATCTAAAATTATAAATTAAATTAAAAGTAGTCCTTTGATCTCAAACTTTTATAATATTTCAAGTTAATACCTTAAAAAAATAAATAAATAAATTTTAACAAATACAATAATTTGGAACTTAAAATAAAATAAGTAATAGGTACAGAAATGTATCACTAGTGCCATTAATGAACAATAAACATTATACACTCAACATTTTACTTTTCTAACATTTTTTTTTGACGCAAGAAAACCTAGATTCACCGTGTCAAATTAGTGACGATAAACGTGTTAAATTTATAATTTTTTTTTTTATATTATATTCGAGGGTAATATTTATATTTATTAAAAGGAATAACAAAAGTATGGAAAAGTAAATAAATGTTATAAATCAATGACTCAAGTTTTTGGGTTGAGCTGTCGTTTTAAAATAGGTACCGAATATATTTGCAACACTTGCATAATTTATAGGTAATACTGTAGTAGTTGTTTGACTCAAACATTTATCGTACAAAATTTAATATTATATAATAGTATATTATTATGATTTATAACTATAAATAATATATTAAACAGTATATTTATTTTGACCTTTGATATATTGGAAAATATCAGTTTTCGAATATATAGCATAGTATACGTTTCCGTGTTATAGTACTATTAATCCCAATTTTGAATTTGACGTAAACATATTGTAATCGATTCAAAATGCTCACCAGGAAACAGCTGCGGTTTCATTATTATAAAATATATTTTCCTCATCTCAACCCTTGTCAATGCGTAATATTTTAACAATCTCTGTGAAATATATGTCATTTTATTAAAGTATAGGTACCTAACCTTATAGTAAAACGTCGTAATAAACAAACAAATCGATCATAAATGCCCATGTTTGTTTCGAAAAATAACATTTACGGTTATTAGTTTAATTTATAATGTATCATTTATAAAAAGATTTATTTTTTCGATCTCTTGCCTCCAATAATATTATGGCACAAGAATAAAATATAATCCGAGTCTATGAGAAGTCTTATAACAATATCATTTTACATTTATGACACATGAATAAACAGGAACCTTATCGTTGACAATATAAATTTCTCAGAAAAAAGCTTAATAAATATGGCGCTGAAATCATATTATTAAACTTACCTTCACAAGATTTGTTAAAAATATATATATTAATAATAATTGACTTTTTAACGAATATGAATTTTTAATTTTTAACATAATACGTATGCTATATATTACTACAATATAGTCAACACGGTTACAATATTCTTCATTAATATTGGAGTATAATATAGTGCAGTATTTCTTAAACAGTATTCCACGAATAACTCGTAGGCGTTCCTCAAAATGTCTACCCTACTTTTTTGATTAGTTATTAATATTAATTTTCATAGGGGTTTCTCATAAAACTATAAAAGTACATATATACTATTGTTTAGTGTTATATGTAATCTCAAAAAGATTAAGAAACGCTGAAATATAATGCTTATGATATTATTACGTCTTTATTATGTATTTATAACTGTGTAATAATATAGGTATTTAATGATTATAATAATGTCATATGGGATTAAATACACATTTTTCTTGGTAAGGCTCAGCGCCGCCCAGGTTAATATTAACACGAAAATCAATAGTATTAACAATATATTATTATGCCATCCACGATCCACGATAACCTAGAATTCCAAAACCCGTTGTAATAAAACATGAAACTGTGACTTAAATGTCTCACAAACCGTATTATTAAACGGTATGACGTAATATGTCTATTATACAAGTGCGATACAACAAATTCCATAAATCGGATGTCACTTCTTTATTCATCCGTTGGGACGAAGGGTCTACACGTATATGATTCCCTTTTGATATAATTATTTTTTAGTATATTTGATATTATATTAAAATTACAAATTAATATTATTTTTTTTTCGAAAAGTGCTACTTTTAAATGATAATATTATATAAAGACAATTGGTTGAAAATGTATTAAACTGCGGCCGTAGGTCGTAACTATAAAACACAATTTGCATATAGATACACAAAAATAAAATATTAATCTAAAAAATATTATGTAATGAATTTGTGTGGGAATTTTAAGTGAGATTTAGCTGCTTTTTTTAACATTCACTATTTGATCATAATAAATATAATTTTAGATTCTGAGTGGAACGATAAATGTATATTGATTTTACAATGATGTGTGTTTTGTCTGTCGTCAGGGTTTGGGGCAGTAAAACTGCTTCGATTTCCTTCAACAGTATCTTGTTCGATGGGAAAGTGAATCTAGTTAGTGCATTCGGGAGGGCAAATTTTAAAATTCCCAATAGTTTTCACAAACGCCGGAAAAAACAACACAAAAATTAAGGAAAAACGGGAAATTTTACTCAAAATCGGTTTTCCACCAAATCGATTTTGGTTATTGTTGTTACTCTAAAACAAATGAACGTATATACATAAAAATTTTACTGGTTGTTTATATTTGTATTTTCTATACACGATAAAATTTTCAAAATATTATGATTTATTTTGAACTGTTTAGGAACATTTTCATTTTCCATTTTTGATTAGTTTTTTTCTAAAACTATCAATACAATTTTATTTGTTGGTTAAAAAAGCTAGATAATTTAATATAAGGCTCCTAGTATATTTTTTCAAAGGCAGATAAAAAAAATTAAAAATCCATAGTCACAGTTTTTTTTTTTTTATAAGCATTTAAAGTTCAAATATTAACAAAATACGCAAGAATGACGAAAATATACAAAGTATTTTGAGTTAGAAATTCATAAAACATTTTCTTTTTTAACCTAAGATATGAAAATGTAATACAAGATTACTCATAAGTTTGTCTACTTTTATCAAAAAAAAAATTTCTACCAGAAAGTCAAATTAAATTGTTATGAGAGTTTGAAATTTATATTTTTACAACATTAGATATTCACTCGATTTCTCATGTAATGATTTTCTTATTTTGTTGTAATTAAAAAAACGAGAGACTGTAAATACTTGACAATTTCACTGAATTTTATATTAGCATTTTCTATACACCATAATATTTTGAAAATATTTTGACTCATTTTGAGTTATTTAAGGACAATTTAAAATTTTAATTATTTTAGTTTTTTTTCTATAAATACCAATACAATTTTATTTGTTGGGCCAAAATGCTTGAAAATATGGTGGAGACTCATTTGCGCACATATTAATACATTTTTTAAATTTACGACAACTCATTTGCGCACAAAATAGTAAACAATGAAAACCAGCTTTTAGGTACAGTTTTGGGTGTACAGGGTGTCTTAAGCTGTCCAACACGTTACACGTTCAATATTATTGATATCAATCATCAATGATCACCCGTATTATTGGAGTATCTTCAATATAGCCTTATATAGTCTTAAAGCATAACGTGATTTCACATCAGTTCTTATCTATCAAAAATGGCATTAATACTCGCCAAGTACACTAGTCGTGTGGGACAAGCTTTAATCTTTATTATGATTAATTTATTATTAATGATTGTACCTAATTTATTGTAATTTGACAAAATTTTAATGACTTGTAAAAATGATTGTACCTAATTTATTGTAATTTGACAAAATTTTGAATAATGTGTAATAGCTAAAACAAAATTTTTAAACCCGCCAGTCTATAACATCAGAATATGATGAGACAGAAAGTCCTAAGCCTTTTAAAGGGTGAAGGAAAATGTTGTTTGAGTATAATAATTGTCCACTATCAGTATTGACCAAATCAAAAATATGGTGGTACGGAGATTATGTAGGTACACCCTATACGTGGATAAAATTCTTGGAAAAAAGGTTTCTATTGTTCGTAAATTGTGCGCAAATGAGTTATGTTTTTGTGCGCAAATGAGTTGTAAAAAAGGTAGATGTGCGCAAATGAGTTGTAGCCTGAAAATATAATACAAGGCTCCTGATATTATATTGTTACTATAGCAGTTGAAAAATATTAGAAATATAATGGTGCAATTTTTTTTTATAAGCATTTAAAGATCGAATTTTGACAAAATTTATCAAATTGAATAATTATTTTGTAGTTAAAAGCATTCTTTGTATTATACCTAATAATATTATATTTAACTTTTATTATACACGATGTAATAGGAAACCATGAAATTTGGTTTTAATCAATGTTTTAATTTTTTTTTATATATAAAATTTACTTGAGCTTCACGTAGGTACCTATAATAAAAAATATTTTATTTTTATTTTTTAATAGGTACTTACAGCAAATAAAAAAACGTACGACTGGATCAACATTCAGATACTTAGATAGTTAGATCTTTTTTTTTTTTAACAAAAAAAACAGGAATGGGTGGGAACTGTTTAGCACAATACTGCCACCCGAGCCCAAGATACTTAGATCTATGGTTAAATCATTGACATATTGGTAAGAACTAAAAAATAATAAAAATACCGAATATTTGATATTTTTTCTGTTTTGGAGAGTTGTATTCCCAGAAGTGATCATGAATATTTTACATTTTTACATCACTGCCTACAGCGGGAATATATCGATGCACAATACGACAACACTGATAACTGAGATCTGTCCACCATACACAATCTCGAATACGCGCCAACAGGCAACAACAACCATAACAACAATATCTTAATACCACACAACGTGCATATTATTATTATTATTAACATTATTATATTATTATAATGTAATACAAAATTATTAAACCGGACAACAAAACCGGAAGTGCGGAAACGCGGAAGTACTGTAAGTACGCAATATTCACGGAACGAACCGCGGACGCGTACCAGGGTCGTATGCACCGTACCAACCGGTATACGAACGTCCGTCGGCCGAACGATGTGACTGCGGCGACTGGCGACCATCCGTTGTAGAAATTTCCACATAACGAGTCCGACGTGTACCAGGAGCCCATGCACAAGCGTCGATAGGTTCACGACGCTGATGCCGCGCAACCACCGCATTTCGCACATCGCGGTCACGAACGCAATCCAGAAATCTACTACGTTATTACTATTACAGTATTACTTATTATCATTATTATTATTATTATTATTATTATTATTATTATTACTATCCTTAGTATTATTATTATTGTTATTATTGCGTCGTCCAGAGCCAGTACAACACGAAAAATTGGCCGAGAATAAAGTAAAATACTGCGTATAATAAATAACAATAACTTGTCAACTTGACGATGATGAAAATACACGTACGATATTTTCTATCTCTTATTTTTCTTTTCAAAAATGGAAATAGGAAGTATAAATTCGGTGCTTGAATGGGACACATGAAGAATGAACTGTGCTATTTTATATTTTGTTAATAGATCACCACTAATTATTATTTTCATTTTGATTACATATTTTATATTTTTTTAACGTACATTGTTTTAGCTTCTGAGCAGTTATGTTAGGTTAGGATGTTTTGATTTTACAATGATGTGGTTTTTTTTTTAATTGGGTCGGTGTACTCGATAAGTAGCCAAAATAATGCTTGGATTTTCAACTTCAGTATCTTTTCCGATGAAAGAGTGAATGTAGTAGGTGCATTGGAGGTCAAAACTTAAAATTCCCAGTATAGATTATTAAGGTGGCTGGAAAAACAAAAAAAAAAAATAAGGAAAAAAGGTGAAATTGTATGCAAAATCTGTTTTGGACAAAAATTTTGATTTTTGGTGCCTCTTAAAAAAATTACCATAGATGAAATCCTACATGAAATCTTCACTGAATGTTTATATTTGCAATTTCTATACACCATACAATTTTCTAAATATTGCAAACATTTTGAGCTATAAGAAAATTTCGAGTTTTATTACATTTTTTAAAATCTATTGTTGATAAAATATTTTAAACTTGAAAATGCAATACAACATTCCTTATTAGTGATTTACTAACATTCCTTGTAACCTACTGTACAGCAGAGTGATACCCGGTTACCCGTTTTTTTGTTATTTGAATATTTTATGAATTGTTTAATTTCAGAAATGTTCAAATTCAATGATATTATGATGGTTATGCAACTCATGATTTATGAATAATGACTCATGAATAGTTATACAGGGTGTATCTTATGTCATTGTACGCGGGGTTTTTTGACGATTACGGAACGATAATATGGAATTTCGTTAAAACGAAAAAAGACGTGTTTCTTTATTTTTAACAAGCAATTTTTTTATAACAATTTCAAAATTTTTAAACACGCAGGTGTACCAAATAGCAAAATCAACTTTTTTTTTTCAAATTGTAACCACTATATTTTTTAATGGATTCTGGTAAAGCTTATTTTTTCTGAACATTTTGGTAGTCAAATCGTTAATTTTGATTCGCTAGTTTATTAACTATGGTCCTCCAAAGATTAGTAAAATATGCATTAATAAATTGGTAAATGGTATTCGATTGTTGACATTAATATGTGCAATGTTTTGTGGTGCTCTTTTCGTAGTGGTATAAAGTATAAACTTGATATTTTAACCATAGATTCCCTATAATGGTATCGCATCCAAAGTATGAACTTAGGAGTTGTAATTCATCCCTTTCCATCCTTTTTAGTTTTGGATATTAAAATAATAATATTGATTTTTATGATCGTATGTTAAAATAAAAATAATGAAGTATGTTTACCAATTTTTTTTTTTTTTTTGAGGGTGTCGTTAGATTACTGATTCAACTATTGTAGTGTATCAATAAGTAAGTTATAAGAAAAAATTGTTTAGCACTGGTAAATTAAACCTATACCCATTATTTTAATTAAAAGTATTAATGCATATTTTACTAATCTTTGGAGGACCATAGTTAATAAACTAGCGAACCAAAATTGACGATTTGACTACCAAAATGTTCATAAAAAAAAGCTTTACCAGAATCCATTAAAAATATAGTGGTTACCATTTGAAAAAAAAAAGTTGATTTTGCTATTGGTACACCTGCGTGTTTAAAAATTTTGAAATTGTTATAAAAAAATTGCTTGTTAAAAATAAAGAAACACGTCTTTTTTCGTTTTAACGAAATTCCATATTATCGTTCCGTAATCGTCAAAAAACCCCGCGTACAATGACATAAGATACACCCTGTATAGATATAACCATTGATAATAAATTATATATCACGTATATAGAATATATTTATACGATTTTTGTAACCACTCCCCCCTTCCAAAAAAAAATTATACATACTAAAAATGCATAAATAAAACATAATATCAAAAATTTAAATTTTAACTGGATATATTGTAAATTAAATAACGCATCTCTCGAGTTCTAGAGACTGGAATGTGATGTCTCCATCGTGATAATACTGCCAAATTCCAGCAGTTAAGTTAGAAAAGATTAAAAGAGTTTAGGGTATAGTCTATTTCGGCCCATATCTTGGTGCCCACCTAAAATAAAAATTTCAGCCCCGCAAGCCATTGCACCCTTACCCACTTGTATATACATTATACATTCTTTCTTAATAATAAAAGGCAATGTTTTGCGAGTGTTCAAACAACCCACAGCCTCGTGGTTCTGAATTTAGGTACATCTCAACAAAACAAATTTTAAAATTGTTTTAAATTGAATTAAAAAAAAAAAAAAAAAATTAAAACTTATACAAATTTTGTAAATTTAAATTTAAATCATGAAAATGTACAACTCTACCCATTGCAAATAATTTTACACATATAACGCGCAGCTTTGATATCATTAATTGAGTTTATGTATTTAATGTTTTCCAAGTCAAGCACTGAATATATTATTATAATATACAAAATAATATTATGTTATATTCAGTATTGTGCTCTAAATATAAATACAGAACACCTATGTGACACGTAATGACATACAATATTACACGTATATAGGTACGTGTCCCACTCCAACATCGAAACTTTCAAAACAAATTTGCCGAGTACGCGTAATAATAGGTGCTCACGTATTCAAAATTCAAATATTGTAATTTACAGTACCTATATGTATTATGTGAGCATAATATCATAACAGACCATGTGCAGGATAGGAGTTGTTTTGTAACCATGTAAAAAAAAAATATTCTTAAAAACATCAATACTTTTTGAATAATGAGTGTTGTTCAATGATAAAAGAGTCATCCGGTTATAATATATTGTATGATTATTGTGAAAAACAAATAACGATAGTTTCAGGGAATAGTAGTGAAAATACATGGGTATAATTGGTAATTACATATTATAATAACTGAGTTCTAGCACTTGAAATATGTTTTAAATACGCGTGCGAGGGGAGGGTTTGATTGTTTGAAGACCCTTGTCTATACATTACTGCCATTATTTTTGATATCACCCAAAAGCGTACAAATTACAAAAAATAGCACTCAAAAACATGCCAGACACGAACCAAAAATGTTTTTGAAAATTTAAATTTATGGAGGATGTTTGATGGGTAAATATTACATCACCACAATACTGCAGGGGACACAGTTTTACTGCTAAAGTACATTATTTACAATTAGGTGAATATTTAATAACGAATAAAATATAACAGGCGTATTTTTAATAGCATTTTAATATTATCTCTTAACACTATAAACGATTAAATCAACACGTCATAATAATATGTAATAGGCAGGTAATTATATTAAATAATGGAGTGATATTAAAGTAAAAAATTCGATTGCATGTCGATATCAGATAGAGTTTATTAGGTAGGTTGGTATATTATAGCCACGTGATTATAACTTATAAGACTCGAGTCAAAATTATACAAGAATAAAGAGTTTAAAATATTTTTTTTTATATCCCCCCCCCCCACATACACACACACACACACACACAGCGAACGGTTTTGCCGTATTACATTTTATACTTTTATATTATATTTTATTATTATTAACGGCCAAATACATGATATTTATTATGTCACATAAAAAGGTGGCACGCCCGACGAATCGCGTCGCGATTATTACGTATATATTATATTGCGAAACGAAAAACATAAAACATAATATTATAGACGTTCGTATAATACTGCACACGACGTCCCACACGCTTTATTATTGTCACGGCGGACGTGACGATTTTTACGCACCGCACCGAACACCCTAAGGCCAGAAACGAGGTTGTACCATATTATGATATCAGCGACGTATCACGACGCCGCCGCAAAAGTAATGATTTTTAAAGGGTTCCATAATAATAATATTATATTTATGGACGACTTCGACCGGGAAAAATATTGCAAAATAACGAAAACGTTTGAATAATAATAATTAAACAAGGATAGGAAACGCGTCGTGTTAATACCGTAAGCGTATAATTGTAGCTATAATATTATAGACAGTGGTGTAAGACGTATTTTGATATTAATTATGCCGATCGAAATTCGAAAGAAATTATTTTGATCAGAGGTAGAAAAAAAACGCACTTGATATTATTATTTATTTCCTTGTACACTGCAGTTTATCCCGTAAGTTATGAGATACGATTTCCATTTAGAAGATGATACGTCATTCTGACATTTTTTTGAACATTCATATATTATTATAGTCTACCACCGAGAAAGAACTTAGGTATAGTGTTCAACTTAGGCCAAACACTGAGTTTTATAGGAAAACCCATGTTTAATCTATGAAAGACTTACTTGAGGAAATAAATTAAATAATTCCTTACTTTTTGTTAAATAATCCGACTCTTATATGGAAACAACCGTTCAGCGAGTGATCCAGGAAATCATAGCCATTGAATAATGCAGAAACCACCACCAATTTAAATAACGACAGATGGATGGTCGACATCGTCGATTTGCTAGTTGACAGTCTGACGCACATAGTCTCTGAATCGATCTTCGGTGCCACTCGTACAATAATGGTTTTTTGTGTACCCTCTGTAAAGAAGTTTAACTTTAAAATAACTTGTACAATATAATTTTCATTTGATTGTGAAATAGTTAAAATTTGGTTATTGTAAATATTATACTATAATAATTTTTCTTTTTAAAGTAATTTCACAAAATATAATATTAATTATCTAAGAAATAAAAAATAAAATAATTTATTATTACTCAAAAGTTCATAATATTTATTTATATACATATAAATAATAATAATAATATTATACCTAATATTTGACATAATATTTTATAATAACTATTTTGTTAATGAAATGAATGCAAAATAGGTTTGCTTTAAAACATATTAAATTAAATAATTGTTCGTTGATATAATACTATTATTGATAGGTACCTACAACTATTTATCAATCAAGAACATAATATTATAGTGGAAATCAATCATTTGTTTTTCGCGTTACCGCACCAGACTCAATCTTTCAAATACCTCTTTATCGATGGTCTCTCAAGTTTCAACAACACTATAAGTCAATATAAAATAGCACTATCGCAGCATTCTCCATCACAGTGTTGATTGCCCTTCAATACCACTTCAAAACACATTCTTCTTTCACAATACTCCTAAAGTCCCTTATTTCAATTCACAGCCTGTATATACTATGGTATTTTTATTTGTTCTTAATACTCTTAGATGAATTACCATTCAAAAGCAAAACCTGTGTTAAAGGATGAATTTTAACGTGAAGCTCCTAGCTTGTTGCGAATAGCTGATAACGAGAAAGTTCTTAAACTAAAGACGTATCAGAGCTGTGCGTGATGGTATACAAAATGGTGTACATAGACAGTGAATAAAATGTAATTATTTATTTAGTACTAACACATTTAATTTTAAAACGGCGCATTGAATATACAACATAATATGTTCGAGTCAATTCAAAATGCCTATGTCATGGCGTACAACGATGAAAAAATTATGATTAATTACTTAATTAGTAATATTACTATTATTACTAATTACACTTAGGTCATGCCGGTCATGGTAATATTTGAAGCATTCCAATATCCAATACCGAATACAAGAGAGACTCGATACCGTATGATTGAATTTAGTAAAACCACTAAAACCAATATTATCCTATAATATCAAATACGGAAATTATTCGATATCACACAGATACAACAGGTATTCATTAAAACTCATTACAAGACCACATGCATGCATAAAAAAACCAATGTTACAAGTGCGTGCTTTTCAATATATTTTTTCCTCTACAAGAAAAATCTATGAATGATAAATATGTTTTTGTTAATAACCAAAATAGGTTAGAAAAATATAATTTCTGTAACCAGCCAAAAAAGATATTTATGTTAAAATTTAAAATTTAAATAGTCAAATTGGATTCATTCTGTTATTTGTTATGATTTTACTTTAAGACTCGTCAGTATGTATGGCACTAGTACATTGGAAATTATGCATTTTGGATAAATCAAAAATAATATTGTTAATATTAAATGTTAGTGATCTCCTGAATGTCAGACAGCAAATAACGCAATTCGAAAAGTGATAATATTTGAAAATCTGATAAAAGATGAGTGTTCGGTAATATCGAATTAATTTGTGTGCGGTTTTGTACCATATACGTTTTTCAGTAATTTATAGTTTATAATATTATATTATGATTTTCACAATGGAATAATAACCAAACTTATAAAATAATATTTTTAAACTAATTATGTGTCGATATTATTTAGATCAATAAAACAATTCTTTTGACAGTATATAATATAATTATTTCATTGAATTAATATGATATAAATATCACTTATTGTCTGAATAATATTAGGTACCTAGTTAATTACTCATACAAAATATATATAAATATGTATGTCATAATGATCAACTTAATTAATCATATTCGAATAAGGAAAGTTTTGTGTGCTTAATAATTGTAGTTACCTAGGTACTGAAGTTTAGGAAAAGGATTATAATGTTTGTTATAAATAATTAATGTAAGCAATTTACATGGAAAATTCAGATTTCTATATATCGTTATAAAATATGTATTACTTTGAAACATTAATATTTAATACACGCATTACATGAATTATCAAATTAAATTATCAACATAATAATTATTTATTTTAAACATAATAGATATTATAATATAATATATTGTATGATTGTAGAATTTACACTGTCATCGTTATGTGTATGTCCAAATATAATTATTATTCGATTTGTTGTTTTTTGTCGGTTTGCCGTCGTTCGTTCGAATATTGTTTGTCGAATGTCCGAAAACAAACAGTTAGCCCTACTCGTATCGATGTACTTGTGGGTGGGTATTATTATTCAAAATATTCGACCACGAGTCGAGTTATTAACGAAATAATAATATAATAATAACGCGTGCACGTGATTATTATTAACGTAAAATTAAGCACATCTAAACCCTACGCTTATGGACTACAACTATACTATTATCGGTATTATGATAATACATAGGTATAATATTATGTAAATATAATATTGAAAATTATAATATTATTTTCGTACTTGCACAACACTCATTAATAACGTTCGACCCTCGGTTGAATGCTAACACCTAATCGCCGTCCAATAGTATTTTTTCTACAAAAATTTTATATAATAACTGCGTATCTTTTAATATTATATTACTCACAAGCACGATACCTTAGATATATCTTTAATCGTGCTCACAAGCCAAACCGACTTAAAATTATTATAATAATATTATACAAAGCTTATATCATTAATTATTACACAATTAATAGTATATTTAATGATACGACAATGTGAATGATAGCCGACGAGCATTCCTACAGATAACGCAGCAATGAAAAACAACAATAACAATGATAATATTATGATATTTTTTATATGCACATTGCACATTTTTTGCATCGAGAAACTTGTCTGATGTAGTTATAAGTTATTTACAACTAATTTACAATAATAATTATATCATTAGTATAATTTTTTTTCAAAATATTCTTTTTCAATAACATAATATAAGAAACGCGCAGTTTAAATTACATTATAAAACATATTATATTGCTTTTAATTTTTCAACTATTATAATTTATAGGTTTGATTTTGTTATTGCCTATCACAGAGGTATTCAAACTTTTTCATTCCACGGTTCCCTTGTGTGTTCACAATATTTTTACGGCTAACAAATTATTTTATGAAAAAATTGAAACATTAAGGATACATAATATTATAGCTAATACGGGTGATAATTACAGTGACTTTTGTCCTAGAAATAAAAGTTCAAATAATCAGGTAATGTGATTCATTATCGTTTCAATAGTCACTTTAATGATTATAAATAATATTTATATTAATATTTAATTATACGTTTATACTTGACTTACATTCATTTTGGTTTCTGGAGTTTTGACGCTGCTACCTTCGATAACCGTCGGAACGCCGCTGGGAGCCGCTGGAATACCTCTGGTCAATCAAATTTTGATTTTTAAACGATATATCAATGTTTTTGTGTCAAAAACACAAGTTTTTCAATTGCTTTTTGTGGTCTAAAATTAATAGTTCATTATTTAGTTCTTTAATAAAAATTGTCAATATTTTTTAAATACATTTATGTACCTACCTTGTACCTACTACCTACCTACCTACTCATCACATTATATTAATAGTGTAATGAAATATGAAGTAAGTAATAATTATGTTCAAATATTGAATTTTCGTTGTAATTACTATAAAGTACTTTTTATAATATAAATAATAAATATATTCCTCGTTTGTGCATGTTTAACATACCTGCCTATTTCGAAAGTTCCTACAATTATTTAGTTATAAATAGTTAATAAACTTTTAAATAATAATAATATTTTCAATAATGAATTAAACATGGAATGTAACTTGTCTATCAGGTTAGGTACATTTTATTTTTTATAGACAAAACTTATTATAATAGTGTTTGTATTTCGTTCGTGAAAAATGTTAGTAAATAATATTATAGTGTATTTGAAAAGGTGAAGTAATATAACTTGAAAAACTAATTGCACGATTGTCAAACAAAAGTAGGATGTGAGGAGTTAAATCTCAAAATAAGTATGCCGTTATGCATTTAAAAAACAAATGATATGCACTTACAATATATACTGCTCTAGAAAAATCTAACATTATATGAAACATGGTAGGCACCGATACTACCTGCCTAAATTATAATATTTAGAAAAAAATTATATTTTAATTAATTGATAATAACTTGAAAAATTAAATGCATGATAATCAAACAGCAGTAAGTTGTAGGTATGCGATCAATTATGACGGACAACTGAAGTTTACTTCCTACACGACGTGTTATTGCAGCGTTATAGATCAGGTGAATTACCTAACCGATAATATAAATATTAAATACATATATAACATAGGTACACATTTGGAAAATAATATTTTTACAAGTCATACTATATTTAATATCAAAATGTTTAATTTTATAATTTAATATTATTATTATGCTCCTAATTTGTCTAATATACTCAAATATGCATCGATGTGCAATAACGACAAAATATGCAAAAATAAAATTTTGAATATATTATAATCTCATTGTGTTCTGAACCATATTTAATATCTACGCATCACTCACATTCTGTGAACTTTCTAGGCAAATATAAAAAAACTAGAAGTCCTCACAGCCTTATACATAATTTTTGCACTCGAAGGGGGGTCGGTGATTTACAATGCATTATATTATTTCAAGGTACCTGTTTATCATCATGCCATGAAAAAAAAGGCAATTAGTGTATGTGAAAAGATAATTTTAGGTAAAACTCAAGCCCCTCTCCACCAAAAAAAATAATAATGAATTATTTACAGTGTAAATTTTACACAGATATTATATGAATTTCCTTAAGCAATCAAATTAAATCAAATTAAAATCGTATAGGTAAGTTCCTACTAAATTAGTCAAACAATAAAACTAAATTTAATTTAATTTTTACCAGCAATTAATTGTCTACTACTCAGCTACACTGATAGGAATATAGAGTTTTAGTATCGTCATGTGAACCTGACTTGACAGGCAATAATATCAATAATTTTCAATATAATTTATATAATAGTACACTTTATGTTATTAATGTTATACTATATTACTATAAAGAGCTGCGGTTCCGTAGAGTATTACTCATCAGTCATCTATGAGTGGATCTTAAACTGTAGTACATGGAAAGCTATGTGATGGCAGTACCTAGTACCTACCAACAGTTAATAAACTAATTTATTTATTCATGTTTATAGTGGATTTAATATTAAGAGGACGCCGCGCGGGAATTTTTTTGTCTCTGTCTGACTGTCTTATAAACGTACAACATAGCAAATTTTAAGTTTACAATAACACATATTACTATGTAATTTCTAAAATTAAAGTGAATTTATCACTTATAAAATTTAATAAAATTATTATCTAGGGCACCTCGGCGGAGGCTTTTATTGATATTTTTACTAAGAATTAAGTTATGACCATTTTTAAACCAAAAGAAAAAATTGAATTAAAAGTTAAAAAATTAAAAAGCACAAGTCATTGTAAAATCAATACATTCATTGCTCCGCGCCGCTCAGAATCTAAAATTGTAAACGAAAATTATTTTTGTGCTATATAAAATATTTTTTTCATTTGTACAGTTTTGTAACTATATTATAGTTTCCCTGAACGATGATCAAAACTTATAAATGCTTATAATTCAACGAAACACTAAGACTAATTAATAATCCTGCTACTTGGTATGTATATTATAAATATTATTAAATTTCATCAAACTGTATCTCAGCTAGTCGAATTGCGTGTTTTCTCGAAACGTATTAACGATTATTAAAATATGTTTTTGTTTACGTTATTTAAAAAGTCAAGACAAATTTTTTACCATGATTAAAATATGTATATACATATATATATTATATTTTTGCAATTTTTAAATATTTAATTTTTAATGATCTCGCTAATTGTGTTGTTGGGTAACTTTTCTAATTGTAATTAATTTAATGACACTATTTATAACTATATATTATATAATAGTTATGTATAACTAAGTTCCTAAAAATAATTACTATGCAGTAGCGTATAATATTGATTTTACTACATTCTAGCTATATGGCCACGTTGATTATGTTGGGCGTTAAACGAAATCCATAATTAAAAAAACCACAATCGCGTAATTGTCACATTGTAACCTAACCGAGAGTCGATCCTTTGAGCTACGTGAACCCATACGTTACGCCAACGACCTTTTGAAATTCATCCCGGGAAATGTGTTCAACATATTATTACGTTATAGTCGATAGAACGTGACACACGAGTGTCAAGTGAACATGAAATAAAACATTGGCCAATAGTTTGATGACTGTCTGGATTATATTATAATAACAATTAACATAAACATATTATTATAACACTAGTTTGTATATTTTATTGTCTCATTCACATTTAATTATGTTTCGTCGTACACACTGTTTTTAAAAATAAATTTGCGGCTTAAGGTAGTCCGCTGAGTGAAATTTAACTCTAATGTACACTGTGTATTTCAATCAAGTAAATTGAAAGAAGAAAATGCATTTATTTTTATTTATTAAGGAGTATTACTATATTATATAGCAATATATAGCCCAGTAAGTGTATCGCACTCTAAAATAATTCAGTGCCGACAGTTGACAAAATTGTATTGGTATTGATTGCAATATTGTCAAGTGAATTCGGCCGATGGTAGTATAGTAAACTGCCTTTACTTAACAACGTTAAGTTAAGTTCGTTAAACTTTATCAAATATTTGTTTCGTTCTCGTTTTGATAATTAATTGCATTGGTTTGAGGTACAGAACGTAAGGCTCGTCATCGTTATTATGTTTTTAATGTGTTTTAAAAAAAAATGTATTTACTATAATACATTTGAATAAAATGAGTCGAAATATCCTGCAAATCAGCAAAAGGAAAATACACACAATCCCGGTGCTCGACCTCAGGAAATCTGACACTTCGTGACAATCATTGTTCAACCAATTTGACACTTCCCGGGATTTGAGAAATTTATATAAATATACTCGAACCTGTTAATATTATAATGCGATTTGTCAAAATTAGGGTTGAAATATCCCCTGCAGGATCTCCACCCCTGTGTGTGTGTTCCTCCATTGCTTGTCACTAAACGATACGGTTAGTGTGTTGAAGAAAATGATTACGGCACAGTGTGAAATGTATAAAATATAACATCGGTTCACTAATGTGACAATTTATGAAAATCATATAATAGTGTCGTGTGCATTAAAAAAATATATCTAGTAATAATATTTATTATTCCTTTTAAATGGTCGATAAAAGCAAATAAATAGGTATTACGTTCTTAACAATAGTTTGTGTTAAATACAATTCCTCACATAATATTATATATACAAGATGATTCATCAAGCACGCTCCCCTCTTTTTCGTCTTCAGTAATGCATTTGTCTAAAATATGATTTTTGCAATATTTAAACATAGATTTGTACCTACTTAAAGACCGTGTAATATAAAATATATTTTAATACCTGTATTCAAATTATTGAGACTTTTTTTGTATTACTCAAGAAAATAATCTACTGTGGTGGAACAAACATCTGTTTTTCAAACGACAACTACCGTTTTCTACTGTACAGTTGCTATACTTTTTCCAAACATCATTTTGACCTAACAAAATCAAAATTCGAACTAGTAGATTTTAAGTTTGTGGAGTTAAAAAGTATACAGATTATATACTACTCATTTTTCTTGCGTTATCATAGCATTTTTACTAGGTATACGGAAAAAAACCAAAATGATAATATAATCAACATTTTTGAGATATATCTTTTTCCTTTATTATATTATTGTTACTTAATAATAATAATATTTGTATTGTTGTTATTAAATAATATTAAAAAAATTTATATATTTATGAAATTTTAGTATAATAAATAGTAACAAAGCAGGGCACTAGCTAATTAGAAAGTTATTACCCACCTACTTATTAATTAATTTATAATATAGGTAATGCATATTACATTTGAAAAAATGGTTTTTTTAAATTTATATTTTAAACTAAAAAAAAACTAATTTCTAACTTCTATTTTAACTTAAGTTACTATTTTCACCAAACTAACTTCTATCTAACTAAGTTAGAAATTTGGTAAATTTTAGAAACTTACTTATATTCTAACTTAGTTACTTTTTATATTAAAGTAACTTAACTTTAACTAGGTAGGTAGTTGAAAAAAGTGACTAACTTGCCCAGCTTTGCAATTGGATAAAATAAATATATACCTAATTAATTGTATAATATTTGAATGAATAATTAATTAATGTATAATTTTTATAATATTAATAACTCAGCATATAGATTGTATAATAATATATTTTGTGATAATGCCAATTCTCTGATTAGATTATCACTTTAGTTTTTTTCAGTTGGTTTTTTTTCGTGGTTTTTTTCCGGTGTCCCAGGATTCTATTACCCTCAATAATTTTTACCTCCCCCGGTAAATATATCCTAGGTTATAGTTACCAGGGGTAAATATATACTAGGATATTTTGACATCCCCTGGGGGGTAAATATATCCTAGGATATATTTACCGCCGGGGAATATTTACTAGGATATAGTTACCTCCCAGTAAAAATGAAGCGCCAGTGGGGGTATAAATATTCTAGGATATAGTTACCCCCCGGTAAAAATGAAGCGCCAGGGGGGGTATAAATATCCTAGGATATAGTTACCCCCCGGTAAAAATGAAGCGCCAGGGGGGGTATAAATATCCTAGGATATAGTTACCCCCCGGTAAAAATGTAGTGCTAGGGGGGGGTATAATTATCCTAGGATATAGTTACCCCCCGGTAAAAATGTAGCGCTAGGGGGGTATAAATATCCTAGGATATAGTTACCCCCCGGTAAAAATGTAGCGCCAGGGGGGGTACAAATATCCTAGGATATTTTTACCCCCCTTAAAAACACATTTATACCGAGGGGGTAAAAATATTCTGCTATAAAAATTCAATGGGAGGTAAATGTATTCTAGTATATTTTAAACAGATCGTTAATTATATGCTATGATATTTTTACCCCCCCTGTCAATTAATTTTACCGGGGGGTAAAAATAACCTAGTATATTTTTACCGGGGGTAAAATTAACCTAGGATATTTTTACCCCCCTCAAAATTTTACTGGGGGATAAATATCCTAGGATATTTTTACCGGGGGGGGGGGGGGGGGGGGTAAAAATATCCGGAGGTAAAAATCGCCTGTTACAATATCCTAGGATATATTTACCCCCCAGGGGATGTCAAAATATCCTAGTATATATTTACCCCCGGTAACTATAACCTAGGATATATTTACCGGGGGAGGTAAAAATTATTGAGGGTAATAGAATTCCGGGATTCTTTTTACTTGGACAAGAAAATCAAAATTATATTTGCAGGTAACTTGATCGATTTCCCATATATCTATAGTGCCTAAAGGGTGGCGTTGAGGGTTATACCCCTAACCCTTATTTATGTCTTTGGGTACTACCACAACAATATTCATTTAAAAGTATTATTACTTATGACATCCCCCCTCCACATTGAAAATTAATGGGGCACGCCACTACCCATACCATTATACAAATCATAGTGAAGTGGCATCGAAAAAATAGTGCCTGCCATACTTATTTATTATTGTACGGTATCCTAATTTTATTTTTTCACACGAAACTTCGTGAAGGTTGACACCGAAACTTGAAAGCGTATTTAATTGTTTCGTGAAAATCCTATATATACCATATTATACCTGCCTCAGCGTGGGTAGTCTCAAGTCCATCGCTGTGGACAACACAACATTGTGAAATTGCTTAGGTTAATAATAAGTTCATACTTCATAGATACTTACATGCATACTTCATACATACTTCACATACGACTCATCGACCAAAATTGTACCCTTCCCTTTTCGGCCAAAACAAAAAGTTATACGCAATATATGATTTATGTAAAAAAATAAAATAATAGGAATATAATTTTTGTAAAATGATGGCAATTGTAATTATAATTTTCTATATTTTATTGTAAGTATAACGTTGAATGCAACTTATAATTTTAATAGGTAATTTTAAAAATTACAGTTGTCATAATATATTATGCACATTACTAATATACTTAATAATTTTACTATTATATTATTATATTATTATTACAATTGTAGATTATTATAATTTTTTTTTTTTTTTTTATTGATTCTTAAGCCCGGCATCTATGGCCATTAGCTATTAGTAGGGTTGTATTGTGGTGGTGGTGGTAGGGTGTTTAAGTGGTGGGTTTTTACACTTGAGTGTTTGTGCTTGGCAAAATTTTTGATTGGCACCCGTAGGTATCTGCCATGCCCAGGTGGGGATGGCGGGACTTGTTCTCCGGACACGGTGGACTTGCCTGAAGAAAAATACCGCCCGTGACCAAGGAATCGAACCGGCTCTGGCTGCGTCGCAACCGACGCCTTAGACCGCTCGGCCACTCCGTTCCCCAATATTATTATAATTATAATTATTTATATATATATATTTTACACATCTTATACAACTTGTAATTTTAATAATTTTAAATTAATGACTTACTGTTCATCATTAAAACTCTGTTCTTAGTGGCTATAAGATAGTTTAAGAACATTCCAATATTTAGTGAGAATACTGTTATGAAACATTCGGTATTAGAAATTTGAGGCAAAACACTAAATTAATTCAACTAAATCTCCATATAAACGTTGTATTGAACATTTATATTTACAATATACTTACACTGTGTACCTACTACACACTGTGTAGTAGGTACACAGTGTGTGGATGATGTCCTACATTTATCTCAATTGTTTATCTTATATATAATAATATAGCCATTGATTATAAATACTAAGTAACTAAGTAATTAATAGTAGCTAATGGGTGACGACAGCGCTTCATACCTGCCACATCTATTTTTCATCAATTTTTCGAGCCGCATAAATACAGGAGCGAAATGCAGTGAGTGATCTATAGTATTTACAATCAATGATAATATAACCGCTATTACATGATATATCGATTATTGTAAAACACTTTTCAGATCTTACGTGGATTATAAGATAAAACACAATATACGAATAATAATAAGCGTTTAATAATAAATGTGATTTTTATTTAGTTTACTCAAAATGGTGTATAAACATTTAATTGTTGATGAGCAATATGCACATTCATCGTTTCAAATGACCCATCGAAATAACATATAAAAGTGATATAAATTAAATATTTATATTTCAGCTGAAACGTTCACGGCCAGGTGCAAATGTCTAGTGGTTTTTAAATAGAATCATAAAAAAAACATACAAATCATAAAAGTATGCCAAATAGGCAATAATGTTTGGAGGCACAATGTTAAACCAACAAAATAACCAATTAAATTGATACAATGGATAATGTTTAAATAAACCACAGACTTACATAATGTTTATTAAAAATAAACATATGTCTAAAAAGTATGTATGAAATTGATATTCACTTGTAAACTATATAATATGACGTGTGTCAAGGGTTTGTGAAGAGCATCCGACACATAATAGTATATATGTAGTGTTTAAAAATTTCATGAAATTTAAAAAAATTAAATATTTCATGTAAATATTTCAAATGTGTGAAATATTTCAGTATTTTAATAAATTTCGTTTTATTTTTAAATAAGTTTTATATTTACAAATAATTGTCATAAAATATTACCTTCATAATTGTATGATACCTAATCTTTGGTATTATACATTTAAAATAGTATTCAAAATGTTTAAATATTTTAATGTTTAAATAATAAAAGTAGATATACAATATTATACATGTATATTGTATACGTACTGAATTCTTACATTAGAATTTAGAACACTGAACATTGTGTTGAAAAAATAAATAAATTGTGTTTTTATTTGTGTACAAAATGTTCAATGTTTCACGTTTTTGTGAAATATTTCATACTTCAAACACTCGTTGGACCGTGAAGAGTGAAGGTATTGGTATGAAGTAATAAACTAATAACTTACTTTAAGTATATAAGGTAACTTAATAAATAAAGTTTTAACTCTCAGCTTATATAGGTAATCGAATTAAAACCACACGATTTATCATTGAACTTAAAATAATAATATTTATATACCGATACAAAATTACATATTGAAAAAAAATTATGTTTTATAGCCACTAGCCAGTTTTATTTTTCCTTGTTTACTTATTTTATGATAACAAATTTCCACGAACCCACGTAATAAAATCGCTTGGGAAATGGAATATAATAAAGTTATCTAAAATTTCATGTTATATGTACCTACACTAAACAGAAAATCAATACTCCAAGCATTACAAATAATGTTAAAAATATTTTCTGCTCGTGAATCTATGGTGAAAACTGTATATAAATGGGAAATTTGAAATCAAAATCGAATACAATTTACTTCGAATGTTTCCAATTTACAATAATAATATTACTCTTGAAGTTAATAAATTATTATTAGAGTATTATTTTTTATCAATCGTTTTTGTCGAACCAAGTAACCAACTACAATATTATGATACTTTTGTATACAAATATTTAAAACGGCTTATAAACCTATTTATTTGTTTAATATATATATCAGGGCTTGAAACCGAAAAAATTTTTTCCGGTTTCGGTTTCGGTTTCGGATACCGGTATTGACTTTTTTCGATTTCATAATGTAAACAAATTTACATAATATACACGATATTTATTATTTTCTACCATAAGCATTATAAATTATATTATTCATAGCTTTTAAACAGAAATTCAATTATAGCCTATAGGTTTATTTTAAATGCGTAGAACTTTTTAAATGTTAGATATAAATGTTATAATTTTTCGACTTCCGTTTCGGATATCATGTTATTTCTTAAGATTTCGTCTTAAGTTTCAAAAAACGGTATTATTTTTTCCGATTTCGATTTCGGTTTCAGATATCAGTATTTATGTTTTCCGATTTCGGTTTCGGTTTTGGATATCGGTATTTATGTTTTCCGATTTTGGTTTCGGTTTCGGATACCGGTATCGATTTTTTCCGATTTCGGTTTCGGTTTCGGATACCGGTATCGATTTTTTCCGATTTCGGTTTCGGTTTCGGTTTCGGATACCGGTATTCATTTTTTTCGTTTCGATTTCGGTTTTTAACGGTTTTAACCGGTATTCAAAATCAGTATCGAATATCGGTTTTAATTCCTGTATTTATAATAATTTATAATGGCATAAAATACTGGCGTAAGAACCTACTTGCCAATCGCCAAACATTGCGTGGCGTACGATTTAGCGTCTGGTTGCCAGACAAGTACTATAGTATTTGCAATCAATGATAATATTTACACTGGAATGAATACGTAATTATGACGTATTTAGTTATAGCCTCTCCACTTCATAACACATTTTCCAAATGATTTGCTACCTAATTTTTTAAGATTTTGTGTAACTTCATCGTTTATAAGTTGAAACTATTTTCTCAATGAGGGGCTAACTTCATGTGTGTCCCACCCACTACATTAATCAAATTGATCACAGCTTGATTATATTATACCAACCTAGGTTAGGTATATTAATCCAATAGAGTATGGTTGGTGGTCGGTTGGTAGGGAGCACATTTTTCAGTCGACGGCTTTTAGGGAAACCCAGACAATATTATGTTAAGGCCTTATAATGTATTATAATAAATTATAAATAATATAAATTATTTATAAATATACTATAATTATTGACTCAGTATTTCATAATTTATTGTTGGCTATTGTGTTAATTTAATGTAGGAAAATTATGCCACATAGTTATTTCTGTCTTCTGATCGTCTGTGGCGGCAGAAAAACACGACAGCTTATAATATAGTAAATTTAATAATAATAGTATTATTGTTATACAATTTTTATTATAGCGTAGGTATTTCTGCGTATACTGTTTTAGAATACGACTATACGATTAATCCATTTACCAAAATAATATATAATATATAAATATAATAATTATTATATTGCGTATAATAATAATATATTATGCGTCTAATAATTTATATACCCTGTGAAATTACCTATGCAAACATACGGGTGCCCGCAGACGAAGACTACTGCACCAGTGCAGCTAGACTTACTTACATAATAATATATTATTATATTATAAAATATTAATTATAATAATATAATATATTAGGCACCATTAATCATTATTAATATCAATTGTATTACTGCAGAACTCAGAAAGTATACATAATAATATAAATATCTATATAGGTAGGTACTTTCGAGTTAATATTTTAGAATCCAGTAAAAAACTAAGTAAAACTAAGAAAAAAAAGAAGGCATAGCACATGACCTAGGCTATAGGTCTAATAAATGGACCAAATTAATAATTTTTAATAATATTATTATAAACGCGCCATGGAAACGGCAATATAAATATTATAAACTATTAAAATAAATAATAATATATAATATTTATATGATAATTTATAAAAACTAATAATATACCAACAAAAATACTATGTCAACTCCATGTAAAAAAAATGTACAAATAATTTAATTTAATTCTTCGTTTTGCGCGCGGAGTAAACAATTACCCCAGACGTATTAATACAGTATATTAATAATTTAATATGATAATTTATAAAAGACTAATGAACTTTAACTTATCATAGTTATTTTTTATTTAAGGATAACTTAACTTTAACTAGTTAAAAAATTGGTTAACTTGCCCAGCTTTGCCATCATCCACATGATGTTATAATAAATAATAATATCTTATAAGTTATAATATTATATTTAATATTGATCGCATTGTATGATAGAAGGATAGAACAAATTTACATAATATACACGATATTTATTATTTTCTACCATAAGCATTATAAATTATATTATTCATAGCTTTTAAACAGAAATTCAATTATAGCCTATAGGTTTATTTTAAATGCGTAGAACTTTTTAAATGTTAGATATAAATGTTATAATTTTTCGACTTCCGTTTCGGATATCATGTTATTTCTTAAGATTTCGTCTTAAGTTTCAAAAAACGGTATTATTTTTTCCGATTTCGATTTCGGTTTCAGATATCAGTATTTATGTTTTCCGATTTCGGTTTCGGTTTTGGATATCGGTATTTATGTTTTCCGATTTTGGTTTCGGTTTCGGATACCAGTATTTATTTTTTCCGATTTCGGTTTCGGTTTTGGAAACCGGTATTGATTTTTTCCGTTTTCGGTTTCGGTTTCAGATACCGGTATCAATTTTTTCCGATTTCGGTTTCGGTTTTGGATACCGGTATTATTTTTTTCCGATTTCGGTTTCGGTTTCGATTTCGGTTTCGGTTTTTAACGGTTTAAACCGGTATTCAAAACCGGTATCGAAAATCGGTTTCAAGCCCTGATATATATATATATGATTTTTACTCAAATGTCCGTTTTTAATATATTTTTTTACAGATAATATAGTTGTACTAATTTATTTGAAAAAATAACTACCAAATATGTATGGGTTCAGTATTTGATATTTTTCTAATTGCTCACTAAAAATTGTCCTTTATATCATAATATAACCAACTTATTTTGAATATTAAACATGTTTTTATTATTAACTTGTAATATTAATTTTATTTTAACTACATAAATAAAATATCTAGGATGAGAAAATGCCAACGTTTACAGTCGTGCACTAGTGTCATCAAGACTCAAGATGTACAACGTTATGATAAATATTTTTCCAAATAAACAGAAACGTTTAATTAATAAGTGATCTATTTACTATTATACATACCTATACAAAACCCATAAGTTTGTATATCAAGTTTGTTTAAAGAGTTCCTTAAAAGAGGAATGGAAATAAGTATAAGAATAGGTAATTTATTTTTTTATTACAGTTTTAACTTTCAAAAAATTAAATTAATATATAATTTTAGGATTATAATTATGTGATTATTTCCACTTTCCAATTCCAATTTACATAGGTTCCAGTGTCTCGACCTCTACCCCGTCGCCCGTCATACTGACCACAGTTTCCTCATCTCCCACGATCAGTTATCTTTCATGCGTAAATTCATTAAAATCTACTAGTTGTGACGTCTTTCCTCTCATTTTCATTATAAATTGCCTATAGATTTCGCCTTTCTCATAATCACATTTTTGTCATTTTTATCGTAATACCTAATCTCCATACTTTTCCTGACATCGAGACATCAAACTTCTACTCATTACCGTTCACATATGGTTTGGTCTATCCCTTATTACCGATTTAACCTATAATGTATTAAATATAATCATTGGTTATAAATAGTAAAAATAACATTTATAAATTTATAATCAATGATATAATAATATGTAGAAGTGCTGGGTGTGGCGAGGTGTTTTACTTAGTCAAGAAACGTGTTTTGAGTGTCATAAATCAGGCACTCATTAAAATTTAGTTTGACTTTCTTGTAGATATTTTTTTTTTGATAAATGTATACAAACTTATAAGTAATCTTGTAATACATTTTCAAATCTTAGATTTAAAAAGAAACATTTTTATGAATTTCTAACACAAAATAATTTGCACATTTGAGGGATTTTTATGTATTATGTCAAAATTTGAACTTTAAATGCTTATAAAAAAAGAATTATGACCTTATATTATATAATTATTATTTTTCAACTGTCATTGTAACAATATATTAGGAGCCTTGTATTAAATTTTAAAGCTTTTTGACCCAACCAATAAAATGTTATTGATATTTAAAGAAAAAAAAAACTAAAAAAATTGGAAACTGAATATGTCCGTAAACATTTAATGTTCGAATTTTGACAAAATTTAAAAACGATTTTGTTGTTATACATTTATAAAATGTTCAACTTTTATAGCAAATGATTGAAAATTTGAAACAAGGTTGCATGTAAGTTATTCTGTAACCAAAAAAATCACAGAAATATAAAACACAGTTTTTTTATTTTTTTTTAGTTATTTTATGTTTAAACTTGGACGAAATCACATATTAAATAACCAATCAAAAAAGAATAACGATTTTAGTTATTTTGTTGTAATTTTATAATATTTTTATCAAATTTAATACCATCAATTAAACAGTTTCCCACGTCATTTAACCTTCTGTACAGCAAAGCAACATCCTCTTACCAGGTTCTTATTTTAAATTTTTTTTTTTTTTAATGTTAATAAAATTACTGAGATTTTGCTGTTATTGAGTTAGTATTAAACTATTGCTCACAAAAGTAGGTACCTACGCAAATCATAAAAAAAAGGTTTTAATATTATACGCTAACATAATAGGAATTAAAAACAGAGCTACTCGCCGACTCACATCTAAGTTTTAAATATTCATTGCGTTTTAATTCTCGGATTTAAATAAACATTATCTTCCGTATCCTGCCGCCACTGAAAAATAAATAAAGTTTTTTTACGCTGAAGATTAAATGAATAGCTGTTTTCATAATGTACTGTATGACCTAATTTCAATTCATGGAAATGTTAACCTTCCCCGTACCGTGTCCCTGCTATACAAATACAGAATTATTTATATACGTCACGCCTAACTTCAGTAAGTTCGAAAACATCAAAGTTTCACCCAACAAACCAAGTCAAACAAAATGTTTAACCACAGAAACATCAATTAAATCACGTCTAATAATAGACAAGTTGTTTGAATATAATTAATTATACAATTGGAATATTATGACGAAAGAAAAAAAACATTTTGAGGAACAATTTTATAATATAATTTAAGATCGTATTTCCAATGACTATAGTTGCTACATTATATTATAATAATATAATCAGTCCTTGAAAATATTTATGTCTATCCCTTCTAATCATATCCAAATCAATAACTTGACAATAAGATATTTCAATATTCAGGATCTCACACATTTTTTACACTTTTACATCCCCCTTCTAATTTTTTCCCAATGCAAGCATTGAAAATAATATCATAATTTAAAGTCGTCGGTGAGCTGTGAGACTCATTGTTAGCATTTCGTAAGTTTCACCCAACAAAAATGAAACTTAAGTTTCTTCGATTTCACTACTCTTACAGACTGATGGTTGTTTGAGACACGAAAAAAGTTTTCTACTTATTGCGTAATCACAGGATGATGAAGATTCGTTGTCAACACTATACAAAACAATATTTACATACAATGAAGACTTACTGGAAGATAATTAAATTTATAATCAACCGCTACGATAGAACTGTTCAAACAATATATTAAATTAGATGCAGTAAAATCTTAACGTACAAATATAATTATTAATGAGGTTCCTATAATTAAAGGGGTACCTCAATAAGTGTAAACACTGTTGAGCGGAGCCAAAAACAATATCTATCCGTAGAAACCTGTTGAATTGTGTACAGTAATAACTCATAGTTGTACACTTGTAGGAGTAATATTATACAGGGTAATTCACCAAATTAATACACTATCTTTTAATAAACTATATTTATTTTAATTCAACATTTTAGATTCTGAGGGAAACGATGAATGTATTGATTTTACAATGATGTGTGTTTTTTTTATTTTTTTTGTGTCTGGCATCACTGTTTGGGGCAGTAAAACTGCTTCGATTTTCTTCAACAGTATCTTGTTCGATGGGAAAGTGAATCTAGTTGGCAAAAGTAAAAATTTTCCAGTAGTTTTCAAAAGCGCCGTGAAAAACAAAAGAAAAATTAAGGAAAAACGGGAATTTGTACTCAAAATCTGTTTTCGACAAAATCGATTTTGGTTTTTGGTACAACTCTTAAGAAAATGACCTTAGGTACATGAAATTTTGACTGAATGTTTATATTAGCATTTTCTATATATCATAACATTTTCAAAATATTTTGAGCTATTTTCGGTTTCAATTTTTTAAAATTTTTTTTTCTATAAATATCTATAAAATTTTTTTTGTTGGTTGAAAAGCTTGAAAATTTAATAGAAGCCTCCTAGTAAATTGTTTCTGTTTTAAAGGCAGATAAAAAAAATTAAAAATCCTTAGTCACAATTTTTTTTTATAAGCATTTAAAGTTCAAATATTGACAAAATACATAAGAATGACGAAAATATACAAAGTATTTTGAGTTAGAAATTCATAAAAAATTTTCTTTTTAAATCTGAGATTTGAAAATGTAATACAAGATTCCTCATAAGTTTTTCTACCTCTATCAAAAAAAAATGTCTACAAGAAACTCAAATTAAATTTTTATGAGCGTTTGTAATTCAAATGTTTACCACATTGGATATTCACTAGATTTCTCATGTAGCGATTTCCATATTATTTTGTTGTAATTCAAAAACGAATAATTGTAGATACATGACAATTTCACTGAATGTTTATATTAGAATTTCCTATACACCATACACTTTTGAAAATATTTTGACTCTCTTTGAGCTGTTTATGGACATTTTCAGTTTCCAATTTTTTTAGTTTTTTCTTCTATAAATATCAATAAAGTTTTATCTGTTGGGCCAAAAAGTGTAAAAATGTAATACAAGGCTCCTGATATATTGTTACAATATCAGTTGAAAAATATTAAAAATACAGAGCCATAATTTTTTTTATAAGTATTTAAAAATCGAATTTTGACAAAATTTATCAAATTTAAAATTGAATAATTATTTTGTAGTTAAAAATGTATAAAATGTTCAACTTTTAAATCTAAGGATAGAAAATTTAAAACAAGATTCCTCGTAAGTAGTTAATTCTGTTACCAAAAAATCTAAAAAATACACTAGCTCAGTTTATTTTTATAGTCATTTTAAATTCAAATTTTGACGAAATTACATAAAAAAAAATCTATAGTAACTATTTTAGTTATTTTGTTGTGATTGTATAATATTATTCTTAGGTACCTACTTGAAACTTCTAAAGTACACTATTATGTATCTATGATAGTATCAGGGTTTTTTGTTGATGTATAACGCGTTATAAGTACGTAATGGATATTGTGATATGATTAATTTGGAATTTATTTTAGGTACCTACCTATTATAGGTCAATTTTTTTTTAATACCATAGATAAGTATATAATATTATGTCTTATACCTAGACTGACATACCGTCTCCGCTCAGAACCGTTTTTCTTATACAATGATATTATATCATTGAATTCAAATTTAATACCATATATTATACAGTGACCCACTTGTAACCTACTGTACAGCAGAGCACCTTTTTTTAATTTATGAGTACTTATATTCCTATAGCTGTATAGTGTATTCTAAAATACTAACATTTTTTTTATGCCATTTGCGGAGTTTCCTGTGGCAATACTAAGTTATTATTTTTAAAGGGAATTTCATTTTTTTACTGTACTGTAAATTCCAACGAATAGTTTTCAAGTTATTAAACTTTATGTATACTAATGAGAATAAAATACAGTTCATAACGACAATAATTTTAAAGTTATGGGGGCTACAACGGCTTAGAAAATATAGTAATTTTATTTACATTAATAGTTTAGCATTTTATATTATTATATAAACATTGTCTGCAGAGTATAATAACTAATAACTAATAAGTAACTGTATAGAACAAAATATATCACGTATAATATCCATTTTATATATTTTATGTAAAATTATGATTAAGGATTTATTCTCCTACATTACATTTAATAATTTAGGAACTACTCATTCGAATATTGATTCCATTACATTAAAAAAAAAAAAAAATCGTCTGCGTCATAATTTATGTAAAATATGGGCAGTGGTGGTTATCATTTAAATACAAGTTTGTATAGCTACAGTTCACAGGACATTCTTTAAATGATATAAAAATCTAAGTAAGTATCTGGAAATATAGTCTTTAATTAATATACTTACTAAAATTTACAAAAATATAAAATTTGATAATCATCATTAAAGGTTAAACGGTAGGAGAACATAATATTAGGTAAATCCCCATATTATATATAATTTCCAAAAAACTTAGCGGTACTTTATTGTATCTCCCGGCTCTCAATTAAAATTAATACCAAATACTATAAATACACTAATTAGTGTGTTAAATTGTTATATTTAAAAATAATCAATAATAATTTATAACAGTTATAAATATTGCTATCTATATTTATACAGTACCTACTCACACATATTTTTTTAATTGGATCATCCAAAAGATTTTTGTTGAAAGAAATAATAATTATAATAAATCAATTTTCCAAAATTCTAATCTTATTATAATTCAATGGTTTTGAATTTAATTTATGAACTGTGGTTGTGTTATTGTTATATACCTACTTCACGTTAGGAATATTATTTTATTGTCAGTAGTGATTTAAATATTTTTGAATTAAATAATGATACCAAAATGTATTAGAACAAAAAAATATATATTATACTATTTAGTATGTACTGTATTTCTATAATTATTATCATCATTATTATAGTACCTAGTTAATTATTGTTTAAGATTTTTAGCATCATAATAATCAAGATAGTCATTATTTTATGATGATGGTATTGGAGAATTTAAACTAATATATCCTACAGTTTACATTGCACAATGACAGCATAATTTGAACTAAAAATATTAAAATTAGTTATAAGAATTATTTAAATTTAAATAAAATTCATAATAAACAGTTATAAATACAAAAAGAAAAAATTATATTTGAATTGAGCAATTTCATTTTTATACTAAAATTTAAATTTCAATGAATACAAACTAAAAATGGAATTTTTAATATGACAAATATATTGAATAATAGTTTTAGTAGGTTAACTAAGTTAATGATAAAAAAAACAAATTATAATAAAATAGTAATGAATAAATTAATGATTTTTATTTTTAACTTTATTGACTGTTACATCGCATTTATTTATGGAGTTGATTGAACATGTTGATTTTTTAATTGCATAAAATATAATTAGAATTTAAAACAAATTAAATAATAGTAAAAAAATATATCTCAATATAATATATATTTTTTTGACATTATTGCACTTAAATAAATCCACAATATTTAGATAATAAGTACTCGTAAATTAAAGCTGTTTCAAAACATTACCATTTCCATATTCCAATATTATTTTATTTAATGTTACCTACAACCTATACGAGAATAGAAAATTTCAGACTGTAGAAAATGTATTAAGTACTTTTTTCTAAAATATGTAAATAATTAATGTATCTATTATACATAATACAGTCGTCAGTCCCCACAGTATGTAGTATGTACGCCATTATAATATAAGAAATATTTTCAAATTCAATAAATGTTTGTATATTTTTAGTTATACCTACTCATAAAAATCTGAAAATACGTTGGTTGTTTGTATTTCATTTTTAAATCATAAAATGTTAGCAATTTCCTATTATACATTTTTCGTAAATTCGATTTCTAATACTTACATAACTGAATCTTTATGGATCGAAATAAATATAATATACATTTATAGTCTTATATGTACATATTTTATAGTTCTATCTAAGTAACGGAATACATTTTCGGAAAACTGTTTGGTATCGGTAGTATGGAGCCGGTAGCCGGTAGATGAATATAAAAGGCTAATAAGCCCGTAATTAAATATCAATGCAAGTCAAGCAATATTAAAATATGCATTTATATTGCATTCCGTCGTGCTCGTAGTATTTTATTATATATTTATATACATATATTATATTAAATAACTGTTGGTACATCTTCGTTGCGATATCATGGAAAGAATGATATTATGTGTTATATTGATCTCCGTGGTTTCGCATTTTTCCAAAGATAGTATCTTAAATCGTGGTTTTAGAATATGGTTTCTCATTTGGATTTCTTGTCAATTCAGCTTGTATTATTGTTATTAATATTATGTAGGAACGTTCTATAGTTATCTTAATTCTTAGTTAATAATTATATCAAGTTGTAAAAACTGGTAATGAGCCCAGTAGCCCACTATAATACCTATAGGCAGTTATATATTATCAATAAAAATAAAATATCTTTAAAACTGATTCAATACGAATATACCTGATGTATAACGATTTGATAGTAAACATTTTTACGTAAGACACTAATTATTTAAAAAACGTTCATGCAAATATTTTTTGTAAATAACTTTAAGTCATTAAAAAACAACCTTTTTCTTATAATTTATATTAATATAGAGATGATAAAATATAAAAACTAAATTACTTACCTAACTTAATTATTGGTTTTAGTTAATTTAATATTTATCATAATATAAAAGTTAATGAAAAGTGGATCTGTGGGCTGCCGCGCATACCATGTTTGCTGCACCTGACTTGAAACTCTTCGAACACCAATTATAGAACACAAATAGAAACAATCCTATGTAAAAAAAAATATTGAAAAAATATTTTATTGTAATATTATATTATATTATTATGCACTTCTATATTTTAAATATTTTAATTTTACTTGTATATTATATGAAACAAGTTATGTATAATTTTGCTATCATTGACTCGTAGAATGGCAATAAATCTATAACATAATATTTGTATCTCATACTTAGTAATAATACTCGTACAGTCGTACATATTTGTACAAAAAATATCTTCAGCAGTTTTATCCAAAATAACTGCCGAGGGACCGATGTTGACATCTTATTGTATACGTATCAACTACTACCTACCGCGATGTCACCATAATTTTAAATACACGACGACAACACTGAAGTTGACAGCGAACTTAAACGAAAATGAGTAAAGTAGATCAAACGGTCATTGTGAATGTACCTACTTATGCCCTATGGGTGGAAACACTGGAAACTGAGGGTTCAAAAGTGTATGTATAATAAATACTGACATTGTTTAAGAACCTATATGTTTATAAAATATAATAATGTGCTGAAATCCTCTAAATTAATTTTTTTTGTACTCCTGAGAAATTTTGTTTGAATAAAGGAATGGTATATATTATACATTTATTATTTATTAGTTTATTACCTTCAAATTATCGAATAGGTATGGCAGGTATGCAGTTTGTTGTCGGTTCTATATATTATAGACTTCAGGTCATTATAATGCAAATCGCATATTATTATTTTCAGACAAATTGACTAAATAATGTTAAATTTATGATAGTCATTAGCCATTGGCTTAAATTTCTACCTCTATAGGTATACATCTTAATATATTCTATTTATTTATATAGAGTTGAATGCATTTTTCTATATGTATAGCACATAATGATACTTCTTTCCGCCTCCATAATCCGCCTCCATAGTTATTATTTTATTAATATTTAAACGAATTAACCAATAAATTATTAATACTATTGATTTATTTTAATATGGATTCAAAATTAAATATTAACCATAAGTACTTCGTCAATTAACTGCAGAAGCCATGATATCATCTACCTACCGAATTAGTCGACTGAATTCACGATCATTTTGAAATATATATTCTAAGAGTAACATACAACATACACAATTTCTTAACGATACGTTTTTCTTGCATAGAAAACTGTTTGTGGATAAGGTACGTTCGTTTTATAATATATTAAAAAATAAAATAGTATAAGCGTTCAAGTTTTAAATTTTAACGAAATAAATATAATAAGGATTTTTCCCAGACAATTTTTGGTATTTTATTTTTATTCGAAAAAACACTTAGGAACGATCTACTGTATAATAGTTTTCCACTGAATCATGTCATTGAGTATATATCTGTAATGGATGTGTTAAATTTAAATTAAACAATGAATTATTTACTAAGAAAAACGATTCAGAATGGAGGTGATATTATGTCTGGCTCTACATCTAAGGATATTTTATAATTTATTTATAAAACTATTAGTTATAATTAAGTTAATCTATTTTTTTTATCCAATTTACATACCTATAGGTCTAATATGCTGATAATACCTATGTATTTTCTATATTTTTTATTATTTTTATGCACGAATAAGTGTATTTTATATTTACCATAAAAATCATACATCCCTATTACATAAAACAATGTATTCAACATTAAAATATTTTTTTTTTTTAAATACCAAATACACGAATCACAGAAAAAAATAGGTATTCCATCGAATTTTATCACACATTTCTCTATATAATATTATATTTTAAAGATTGGTAGAACCCATTTGTTGTTTCTTTATTATATAACAACGATAATATACTTAATTTTTTTTTTCAGATTAAACCGATAAGAACCCAATTTGACATGAATACGCTTAAAGATGACGACGTAGCTATTAACTTGAAATTATTAAAGATGTGTCATTTTTACCAGATATTTGATCGTAGTGAAAGAATGATTTTCGGATGGAACATTCACCAGCTTTGTTATGTGGTGTGCATCGGGATAGTCCAGTGTCTTATAATTTACGGAAATGTGGGATTAATTTTCAAGGATGAAGATATTGACGAGAAAACCGACTATTTTCTTATTACTTTTACTAGTTTAAATATTCAACTATCCATTTGGAGGATGTCCGTATACTTGTATAACGCGAACAAAATATCGGACCTGTTCGAAGTAACGCGATTTGATTTTTTCACAAGTAAACAGTGTGTTATTTACAAAAATACTCTTTACAATTATTGTGATAAATCTAGAAAGTATACAAACTGGTATGTAATTTTCTCAATTGTAGTCATAATACAATGGTTTATTTTTCCAATAGCGATCAATTTGTTCACAACACCAAAAAATTCAAATGTTCGTTTCGAGAATATTCTGAACTTGAATTTCGGCGCATCTGCACAAACTTATAATCAGTATTTTGTTATATTTTACTTAATGGAAGCTATTATTGCATTGTGTTCAATGTACAGTTTTATCATGACAGACTTGCTATTAATATTATTTTGTTCAGTATTAATGTCTCAACAGACGATTCTCATTCAGGCGTTTAAGAACTTCGGGCATGAAGAAAATCCTCAAACAAGTAATACAAGTAATGTTTTTAATATTATACATTATCATCGTTTGGTTTCATTAGTTATATTAAAATAAACTATGCACTTACTAATTCTAAAATCATCACGTGAGAGTACAAATTAAAGGAAAATATGTATGAGAATCAATTTTTTTTAACTAGAATGTTAGGTATTGTTATGACTGTCTTATGAGTTATAATTCATGTATTGTTATAGATTATATTGAAGAGTTTAAGTCAATATTATATGATCAAGTGACACTTAATTTGTAAGTTTATTTCCTATATTATATTTGCATATATATGATATTGTCCTTATGGGTTAGAATATCATATATTAGAATATGCACATGGTTTGTCAGTTTGTCTCTTCCCGTCCTAAAATTTGACTTAAGAGACCTAGATGATGTCAGTAATCAATATTTTATTATCTTTACTATAAAAGCAAGTCCAGATTTTGTGTCAAGGGTTGGCTCCGAAACGGCTTGAGCGATTTGGCTGATTCTTTTTTTGTTGTGTTCGTAATTGTCAAGACCAGGTTATTATGAAAGAACATTTTAGGAAAATCTACCGGAAAAGTAGGAAATCTGGATGTCAAAAATAAAACAGTGGCACAATCTGTACAGGAGAAAAATAAACATATTAATAATATATTTTTGGTTATTCTAAGGTTTCTATTGATTGTGATTGTTGTAGTTTTAGCTGTTAATTTTGACGAATTTTATTAAAATAAAAATAGGAAATCAAACTTTTTCCGCTCCATAAATGGTGTTGAAAGGGAGCTCTTATCTAGGAACAATATAGTTGAAGATGAAATTAATATTATACCCACTTTATGAGAATTACGTAAAAGCAAAAAGCTTGGTATAACTTTGATACTTTAGAGTTAAATTATACACTTACGTACAAACGGCTATAACATGACATAAGCACCAGTGGTGCAAAATTGATATATAATTTGCGCTAAAATGAATATTTTATATAAATAGTTATTTAAAAATGTCAGTGTTATCAAACATTTTCAATAAGTATAATAGAAATTAATAAATTATAATTTTAATAAATCGGTTGATTTTTTTGATCTTTTGAAAAAAATGTCAATAAAAAATTGATAAAATATAATATAGGTAGGTACATACAATTAAATATATATTTTGAATAAATCAGTGGATTTTTCGATCTTATAAAAAATTGTTAAAATATAATATAGGTACAGTTCTAAATGTAATATCTATTAAGCGTGGCAATCAGGTATCTAGGATTTCTGCTCTTTTCTACGATACGATTTTTTTTCTTATTTCATTTTGGGGCTTATGTCTACTACCAATACAAACAGCACGGTATCCGCGATCCGGGATTGCCTACCTGCAGATAATATACTGCTGCGAATCTCACGGGATAACGCCGGTCGAGATGGCTATGCATTAAAATACAATATCATTTACACTCAAAAAGATATTGCTTCAACATCATATTACACCCAAAATAAGTTGAACAATCAGAATTTTTTTTTTCGGATAACGAAAAAGTTAAGATAAGTTTTAACAGTTTTACACTACTCTTCATAGAGTTCAATTACTCTTCATATAAAAAAAAAAAACATTGAAAAGATGGATAGACAGGATTTGTGGAGTCACGAAACAGCCCTAAAATTTTCAAAAAAACTATCTACTGGGGCGGAGCACGCGGGTGAAAGCTAGTAAATTATATTTTTTTCATAGTCTTGTTTTCTGAGAATCAAATAGGTAACACAATTATATAAACTAAATGCACAAAGTATTAAATGTTAATTTGTTTAAAAATATTAAACTTTTATTTTTGTTTTATTTTTAGGAAAATTAAATCATTGTTTTTGGTTGTGAAACATATCGTTTTATTGACAGTTGCATGTGATTCAGCTTCTATCATACTATTGACATACCGGTTCATAATGGTATGATAATTATATTTAAACTTTTACTATAATATTATACTTATTACATGCTAAAGACAATATAGATACTATTGACGTATTGAAAATTGAAACCACTTTCGATACGAAATGTAAGAGCCAATTTGTAAATATTAATTTACACAAATGTTCTGGTGCTTCTTTAGAGTTTTTAGTTGGAATTACAAATATTAGACCCGAACAGTCAATATAATAAAATGAAACATGCATTTAAAAATAATAAGCAGGTAAGTGAATGTCACTCTGCTGGATAGAAGATTACCACTTACAAGTGGTATAATGGATGGTATTAAATTTGAATTCAATGAAATAATTATAATATCATTATTGTATACGAAAAATAATTCTGAGCGGAGACAGTTTGTCAGTGTGGATATTTAATATTATAATATTTATGTTGTTATTACTTATAAAATTAATACGATAGGCAGTAAGTTGAATAATAGGTACAATAAAATTACAAAAAATTAACTAAAATTGTTATTCTTAGTTATTTAATAAGTGATTTTGTCAAAGTTATTTCGTCCATATATTAACCATAAAAAAAAATTGTGTTTTTATATTTTTGAGATTTTTTGGTTACAGAATAACCTATACTTACGCTGAACCTTCTTTTACATTTTCAATCCATGGTATCATAAAAGTTGAACATTTTATACAATTTTAACCAAAAAATCATTTTTAAATTTTAAATTCGATAAATGTTGTCAAAAATCAAAAATCAAACTTTAAAGTTTACATTTTTATAAAAATAAATTTTGACCCTATATGTATTTTTAATATTTTTGAACTACTATTGTAACGATATATCAGGAGCCTTGTATTAATTTTTCATGCTTTTTGATCCAACAAATTAATCAATCTTATTGACATTCACAGAAATAAAACTAAAAAAATTGAAAATTGAAAATGTCAGTAAACAGCTTGAAAATAGTCAAAATATTTTTACATGTCCGTAAACCACTCAAAACAAGTAAACGCGTGTTATCGTGTACATCAAAAATACATGAAAAACGATTTGGTCAAAAACCAATTTTGCGTTTTTCCTTGGGCTTTTGAAAAATATCGAGAATTTTAAATTTTGACCTTCCAACTTCCAAGTGCACCCATGCAATCGTACTAGATTCACTTTTCCATCGAATAAGATACCTACTGTTGAAAATTATCAAAGCAATGTTAATGCCCCAAACGGCGAAGACAAAAAAAAAAGAAAAACATATCACTGTAATATCAATACATTCAACTCTCCACTCAGAATCTAAATTTTAAATTTAAAAGCCTTATTAATTCAAAAAAATAAAATAAGTACAATATTAAGCGATAAAACTGCAGAAAATATATATATAACAACGGCCTACCAGCAACCAGCGTAAAAAACGGTGTTAAAAATGTAAATTTTAATATTTTTGTTTTTTTTTTTAATCCACGTCTTAAAAAACTATTATTTTTTTTATAATATATAATATGAGGTGTAATGACGTGTTTTGAAATTGATCGGAATTATTAATTATCGATGAACTATAGTTATTTAACTGACGAGTGACGATATATTATACCGTAGAACGAGGTGAAATGAACCGGCAGTTATGAAGTGGCCCATTATCATTTTTTTGAATGTTTATCAGCATAACTTTGACATGGTTTTATCCAAATTAATTTAATCAATTCTATCTCCATAGCAATACGACACCGAACAATTTTTGATACTAATGATAACAATAAGTACACAATATGTCATCAAAATAATTTTGTTACCAAAACTACATTTTTTTTTATGTGGAAGTCTTTAAAAAGTCATAATAATATCTCAAAAGTAAGCAACTAAATACAAAATGTTCATTCTTAATAATCTTATCAATGAGTTCATATGAATTTAAAATTATTTCAATTATAATTTTAAATTTGTTGTTATTTAGTTTTTGCCTTTTGGCGAAACAATTTGTAGACAATTTTTAAAGCGTCTGCGGTGAATCGGACCCCCTCAAAACACCGAGAAGTAACAGAAAAAATTATAATTATCACTATAATTTGAAGTACACTGAAACACATTTAACACTAAGAAGTGAGAGTCAAATCTTTGAAATTAAATCAAATTTCTTTACGAAAATTATTTAATAACTTAATAAACAGGGAAAAATAATTGTTATGCTCAAAAATAGGTATAACTATTTGAAAAAAGGCAATTCAGTGGTCCACTTCAAAACTAGAATATTTATCTAGGTGGTTTTTAATTAAAATCAAATGCCTGGTGGTCCACTTCACCCCACATATGTGGATTGTGGGTAAAGTGGACCACATTTAGAACAAAAAAAAGTATAAGAAAATTTATAAAAAAAATGTATGAATAGGTAGTTCATACGTATAGATTATATATTCTAAGTTTCAATCGTTTTGATCAAATAGATTCTTCGGAATCTTAAGAAATATACCAAAAACTGGTCCACCTTACACCTTCCTACGGTAGTTATCTGCGATAGATATTATTGACGACGATAAAATACGGTAAACTACAAATAAACGCTGTATGCCTGTGTATTATACATTTATAAATTATACTTCCGTATCTTATTGTCTAGTTCTTGATTAATCATAGATTCATCCGTTTTTAACATCTGAATTACGTTGTACTTATAGGTATGGTTGGAAATGGAACAGGATGTAGGCGATGTAGCCCTCACCTTGCTCAAGCTCGGATCAACCGCTTATTATATTTCTTTAGAGTTATATATTTATTGTTATCTATTTGACAACATGAACATACAGGTAAATTAAGACGACTATTATATTGACGTAGGTACGACGGACATAATATATTGATGGTATTTTTATTTATACAGAGAGAATTAGTTAACTTTAGCATATACTCTGCAAATTGGACCCAGATGGATTTAAAATTTAAAAAGTTGTTGTTATTGGCTATGCGGATGAATGATGCTAATAATTTAGTGATAAGAGCTACACCGAAAAAGATCATCAACCTTCAAATATTTGCTAGTGTATTAACACCGTTTTGTTTATAATATTATAGTTACAAAATATTAATTGAACACAATATACCTAACTAAATTTCAATTTAATTTCAGATAATGTCGATGTCATACAACGTTATCTCCGTTATGCTGAAAATAACTAATACGAAAAACGAAATTTCAGAATAGATATAAAGAAAAAAACTATATTACGCCCGCACTGAACACTATTGAATAAAATAATTTTAACTATGTTACGGCTAAAGAAAAGTGAGTCGTGATCATCACATATCTATCGGCTGTTTTTCATTGGAATTAGTAATTACTCTAATTTATTGTTTCCCCACGTAAAATAAATTAAGTAGGTATTATAAGTAAAAAAAACAATATTGTGTTCTAAAATGTTGATACTGTTTTAAATGTGTAGGTACAAGCTGATCCTAATAATATTTTTATATGCACTATACTACCAAGACAAAATTTTGTTATGATAATATTTTTTTTTTTGATTTACCTGTATGTTTTTTTAATCAATCTGTTACAAAGAAGAACAATAAGAACAATTGATGGGTTAAAATGTTAAAATAAGAAAAATAAAAAGGTAGATTTGATGGAATGTAGAGGCCTCCCAGTCGAGGTACTACGACATGAGTAGGTACGATGATAATATTTTTAAACGAAAAATTGCTGTCTCGGACACTGCTATAAATTACTAGTTATAGCTAGCGAATAGCGATAATAATGATTATCTTAAGGAGATTTAGATTTAAAAGTATCTATAGGGTTACCACTTTGAGTTTCAGATTATATGAACAGAACATTAACTTTATATTCATATTAACTATTAAGATACCTATTCATGTGCTCCTACAACTAGCCATTGTAGGTATACTTTAGTGTTATTAATTATTATTTATTAAATGAATATACATTATAATATATAATATTTTATTTTCTATAAATTTGTTGGAATAATTTTACGATTTATGAATAGGTATTATACTCAAATTTTAAAGATACGCTGTGTGTTTATATTTTTGTCGTTGTTGGCTTGTGATTGGACATTATTTTTTTGGTATCATGTAATAACTAAGTTGCAACCGAGTATACCAAGAATTGCGGGGATTGCCTTCGTGGCTCCGACTGGCTCGTGCTGTGCGTTTTAGATTCTGAGCGGAACGATGAATGTATTGATTTTACAATGATGTGTGTTTTTTTTTAATTTTTTTTTGTGTCTGTCATCACCTTTTAGGACAGTAAAAGTGCTTGGATTTTCTTCAGCAGTATCTTTTCTGATAGGAAAGTGAATCTAGTTGGAACTTTAGAGGGTCAAAATTAGATTTCCAGTAGATTTCAAATGCGCCGTGAAAAACAACATAAAAATTAAGGAAAAACGGGAATTTTTACGCAAAATCGATTTTTTGATTCTAAAAGAAATGATCGTATATACATGACATTTTTACTGACTGTTTATATTTTCATTTTCTATACACGATAAAATTTTCAAAATATTATGATTTGTTTTGAACTGTTTAGGAACATTTTCATTTTCCATTTTTTTTTAGTTTTTTTTCTAAAAATATCAATAAATTTTATTTTTTGGTTAAAAAAGCTTGAAAATTTATAATAGAAGGCTTCTAGTATATTGTTTCAAAGGAAGATGAAAAATATTAAAAATCCTTAGTCACAGTTTTTTTTTATAAGCATTTAAAGTTCAAAAATTGACAAAATATGGGAAATCACGAAAATTAGCAAATTTTTTTGAGTTAAGAATTCTTAAAAATTTTTCATTTTAAATTTTATACAAGATTCCTTATAAAATGATCTACCTTTATCAAAAAAAAAATGTCCATAAGAAAGTCAAATTAAATTTTTATGAGCGTTTGAAATTCAAACCAAAAAATCTAAAAACTCACCTACACAGTTTATTTTTATAGTCATTTTTAATTCAAATTTGGACGAAATTACATATTAAAAAAACTAGTTATTTTGTTGTGATTGTATAATATTATTCGTGAGTACTTGAAACTTCTAAAGTGTACTATTATATATCTGTGATAGTATCACGGTTTTTTGTTGATGTATAACGCGTTATAAGTACCTAATGGATATTGTGATATGATTAGTTTGGAATTTATTATAGGTCAATTTTTTTTTAATACCATAGATAAGTATATAATATTATGTCTTATACCTAGACTGACATATCGTCTCCGCTCAGAATCGTTTTTCTTATACAATGATATTATATCATTGAATTCAAATTTAATACCATCCATTATACAGTGACCCACTTGTAATACCTACTGTACAGCATAACACCTTTTTTTTTATCTGTATACCAAAATGCAATAGGTACCTACCAATGATATAAATAATGAATCGATTTTGTTAGAAAGTATTAAACAGGCATTGTACCTAGGTATATACTACCTAATATGCGTTTGAAAATCAAGAAAATAAATACTTCTGCACTTTTCGCATAAAATTGATGAAATATGCATTTTAAATTTTAAGCTCACCATTCTATAGTTCAGATTTTTAGCATGGTCTGCTGACACCTATAAATCGAGTGCATATCATAGTATAATATGCAACATCTTCAACTTCCGAGCCCTGGTCAGTGGCCATCGTCTTTTGGAGCAGTAAAAATGATTAAATTTTCAACCTTGAGGGAGGTTTTCACAGTAACAAACTTGTACCTACTGGTTAGTAGTTTGGCATATTTGAGGTTTTAGGCATATTTATTAGGAATTATTTTACTTACACAGTTACACTAGTACACTACGATCAATGAAATAATAGTTGTTTAGTAGCCAGTAGGTAGATCTATTTACATGGAAAAACTATGTGGTTAGTATACTCTATGGCAGCTTTTCTGAAACTGTGTTCCAAGGATAATGGAGATCACTTCAGCATTCCGCAAAACTCTCATTAAAATTAAAATTTAGAAGTCCTGTAAGCCAGTATTTATACACATTATTATTATAAGAAATCATTATTATTTTCTATTTTAATTTTAATTTTTACATATTTTTGGATTAAACTTAAAATATTTTTTGAATTGAATACAGTAGGTAATAGGTATACACATTATTATCATATGAAATTATTATAATTTTTACTGCAAATAATTCTTACATAAAATGACTCATTAAAACTATTGAAACAAAATACATATAGAAGTGCTTATTGTTAAGCATATTGTCGAGTTTAACAAACGATTCTCTATTGGGTACCTAATACCTATACCTACTTCTTTTCCCTTTTCAGTACCTAACGATATTTAAGTTTAATTTCGATACAACTCAAATGTGGGCAAGTTAATGAAAATATAATTAACTCAAGTTAAATTAAGTTAAGAGGACACAAGATCGATTAGTTAAAAGTTAGCAGTTAACAAATTATAAATTTAACTCGATACCTAAATTAAAAGTTCATATAGAAAAAAATATTAACTTAACTCAGTTTAAAAAAAGTTAATCTATTTACTCTATGTGTGGAGTGTGCGAATAACACGCCTGGAGAGTCTTCTAAGTACTACTCACGATTTTTAACAGTACCTATTAATGTTTACCTACCACTGAAGCTCAAACTTACGACGCGGTGTTTGCCGCAGAGACGTCTACATGGTTGCACACTTGCACGTTTATTTCAGTGTGTATTCGGTTATTTCCATATCACGATGCAGAACAAATAACATTATCCGCAGGCATATAACACCGAGCTGTTTGCGAATAGGTAAATACTATAATATAATTCGTAACTAGTCGAAACGGAGAGGAGTGGACTTTTATGAGCGATATATTATAATTTATATATTATATTATATTATATATTATGCGCACCCGTACATGGCTAGATTTTGGGGTGGTTAAACGGAAGGTGAAGTAAATCATTTGTCAACCACTCTAGTATAGATAATTTTTATTTTTTTTACTATCATGAAAATCGATGACATACATGACAATACAATATCCACCTGCGTGACTATATAGGATTATTACATATATTTATGCAAATCGAATGAGGTAGATATAATAGATACTATCTATTAGATAGGTATTAATACATAGTAAGTACATACTTTATAATAATACGTTTAATATGAGTAACATAATAATATTAATAATATTAATTTAATTAATACAGAACAAAACAGGTGGCGAAGAGCCGACGATGGTACAGACGTACAGTGCATGAAATACGTGAGGCAAACCTACACTAACTTGGTACAAATGACAATGGAGGACATGATAAATATTAAATACGGTTTCAGAATAGTACCAGCGAACACAAAAGTGAGATAACGGTGGGAGAGGAGGGGATGTTTATAAACCTTTTTAATTTCTATAATATACATATTACTGGTCTATCTTGTCAACAGAACCACAACAACAAAGGAACCGCCTGACAAATTTCTTTGTCTGGCGCCAAAATGAACGACGAGGACGTGTGTGTCTTGGACTTTCCGGTTTCCGTACATCGCTGGTGACCTGCTGAAACTTTAGGTTTGGCGTTGATCGCCACCCAATATCTGCAGCTGTCTCGCCAGCTAATTTTCGATATATGCGGATGTTTGGCTCAGATACACAGAGCCTGCCGTCCAGAAAACCTTTGTAATCAAAATTTTTCGACGATTCCGGTTTCCGTACATCGCTGGTGACCTGCTGAAACTTTAGATTTGGCGTTGATCGCCACCCAATATCTGCAGCTGTCTCGCCAGCTAATTTTGGATGTATGCGGATGTTTGGCTCAGATACACAGAGCCTGCCGTCCAGAAAACCTTTGGAATCAAAATTTTTCAACGATTTCGGTTTCCGTACATCGCTGGTGACCTGCTGAAACTTTAGATTTGGCGTTGATCGCCACCCAATATCTGCAGCTGTCTCGCCAGCTAATTTTGGATGTATGGGAATGTTCGGCTCAGATACACAGAACCTGCCGTCCAGAAAACCCTCGGAATCACAATTTTTCGACGGTTCCGGTCTTAGTATATCATTGGTAAAGTTAAACTTGAGATTTGGCGTTGATCGCCATCCAATATCTGTCGATTTGGCTGAGGAATTTTCACACATCGCAGCCATGTTAGGCATAGATACACATCTACATGACATATTTATTTGAAAATATTATATAGGCACAATTAACGGAGAATAATATACAGAAATACGTATAAGAATGAAATTTATCCGTAATGAACACAAGAAATGAATATTGACAAGTGGTAACTATGTGACACAGGTATGAATTGTAGATTTTTGAAACATTCACGTACATGGCAACGATATTTTAGTTGTTTGTGTTGTTTTCTTAGAGCCAATATTAAATAATATGTTAATGAAGTTGAGAATTTCATAATGCTTTACCAAGAATTTTTGAAAACTTATTGGATTCGTGTTGGTCAGCTTGACAATCCATCAAGGTAAGTAAAAATAGTTCTCATTATTTGATTAATATTAATGTATAAGACATTTTTTTTTTTCAGAGTCATGTTTCATAAATATTGGGTATGCCAGCACAGTAAGGTGACTTCATTAACATTATTAACGAGAGGACAAAAAAATGTCTGCCGGGCGAACGCCAAAAAAAGGCGAGCCTAAACGGAGGATTTGTTCAAAGTGTCCGGCGAACAAAACGGCGTCTAGCTGGACACAAGAGAGCTGTGAACTCAGGACAAAAGCTCACCTTGGCGTATTACACAGGCGTAATAAAGGCGAGAGGGGAGGGAGCCAAGACTGCAGCGACGTTTAAAAGCCACTGTGGAAAGTCAATGATCTGCAGTAGGCAGTAGCTGACAGAGGTTACTTCTGCCTTGCGGTCAGAATTCTAGCCCTGGATCAAAAGAAGTGTTTATGTAAAAAGATGATACCTACCTATAAATTATAAAATATATGGCTATATTTCCGTAATCTTGTGTACCTACATTTAGTATTTAATATTTATACTAATAGACGTTATTATTGTTATGTAATTTATTTGGTTTTATTTGATATTATTGAATTTTTAAGCTTTTGATCAATGACCAAAAAAATGTAACTACAAGTTACATCGAAAAAATCAAAAACCCTGCGATTTTACGAGAAAAACGATGTGTAATAAAGCTCTCCGTGGATTTGAATTTCTACAATTTGCTTAGTAATTTTATATTTTTCTTTAGAATGTTCTATATTAGAGTATAGTTTTGCCATTTAGAATCCTTGTCAATCTTGCTGTGAGTGGCGCTCATTCAGATTGTATTTTTATCAGTACTATGTTTATTCTATATTAATATTAGCTAACTAGCTAACAAAATATATATTATGCTGTATATTATACATATATGTTATTGCACAGAGCCCACTATAGGGCATGATATATTATCAATAGAAATAAAGTATTTGTAACGTGTTCAATACGACTATACGAGTACCTATACTAGATAATATATAATATGTTATATAATATGGCAATAAGGGCCGGCGTTAGGTTTTGCGAGGCCCTGGGCGGAATACATTCCGTGAGGCCTTCAATATATGGAATATTAACACCCCCACTCTCCACCAAAGAAGAAATAACCTAATTTTCATAATAATTTACTTGAATATACAGTTAATGATTATTTATACATTATACACCTATAATAATATTAATATAATTTCTAATATCCTATATCTACCTAATACCTATATTTAATATCTTAATAATTTATTAAGAAAAGTATTTATTGTTATAATAAAGTTGAGTTTTCCTTTGACCCTGAGTTTTACCAACTTAATAATTATTTAGGTAGGTATTTAAAAGAAAAATATTTTAATCGTAAAAATTAAATAAACTAAAATACAAAAATAATAAGTCAATACGTGTTAAAATTAGTTTATTTTTAATTATTACTTATATAAAATACTTATTACATAAAATCTTAAAAAATTATTTAAACTTAATTTTTCTAGACTTCTTAGCCGCAAAATCTTCAATTACTTTATCATAATTTAAATTTTCGGACTCTTCTTTTTCTATAGCTAATAAAGCTAAGCCAGAAGACGCTCTTGGGACATAGTACTTCTCAAATACGTTTTTATAAGCTTTAACTTTGAGAAGCTACGTTCCGCGCTAGCTGAAGTTATAGGAATTGTTAACATTATCCTAAGAGCCACGGCTAAGTTTGGAAAGGCTCCATTGCTTTTTTTTTTTATAAAATTAAGAACTTCAATAGGAGTTACCGATTTATCGATAATGTTTTGGCAAATCAAAAGTTCTTCAATTAAATCATAGGCACAAATACCTTAGTCCATTTAGTAATTCTGAAGAAATATCCAAATTTACATCTGGACCTTGTAAACTTTTACTTACTATATTAACGACTAGTAAGATTTATATTTTCGTATATTTAAATAATTTGTTACACCTATGACTACCGCTATTATATTTCAAGTCGCACCCCAACCACTAGCACCCATGAGCTGCGGGCATCACTCCATAGAAATAACTATTTTAATGGTTTTAGATTTAGCGGCGTTCAATAATAAATAATAATGTTAATATTAAAGTAAAGTAAAGTAATAAAGTAAAACAACTAAGAATTAACAAACCTAACGCGGGTACATAATTTTAAAAATGGTGGGCAAGTGGGTGTCGCTCTGCTGTACAGTAGGTTACAAGTGGGTCACTGTATAATGGATGGTATTAAATTTGAATTCAATGATCTAATATCATTGTATAAGAAAAACGATTCTGAGCGGTGACGGTATGTCAGTCTATGTATAAGACATATTATATACATATTACATATCTATGGTATTAAACAAAAAATTGACCTATAATAGGTACCTATAATAAATTCCAAATTAATCATATCACAATATCCATTAGATACTTATATCGCGTTATACATCAACAAAAACCGTGATACTATCATAGATATATAATAGTACACTTTAGAAGTTTCAAGTACCCACGAATAATATTATTCAATCACAACAAAATAACTAAAATCGTAATTCTTGGTTTAAATATGAAATTTTGTCTAAATTTGAAATTAAAGTGTCTGTAAAAAATAAGTGTGTTTATATATATTTTTTTAGATTTTTTGGTTACAGTATGAATTATTTAAGAGTATCTTTGTTTTAAATTTTCAACTCTTAGTTATAAAAACTGAACATTTTATAATTTTTTAATTCCAACGATTGATAATTTTCGAGATTTTGATAAATTTTGTCAAAATTCCAACTTTAAATGCTTATAAAAAAAAATCGTGCCTATGTATTTTTAATATTTTTCAACTGATATTGTAACAATATATCAGGAGCCTTGTATTAAATTTTTACACTTTTTGGCCCAACAGATAAAACTTTATTGATATTTATAGAAAAAAAAACTAAAAAAAATTGAAAGCTGTAAATGTCCATAAACAGCTCAAAAAGAGTCAAAATATTTTCAAAATTGTATGGTGTATAGGAAATGCTAATATAAACATTCAGTGAATTTTTCATGTATCTACAGTTGTGCGTTTTTGAATTGCAACAAAATAAGGAAATCGCTACATGAGTAATGAATATCCAATGTTGTAAAAATTTGAATTTCAAACGCTCATAAAAATTTAATTTGACTGTCCGGTAGAGATTTTTTTATTGATAAAGGTAGATAATCTTATAAGGAATCTTGTGTTTCATTTTCAAATCTTAGATTTAAAAAGAAAAATTTTTACGAATTCTTAGCTCAAAATAATTTGCTAATTTTCGTGATTTTTCCATATTTTGTCAATTTTTGAACTTTAAATGCTTATAAAAAAAAATTGTGACTAAGGATTTTTAATATTTTTCATCTGTCTTTGAAACAATATATTAGGAGCCTTCTATTAAATTTTCAAGCTTTTGCAACCAACAAATAAAATTTTATTGATATTTTTAGAAAAAAAACTAAAAAAAAATGGAAAATGAAAATGTCCCTAAACAGTTCAAAATAAATCAAAATATTTTGAAAATGTTATCGTGTATAGAAAATGCAAATATAAACAACCAGTGAAAATTTCATGTATATACGTTCATTTGTTTTAGAGTTACACCAATAATCAAAATCGATTTTTTGGAAAACCAATTTTGCGTAAAAATTCCCGTTTTTCCTTAATTTCTATGTTGTTTTTCCCGGTGCTTGTGAAAACTACTGGGAAATTTATACTTTTGACCCCCCAAAGTACCAACTAGATTCACTTTCCTATCAGAAAAGCTACTGATGAAGAAAATCCAAGCACTTTTACTGTCCCAAAACGTGATGACAGACACAAAAAAAAATAAAAAATATAAAAACACACATCATTGTAAAACCAATACATTCATCGCTCCGCTCAGAATCTAAAAAGCAACTATTTTGTAAGATTATAATAACAAAAAAAAAAATAAAATTGTATATTACTTACATTGTGTCATTTATATATCTATTAATCGACAAGACTGAAGAAGACAACCATTCACCAGTAGTGTAGATAATAAAATGATGGTCAAAAATGAAAATAAACTATAAAGTGATCAAATAAAATTAATTTTGTCAATCTATAAATAAGTTATAAATAATGATTGAATGCCTTATACTGGTATTTCCACGATTTTTAATTAAAATGATAATCGTGCTCCCCTGGTCGACTTGCTTCGAACAGTAATAATTTATAGCTATAAAATATTTGTAAGTAAATATTCATATTTGTGTCTAACTATTCTATCTAACTATTACATAATAATTAACGTCGTGGAATCGGTTGCCATATTTCTGTACAGCAGTGAATATCTGAGTATTATAAAATAAATAACGCAGCATAAAATACGAATACCCAAACATTTTTATTCACATAAACATGTAAGGCACGAGGCCCCTCGATCGCGAGGCCCTGGGCGTGGGCCCCACTCGCCCGGCCCTAAATCCGGCCCTGTGGCAATTTATTGGATATTAAATATTAATTTTAATGTAAGACACTAATTATTTCATAAGCTTTGAACGTTTTTTTACACCATTTTAAGTCAATAAAAACAACAATTTCTTAAAAATTACAATATTTATAAGGGTTAGGAACCAGGTACTAGGTAATAAATTACTTGTCCAAAATTGGATTTTTATAGATCAAATACTCATAATAATTCAAATAATATTAATAATAGATATTTCTTTTGTTTTTCACGGTGATTTTGAAAACTACTGGGAAATTTTTACTTTTGACCCCCCAAAGTACCAACCAGTAGGCACTTGACTACTCTGCGAACTTTCCCCCCTCAATATTCATTATTATTATCATGATAATTGATAGTCAATCATAAAATACTTTTTAACTATCGTAAATGTAGTTAAACGAGGTTACCCCATCCAAATTAATTTAATAACTTAGATGTGAATATGAATATATATACCTAATATGTGTGTGTGTTAATGTGTTATGTACTTATGTATGACTACACTGCCAGAAATTCTGCGAAATCCTTATAAAATACATCCAAACGTTCGTAATTATCCATCTAATGGAATTTTGGTACTTTGTGGAGTCAAAAGTATAATTTTTTTAGTAGTTTTCAAAAGTGCAGTGAAAAACAAAAGAAAAATTAAAATAGAACGGGAATTTTTACACACAATCTGTTTTCGAAAAAAATAATTTTGGTTTTGGTGCAACCCTTAAATAAATGACCGTAGATACATACAATTTTGACTGAATGTTTATATTAGCATTTTCTGTACACGATAACATTTTCAAAATATTATGATTTGATTTGAACTGTTAAGGAACATTTTCATTTTCCATATTTTTTTAGTTTTTTTCTAAAAATATCAATAAAATTGTATTTGTTGGTTAAAAAAGCTTGAAAATTAAATAGAGGGCTATTAGTATATTGTTTCAAAGGCAAATGAAAAATATTAAAAATCCTTAGTCACAATTTTTTTTTATAAGCATTTAAAATTCAAAAATTGACAATATATGGATAAATCCAATAATGCACCGTTATGTTTGGACCAATGGACCATATCATTTACATGGTCCATTATCCCGGTGCTGGATAATGTGGGACAATTTTAATCTGGTCTAGTTCAGTGAATTTCTAGCATAGGTATGTATCTAATAACTATTGTAACTCATTACTGCTCAACTCTGTTGGTATATTGTATATTTGTATGTATAGGTAAATTATAATATGATATAGGTAGATATAATTTATTTACTAAAATTACATATGAAATTATTTTTAAACCACTGCCTTAGTTAATAATTGTAAGTTTATAACTATACCTTACAAGTTAAAAGGTCTGTCGTCTGTATAAACCACGGACTAAGATATAATTGTGATATAACATTGTTCTGTGATATAATGGACTGGAAATTACATGATGGTGGGTGACGGGGGACGGCCCGCAAAAAATTCCTCTGTTATCATCGACACTGATAATCGAAAGTGTTCAGCGCTACCAGTGGTTTTATATAGTTGCATTATCATCTTATCTTATCACTACTTGAGGTTAGGTTAGCAGCATATATGATAATATATTATATTATCAGTAATATATTATGGGAAAAATCAAAACATCAAATGTAAACAAATAAGAGAAATACATTTAAAAATGAGTGCTAAATCGAAAAGAAATAATTATTAACAACAAATATGGACTATAAGAAAGATGCAATATACACGTATTGGGTACAATACACAACAAAGGTATTTGTATACTTTATGTTAGTACAACACAATTGGAATTTCAGTGTACAATTAATATTTGGTGGTATTAATACTAAATAGGCTTATGCCTACAATTAAGATCATTTTTACTATTTGTTCAAACATGATCTTGTCTATAATGGACAGGGTCATAGTATTCTAATAAAAAATTTTAACTATTTTAAAGTACCTACTTTATACTAGTGGCTGTTCAACAGCTGTTGACTGTAAATTCCCAAAATGTAATTTACATTTCATAAAAAAAATAATTTTGTTACCTATTGTTTTTGTTTGTTAATTTATTATATAATAAAAGTACTATTACAATTTGTGTATCAGAAATTTTTCCCAAGTTCGTATATACTAGTCCTATGTAAATAGATATCTTAGTCAAAATAAATTATAAAGATGACATTTTATTCATTTCCCATGGCTTATATTTTTATTCTACATTTTAAACAAATCTTTCTAAGTATTACATTGTAGTATTTTGAGATTATTTTATTATGGTGAAATTTGATTAATGAAACCAGTTGCTTAATTCTTATTATCTAATTATCTCTTTATTTCTATTACTTAATACATTTTGTACAGGGCTGAATTTTCTATATTATTGAAACTTTTAAATATTCATAATACCTGTTAATATACTCTATATAATGAATATCATGAAAAATAATTATAGTTTACTAAAATCCATTTTTATTTTTTAAGAATGAAGAAGCTTCATTTAGACAGTTTATATGCGGATTTGTTGCAATATGGGAACCAAAATTAAATTTAAAGTGGGTCAACACAGACATTTGCTTACCGACTACTATTGATCCTGAAGCTGGTCCTTCTTTATCGAGACTACCTGATGAATTACTACCAGCGATTGCAAAATTTCTATATATTGCTAAGGATAATACGGAAAAAGTAGTTAATAATAAATTATGATATAGCCTAATATATATTTCGGGTTTATTTATAAAATGTCTTAACTTTTTTTTTTTTAGAATGAATTGTCCAATCAAAACATCGTTGAAGCAGAGTATTTAATTCGTTGTTTAATTGTAATTAGCAGAAATTTTTATAACATTCCATTATTGACATCCTGTGATTATATCAAAGAAAGCACATCTGTTGCTACACACTTGATTCACAAGGTAAATTAATTTTGCCGTGTACTGATAAATTATTATAATACTAATGAATACTTTTAATATTTAAAGCTTACTTCTACTGATCAACAATATGATGAACCTACAAATTCTTCAATATTATCATTTTGTCATTCACTATGTCATTTTCTGGAATGTCTATATGATCCATATCAAATATGGCGTTGTTTCGATTCCTCTCAAATGAAAGATTTAGATATGTCTAAACTTCAGTACCCTCCTTCTATGCTACATGTAGAAGTTGTTCCTTTTATATTTGGTATGTTTAATTTATATTAAATCAATGTAATTATGTCTATGTGGACAGTAATGTTATTCATTTGTTTTTAGACTGTTTCGAGACTAATTTAGCAGTTAAACATCCATTATTAGCCGCAGAACTTTTAGATGTATTTGGAGCAATAGTTTGCGGGTCTCAAGTAAATATTTAGACTAATATAGTAATTGTGGGTATTAATGTATTATGTATATCAAGCTTGTGGGATTATAAAACTTAATTAATGTGAATGTTTATTTGTACTTTGTAGACTTATTCTTTTATATTTCTTGTTTAATGTTTATTGGTATTAGTTACTTCCTCTACAGAACATAGAAAATGGTCAATATTCTGTCATTATTTGTAATGCATTGGTGAGTGGGCTTTGGTGATTTAAATTCATTGAGAAAAAAATGAAAATGAGAATTTAATTGCATTTTTTAATAACACTGCTTATTATTTTAGCTAAATGGAAACTCCATTCCAGGATTTACTGTTATATATTAAACCACTACCCAAAGTTTTCCTTATTAAATCTTTAATACGATTTGATAAAATTCTTTACAATGAAAAATTTTATTTTATAATTTCTATATTTAATTTGAATTAAGTTTAATATGCTTAAATAATTAAGCATTTTCATACTTGAACAGTTATACAATAATTAAAAAAAATTTTGTTTCCTGTGTTAACAAAAGTTAAATTTAACATTGCTTTATTTTTGCTTCGCTTGAACTTCATCTAAAATTGCTCATAAATAAATTTACTTTTATTTTAATAATATGTGTTATTAACACTTTTGTTAGTTACTTTTTTGTTTTTATAGTAATTTAATACATGTAAGTATTTAAATATTATGCACAAATACTGGAATACATCCATTAGAACAATTTTAAGTTTATTAGTGAAAGTACATAGTATTCTATATATCTGAACATAACATTATTAAGAGGATGCCAAACCCACATATTTTGTTTCCACATTAAAACATAACAAATCAAATATGCAGTCAACAGTACCAATTTTTATCATTGTTAAATTTAATATTATAGTAAAATATAAAACTTGAAAGTATAAATATGATCGAGGGCAACTTTTTTTCTTTTCTTTTAGTTTTAAAGTAAATAATTACTGCATAACATTTTACAATTTTAAAATGCTCATAATTTGTTTTTAAATGCATGCGAGTTGTTCTAGATCATAGGTTCACAAACTTTTTACAGTACGATCCAATTTGAAAACATTTTTAAATTTTGGCAACCCTCCACCTACATATGACCTTTTTTTTTATTTAATTGTTGATTGCTATTTTTTAAAACTTTTAGTCTAGTAGTGTTATGGTGACATGTCAGTGACACTGCAGATAATTATCCATGATAAAAAACATAAATAAATAAAATCTTTGCTACCAAGAACGGTATAAACTGTATTTATACTTAAAATTATATACATATTATTGCCTACCTCAAGAAATACGGTTTTATCATAATACTTTGTATTTTTTTTTTTTATTAACTTAAAATATATTATTATGTTATTAATATAAAATATATATATTTTTTTTTTCATGGATTATTCAGCCCGGAAATATTGGCCATTAGTGTTTTGTTTTTCGTTTAGTTTGTAGGGAGGGTACGGTTGGCTTTGTCAACACATGTGTGCAGTTTTGGTATATTTTTTATGGGTACCGTGGGTGTGTTGTCATGCCTGGTGGGTGATGGTGCACTTCTCTCCGAGACACCGTGCTTGCCAGAAGATAAATGCCACCCGTGAAGAGGTTCGAACCAAGCGCCGGTGTGAGTCACAACCGACGCCCTTGATTCGCTCAGCCACTCTGTGGATTGTTTTGAATATTAAATATCAAATATTTTATATTATTCAAAATTGTACTTAATCCACAAAAAATACAATTGTGACCAACTTTTTAATCTTAACCAACAGTTTGGGAATCTCTGTCTTAAATGATAGTTTTACCTTAAGTTTGAGGTTAATTCAGTTCAATATTTAAGCTAAATCTAAAAAGTTAATAACACAAGATTGGTTCTGTATAATTCAATTTGCTATGTTGTAACTTTGTAAGAATGAAACATTGGATGCGGATTCAGTGTCCTCTTAATATGTATCATTCATCTGAATTATATTTATTAATCTACCAATGATTTTAATTTGTCTTTCAACAATGGCTTGGTATTCAATTTTAATCATTAAGGCAGTCTGTAATAAATAATTTTTTTTTTTTTTAATTATAATAAGACATTCCTAGCCTATAAGGCTATCTACATATATTGATACTTAATAATTTAAAATAAATAATAAATAATCTTAATATTTATACTTATAAAATATTATATGCAAGCGTCAACAGTTAACAACAGTTTCATAGTCAATTTATTGACGATTATACTTCATAAATTGATTATTAGATTCAAAAATTTTTAAAGTATGTTCCCTAAATTATTTTTATTGAAGTTGATACAGTAAATTGGCTTATTTCAATTAATGTGCATTATTTAAATTTCATTTTTGGTATAGAGTATAGAGTCTATACTATAGACTAAAGAACCTATGTACTTTATCTTAAATGTTTTGTTTTGGATAAAAAAAAACCTACAAAAAATATTTGTGTCACTGCATGTTTATTGTTTGAATTTTTTATTGTTAAACATTTCTAAAGTAAAAATAAAGTAAATTTCAATTTACTATAAAAATCAATAACTGCACTTGTAGTAATATTATAATTTTTTAAGCTTAAATATTAAAATGGATATTTGTATTATTATTCAATTTTAGCTTATACTTTAATACATTTGTTAATTTTATATTTTAGCATAATGCACTTCGAGGAGTAAGTCCTCCGACCTGTACTCTAATTATGAAAGTGATATCAGATAAAAGCATTCCGTTAGTGGTGAAAAATACAGCTTTGCGGTGTTTTGTAACGGTCACACAAGTAATGATTCAATTTCCTCCACATCAAGTAAGATTAATATTTATTAAAGCTATACTTACATGCCATGTGTAAAGTCCAGAATTGTACTTACCATGTTTATTTATAAAATATATAGAAATATGTACTTACTAACTACTTATTAATCTAATATATATTAGTGTCAATTGGATGTGTCAACACAAATTGAGTGTTTAAGAGATACATTAAAACAATGTATAGCATTTGAAATAAACGAGCCTTTGGTTTTAAGTGTGATTAAAGCTATTGGACAGTCAATTGAGTTATCTGGATCTAATGCTGAAAAAATCAGAGGATATGTTGTTGAGTGTAAATTATTGGAAATAATCTTAGACATACTTAATAAATTTGAGGTAACTAATTTATTATTGTTAATATTACCTCTATTAAATATTTACTTTTGATTATTACCTTTGAAGAATGATATAGAAATAGATGATGTAGTAAAATGTGTTGAAACCGTTTCTTTGATTCTTCGTATGTCAAATGAAGCAAAAACACAGATGTTAAGTATAAACGGCTATGAAAAAATATTTGAATTTGTTGGAAAACAAGCAAATAAAAGTCAACCATTATTAAAAGCTATAATTTCCATTGCCACAGAAAATACAGATAAAACTTTAGATCAAAACTTAGAGGTAAAATTTGTCAATTGACTTACATTATTATATATGTTATTATATGTGGTTTTATTTAATTTGTTATAGAATGCACAAATGATTGTACCATTGATTGAATGGTTACCTAGTCTTGATGAAATGGATCAAGTGTGGTTAGCAAGCATAATATTTAATTTGTGTACGACCAATTTACAAAGGTAAAATATTTTATTTTGCAAATATATTATGCCCTTAAATAAATTAATAATACATGCAATAAGTCAAGTCATATTTAGTATATTTTAAGTTGATTTTACTAACACAGGTTATTTGTTTAATTTGTTTTTTGTATATTTAGTAAATGTCAATCTTCAGTTTGTAAAGTAATTGACTCAGTATGTACATGTTTGGAAAACTGTAATCAGTTAGTTCAAAAAACTGTCCATCAACTTTTGAAACTTATTGAAAATTTGGCTTCTCATTCTATTTCAACATCTGAATTGAAAAAGATTTTTTTATTAATGAGAGATAAAGATGAACCTGTAAGATTATTCTTCATATTTTGGTTTTGATTAATATTTGAGGCTTAGGCTAAAAATTGTATTTCATTTGTTTAGTTTCCATATGTCACTCAAATACTTGGAACATTGTCAGAAGTTGCTTATTGTACATATGATCATAGCTGCAAAGTTTTTTTTGATATTCAAAAAGATCAAGGTATTTAACTTACGCTGTATTTTTTTCAGACTTACTATAGTATTATGATAAGTTTAAACTAAAATTATTTTTATCAAAAAAATAAAAACAGAAACAATATGTAGGTATTGTTTCAACCAAAACTATAGTACCTTTTTATCTCTTCCTTCCTTCAGCTATTATAAGCTATTAAGGTCCATCACTTCTCCACACAGCCTACTCTCTATCATTTGCCAATTCTTTCGGGTTATCAAGTACCCAGGAAATCTAATTGAGTTTTATCCACATTTTATTTGGCCTGCCCAGTGGTCTCTTACCTTCTGGTTTCCAGTTAAAAGTCCTTTTTATCACTTAATAATAATAATTTTTATTATTGCTAGAGTTAAATGCTGTTTACAAATTAATTAATACAACTTGAAAAAAAATGTGTTAGCTTGTTTATTGGCTGCAATTTAAATTTAGACAAGATTGAAATGTCTTCATTTACTTATCAGATACATTTTTATTCTTAAGAAGTTGATATCATTCATAAATAATATAAAAATAAATAAATATTATATTTTAATAATTTATGTTTTTCATAAACAGAAGGTCTTATAATTGATGAATTGAAAAAATGGCCTGGACCTATGAGTGGCTTAACCTTTCATTGTTGGTTACGTTTGGATAATGTTAGTTTTCATCATTGTACTAGTACATACGGCTTAGCTTCTTACAGACGCCAACTGTTACAGTAAGATGTTAAAAATTATACTTTTTAAATTCAGTATTTATATAACATATTTGTAACTTATTTTTAGCTTATTAACCAATTCAAATACAGGATTAGAAATTTTTATTGGATCAGATTGGACTCTAGTTGTTGGAATGAATACAAAAAAAGAATTTTTTACTGTTACTGCTCGAGATTTTAGATTTGTAGAAAATCGTTGGTACTGCGTAGATGTTAGCTATAGTCCATCAAAGTAAGTTTATAATATTTAGAGTTATTCACTTACTAAATTTGCCTGTGTTATTTTATTTAAGGAGGCCTTTTGGACATAATCAAGTTTCAATATACATTGATGGTGTGCAAAATATTAGTGCCCCTGCAAAATTTACGCCATTAACTGATGTAATATGCTTTTTAATTTCATTAAATCATATTATACTTTATTTATTTGTTAATCCATTTTAAATATTTAATTTATTTTTATTTGTAGCAATTTCAAAAATGTTCTATTGGCACTTTTATTCCTCATGTGCCAAAATCTATTGATACTCAACCTCATGTAGATCGAGGAATATTACCATCATTTATTAGTCAGGTAATATTTTTAGAATTTTTTTCCATAAATAATATACTGAAAAAGTTCTCATGGTATATAATACATATTATTGTTTAGGTACCGAATTACTTACTTATGAGAGGATCGAGTGCTATGGATCCATATGTCAAAGACTTTCCCCCTGGCATGCAAGATTCTTTGTATGGTTGTTCTATATGCCTTAAGGGTCAATTAGGTCCAATTTGTTTGTTTCCTGAATATTTTTCAGCCCAACAGATAAAATCTATATATGACTTAGGTAAATAAGAATCATATAAAATTCATATATTTTTGTAAATTTATTGATAATTGTTTTAGGTCCAAATTATTCTTCACTTAGTACCATGGACGATTCCACATGTGATATATTAGGATTGTTTAATAGATCAATATTTTACTTTAGTCCTACAGCTGCATCTGGTCGTGATACTGCTCTAGATTTAAGTCAAAAAAATAAAACTAATGCACGTCTTACAGCAGCAGTCAACAAATGTTCACCTATACAAGTACTTCTTAAAATATATTAATTATTTTAATTGTAATAACTTATAACATTGTGTTATTTAGGATGTAATTAATATGATTGGTGGTCTATGTGTCCTGTTTCCAATTTTGGAATGTCAAGTCTTAAATGAAAATGAACATCTAGGTTTATTGTCATTAGATCACACAAACACAGAAGTATCTTTAGATTTGGATGATGTTTCATCTCTTCGTTCATACTCTCTGGGTATAGATTAAATTATTAAAACAAAATTAATTGGTATTTTATAATCTTTCAGATTATAAAATATAAAAATAATTTATTTAGGTATCTTTTAATATTAAATAATATATAATATGATATTTAATTTTTAGATGAAAGACTTGAGTTACACCCAATAGGCTTATTACTTATTTTAATTAAAAATCTCATGAAAGGAAATGTTGTTGGACAAGAACAACTTTTAAGGAAAAATGGCATACCAATTTTAGGAGAATTACTTACAAAAGTAAATAATATTTGTTTTAAATATTAAAATGTGTTTATATAATATTTTTAATTTGTTTTAGGTACCTTCAGATAAGATTGATTTGCAAATGTTAGAAGCGATGCAATTATTTATGGAATGTTTACAGGAAATTTCTAACATTCAACTATTAAGGGCATTTTATCAGCACATTCTTTTTAATTTTTCTATTTGGTGTCGATGCTCTTTTAATGTACAAATTGGTAATATTCTTTTGTGATTTACCCATTGCTGTTTTTTCTAATATTTATTAAAATATAAATAAAATATACTTCTAGGTGTTGTCAAGATAATATATATGTTGATAAAAAATGACCGTAAATCATTTCGAAAACGATTTGGTGTTCAATTTTTTTTAGACACTATAAGAACTTATTATACCACATGTGATGTATTATCAGTCAATCATATTACAGTGCTTAGGGCATCTTTGTTGGATATTGTTCGATTTTATATTGTAAGAGAAGTTAATATATCAGATATAGATATAATTGTACGATATCTTATAACGTGCAGGGCAGAAACAATGGTAACTATTAATTTTTATTTTTATTGAAAAAGTTACATTTGTAACCATTACAAATATTTCATATTTTTTTTTTTGTGAACATATTGTTTAATTACAAATAAAAAGTAGGTACAAAAAAATTATTAATGTGATATTATCCTCGTTTTAGATAATAGAACTATTAGATATATTGATAAAACAATTAGAAACTGAATCGTGTAAAGATCAATTATTCTTACTAATGTATGAACCACAAACTGCTGACATTTTATATTGCATTTTAATTGAAAAATCTATTAGTATGTTGGCTAAAGAACGAGTTCTAAAGGTAATTTAATTGGGTATCATTAAAATAATAAAAAAAAATACCTATATATTTTTATTTTTAGCTTTTGTCAGTAATACTCAGAACAAAGTATGTATATGAAAGGCAGAAGTGTAATTTACGATTGCAAAACTCTGGTTATGGATTGTATCCTGGTCTTATTTCATTGCTACCAGATTTTCAGAATTTATCAATGGAAGTTACCTTAATGATGTTTGATCAAGTTTTACTAACTGGTATATTTATATGTCTAATACAGTGGTACATAATAATTTATATTATTACATGATTCAAATGTTCTGTAATTTTTAGATTCAATGTGTACTTATCCAGCAATTCTATCAATTCTTCATCGTCTAGCCTATGAAAATATTGAAATAAAACTAGAAGTGGCTCGAAAGTTATTAGCAATGATTTATATGAGTCCAAATGCAGCTAAAGCATTTGCTAAACAATCCGGTTGGCAAGATTGTGTTACCCGGCTATTAGTACACCGATTAGCTGAAGGAAAAACATCACACAACAAAGATCTAATGAGCTTTGAAGACAACAATGTTGAAAAAATTTATAAGAAATTAACAAGATGGAGTTCATATCCTAATATTTTAAAAGCTAAACATTTATCATTGAAAAAATGGAATTCTATGTTTGAATTTAAAGAAGAATTTTCTGATAATGCAATTCGCGAAAGTTCCATATCAGCAGTAAAAAATTTTACAGATGCTGCTAATTTCATTGAAAATGAAATAAAAGGTAGTTATTACTTATTTCATATTAACCCTTCAGTAAGATAAAATGTTCACATAATTATTTAATGTACTTAACTTTCCTTTCACTTAATATTGTCTACTTGGTACACACTACACATGGATCCCTCATAAATAGTCTTGCTTTGATTATTATTTATATACGTGTGTGTTCACCAATTTAGAAAACATTGCATTTTTTAACCTGATTACATTAGATTAAGTTGGGATGTTTTAGACAAGCTAAGGGATACTTAAATACACATTTATTTATGCATATATTTTACACCAAACGGAAATACTTACTGACGAGGAAATGATATTTATAGAAACATTTAAAATTCTTAACCATCTGGGTACCAACCTTGTGCATTGAGCAGTATATTAAGTTATATTATTTTCAACATCTTTATGTACTCTGTACTTGGGTTGGCCTATTTTATCAAAACAATATGAGTTATGACTTCAAAAGTTTGCTTTAAAATTATTTTTTTTACTGAATAAAAGCCATTTAAATTTAATCATAAACGCATTTTTTTTCTTACATTCAGTCTTTAAACCCATTCATATAATATAAAATTATTTATTTATTTAATTTTTTATATAATTTATAATTTTTAGTTTATTTTGAGTTCTGATTTTAATTACTATAATAGCAATATGAATATAAAATCATCAAATATACTTAGTAATATAGGCTGTCATTGCTCAGAATCATTTTTCATATGCTTTATGATTTATCAATGAATTCAAATTTAACACATACATTACAGTGACTTACTCAACGACAAGGTACACTTGACACCTATTGTGTAGCAGGGCAGTTACCGGTGTCGGCCTGGCTCAGAAAAGACCCATGGATCAGTATTTTTAAGGGGCCCCATCATGAAATACAAAATTTATTTGACATTTTGGGGAAAAAATGCCCACTACCTTTTTTCCTTTAAAAATACATTTATTCAAATTCTGATTCATAGAATTTTTAAGTAGGTATACCCAGTGGCATTCTTATGAATTTTCTATGGGGTGGGTTCTGAAAATTTACTAGAATTCAATATTGGGGGCTTTGCCCATATACCTAAAGACAATATATTCAAATTCCTGATATTTTTTGTACTAATATTAGAGTGTCCTGTGGCTATACAAACTTCTATTTTTCAAATGAGAATCTCTTTTTTTACTGCAAATTATTTACCAGATGGTGTTCTTGTAAATGTAGATGTATCTAAATGTACATTATTTTTTTTACTGTGTTAAAAGTAAAAAAAGAAGTCTATGTAAAAGAGTTGTATTACATCATTCTTAAATTTTATAAAAAATCTAAAGTATTCAAAAATCTTCAAGAGTATTTAGAAATTCTGAAAATCAGAATTTGAATATAATATGTACATTGTACAATTTATAGTAAAAAAATAGGGTGAGCATAGGTACTTAAAAAATCACTATGTATAATATTAACGCAAAGCCTAAAGAGAGGAATCGTTCGTTAAGAAATAAACTATGAAATTATTGAAATATTTTAAATTGCAAAATAATAAATAATAATTATTAATTACATAGAAACAAAATTATGAAAGCCAAAATTATATTTATATTGCTCATAGAATTTTCACTTTGAAGACAAATCCATAAGCTATATACCTATGCATAATATTATTCACTTAAACTTTCAAAAGTAAATATAAAATATTTATCATTGTTTAATATTTAATATATTATACCTAAATCATACATATTTTTGTATGGAACATTTTCATGATCTCTGATCAAGGAGCTGGGGGTGAGCCTCCTCTGAGCCCATTTTTTTTAAGGAGAGATATAAAACCTAACTTAACTTGCAGTATCTAGCACAATTAATTCAAAACAACCTCCTCCTATTTATTACTTGAAACTTGTACTATTATAATTTATAGTGCCCCGCTCACACTATAATAATAGGCAAGCATCTGGGCCCTGTAAAGAAAAATTGCGTAAGGTTAAATATATCGATAAATACTTTACAAGGTCCTTACTCCCTATATAGACTAGGCACACGCCAAACAAATAAAAAAAAAAAAAAAAAGCGGTTAAGTGTATGTCGCTCTGCTGTACAGTAGATTACAAGTGGGTAATTGAATAATGGATTGTATTAAATTTGAGGGGCCCCGGCACTGGCAGTTACCTATTCCCCCTTTATTTTTGTAAAATGAACTAAATAGTATTAAATACTACATTATTATGATATTATAATGATAATTTACACTAATGATGATACAAACTGTTTAATTTACAATAGTTAAATTAATAAAAAAAAAAAAAAATGCATCTATTATTAAACTTTAAATGCCTCACATTCAGTAAACCTTGATTCTAATGCCATAATTGTTGAGTTAAAATAACTTGAAAAAATAATTGTATTCTACTACAAAATTGTGATTTGTAATTACCAAGAAAGTTGAAAATTTTAAATATGACATATATTTAGATTATCTAAAAAGTAAAAAGTCCTTATTCAATGTAATGTAACTAATATTTCTAGTATTTCCTAAATATGTATTACAATTTGTTACAATAATTTATATTTATGTAGGTGTGGCTGGATCTGTATCCGCAGTAGTTGCTGACAATCTTCAGTATGCTTCAGAAAATCTAACTTCTGCAGTGAATTCCGTTGGTTTAGTTGTTAGTGACAATATTCAAATTGCATCTGATAATCTAGCACATGCTATGAACAGTGTTAGTGGTAATATCCACTCAGCTACTAGTAATTTATCATTTGCTGTTACTTCAGCATATTCAATGTTCAAACAAAAAACCACAGAAATACAAGTAAACTAATTGAAATTGTTTTTTAGATTATATAATAATTATAATATATGTCAACTGTTTAAGGAAATTGGAGAAAATGCTAAGGAACGAATAAAAAAGTATGCAATGTATTCACCTCATTCTGATAGAAATACCATTGATGAAGATAAAGCTCAATTAATGACAAAACAGTTATTAGTTGAGTTGGGTCTTGATATAGATTCCTACAGTATGAGTAATAGGTATGTCTTGAAAAATATATTATTTACCTACCTTTTTAATATTTATTTGTAAAAATTACTATAAAAATTAAAAAAGACACAAAGTATGGTTATAAATTATTATATTTTTGTACCAAAAAAATGTATATTTACTTTATATTTTTTTTAGAATAAATAAAGTTATAAGTTATAAATTTAATGAAAACTCAATTTATTTTGTGTATAAAATAAAATATAATTTATTATAATTGAATACATTTTAAATTGAAACCTATTTAAATACAATTAGTTAGGTAACTAATATATTTTAAAATTTCTAATTTAGTGTAAGCATATATACCTATTTATTATTTAGATCATTTTTTAGATCTTTGTCTAGCAGTCTTGAAGATATATCGTCTATAAAATCTTCTATTGCGCCAGATAATCGTTCGATAAGTTCTGGAATTATGATGTCTGATAATGCATCAACAGTTTGTGAAGATGTTGAAAGCAGTGATCAGAATGATTTTGATACTATCAAGTAATCATTTTATAATCCTCATTTTAAGTTTAATCAAATCTAACATTTAATTATTATTTAACCCAACCAATCAGATTCTTCATCATACTCATCTAAACTTTGTTTAGTAGGTACAAAATATCATATTTGATAAAACTTTTAATGTCAATATATTTTTATCTTATGTTGCCTAGACATAATATTCAGTAAAATGCTATTTTGTTAGTTTTAAAATAAACATTTGTTTTTAATTATAGAATAAACAGCTGAAGTAATTGCTGATGCTAAATAAAGTACTTAAGTATGGTAAACTAAATACATATCTCAAACAGCCTATTCTGTTAATTTTTTAGTAAAACCAAATATTAGTTTCTTATTATAGGGTTTATCCAGCAGATCTATAGATTATGTATTTTTTTCATATTATGATCATGTGATGTAGTATAACTATTTTTTAATTTGAAAGATAGTCTTCTTAATTTTTGATTACAATTGTAAATCTATTTATATGAGTATGTACTGATATTGTACTGGTATCATAATATAATATAATAAATGTTCTAAAATAGCATGTTAATATTACACATATAAATTGGAATATTAATCTAAAAAAAAAATTTTATCAAGAACATAACATCATAACATTATTAAATGTATATTATATTATATGTTTGATAGTCCCTGGCAAGAGTTTACCAACAGTAAAACAGAGAATAAAGAAAACGATTTATGTTCATTGGTAGAAAATATCCTTTTTGTTGTCATGTGGCGAGGAGTCAATATTCATAGCAAAAACTGTTGGAAGGTAATTTTAATGTGTGAATACTGAATAATATGAATATACTTTTGGAATGATTTAAAATTTTTTAGGAACGTGGTCAAGTTATGGCGTGCATAAATATGCTAAGTTTAAACAATATGTTATATTGTTCACATTTAGAACTGAAGCTACATATTTTAGAAAAAGCTGTTGAAGCAGTATTAAGTGATCTTCACGATTCTGGATCTACTGTTGACTGTGATCATGCTAAAATGGAAAATATTGGTCAGTTGATAGGCTTGGTGTATGATTTAGTTGTACTGGATCCAAGTCCAAATTTTGACAAAAAGTGTTCAGTAAAATTACTCGATGGTTGTATAAAATTAATTGAACAGTTAGCTATTTTTGGAGATAATCAAGAACAGTACAACAAAGATATCGCTATGAAGACATATGGTAAGAATTGTTATGATATAATATAGAATTATTGTTATTTATTAATTTATTAGTTATTTATTAACTTTTATATGTTGAATTATATTTTTTGATTGTAATTGTTTTCTTTTTATTTTAAGGACTCTTGTTGAGCTGCTCATCAAGTTCTAATATGGAAATTTGTGCTATGGCAACAGTTAAGTTGCACACTATATTACAAACAAGTAATAAAAGTGTTATAGAAGTTGAATGCTACTTATTGCGCTCGGCAAATACTATTTTACAAAAAGCTCTCAAAGGTAAATAGAATTTAAAGCTTCCAATTGAATAATAATTAATAAAGTAAAAATAAAATTCATATGTTTTAGATGATAATATGGAACGCTATTCTTTTATTTTACCATTAGTAAAAACTCTCATTACTAAATTATCTGAGCCACTAAATATTTCTAACTCCGAACTCCCCAATTTAACAGAAGTCTTGTACAGTGGAAATTTTTATGACAGATTTTTACCATACTGTTCTACTGAAGACTGGACAGTTTTTATCGAAACTAAGGTAAGATTATATGTTTTACCATTCAATTTTCTTGAAATTATTGGTCCATAAAACACTAGTTATATCACTGGTAATATTATAGTATTCTAATAGTACATAGTATAATAGTATATTATTATAGTTAGTTAAGGTGAGTCAAGCACTGATCTAGAAGGGGGTGCTATAGCACTCCCTTGGCATGTTGCTTCATGGAAAATAAATACTCTACAGTCTACACAACATGTGCATGGTATTTTTCAGTAAGCCAAGGATATTTCTAAATAAAATTTGTATAAAAAAAAAAGTTGTTGAGAAATTTTTGCCTAATGCTGAAACCCCAGAAACACTGCCCTAAACTATATACAGAGGAACAAATTCACTTCAGCTACTCAGCATTTTTTTTGAACTAATTTTTGGAACATTCCTACGTTTACAACGAGTTAAGAACGATGGTGAAAAAAAGAATTTGAGGGGAATCATCATTTTGGAAGTATTATATCCTTGAATCCTTTCATAGTTTTCGATTTTACGTTTAGAAGCATGCTAACAATACGGTACTTTAATGTTTAACAAATTTTGATATTTTTTTTAATGTATTTTAACGTATTTTTATTTGTTAAAGGCACTTGGCCCTACAGAAAATTACAGTGTTATGCATATGCGTGTGAATGCTTAAAATCGCAAACTTCAAAATATTGATATCCTCAATTTTTTGCACCATCGTTCTTAACTCGTTGAAATACGCATATTTAAAAAAAAAAAATGCAGGGCTTAGCTAAACTGAATTTATGCCATATTAAATAGTATTGTTTTGAAAGTTGAAATATTAGGCATATTCATTTTGAGGAATAAAAAAAAGTCTTTCAATCAGTGTGGACTGTGTGGAGTATACGGAATACGAGACCTTAGCCTTAGTACTTCCCATAAAAAATTCCTAGATACTCCACTGAGTTGAGGTATTTATTATAATGTCATATTGATGAACTAATTTTTAAAAGTGTATGCAATACTGCAATACGCATATTATGTATTATAAGATGTACTAATGTATTTGTCCATTTTTGAATTTTGTGGTGGTTATGATGTACTATGTTGAAATATTTTTAGTACCAAAATGATAATATTATGAGGGAATGATTAATCTTGTTTTTAAAATTGTTCATATATGGTAATATGAGTATTATAATAGATAGTGTTTCTTATATTTTAATTATTATAATAATATATTGAAATTAAATTATACACTTATATGCTAAGTAAAAAGTAAAAAAACCACACATTTTTATATTTTAATATGAAAAGTGTGTTTTTATCACTATCTACTTTACATTACACTATTGATGTTTAATAATTAAGGTGATTACATTTCAATATACAAGTTTGTAAATTTATTTCACCTTTAGTTTGACATAACAAAAAAAAAGTACATAGGTAAAATATATATATTTAAATATGGTATTTATTTATACATCTAAATCTTAATATATAATTCATTACTATATAATATATAATTTAAGTGGCTCACCATTAAATATTGGCAAAAAATAGGTTATTTGATAATATTCATACCACAATATATGAGAGTTGGCAGAATAATATTGCATATTTTACAATAGTTTAACATAAAAGTATAAAATACAAAATTTTGTAATTTTATCATCATAGACTTTCAGTGATTTTCCATTGGTTGTCAGAATAAGTATGAGCACTTGAATTTTGTTCAGAATTATATTCATTACTTCTATGATTAATTGGAGAATTATCACTTAGTGAAGCAAGGCTATCGTTTACTTGAGATGGTGATTCTTCGTAGTTAAAACTAAAAGTCTTTTTAGGTGCCTGAAAACCTATATCTGGCTTTTGTGTACTCTTAGCTATGTATTTTAAGTACGCATTTAGTTTGTCGTTTACAACTACTTTTTTCCCTTTCAGTTTTTCATCTAAATTTGAAGACGACGCGGTATCAGTGCTTTCTAAAGATTCTTTGTGGCGTCTTTGTAATATGTTTGACGGCGTTGTTTGTGTATCTGGACTCTGAGTGTTGTATTGTGAGCTAACCATATGAAATGAGTCTTCTGATGATTGGCTTGAATCTCTTTTATTAGTTGGTTCTCCATATGAGTTAACCATTGTTGAATGAGAATTTGGTTCTGGATATGAAACAGAGTTTGATATACTGCTGTAAGAGCCTTGAATGTCTCCATTTCCTTTAGGTGAACCATAGGTAATTGAAGGTATTGGTGCACTAAATTGAGTGCGGGAATTAAATAAACTTCCTATATTAAATGAATCTAAGTTGTTACTATGAGAAGATGACCCGAACGAACTAAATGATCCAGAAGTTGGGGTTCCATAGGATGATGATAGGTCTTTAGAAGGTGCTCCATATGCAGTTGATGGGACGGGAAGTGAAACAGAAGGGCTTATTGAAATCGAATGACTAGAAGATGGTGCGTTATAGTTATTTGTCGGTACTCCATAAGATGTTGCTGGTGGTGATGGGGCGCCGTATGATGACGATGGTTGTGATGGTGCACCGTATGATGACGATGGCTGTGATGGTGCCCCGTACGATGACGATGGTTGTGATGGTGCACCGTATGATGGTGATGGCTGTGATGGTGCTCCGTACGATGACGATGGTTGTGATGGGGCGCCGTATGATGACGATGGTTGTGATGGTGCACCGTACGATGAAGATGGCTGCGATGGTGCTCCGTACGATGACGATGGTTGTGATGGGGCGCCGTAAGATGACGATGGTTGTGATGGTGCACCGTATGATGACGATGGCTGTGATGGTGCCCCGTAAGATGTCGATGGCTGCGAGGGTGCACCGTACGATGACGATGGTTGTGATGGCGCGCCGTATGATGACGACGGTCGTGATGGTGCACCGTACGATGAAGAGGGAGGAGGTGGTGCGCCGTACGATGACGATGGTTGTGAGGGTGCACCGTATGATGAAGATGGTTGTGATGGTGCCCCGTACGATGACGATGGCTGTGATGGGGCGCCGTATGATGACGATGGCTGTGATGGTGCTCCGTACGATGACGATGGTTGTGATGGTGCGCCGTATGATGACGATGGTCGTGAAGGTGCTCCGTACGATGACGATGGTTGTGGCGGTGCGCCGTATGAAGACGACGGTCGTGATGGTGCACCGTACGATGACGAGGGAGGAGATGGTGCGCCGTAAGACGACGATGGTTGTGATGGTGCACCGTATGATGAAGATGGTTGTGATGGTGCACCATAAGAAGAAGATAGCAATGGAGCATCATATGTTAAAGAAGGGAAAGATTTCAAAGAAGATGATCCATGTGATGATGATTGACTTTGTGATGGTGCTCCATAAGAAGATGACGGTGGAGCTCCATAATTGGTTGATGGTGGAGCTCCATATGAAGACGACGGTGGAGCTCCATATGAAGACGACGGTGGAGCTCCATATGAAGACGATGGTGGAGCTCCATATGAAGACGATGGTGGAGCTCCATATGAAGACGACGGTGGAGCTCCATATGAAGACGAAGGTGGTGCTCCATATGAAGACGACGGAGGTGCCCCATATGACGATGATGGAGGTGCTCCATATGAAGATGATGGTGGAGCTCCATATGAAGACGATGGTGGAGCTCCATATGAAGTGGAAGGTTTAAATCCTCCTCCAGATGGTGGCCCATAAACTGGTTTTGGTGGTCCGTAAGATTGTATTGGTTTTGGAGGAGGGCCATATACTGGTTTAGGGGGTCCATATTTTGTCTTTGGTGGTGGTCCGTATACAGGTTTTGGAGGTCCATAATTTGGTTTTGGAGGTCCATAGTTTGGTTTGGGTGGACCGTATTTTGACTTTGGTGGAGGTCCATATTTAGGTTTTGGTGGTGGACCATAAACTGGTTTAGGCCGACCACTAGATTTTGGTGGGCCATAAACTGGTCTGGGTCTTGATGGTTTTGGTGGTCCATAGTTCGAAGGCGGTTCTCTTCTTATTCTAACAAGTGGCTTATCTTCAGCTTCTACTATGTTGTAGAAACTTATTAAAGTAGTTAGTAATAATATCTGTAACAAAAACAAATACTTCTTTAGGTTAAAACTATGATGAAGTTACAAAGTTCGTCACAATATTTTTACGAATTTTTATAAGTAGTACCTACAAGACATTTTAGTTTTAAACTTTTATACTTAATATAATTTTTTATTTTAGTATAGTAAAACACCTTGATTATAAAACAAATAAATATTTATATATAATTTATAATATTCATCTCTTAAGTGTATGTCCAATCAATTTTAAAATACTATCTTATCGTACATTATTTTTATTAGTATTGAGTATTTAAAATAAACTAAAAAAAATCGCTCAAACACATTTTAAAATTCGATGACCTATCGTTGCGTTTTCAAATTGAATAACACCAGTCTCGGTGTCTATAATTCTTCTGTATCACAATTTTTAGTATATTGTTTATCGGTATTTTTTGCTATTATGTAAATATCATATATGTATATACAATATATTTAGTAATATATTTACTTTGAAAACCTAGGTAATAACTAGGATGGATCGGATTTCTATGCATCAGCGTATTTTTTTTTAGAATGCTTGACATGATGCTCTCCAATATACAAATGTGTTTCAAATACACACTATGCTAACAATGAACTTTTTTGTGACATTTTTGGAGGTTCGTGGTGAATTTTCAAGAAAATAAACATTTTTAGATCATTTTTAACCTATTTCTAGTAATATCACGAAAAAAAATATATATAAATATATATAATATATATAATATACTCATATATTGTACTAAAAGAACATATGGTAATCTGATTTTAAATGAAACTATTCACAAATTTATCTTAATTTCTGAAGAAATTCGTGGTCAATTCCGGGGAATATTTTCAGGACATTTTTTTTTTTTGTGGATTTAGGTCATAATGCATTTTTTAAAAGGACATTCAAATTTGATCACACATTTGCACACAATTTACGAAAAATGGAAATCTGTTTTTCAAAGAAATGTCACCATTTATAGGGTGTACATATGTTATAATGTGGTGTCCGGCTATACTAAATTCAAATTCTCGTATTGATAATTAGTAATTATCGGTGATCACCTATTCTTATACCTACTCATACAGCATTTCTCATCACCCTATATAGAAAAATTGTGGCAAATGCTAATTATGTAAGCAATTTTAAAATGTTTCATCTGTTAATTTATATTTTGTGTTAATTATACAGTTTTTCAGTTTTTCTTCAGCATAATACGTTTTTTACATTGTTTATATAAGTTACGAGTTTCAATATCAATCAAAATTTTGTAATGGAATATTTTTGCGGGGATATTTTGATTTCGGGATATTTTTCAGGGATATTTTGTTGTAGAACCATAAATGAAATATGTAATTGACATATTATTATATGTACGTATTCTTCAACATAGTCGTAACTTGGTTGTATTTTTTTAAGCGTGTATAAGTTGAATAACCTTTATATTTTGTTAATATAAAATTAATATACATTTATGTATATTAATATATTTTACTCTTATGTGCTTGCATAATAAAGATATTTTATTTGTAGACGTGGGTAAAATTCGAAATAATATTTTTTTTATCTATAATAGTGTAACATATGAGGGTTATAGGACATACTGTACCATTTAACAAATGTGGAAAACAAATCTAAATAGTTCTAGCATAAGATGAGTAGTGATTACTTTCCTGATTTATTTATTTTATTTTCATAATTATTGCCAGCTGGATTTTATTACAGTACCTAAAGACAAAAGTATTTAAGTAATATAAAAAAAACAAGATATTATGAATACAATAAGTTTATGCGAACAAAATACAAATTAAATTGTTAAGTATGCCTAAGTACGAAATTATGGGTAGTTGTTTGATATTAACATCATTCTTGTAAAGGGTGCATTTTTTGCAAGTTGCATTTTCGGCCTAGTGGCAGGTATATCGTATCTATATCTTTATTTCTGGTATGACCAGGGATACGGATGTTGAGCCGTTCCAGTGAGTGAGGGCCGTCGATGTTTTCATTAACTTATTGCTAGGAAGATAAGGAAAGGATGAGTTAAAGATAAAAAAAGTTATAACAAATAAGAATGAACGGAATTCAATGGTGAATACAGGCTTAATTAATATCAAATATGAAATTATTAACTATGCATTAATGTCTCAATATTTATTATTTCATATAGTTAGTCAATATATTTTTTTAATAATGATAAATGTACCTACTACTTTGTAATCAAATGTAAAATAAGGTGTATTTAAATTTAATTGAAATACCATTTATTTATACTTATAGACTTTAGATTGATAGGAATAGGAATATAGTGGTTTTAAAATCAATTTTTTCGTTTTTTCGTTTTATATTTTTGTATATTATTATTTACTTCTGGTAGTAAAAAAGCTCCTATGGCTCCTATGCTATATTAGACTTTATATTGTTGGTTCATTGAAAAGGTAAGTTTTGGATTTTCTTAATAGTTAGTTTCCACGTTAATAATATACCATAATGCGATTATCGTTTAGAAATCTGAGCCACTGAATTATCGTCTCATATACATAATCTACTCGAAAATCCTTTCCAATGATATTTTTTTTTTACCAACAATTAATAATTATTAATGGAAAATTATTTTGTTTTGATAACACTGTTATTTTAAGTTTTGTTTCACTTGGATTTATAGTTATTGAAACCTATAGTTTTAATATCAGGTGATTCACGTTTATTACGGTTAATGTATTTTTACGTATTTAAAAATATTGTTTCATTCTTATGCGCATCATAATATAATATCCCTTCGTCATTCTGAATCACTCCTCATTTTTTTTATTTTGCTTCCTCGTCCTACTGGGCTTACCTATACACTAAACTTCACTACTTATTGTCTTATGCGTTTTGCTAATAAATCTCACCCTCGCCTTTATCTATTTATAAACTAGGTATATTTTATTAATTGGTTCTTTTATTATTATTTCTTCTATTTATGATATTATTTTAAATATCATAAATTGTATCTAGGTATTTAAACTGTTTTTGGGCCTCGATTGTATTGTAATAAAATAAAACAATTTTTTTTTTTTAAATGCCTTATTTATACAGGTCCAATAATTTGAAATATAATTAGAAAAACCGAGATCCGCTCACAATCGTTTTTTTTTTTAATGCGACGGTTTATCGTTGCTTTCGAATAATCGAATGTATATATAATAATAATGATATTCCACAATCTTGTACCAAAGCGAAATTAGTGTTCAACACCTGGTATCTATATCCTGTTTTTTGTGTTTATTGAGATTAATAGCTTTTGATTAAGCGCATATAATACGTTCAAGAAAATTAAATAAACATGTTGCTTTTTGTTAATATTTTTTAAGAAATGGTTGTCCCCACGAATCAGCTAGGCACACAGTGCACACCACCTACACTAAGAGTGTCACATTGTTCTAACATCACGTATAGATCCTATACTTATGTTATAATATAGATTATATAGCTATTTAGTATTGTAATTTAACATAGGTGTCATACATTCAAGTATTTGACCGTCTGCAAATTGTATAAATATTAGGTACAAAAAGTCACTTCGTTCAGGTGACAGATTAAATTCATAAATCGTAAAATGTATTTGGGTAGTGTGTACACATCTTAATTTTGCATTCTATAGTTTATCCTATAGTACTTGTGGATGTTGGAACTTGCATAACATCTCACTTTTTCCATTCGCGTAGGATTTCAATGTCTGTTTTTTTTCTTAATCGACCTCGTGTGTAATACAGACAGTTAAATAGAATATTCCATTTTTGTACAGTTCGTATACTTCGCAATGAGATCATGTTTGTATATTGAGAGGTGTTGTGGCTTCGTTATGGGATTGTTTTGTATAAAGAGAACTTACGGTACACAGTGTCTGTACGAGACCAACCAGATTTTACGAAAGAGATTCCAATAAAACGATTCGATTACAACGTCTTATACAGTGGTGATCACACGCAAAGCGGAAATCCATTGTAATTGAAATAATACATTTATATTTATATAGTATGTACTATATATATATGTATTTTTTTTTTTATAATTTGTTAACCCGGTGTCCATATGAAAGTAGAATAATGAGATCAGGGCATCGTTATGAATATTATACAACACACAAATATATAGGTAGATATACCGGATGTTCAGGACAACATTTCTGACCACTGGTTCTAGTTGATGTGTTGACCTTCATCTACTGGCACCAATTCTTCGACCTATGTTTATGACCCCTTATTTTTTATTTTTAATGCGATTAAGAATAGTAACCCCATTGATGAGATTGAATTTAAATTTTTGAAATTTAGAAACTATTAAAAATTATGTCCTGAAATAATAAAACAAATTTCCAGAGAAGTTGCTTCAGTATTGTTGAGTAAAATGTAAATTATTTAGTTTATTCATATATTGCAATTTTCAGTTTCTCGTCTTTTAAGCTAATTTTTACATAGAACACAAAATAACTGTATGTTGTATACCGATGACAAATTGAAAATTAATCTACTATTGGAACCTATATGCAGAACAGTGTTTACAATTATATATTGATTGATTTCCATGACTTTATGATACTTAACATATTATTATATATTTATATCCCTATTAAATAAACCAATAAGCCGCCGTCGAACATATGTTATTTTCTTCTTAAAACATTAATCAAAAACAATATAGTAATATTAGTATTTATAATTTTAAAATGTCAACATTAAACCATTTTTAATCACGATTTGACAGTAAATTACCACTTTAACCGTATTTTTTTAAAGTTTTAATCATTGTTTAAATTGTCTCTTAGATGAAAAATAATTTAAACTATATATGTGTTAAAATATAAACTGTATGTTTATAAAACCGTAAATCATAAAACAGTCTCATGACTGAGTTGGTAAAATGAAACGGTTTGACGATTTCTTATATTTAAATTATCGTATAATTCTTCTGGTTATCATCTAATTGACCATTTATAGCTGTTTATTTAACTTGTTGATACTATTGTTTTCGCTTTATTATACCTAATGATATAGACCATGGTATTTTAAATTTCAATACGAGTTAAGTAAGACAGGTCATCTTTGAAAAGACAAATAAATTACATTTCAAATACTATACAAACGATATTAATTGACATATGTGAAAAATAGAATTACACTTTCACTGGAAATCATTGTTATTCATTTTTATAGAACAGTATTGAAATAGCGTTGATGGACGACTACTTATTCTATTATACTCGGCTGAATAAAACATTTCGGAGTTATAACTTTTTAATACAGTAATCACTGATCGTGTATATAAGAAAGTTAAAATATAATAAGTATAAAATGTGATTTAAACATTGGATGTACTAACTACGTTATAAATATTTTATCCGGCTTCTTTAAGATTGTCTGCATGTCTACTATATTATATTTTCGTATCTATTAACTCATATTATTTTATAACTTATTCTTATTCTTTTTAAAATGTCGTGCAAATTTAGGTGGTAAGCTAGTAGGGTACCTACTAATTACTTATACTAGGTGCTAGTAGGGTACCTACTAATTACTTATACTAGGTTGGTACCTACACTGAATCAATATGACATTATAAATACTAGGTTAGGTTTGTATATCTGTTATTTATTATTAATTAAAAATAGAAAATTTTTACAATAGCAAATTGTTTGAGTTAGGTAGGTTATATAATATGTAAGTATGCAATTTAAAAAATGAAATTTTCACAACATTTTTAATTCGTAAAAATATTTCTATCTCAACTTATTAAAATTTAAACTTAAATAAATACTAAAAATAAAGAATGTTTCATAAATTTTTTAACATATCTTTTAATAATAAATAGGTACCTAGTTATAATTGTATTGTATTATTTATAAAAAAAAAAAAATATCAAAATAAAAAAAATGTTTGCAATTGTTGTATTTCCTACTAGGTATATGAAAATAACTAGATTAAATTAAACTGTATCAGATTATTAGTAACTGTTTATATAATACCTAAACATAAAATCACTTTTCATGTTAACAGATCGATTCAGAAAATAAATTTTTCGTATGGCCCATTTTAAATAGATTAAAGGTAAGCTATAGAGTATAGCTCTATAGGTGGTACATTTAAAAAGTTGTTTTCTACATTTCCAATATTTGTTCTTAAAAATGCGTTCACAACTTTGGACAGACTCGTGGAATGAGAAACTGATTGATATTTGTGTACATTCTATAATCTTTTTAACAGTTCTGAGTTCTAGAGATTATTGAAATTACCATTTATTTAGACGTGTGATATAATTTTCAAAATAATTAAATGCGTATTATACTTATTTTAATGTTGTCTCCCTTTTAAAAATGTGTCATTTACATTTGGTTTTATTTAATTTTTATCAACTATACGACGGTATTTTATTTTTTAGATTCGTTCTAGAATGGTAGCATTTAGTTTGCTGACTTTTGAGTACCTATTAAGATATTTTTATGTAATTAATTTCTGATACAAAGTAACTTGACCGTAATATTGGTTCGACTAAATACATTGTTAAATTATTTTCATTCTCACTTAATATTTTAAAAAACGTTTTTATAAACATGTAGTTCTATATTATATCATATTCATAATACCTTATATAAACTATAATATTATGATCTAGAGACCAGCTTGGTATGAAATGATTAATTATAAATGTAAAGTGCATGCAGTATTCTCTAACATAATCTTGTGAAATGGTGAACAAATTGAGAAACTAGTACTAAGCACAGCTTGTAAAGCATTTGGTATTTTATTTTACAGAAAAATCTGCCTTAATCGTTAAATAGTCAGTGCAGATTACTCAACAAATATATATAACCACTACCCTTGCAGGAACCATATTCTTAAAAAAAAGTTTTCCTTTTGAGTACCTATAGGTACTTAATTAGATTTTGACGAACTGAATGATGTGTTATTATAATTTATATTTATTTTGATACTTGTTATGTTTGAATTATGCATATACCAATAATAATGTATAAAAATATACATATTGTTTTATATTTGTCATGGTAATCGTAAAAAAATAATTAAAAAATTACAGTTATGACTTTTTAAGTATTGAAATATGAAGAGTATTTTAAACAAAACATCTGAGGTGGTTTGCAAAATATATGGTGGTTGCCGGTCGGTGACTAGTGAGTCAGCAGGTGGCTGGCGAAGCTCTATAGTATATAATATAATATATATCATATTATATAGTAGCTGATCCCTCTCATTTCGTTGTCCGTAAAAAATTACAACTCTTAAAAATGTGTGAAAATTCAATTTGATGCATGTTTGTACCTGATCTGCCCGATTAACCATTAGCAACCAATAAATAATAAATACTAATTTCTACTAATTATTTCTCCTATACCATATAACAACCAAACAATCATTTCCATCGTAAATCTTAAAAGCCCTGTTTGAGCACCTCCCAGGGTAGGTTCACTACCGGGTCCAATTGTGAAGCTAAATCATCCCGGGAACCACTCAAGCACACACAACAAATTTCATAAAGATCTGTCCAGCTGTTTAGGAATGCAAAAAGGATAGACAGACGGACATACATCCAGACAAACATTCATATTTATATATAATATATATAGATAAATGCATATAGTATGTACATATTATTAAAAAAGTACCTTGACGATTGTTGTTATAAGTATTCTAAAGTTATTGATAATAATTTACCTACAGTACTGTAATGTGCTATACCTTTTTGGTACGTCTGTAATATAAAATAGAATCTACGTATACAGTATACACTAATATAATTATATATTACATTTCGTTTACAGATATTTAAAATGCTTTATATATTAAGTTTTATAAGTTTCAGTACAAATACAAAGTACAAAATGTAATTAATTTTAGAAACCATGATTTATTATACCATGGATCAATTATTGATTAATGAATCAAAAAATGAATAGTGATTAAAAAACAGTTTAACTTTTATTTTTAGTCATTAATATTTCAGCAAGTTTAATTTAATATTATTGATAATCACCTACAAATCTAAAAATTAAAACAATAGTATTATCGTCATTGGTACTTTTTGTAAATTAATTTTCTTAAATGTTCGTATTAACATAGATACTACTTATACCTACCTATAGTACCTATGTATTATGTATATTGTATGAACATAATGATTTTAGAAAAAGAAAATAGTTTAAAGATCACCTCATGCAATAATAATTAGTTAGTATTTCACTTCAAGAAATTAAATGATTTTAAAATCTCTTTCTTTTAATATTAATAATGTATTAGTAAATTATCACTAATGAAATCTTCGCGGAAAACCGTGAAAGTATATAAGATATTAAATTCACACGTAAAATTGGGAAGGGGAGGGGTCTTCTCTTTTGTCGCCTAAGAAAAGTGAAAATGAATGTCTTACCTTCGTGTGATTTATGTGCTTTTATTTATATGGATTTTTAAAACTAATTTCTATTTTAACGGGTTGCTTCTTAATATGGTTCTTACGTGTTTTACTTATTTATTTTTTATAAAAATATATATATACTCTCAAGATAAATAATACAATTTTTATAATAAAATAGACGTCCATCGCATATGACTTGTAATATTCTTCATATAATACTATTAATTAATTCAATCTAAAGTTAAATATAAATTGAATACTTAAAGTATGAGTCCTAAAATTTAAAAATTTATCATGTTGAAATATCGTTTTTTTAATAATATTTATATTTATTAGATACAGTATTAACAAACTAAAGTAAATGGTTCCATTAAAAATGATTTTCAGTAAAAATTAAATTATGTATTGAAAAATCCATTAAAAAAATGTACCTATATAATAAGTATCTATTATACATTAGGTAGTTATAGTATAAATATTAAATTTACATAAGACTAAGACTAAAGATTAAACATTTTTTTAGGAAAATCTGTTTTTAAATTATCAAATATTTGTCTAAAACATGTTATTATGATTAATATTTCAACGCGTTCAAATTGAATAACATGAATATTATATGAGCATTTATAATTTATTCAACCTAAATTGTTCGTTATATGCCAAAATAAAATTTTTTCGTCGAAGGAAAAATTTTAACTTAATTCTATGTACCATTTTTGAAGTGGTTTGAATTTTTTTTTGAATATATGGTCCTTTAATATTATAAGTACAATATTTGAGCGACTAATAAATGTTACAGATACTTGTAAATTAAGGGAGTGGAATGGGTATATTTAATTTGGAGATCTGGCCGTCAAAGTATCCTCCTATCCTCCTAGTATCCTTGTGCCTATGCGTTTAATTATCGGTTATCCATATTTTTTCTAATAATTTGTAACGGAGTAGGTACCTAATATGAATAAATAAATAAATAAATACATAAATACAATATAATCTTTACTTTTATAGTAGTAGCAGTACGTGTCAATGGATTCAAAGACATTTTCTTAATTTTTTATGAATTTTTTTTTTATGAATTATGGAATAACATTGCCAAAGGTTATTTCTATATATTTTACTCAAAACTTTGTTTTATTACCCAAGACATTTTGTTTTATTATTATATGCAGAATTATGTACAATTTAAATTTCAGAAACAAAAATATTTTGAAATTGTTGAACCATAGTAATAGTTTAATATACCTATAGCAGATATATTATATATATTATATTATATTATATATTATTATACCTATAGCAGGTATAGTGTATACCTATTACATTTTGCGGTTTAAGTTGAAAATAGCATAGACATTATTAACTACATTTTCAAACGGCATTTAACTTTTATTAAGTTTTTAACAGTTAAATGTAAATAGTTCGATTTTGTTTTTGTAATTTAGAACAAAATATCATAATCGATTTAATATTAAACATGATTATGCAGTGACTCCATATTTTCGCGATTTTTGTTTAATTTTATTTACTATTGTAAGACACATTTCAAAATATATTTATTATTTAACATCAAATGCTGTTAGGTGATTAGTCAGCCAAATTTGTATTATGTACGTTATAATTAATAAGTTATAATGCAAAAATAATAATAAAAATCATATTTAAGTGGAAATTTTGAACAGTGATAACAAATTCTTTAGTACCATGTGACATGAGTATCGAAAAGTATTCCATTCTTAGAAATAATCTTTTTAAATAATGGTAAAAAAATAAGGACAAAATTAAATGTTAGTATTACAATATTGTATCTTAAATTTTCCAAAAAGTATGTGGTTTTTCTTTCTACCACATTACAAAAAAAATGTATTCGTATTTGTTTCACTAGATATTACTATTTATTTGAATTTAAATGAAAAAAGTCTGTAGGTATAACCGTTATCTGTAGTTATATATTGAATTGGTACATTATTTGCAGAGGTTAGGTTACTACCAAGTAACGTAAACTAAAGATGTAGATTGTGAGTGATTCTTTAAATACATTTTTATGGTACATTTTCTATTATTTAACTAATAAATGGTTATTATTATTTGGTATGTAGATTGTTAGTATTATATACCGATTGTTTCTATTATATTTGTTTATAAGTGTTTTGGTGTTTATACTAGTAAAAACCTATTATTTCTCAATAAATTTTAAAACCAGTGAATAGTTGGTTAGTTATGTATCAATTTTAATTGGTTATCAAATTACTTACTGTTTGAACAATTCGTTTAGCCATCATGTTGTTGTTTGTTCTAATCCACGATAGATAGTAGTTACAAAACAAAAACTGTATAGATGAACAATTTCAAAGCACAAATTATTAAACAAAAAAAATAACAACAACACCGTCAATAGTAACTGTAGCTGATAATGTATAACCGGCAACTATAGTGATCTATTGATCGACGATCGAAATAATACTTAAGGTACACTGTTACTATAACTGCACTTTGCGCGCACTATAGCCGCGGATTGTCGATACAGCGGCGTCTTGGAGCTCACTGCTGGTTCGTCGAGCTGTCTCGACGGATGTCTTCTTCTCTCGCCAACGTTCTGCAGCGTTAGCACCCGGAACTTACTTTCCCACTTACACTCCGTGAAAAATACCATAATAGCCGTAATCCCATAAACCCACTGAACATTTTTTTTTTTGTGAATCTCTCTCTCTCACTCTATCTCTCTCTCTCTCCCTCTTTATCGCTTGTAATTGATATGTAGCTGACCGTGAATAATATAATAATACGCGCCGGTGAGGACGTTCGAGTTCCTCAGTCCATTACTATAGGTCCATGGTAGTACGAAACTTTCATCGAAAGATGCATAGAAAGCCGCGATGTGCGTTAATTAAGATTGTCTTGCATGATGTTCAGGTGGTGACTAACTGTGTAACGTCGGTGATGGACCAGTTTCTGACGCAAAAATCGCCTAAGAAAATACTTGATAAATTCCAGAATGTGCGTTTTCACTAATAATAATTATCACTCTCGTAAATTCTTCGAGTATTAGTATTTGAATACTTTTTAAACTCTGAGTGTGAATGTATTGGTTTTGCAATTATGTGTGTTTTTATTTTTATTGTTTTTATCTGTCATTACTCACCACCCTTAAGTTGGAGCAAGATTAAGAATGTGTCAATCATAAACTTTGAGGGAGATTTCTAGTATAAATTTGATCTAGTTTGTTCGAGGCACCAACAGAACTAGAATAACAAAATAGCGAAAAAAATCCCAGATTTCAAATAATTGGGAAAAACCAAAATAAATATCGAAATATTTAAGCGCTCAACACTAGTTGTTAACAAAATCGTTTTTGTTTTTTTTTTTGTAATTCGAAAATAAATAACCGTAAACAGTTGACATTTGTATTAAATATTTGTAATAGCGCCATTTTTTCTTGAATTCAAGCATGATATGTTTTTAGCCCTTTTCAAGCTATTAATAAACATTTGAAATTTGGAACTTTTTCTATACCTAAAAGTTATCCGTCAAAAACTTTAGAAATGTAATCTAAGGTTTTTAAAAGTATGGTTTTTACTTGAATTAAAAAAAAAATTTAAGCGTAAAACCAACCTTCGGGTTTTAATGTTTTAATCAGTATTTCCACTCTACTAATTATGACAGCGCAACCCTTTGTACCGCGCAATTCAAATTATTAACGGTATTATTAAATATTTCTACAATAATACGTTAATCTACGCTTGTATTTGATAACTTTAAGACTGTTTTGATATTTTGTAACATTATACATTTTCTTGTGATAATAATAAGTACACTGATAAAATTACATCGAATAATTTATTTTTACTATACTAAATATATATCAACTAGACGGATCTATTGGTAATAAACATTTATAGTTGTGTTGAAAATATTTGATTTTTTCAATTTATTTTTTATAGGTTATGCGATATGTAGAATCGCAACTAAATATTTAACAGTGAATACACGGTAACATAATACTATAAATAATAAATTAAACAAAGTTCTGGGTGGATAAATTAAACTCAAATCTTCCTAACAATTATACATATTATGAGTATTGTAATTTTTTGTATATTATTATAGACTTCAACATTTTAAGCTATTTTTGTTTTAATCCATAAAGATTACAAAACAAAATAGGAATTTATATTGTACAAATTGAATCTGTATACCTCAGTTTTTTTGGCAAATCCTATATAGTATAAGGTACTCCAAATAGTACACTTTGTTTGAGTGTTTCTCAGTTTTAGTGTACGGCAGTGTACCTCAGTTCACGGAAAAATTGGGGTCAGTGTACCTATCTTTGTAAAATAATTCTACCAAATGGAAGTCGTGGATTTGATTTAACACTTGGTATTTTTTTAAACTACTTATTCTCTAAAATTTTCGGGTGGCTTTATATCGACAGATTTAATCGGATGACTTGCTGCAGAAAGCAGCTTACAAATAACTTTTTTTCTTATCATGAATCAAATTTCTAAAAAAATATATATGACTAAAATGGTAAAAAGTTGCTCTGCTGTACAGTAGGTTACAAGTGGGTCACTGTATAATGAATGGTATTAAATTTGAATTCAATGATGTAATATCATTGTATAAGAAAAACGGAGCGGAGACGGTATGTCAGTCTATAAGGTATAAGACATAATATTATATACTTATCTATGGTATTAATAAAAAATTTACCTATAATAGGTACCTATAATAAATTCCAAATTAATCATATCGCAATATCCAATAGGTACTTATAACTCGTTATACATCAACAACGAACTCTGATACTATCATAGATATATAATAGTGTACTTTAGAAGTACCCACAAATAAAATATTATACAATCACAACAAAATAACTAAAATATTTATTCTAGGTTTTTTTATTATGTAATTTCGTCCAAATTTGAACTCAAAATGACTATAAAAATAAACTGTCCTTCTGTATTTTTTAGATTTTTTGGTAACAGAATTAACTACTTACGTGGAATCTTGTTTTAAATTTTCAAGCTATAAAAACTGAACATTTTCTAATTTATTAATTACGATGTTTAATAATTTTCGAGATTTTGAAAAATTCTGTCAAAATTCGATGTTTAAATGCTTATAAAAAAAAATTTAATAAAAATAACTGTGTTCATATATTTTTTATATTTTTTGGTACTGTATGAACTATTTATGAGAGCCTTTGTTTTAAATTTTCATTCCTTAGATATAAAAGTTGAACATTTTATAAATTTTTAACTACAAAATAATTATTCAATTTTAAATTTGATAAATTTTGTCAAAATTCGATCTTAAAATGCTTATAAAAAAAAATTTTATCGTGTATAGAAAATGCAAATATGCTAAACCAGTGAAAATGTGATGTATTTACGATCATTCGTTTTAGTGTTACACCAAAAGCCAAAATCGATTTTGTCAAAAACCGATTTTGCGTAAAAATTCCCGTTTTTCTTTAATTTTTATGTTGTTTTTCCCGGCGCTTGTGACAACTATTGGGAATTCAAAATTTGACCTCCCGAATGTACCAACTAGATTTACTTTCGCATCGAACAAGATACTGTTGAAGAAAATCGAAGCAATTTTACTGCCCTAAACCGTGATGACAGACACAAAAAAAAAAAAAAAACACACATCATTGTAAAATCAATACATTCATCGCTCCACTCAGAATAAGACTTACTTTTACGTGTCTCACAAGGGACCACAAAAATCTCTAAAATGTGTTGCTATGATCCCTTCAGATCCATAGAAAATACGGGCCTCTGTGTTTTCCTCACAAAATCGCCAATCATTTTTAATTGGTCTCTTAGCAATTAAACTAAATTATTCTGACCCCTTGGTATGCTAATAATATAAGTTATAACTATCTATTAGTATTACTAAATGTATTCTTTCTTCACTGGGACATACCTACATATTGATGTTTTAAATTAATTTCGTTAATATAAATGTATAATGTAATGTAAATTTTTGTTAACATTAATTTACAAGTGAAATTTTTGAAATATATTTGGGTCGGCTAAGAAAATAAAATTAATAATTTAAAAATGTGTTTATTTTGTTGAATAAAAACTAAATATGGTTGTTGTATTTTAAAATATTCACTACCTATAACTTACGTTTTTTAGGTTACATTTATGTACAGCGTACCTACCAAATAATTTTTTTTTAAAGGTCAACAACTTATTATTAAGTAGGTACCTGGTACATACGTTATTAAACACCGAAAATCATTTTTATTTATATATTTTCTTGAATTGTAGTGGTCAACCTAACTTCCTACAATGAATAATGGTTGATTATTGATCAATAGCATTTTGAATGTTGGATATTTTTTGTATAATACGCAATGTGTGAAACATTTATTATAAATCTGTAATTTGTGAGCTAACTAAGTGAGATGGAAGACCCCTTTATAATTTCCTAATTTCCTTCTAATGTTTTGATTTTGTTGCCTATTATTATTAAAATAATATGAACCTAATATTATACTTTTAAAGAGTTACTAAACTTTATTATCTAATAATATTTAATAAGATCTTAAAAGAAGGTACGAGCCTAAAAATCCAAGATATAATTTTGCCAAATTTGAGGTACTACTAACAATTATTTGTTCTGACGTTCTGAGACTATTAAATCATTTTCAACTAAAATAGTTTATTTTTAGGGTATTCTTATATAAATTATTTCACACGTGCATATAATATCGGACATTCGGTTACTATTACTCAGCCATTTTTTTTTTACTTAGAAACTTGGTTTAATCACTAAAATTATTAATAAGAAAATATGAAGAAAATTATTGGGAATGAAAATAGGTGGTTGCACAAAACCAATAGCTATATAGTATACATAATATATTAATGTGTGTTACACATACATAATATCTTGACGATAGAAAAATATCATCACTACTATTAAACAACTCTACGCCGAGATATTAAGTGTTTCCAGTCACCAATCACTATGGAAATACGTTGCATAAGGACGTATATGTCGTATACTTATAAACAGTTGGTTATAACTCATGTACGGGTTAAATAGATTATTGTCAATCATGATTTTTAATTGTTTTTCTGAAATATTTTATTAAATCATAAAAGTTAAAAATGCTAATATTTACAAAGGTACAAAATATTTGAAAGTCAATAATAATAATTACAATTAAGATCCGATAAATAATATGATTAATTAAACTACCTAATCGTTATAAACCTTAAAATTAGATTATTACTCACCGTGTAGGTACATTGTACATGCAATATTATATTTTCGAATTAATCGAATTACTTTTGATTCCTTCTTTATGAAATAAACATAATTTATGTATGTATTTGTTTTTGGTTTAATCGCACACTTATAAAATTAATATGACGTATTACTATTGTGTACATCAGTATACATTACAGTGTTATCATGCTAAACGTTTAAGAACCCATTACATTCAAATTATATTTTAAATATCTTGAAAATCACTAAGGCTATTAATTAACTTTGTATAAATAAAATAGTTAGTATATTTTTGTTTGTAACATGTTATTTTGAGTTTGTTGCAATATAATTTGAAAGTCGTTCATCAAGAATATTAATTAAATTGAAGAACTTTACCTTTAATACACCGTTTCAAAATGTTGTGTTTAAAAAAAAGTATAAATCTGTATGAAGACTTCCCAAATTGTGTTTCTGATAAATATTCTAAGCGTGTAACTGAAGTCAATATTTTTGATGTAAAATGTTTGCATTAAAGTTATAAAAAAATAAAAATATACCTATACGCTACCGGAAGAGGTTTGCTTCGCAAATAGTTTTAAAATAATAATTCTATAAAAGTAACTCCCTATATAGTTTAATAAAGATTTTTTTACACATATAATATTAAACATATTTTGTTGATATTACAACGCTCTCTTCTGTGTTCTATATGAATGTAATATTTTCGTACATTTTTTCAATAAGAATATTGTTCCAAATACCATTGTCCAATCGTTTTTCCATACGAATAATATTCTTCTTTAAGAATGATATTCGTTTCGTTTATTTCAATCCCATTGTTCCGATGTAATATGTAATTCTAGCGAAAGTGTTCCAATGTGTACGGTATGATATACAAACATTATTATGTATGTGTGTAACACGGCAAACGGGCAAAGTCATCTTTGGACAAATTTTCTATAGACAAAAAAAAATAATAATATCTCGACGTCAGACATAATTATATTTGACGTGGTCGAAATATTATGCAAAGTATGGCATTTTTCTAGACAACCGACAGTCGTCGGGATTAGTACTGAATGGTAGGGGGGCAGTTAAAGAGGGTAGCAGATTCACGTAATAATGATGTATAATAATATGATATTGAAATGTGTGATGGTTATTCCTTTCACTGGAAAAATACACCATTAGCAGTGGTGGCGGCGGCGAATAATCATTACAATAATATAACGAAGTGTTTCTCACGGTGTCTGGCCACCATTATCGATGAAGGGGTCATGAGAGGTTTCGGAAAGTGAAATCATTGTTTTTTGGACGGCACGACCCAAGTCCGATTTTAATTCGGGTGTAGCAAGTGGGCATAAATGAATAGAAAGTTACGTGCCATGTTTAACTTGGGTCGGAGACATGTAGAAACTTAGTAGGCCTATTGCCTACAAGAAATACTAAATCCCACATTCCCACCGTATAAGTTTTCATTTTTTTTTTGTTTTTTGGTTTTTGTTTTGAATATAATCATTTTTCTTCATAAATAACGCGACTCGTTATACCTACATATAATTCTAATTAGTGACTAATTGTCATCAAATAGTGTACGACGTCCAATTAAAAACAATTAATTGAACTAGGTTGAGCCGTTCTTGAAGAACATAATATGTTTGAGAATATATATAGGTATACTTTATAGTTTCACCAGTCCCGAATTAGCATTGTCTTGTTCCATTCACTGACACCCTCATTCTATAATGGTACACAGAGAAATTCGCTGTTCGTCATAACACTGACACATTAAATAATTGCATGTTTACCTTTGACCCCCCGGAAGATGTGATTTAAATTCTAATCACAATGGGTAATATTCATAGAACGTTGTCTTGTCACACCTGTAAAATGGAAAGTACGACAGTCGCCGGATGATGATTGATGTGGTGTTTATGACGAATCGGTATTTTATTTTGCGCAGGTATCAGACCTTTGCAACGACTACCGACGGTCTATGAATGCCGAGATCACCGAGTCCATGAATACGTTTTGGGCCGAGTGCTATGAATCATACAAGAACGCATTGGACACAAGGAGTAAACTTGTAGCCGAAAGTCGAAAATCGTTTCAGGTAATAAAATTATACGTCATTTAATATTAGGTAGGTTTACACCTTATTTTAATAATTCAATTATTATACAAGTGGGCTTGATTCATTATTTAGAGACCATTATAATTGTATTACATAACGTCCTATAAAGACATAGTATACTCGAGATCTCTACACGAGAATAGATTTAGTGACTCGTGGTTTTTGCTTAACTTTAGGAAGTAGGTACCTATTACATACCTACTATAAAATTATTATCGTTGCTGACTTTCTATTTTTGAGTATTAATCTAATTAGCAACATATTCAGCGTATGAATATTTTCAGTTAAGTTACTAATAAATATATAGCTTAGATTATAAATTAAGCGATGTGCATTTATTTTGTCACGCTCATTAAACGCGCTTTCGTTCAATCTTGTGGGAAAAAGTGGAATTATTTTTAATCATTATGTTACTTTTTAGGCGTTGATATTAGAGCCTTTTAAGATTAAAAAAGAAGAAGAAGAATCAAGAATATATTTAATGGAAAATCAGAAAAAGGCTCAACGATTACTGGTTCGTGCTAAATGGAGACAGATTAAAGGATACCTGTGCGGAGAAAGAGGACCCTGGAAGTCAAGGTTAGTATCTTATTCTATATTATTTTTTTTTTTACTTGAACAGGAAATTAAAATATATTTTTTCGACATTGCTTATGTCCGTTAGATTTAGTTGGAATATTTTAATAACAACATTAAAAAAATTATGTATGTAGGACGTAGGTATATCATTATGTTATTGCGCGCACTATATATTTAAAAAAACAATGTCAACGTTTCTGAAAGTTACCTACATAGTTGTTATTAACCACGTCAAAATTTGCTTATAATTTAACTAAGCATTGACAATATAGTTATTTAGTTTTGCATACAAAAATAAATAGTTACAAGTACCTAAAATAATAAATGATGTGGCAAGTAAACGTCTTAATGGCTTATTAATCAGATAATTTTTTCAATTCTAAATTCATCTGATGAAAATCACATGTTGTTGCTATTGTATGATATAATTAATATGCTTTAAATAATAGTTTTCTTTAGAATCTATTTTGTTGTTTGTAAATTAATATTCAAGTGATAAAAGTGTTGTAGGTACCTGCTGACATAATAAACTCAGTGTGATATTTTGTGAATGCCAATAGTTTTATAATACGGTGACTACTTATATATTTGTTATACATATTACTCTCGAAGTCTTGTGTGTAATATATTATACAGTTTAATTTTATTAATGCTAATATGCTTCTGAGAGTTAATAATTTTTAATAAACAATTTTTTTAACTACTGCGAAATGCAAGTACTGTTAGTAATTATTCGAATACTTCCGCTTTTATAATATTATGTGTATCGATCGATAATCTAGTTTTTAAAACATATTGAAGTATTAATTAGTCTAGCTGGATTTGCTTTATAATCATTTAAAAGTAGAATAAATCATGTTAATAATTTGTTTAATAATTATATATTATACCTTTATTATTTTTAAGAAACTTTTTGTTAGCAATAAAATATTGTAAGTAGCTTTGTGTGGAGATTTAATTGGACACACGAGTTGACTGATACTATGTGCCATGTGAGTAGTCTTACAGTTTTACTACCTAACTCAATAACATATTTTGGTGAATGCATGTCTTTAGGGTTAGGCTGAAAACCAATTGTATTTATATTACACTTATTAGTATCCGATAAAACTAAATTACGTGATACGTGATGAGTGATTCCATTTTATAGACTACCTATTTATTGACTATAGTGTAGAAGTTGTAACTGTATTAAGTACCATTTGCCAGTGATTTAACGAGTGAACAAATTAAGTCATTCATATTTCATTTTTTTTAAATGAAACATTTGATAAAGCTATCAAAAGGCTTTGATTTTAACGATAGTAAAAATAACATATTTATAAATATATAAATTAACTTTATTTGGGTTTTTGTTTTGTTTTACAGTTGGTTATTTAAATAAATATATATATATAATGAATAATAATATAACATAACCGTCTACACTCTATATTATAAATTAAATTGGATTTTTTTTTTAGCAAAGTATACATTAATTGCATTAAACGTTTATCAATAACCTGTTTTGGTTTTGGTTTCGGGCACAGCTAGCGTATTCTTCAATGGTTTTGAGCCCGAGGGCGCATACCTGACTGGTTCAACTTCAATGGTGTCTACTTTGATAGTTTCTACATCGTCTGTTGATACCGATGGTACGAACACGGCTTGTTGCACGTCTGATTTCTGTACGTACGCGTTGAATCCATGTGTCGGGTCAGCGGTGTAGTCTACGGTTCTCCTGGTGCCATCGGGTTCGATCAAACTGTATCGGCCCTTGACGACATCTCCTTGGCGGGTTTCTTCTTGGCTCTTGGAGTCGCCGGTTATCTGATCCTGTACCTGGTATGCGAACGTGTACGATGGGTCGGGTTGGAATTGAGCGGGTACGACTTGTACGACTTTGGCGACGGGTACAGCCGGAGCGACAAATTTAGCTGGGGCCACGGCGACGGGAACGGTTCTGGCTGATGTAACGATTTTGGCCGGCGCAGCGGCGACAACTTTGGCCTCTGGTGCTGCGTATGCCGTGTATGCCACCAATGGTGCTGATTGGTAGTATGGTTGCAGATAAGCCCAAGGGACTGGTCCGTGCGATGTGAACGAAGACGCAACGTAGGCCGCGGGTGCGCCGGTTAAGACAACTTCGGCTGAAACCATGGCGACTACTAAGGGCAGAATGATGAATACCTGAAACATTTTTTAATATTATTTTTTGTTTTTTGTTAGTCGGGGCGGATTGTTGTTTGAACGTAAAATAATCGATGTATTCGTTTGCTGGCTAAATATTTGTTTCACTTACCTTCATGTTGAAGAGGTTGTTGAGTCTGTGGATCGAATACTTCTTCTACTGGTAGTAGTAGTACTGTTTGGAGTGATTGATTGTGATGTGATTCGATCTTGGTCGATTCCCGTTTATATATTGTTTAAAAGGCCCTCGTGCCCCACCATTTTTAAGGACATCTCGTACGTGTAGACAAATATAATTCATATCGATGAGCATGATCATATTCAATTCTGGCGCCGTGATTAGAATTATATTATATTCATGTCTCAAATGACCATGATGCATCTTCATAGTTTGAATTTTGCAATGAAATAGATCATTAAGTAAATTTTGTTTTCGAGCCAAATGTACAAATAGAAATTGACCCTTTTATGTACACTTGGCCAATATGTATGCATTATATTATCATATGGATTTATTAGTTTTATTTACATTATTACATTATAAAGTGAATAAATAAGAAACAATAACTTAGAGATAATATAAAAGAATACAAATATAATCAGATTAATGATATTTTTATTCTGTTAATCACGAAGTTTTATCAATACATTTTCATAATGATTATATTGGCAAGCTTAAATAAATTATTTGTCGTGGAGTAATTTCTGAATATTAGAACGTATACGTGAAAGATGGTCCGACACGCATTTACCGAGGACGTTTTTATGGTGTATAATGCATACCTGATATGAGTCTAGGCCGCGGATTAATGTATTTGAATTTTTTCAAATGGGAAGTTTAAAAACATCATATGATATTTTGTAGGCTCCTTGTGCATAAGAATATTCTCTATAAGTCTATATCATTGAAAATAATAGAAACATATACAACTTAGAATACCAATTTACTATTTAAAAAACACAAAACAACAACAATAATAATAATATGATCTTGAACAAAAAAATATTAACATCCTGCACACATGAACATTGCACATATAGTATATACACAATAAGTATTCGTACATTTTTTATAGCATTTTTCTAACGTCCTAATCAACTGTGAGCAAGAGCTGACAGGGAAAATTGGAGGGTTGATTGTATGACTACTCCTAGTTACCCGTAATACCCCAAAAATAAGAAAAAATAAATGCGATGAATGTGTAATTCGTATTTGAAAGCTGTTATACATAATTGACTTAAGCTGTGTTAAAATTGTTTAAAAAAAACAAAATACTTTTATAAATAATATTAATAATATATTATAAATTATAGACTTGCTTTAATGTTTGGAAAAATTAATAGTATAGGTAGTATTATTATTTAAGATATACCAATAAAAATTTTTTTTTTGGTCATATTTTTAAATTTTGAACTTTAAAGAATTAGTTTCTCCTATGATTTACCATTTATCGCCTGTAAAAGCCTGAACTGCAATAATCATTTGGAGGTTGGCCGAATTAATCTGTATATGTGAAAACCCGAAATTCGAACATTCACCACCTCAATACCTAAGAAATTCTAGGTTTTAATAGAATTTGTATTTTACCATAACATATACTTACATTATCAATACTTATCCTGTAAATATTTTGAACATAATTAAAAATTCGAAAAACTGGTTTCATTAAAAAAAATCTCTATATTTACTGTAGATAGTTAAACTCATAGTTAGAAATTTAATTTTTGAGCTTTTAGTTTTCTTAACTTGGTTTTGTTCAAAAAAAAAAAAAAATAATAATCGTAGGTTATAAACAGTATACATATTTTCATAGTTTTACAAACAATTGATTTTATTAAATTAAAAAAAAAAATTATGTATTTCATACTATACATATATAGTAAGTATATAATCAAATCGTTACTACTGTGTTTGAAACATTTTTGAAAGGAATGCATTTGTGAACTAATTCATAGTTGTTGTAATGAAACTTAACATTTTACTTTTAATGTTATACAGTTATAATTGTTATAAAACCATTTATTAATCAATATTATTCAATTAACAGTTATCATTCATGTTTTTGAAAGGCACAAAACAATGGACTTTTAATTTTGTTTGTATGGTAAAATAAACATACTAAAAGAATTATATAACTCACAATTATTTTAAACAAATGCATTCAGTTATAACTTACTAATAAGTTATAAGGTTATCAGTATCCGTTATAAATTGTTTGTGATCACTGATCCCCCAGTTTGTGGTAATTTTTTGTCTTTACTCATAATTCCTCTAGCTGGCATATTATAGTTTTTAAAATTTAATATTTGATGACAGGGTATCTAAAATCTATTATATTTTACTAATAATATATATGTTTACCGTTTGTTTTAAATTGTACAAAGTCTATATTTCTGTTAATCCATATATTATATTGGTGGCTTAAGTCCACACTTCACACATATGATAAGTGCAATTTGATTTCGATTTGATTTTAGGATTTAATTTCATTGTATTTAGTTTTCAAGAAGTTTACCTATTTTTTCAATATATTTTGAAATTAAACTGTTTGAACATTTAGTATGTACTATATTAAATTCGTATTAAATTTTCAATGTGATATAGGTACATGCAAAATCCATAAATGTGTATTTTGCATATTATCTCCCTTAAAAATAGTCAATTGGTATTAAAAATGTAATAATTTATCTATGGATACAATGATCCGTATATACAATAATCATTGAATATAGTATAGAATCGTGTTGTCGACTGTTGTAGTGTTACAATGTGCGTATTTTTATTTATATTTCATAACTATACATTCATTAAAATTTAGTTCTACCTGTTCATTGAATTAAAAATACAATCACGTAGTACCTACTAATAGTTTAATTTCCAGTGTTAAATATATTGCTATATCTCTATTACTTTGTGTTTAAATCGATTGTTATTCATTGCGTCTTTTTATTTTTCAAATACCTACTAAAACACTCATACAATTTGGTTTGTATTTTTCTATATAATTTGTGAATTTAATAAATAAATTAAATTAAATTATTAAATAATTATAATATAATCCAATTTTGCTTTCACCATCATATAACTTCTATACACCTGTAATGTTTTAATTCAAAATTAATCGTTGTAATTCATCTAAACTAATCATAATATTATAATATATTTGTTATGTTTGGATAGTTTAAGTATAATTGTAATGTTTTATTGCCATTATTTTAACATTAGATGAGAATCTCGCGCAATATTCTTTCTATAATTAATTTTCTTGATGTTATCGAATATAGTTGTTATCTAAAAAATGTTTAATTTATAACATTATAAAAGGAAGAAAGTGTCTAATAGGTAGGAATACATTTTAAGGTTTACTGAGTTTTTTTAGATTTATATGATAGCGAGTGGAGTCATAATATTATAATAATAAGATAGGTACCATGTTTGTATACACAATATAGTCATGCATATTATATTATAGCCAATATCCATAATCCACATTACTATGTATTCATTTAAGATTAAGTTTTCACTAATAAAGACTAAATAATATATAACATTTATTTATTTTCTCATTGAATTACAAAAATGCATAACAATATATTTAAATATAAAACAATTTTAGCTAATACACGAATATATATTATTACATTTAAAAGTTTTACATGTATATTATCATTGAGTATATACTCGAATTATAATATATATTATACTCAATGATATAATGCGTTTTTTCGATAATATTTATTTTGAAGTATTTACACAATCCGATTATTACAAATAACACTAATAACAAAATCGTAATATTATTACATTAATCGTACTTATGTCATACTAAAATATTATTATTTTTGTTTGTATAGTCGCCATTGTTCCTCCACCGTTATTTTATACAGCCATCAGTTTCACCGTTGTGCGGGATTTATTGTTGTCAATTTTTCATTATTTTTTGCCTCTTTGACCGGTTTCTCCGGATTTGTCACCTTCTTGTAATATTTTTTCAATTCGGTTTTTGTACTATTCGACTCTGTCTTTACAACTATCGGTTTTAAAGCTCTGGGAATATTGTCCTGTCCGTCATCCCGCCGGTCGTCGGATTCGTTGGGTTTTCGTCCGTTGGCCGCTGCTTGTGATCCGGCACCCGGGCCGATCGTGCGCTCGAAAACTCCATCCTCTGGACCCGATAAACTGTTACGACTTGTCGGTCCGACACCGCCGACCATCTTCGGTGCAACATGTCGGCCATTCGAACCGCCAACGCGGCTGTCGATTATTTTGTATCCGTAACTGTACCGCAGCGACGCCGGCGGACCATCGACACGCGTTTCCGAGTAAACTGTAGCAGTTGCGGTTGGTGGATGATTATTATCATTACCATAACCGCCGTACGTCGGTCGATTTTCGGTTTGCTCGTCATTTGAATATAATATCGATGTGTCCGGGTTACGTCGTAGTTGCAGACGTTCGTGTCGATCCGTCGAGTATTGTGCCGAGTCGTAAATCGGTGCCTGCCGGTCATCGTTATTGGGAGGTGCGAAGTATTGTATCGGCGCTTGGACCGCGTGATTTACCAAGGGTATTTTCCCCGTGTTTATCACCAGTGGTATTACCTGATACTGCTGATCCACGGGTACTGGGTAGTGAAGCGATTCGTATGAGATCCCGGACGGGGCTGGCAGTATGATGATGGGGCTTAAGGATTCGTTACTTCGGTCCGGTGGCACTTGACAAGAATGGTTCACGAGTATAGAGAAAAAGGAAGAGATAAAAAAAATCAAAACCTGTTAAGAGACAAAAAAAAGTTAAATAAAAGACGTGTTGTTCGCTTTTAAAAAAAACATAATATATATCATTGTTCCCTATACAATATAAATGATTGCAAAATTGCATAATTGCATTTATATAACCTACTTATTAGTTATTGAATACCTCGGAACTGTACGTATTTAAGTAAAAATATGATATGTACTTATTTAACATATACAATGAGAATAGATCAGATATGTGTATAAAAATGTATAGTACGCATTACATTTTTACCGACGATTTATTTGTAACGTCCTTGAAAATAATTTAAGTGAAGTGTCGTTTGTGGTTGATTTAACAAAATTAAATTGATAAAAAATTATCAATTGGAAACGGCCAAACTTGTGATTAATGGTAATCAGATTGTATTGAAATTCTTGCTTGATATAGTATTATTATTATTATTTTTTGCACAATACTAGTGTATAAAAACAGACGTGAAATCGGGTAATTGCATATTTCGCCACTATATTTCTTAGGAATTTAATGCATAGTTTAATCAAAAACAAGTCTCCAAGTCCGCGTGTCTAGAATTTATAAGTTACTCGGACAGTGTCTGTTGTCAATTAGTAATATGTCAGCGTACTTGTGTTGACCTGAGCTATATATCATATATTTATATTATACATATATGTACAATATACATATTACATATTTCACACGTATATATAAATATTGCTGTATTCATATTATATCGCGTTGTATTCTTGTAATCTTGTACCTACTATATACCTCAGTAGTGTTGGTTGAAGATTTTCGATGTTGAGATTCATATACATTCGATATCAACTTGGTTTTAAACGATGCCTGGGGAGTCCATAGCCATAATTTTTATAAATCTAATGAAATGTTGTATACTTAATTTGTTTAAAAATATACATCAGTTTATTTAATATAATATTTTACATCGTTATAAGTTTATAATGTTATAAGTCCACATCTGCAAATATATAGTAATCTCGGTAATTTATCTATCCGACGGCTTAAACTGCTAAGTATAACTATGCTAACCTGTTACTGATATTGGCTGTACTTATTATTTGGACAATCAAATATTATAAACCAATTGTTCCATTATTATTGTTAATGATTAAATATCAATTTAATTCAGATACATTTTTTAGCCAACAAAGCTACAAAATGTTTAGTTTATAGTTAGTTTTAATTTAACATAACCCTACGCCCAGTACGACCTACCTTAAGTTGTTGATTTAATTTAATTATTATTTTGTAAATCTTAAACTTGTAATTGAAAATAAAACCCACAATTGTTCTGTTACCTCACTTAAAACCATTAAGTTAATAAGTTATGCTTAAAATTATATCTCAAATACTCCAATATCAAATATGTAATATGATAAGTCTATCATAAGTTAAAATTACAGAACAGTGGCTCATTTAAGATTTAACGTGTGACATCAAAACTATATTTTATTTGATTTTTATGATTTTTAAATATTAATTTTTTTAAAGTAAGACTCATTAGTTTGAAAATTAATAATTAAAAATAAAAATGTCGCTCTGCTCTACAGTCGGTTACAAGTGAGTTACTGCAATGTGTAATAGATGGTGTTAAATTTGAATTCAATGATATAATATCATTGTATAAGAAAAACGATTCTGAGCGAAAACGGTCAGCAGCCTATGATATTACGAAGTATATTTGATGATATTAAGGTGAATAAAGTAATTTATAAATAATATATATATATATATATATATATATATTATAATCTATTTACGTGGACCCTCGTTTTAAATTTTTAATCCTTAGCTTAGAGTTGAACATTTTATACATTATTAACTACAAAATAATTATTAAATTTTAATTATGATAAATGTTCAAAATTCAAAATTCGACCTTTAAACGCTTATAAAAAAAAACTGTGCCTATTTATTTTTAATATTTTTCAACTGGTATTGTTGCAATATATGAGAAGCCTTGAATTCAATTTTAACTCTTTTTTACCCAAAAAAACTAAGAAAATTTAAAACTTACAAAACTGCTTCATGAAAAATCGAGTGAATATCTAATCTTGTACCTATTACATTTTCAAATCTTAGATTTAAAAACAAAAATTTTTATGAATTCTCAACTCAAAATAATTATTGCTAATTTTCGTGATTCTTCCGTATTTTGTCAAGATTTGAACTTTAAATGCTTATACAAAAAAACTGTTACTAAGGATTTTTAATCTTTTTGAATTACTATTGTAACAATATAGTAGGAGCCTTCTATTAAATTTTCAAGCTTTTGTACCCAACAAATAATATTATATTGATATTTTAGAATAAAAAACTAAAAAAATTGGAAACTGAAAATGTCCCTATAAACAGCTCAAAATAAGTCAAAATATTTTAAAAAAGCATGGTGTATAGAAAATGCGAATATAAACAGTCAGTAAAAATTTCATGTATCTACGGTAATTTGTTTTAGAGTTGCACCAAAAACCAAAATCGATTTTCTCGAAAACAGATTTGCGTAAAAATTCCCGTTTTTCCTTAATTTTTCTTTTGTTTTTCACTTCGCTTTTGAAAACTTCTGGGAAATTTTTACTTTTGACCCTCCAAAGTACCAATTAGATTCATTTTCATATCAGAAAAGATACTGTTGAAAAAAATCCAAGCAATTTTACTGCCCTCAACCGTGATTACAGACAACAAAAATAAAAAAAAAACACATCATTGTAATTTCAATACATTCATCGTTTCACTCAGAATCTAAAAATGTTTAGTCTTTAACAAGTATCTGTTTATAAATGTTCATGAAATCGATGGCCAAAAGTGTCGTAACTCATAAAAGCATAAGTTTATAGGAGACACTTTAAACAATATGATATTTACCAATACATAATCGTTTTTTATCTAATTAGTCAATTTTTTTTTAATGTGATATCTGGATGATCATAAATATTAAGATTTGCAAGTTAGTAATAGTAATTTATAATGTTAATTTAGCTTTATTTATGGCCTAACTGAAGCTTACAGAAATTTACCACATAATATAGGTATGATTGCATAATAAACGTTCGTGATAATGTATTTGGTTTACTGCATTTGGCATGTTATTCAAGTTTTTACTATTAAACTATTGGTTATTGATAAAATATCTTAAAACAGTAATATTTAAATATGCAGTAAAATAATGTATTGCTTGGTGGGAAACGTTTACAATATAAAAATATTAAAAACTATTAGCAGATAATCGTCAATGACAATCTGTAATCGTCATAGCCCATTAATATTCTTATTTAAGCTGGTGGATAAAGATTTTTCAATATTTTGATAAGGATATTCAGTCTATTTATATTAGAAAAACTATCAACTTCTGTTTTTTCGGTTTCACTGCATTTTCATGTTTATTAAACGTGCCGTGTTTGATTAACATTTCAGCTTTCAGCATATTCAGGTTTACATCTGAATATGAAATCTGAATAAAAAAGATAACGAGGATTACGTTTTCTCCTTATAACATTTGTATGTGGGATACAACAATGTAATATAATTAAAATCAATTTCTTGAGGCTTACATTTTCATAATATACGGCTTATTGCATTCGTGACTATTTATCATATTGGCTTACGACGTTAAAATAAACGAATATTGCTAAAAATTATAATGATTATATCGAAATGTGGGTTACAACAGTTTTTAAATACAAAAAAATAATATAAATTTTATAATTTCGTTGTAACCACAATTTCATAAAAGTGAGGTTTACGCAATTTGGCATTTTCACCATCGAAATATATAAAAAAAAAAAAAATTATACTGTTGAATTTAAAATTATTTTTACGATTGGATCAACTTAACTCAATAAAAATAATGAGATTTCACCTACATGAATTAAATAAATGTCTTTACAAACAACATTTAACATTTTCTAAAAACCAAATTTAAAAATTGGCTTTTTTAAATGTTTCAAAAAAAATTTATATCACATTTAAAATTTTTAATTTCGGTACCTATTAAAAATCTAAAAAAAAACGGTTATAATAGGAATATAGCACTAGTGTCTATGTAATATGTATATAAAAATATCAAAAAGAACAAAAGTTATTTAATTTATCAGGTCTATCTGTTACACCATGTATAATATAATATGGATTTTATTTTATTTTATTGGTTCTATTTCCATATGATATTTTAATTATTTTATTCTTAAATTCCAAGTTAATTTGGCTAAATATTAAAGTCAATAATTGAATTTAAAATTTAACTATAATTTTTAATTTTCTCAAGTAAGTATAAAGGGTAAAATTAATTTTAGTTTTAATAAAGTTATTTTGTAATTCCTTTATTTTATAAAACGCGTTGTTGATATTATTTTATTATTGCGTCGAGTGTGTTGACTCTATGCTCACATTGCTTGATCGATGTTATTTAGAAGAAATAACGGGTGTGTGGTTTTTTCCTATTTGGAATGAAGTTTTACGGAGAAAAAGTAAATATTTATTTTTATTTTTTTAAAAAAACGATTCTTACTACTATACAATTACTATAGTATACGTATTACCTACATAATATACCTATATAATATTATTTTAGGTACCTAAGTTTTGTTAGATATTTTAGGTTGTTATTAAATTGTATTTTATTTTCAACAACTACCTATTTGTTTTATAAATCGTAGTATCCTATAAGGCGTATAATATTATTCTAATTTATAAAATAAAATATACTTTGCTCACACTTTCAGCACGTTCTCATTCAAATATATTTTTGTATAATGTCATAAATACAGCTAATTACTAAAATATAATAAACAATACAATATTAAGCTTGAAAAAAATGTGCATGACCAAATAAAATTATTATTCAAAACATTTAGTAGTTACCTATATAGGATAGTTATAGTTTATAATGTCCTCACGTAACTTTGTATTCTATTTATATATACAAATATAATAATTTTTTTCTTGTCGTTATACGAATTAATAATCAGAATAATATCGATAAAATCGATAAAATCATATGATATTCGAATTATTTTAGTTGCTTCATTAATGATGAATAAAATGTAAAGTACTATTATAAAATTTGATTTTAAATTAAACTTACCCAAGCTTCCATCCTGATCCAAGTATAGGTAAGTAATATTCCAATTAGTTCTTAAAAATCTTGCTACAGAAACATTTCTTAGCATCTACAAAAATAAATACTTTTTTGTGTGCGTCTGCGTGTATGTAAGTATGTACCTATGTATGTATGTATCATGCATTGTATGTATGAGTTTAATGGTTTATATAATGTGTATTTTATACCAGAGTTGGATACTCATATATCCGAGAAATTTTGAGAGCCCAATTATATATTTCCTACAGTGTTATATGCTTCAGAAGGGGTTTCCGTATCAAATTAGCAGAACGATTCGTATTATATTTTATAAAACTACCGTTAACCCATAATTTATAAACATTTGGTTGAAATAGTATTGATAAATCGAATTTATATCATAAACAAAAATATTTTTAATGAAAATCTTTTTTTTTAAATTTTAATACGTATAAGAAAAATTAAAAAGAAAAAAATACATATTAATTCTTGGAATAATGAAAATTGTTACACAAATAATAAAAGAGAGTCTTTCTTTGGCTTATTTAATATAGGCAAATTTATAATTATCTGATTAAATAATAAAATTAAAATCAACTCATTGTTTAGTTATAGTAAGTATAATATACAATACCAGTATAGTTCAGAATACTAGTATTATATTATATTATTATATATCAGTGTTTCCCAACCGGTGGTCCGTGGGCCAGTCATAGGTGGTCCGCGGTACCTTTCTTAGTTTTCTATTAAAATTTTTTTTTTTTTTAAACTGCGAAAAATATTTTATTTTACCGTAATATACGGTTATCTTATCGTATACAAAAATCACACTAAGTAAATTATTAGTAAAGTTTAATAATTATATATAATAGTACAGTAAAATAATAAAAATTTTCCAATACATTTTTGTGTATTCTTGTTAATGAGCAAAAAAAAAAAAAAAAGGTCTTCCTAGTTTGAGGTGGTCCGCGACCTATAAAATATTGTCAAAGTGGTCCGTGGTGGTAAAAAGGTTGGGAAACACTGTTATATATAATTACCAATTTGATATTTAAGACGTGAATTTGCATAATAAATGTTTACATTTTTAAATTAAAATTAAAATAAAATAATTTACTTTACGTTGATAATTACAGATTGTCTATTAGTTAGGTATATGAAATACTACAAATGTTTTAATATAAAATGTATTTTAAAATATTAGTTTTTTGGTATTATTATAGTTTTATCTAGGTAATTTTATAAACAAGTATCTAAAATAACACAGTTTTTTCTAGAAAAAACTAAACTTAAACAAAAAATAAATACAAATTAAAACTTTGTTGATATATAAAATTAAAAAGCGGGCAAGGGGATGTCGCTCTGCTGTACAGTAGGTTACAAGAGGATCATTGTATAATGGATTGTATTAAACTTGAATTCAATGATATGATACCATTGTATAAGAAAAACGATTCTGAGCGGAGACCGTTTGTCAGTATAGGTATAAGACATATTATATACATAACTATAGAATAAAAAAAAAATTGACCTATAATAAGTACCTTAATAAAATAAATTCCAAATTAATCATATCACAATATCCATTAGGTATTTATAACGCGTTATACATCAACAAAAAACCATGATACTATCATAGATAGGTATATAGTAGTACACAATAGAAGTTTCAAGTACCCACGAATAATATTATACAATCACAACAAAATAACTAAAATAGTTATTCTAGTATCTATATTTATATTGTTATTATTTATTATAATATCATGTAAGTTGAATTAATATTATAATATTATAATTTTTTATTTGTTTCTATGGTGATAAACAAAGCGTTATAAATTAAATTCCCATTTTTAGCGGTCTTTTCGTAATTTTTCTGTGGTTTTTCCCCTGGCATTATATAACTATTGAGAAAATCGAAAAATGAACCATCTTGATCCACTTTGCTAAAAGACAAGGTACTATACATAATGTTGAAATCGAAGCACTGCTTCTGGTAGAAATTTTGTATACAGGATATATATAAAAAAAAAATAAACACCATTGTAAAATCAATACATTCATCGTTCCACTCAGAATCTAAAAATAAACACCATTGTAAAACCAATAGCTAAAATATTCAGTAATTGAAAATGTTAACTTTTGAATATTATTATTTATCTGTAATAATGATCAGTTGTATTACCGATGCATAGATATTTTATTTACGGCGTTCTTTGTATGTAATAAATTGCATAGAAATAATTAAAAATGTACTGTGGTAAAAACGCCTTTTAATTGTGAAATACGATTTAATATGCTCCATTTTAATTTTAAAAAAATATTATTATTTACATTTTAAATAAAAATTAAAACATATTATTTATAAATTATAATTCAATTAAAACGATCAGGGCTTTCCAGCACATTGTGGTATTATTTACTTAAATTAAATGCTGGCTGCATTGAATTTAAACTAAACTTTGCTTAGTCTCCATTTTATAATTTGTAAATAATTTATTAATTTCTGTAAGAACAATTGTTGATTATAATAATTAAATTAATTACCTGAATTGAATGTTCTTGTTAAAAATATTAAATAATAGAATAGATTGTCCAACCAAACTTGAAAAAATCTATTGGAAAATGAATATAAATAAAACTCGTAATAATGATACATTCCTAATCATTTATACCTAAAATAAAAATTAATTACTCACTATAATTATCTCCTGTAATAACTTTTATATCAGCCTTAATTCAGCTGATGTTGACTTATTTTCTTTTAATCATATCGATATACAATGAATATGTATTGCCTAACAATATTCTGTACCTATCTCTTATTAATTATTATTAGGTGTTAAGTTATTCTCTGTGCCTATGCATAATTTATTTCCTTATGTTAGCTTTAACTTAATAATTAACTTTCTTTGTATACTAAATATAATCTACATAATATTCACGACTATATATGTATGTGTACTCTTAATTTATCATATAAGTAGAATTTATTTCTGTACAAATACATAAATAAATAAATAATTAAATTACCTATTTTTATTTTTATGTAAAAATATTCATTTTTTATAATCGAATCATTGTTTAGTATTTAATATTCATACTTATATGTTTTACTTAACTGTTATCAATTTCATTAATATTTTATTTTGTTTACACTTACTAATAAGTAATATTTTATTTTTATTCTCCAAATTATTATAATCATTTAGATTTTTTATATTTTTAGGCGTTAATACATAAATGTTTAGGTGCATTTTTATTGCATACACTAAACGCCGTTTTTTTTAAAAGATCTTCGAATTAGTTTTATATATATTTTTACACTGCAAATATTTTATTTGAATGTACAAATTAATTCTGGAATAATTCAAAACACAGGCAATGTAAAATTTATCTTACTTGGTAGGTAGGCTATGTTTAGGATTAAATTCAAATTAGAATCGTCATAGATCAGAATCCACTTATTTGATAACCTTATGGCTTATATGATTTGAGCTAATTTAATACAAAAAATCCTTTATGAATTAAAAACTTAATGGTTAGCAAATTTTTGTTTAGCGATTGTTAAAATTGCATCTGGTAATTAGTAAAATATGGTACGGCACGACCAAGTCAAATAGATAGGTTGGTAGTTAGCATTAATAATTATAATATTTTATATAAATACGGAAAAACACATTTTTAACAATATGTATAATTAGTACAATTTATTCTATAGAATTGTTTTTTTTACATTTAAAAAAAAAATAATAAAAGTTATTTATAAACTATTATTATTTATTTAGTCTGTGTTAGTAGTATCTATTAAAAAGTTCTTTTATTTACTTTAAGGTGGTTGTACTTTGCTTATGATCATTTTATCTATTTATTTTGTTGTGTTATGTAAGTAGGTTCTTTTTATTATTTTATAGTTTTCTCATTGATTAAATATTTGAATATATTTGAATAATAAAAACGCATTATATGCTTGTTAACCGGTAATTATTTAAATTTTATTTTTGTTCCCGCTAATTAAATGTTTGGGTATTGATGTTAATCATTAAAAATATCGAACGTGATTCTCTATAATAATAATATCAAACATTCAAACACGTATGCAAATTGCAAAAAAATATCCAATTTGGCGTTACTTGAAAAGCTTAGGTATTTCGTCATTGTAATAATTATGTACAAATAATTTAAATCTTGTGTAGTAATTATTAATTAATTATATCATAGTAATTTTTGGCGTGGCTGTGGTGCAGGTAACGAGAATTTGTTTAAGCTCTTAAGGCCTGATTGATAAATGGGTAGAAATTACTATTCGATTGCCATATTAGTAGTGATATTATCAATAAAATATAATATATTATAGTCCATCTAAATTCAAGTTGAATATTATTTTCTATTAAATCACACAAAATAGAACTAGGTACTTATCCTTCTTGTCAAATCCTTTTTGAGTATTTTAACATATAAAAATAACATCAGAGATAATTTCGAGATATCAGATGTACCTTATTATTTCTTTTGCCTAATTGGTGGCAAAATAGATCTAGTTAGACAGTTTAACCTACCTAAGTAATATTTCCAAGATAATCGTTAAACTAAAAAAAATTATGTCAAAAGGAGAATATATTTACCCAATGGCCAATACTAGCTTGGGAAAACGTTGATTTTGTTATAATTTTAATAGAAAGAACCGCAGATAGCCAGATAGGTTCTTGAAATTGTCATTAACTATTAATTTTACTAGCTAATTTTCTAGATATGATATGATTTTCAAAATATTTTGGATATTTTTGAGCAATTTGTAGGAATTTTTTTTAAGTCTTAGAATTTTTTACAGTTTTTTTTACTTATGTTGATAACATTTTTTAGGTTTTAATTGTTTAAATTTTTATGTGACAACTGACAATAATGTCAAAAATTTTAAATGGTAAATTTAGGTTCCTCATTAGTTTTTTATACTATAGCACTAAAAAATATCGGAAATACTTAGAGACACAGTTGTTTTTTATAAGCGTTAGAAGTATTATTATGATGAATAATTGAATATTTAAACGAACAATCATAACTTTTCCTCTAAAAATTTTGGTTACCTTTTTGTTATTCAGTATATAGTAATAGAGGCTGAAACGCGGTGTTCGCTCAGAATTGTTTTTCGTATACAATGATTAACTTGATGTCTTGATATATTATTGTATAATATATTTATTATTACTATAAAACAATTTTTTAATGCATTTATGATAAAAAATTTCTAATACGCATAGCCTCAATTTTAATGATAGGTATGCAACAGCTTATTTGTTAAACAAATGTCATGGGTAAGATGTACTTACCTTATTATTTTGAATAGGTAGGTACATATAGGGATGAAATTATAACGCCCGGGATTTGAATATTTTTTTTTTATCAAATGAATGCTTACTATTATTCGACTAAAAAAATTTTCAATCTATTCATTATAACAGTAGGTATTTTGTATACCTTTAGAATTATCATATATTTTTTATAGGCGTGGAGACGTGGAGTTTTTATTGGAGGTACAGAGTGTTCTCACTTCTCTGTCTAATGACCAGTGACACTATTAACTCCAAAATCAAGTCCTGATATGTTGTTTTAATTGGTATACCTATAAAGATTTATATAAATCCTTCTCTACTGCCTCGGACTAGATGCCCAATATTCTTCCGAAGTTTTATAGATAAAATATTTCAGTTTTTCTGTCGCATACATTTCACGTTACTTGGCTTCTCTCGTGGTCTGTTTATCAACGTCGCTTATATAGGCAATTTTGCCTATCACTTTTTCTCCGACATCAAATTAAACATGCGATGTGGACATGTAGTGTAATTTAAGTTGCTCTAACCCATAAACAATCAAATAATATTAACTCTGTCGACTAGATCCTCATTCCTTGTGTAGTCTCTTCGCCCTCCTAACACCATCTTGTAGTTATTTCACGCATACACAACTCGCTCCTCTATTTAACTCAACGCTCGTTTGGTGGAAAAAAGTCCTTCATAATATTATAATACACTGGTCCTTGAAATGTTTTTTTTCATAATCTCGTTCGTTTTCTTGTATTTTTTTTAGGAGCGGTGTTCCTATATGTATCTATATATGATCTGATATTTGATTATGTTTATTGTTTCTGTCATATTTGTTGTTAGGTCCGTTTTGTTGACAAAAAAAGAAAATAATGAATAGACACAAATATTTATACAGAACATTACTATATTATATGTTAACAAAATATAAATAGTAACTCATGACAGTATAATACAATTATTGTAGTTCGTATAATGTTTATGAATATTATATAGAAACAACAAGAGAAACTTAGGCAGGTAGGTAGGATGTAGGTACTGTTGCATTATATAGAAAATTATATAAAAATTATAGTAATAATATGTATGAAACTAAAAAAATAAGTTTAAGACCTTATAATAAATGTAATAAAAGTTTATAAATAAATAAAAGTTTTCGTTGGAATACCGCAATTTATTAATATCTTCAACGTCGGCGTGTCAGCACACGTTGTCGTGATGATAGTTCACTATCGGGCGTGGGCGGTATGTGTGGTATACCTGTAGGATGATTGTGCAGTGTGTAATCTGGTTCAGTGGGGTGGTGCGGTGGTGGCGGTCACTATTGTACCCTGTCAGTGGTAAGCCGGGTACGTGTGGTACGGCGACGGTGCGTACGCTTTGACGGCCGGGTAGATTGGCGCATAAGCGTTGACGGCCGCCGGGTAGACGGCTGCAGGCGCGGGCGCGTACGACTTGACCGGGTAAGCGGCGCGGGCGGGCACGGCTCCGTAGCCCTTGGCCAGCGGTTCCTTGGTGACGACTGCGTTGAAACCGTTGTGCGGGTCCGCGGTGTAGTCGACCGTCCTCCTGGTGCCGTCGGGGTCTACCAGGCTGTACGACCCGTGCACCACGTCACCGTGCCTGCTCTCGTGCTGGCTCTTCGAGTCTCCCGTCAGCTGATCGTGCACGTCGTATGCGTACGAGTACGACGGGTTCGGGTCGTAGTCCGCGTCGTACGACTTGGGAGCCGCCGCCGCATAGTACGGAACCGGCGCGTATAGGGCGGGCGAGTACGGGGTGGCCTCGTAGGGGTAGGCCGCGTAAGGGGCGGCCGTGTACACGGGGGAACCGTGCGCCACCGCTGCCAGGACCGACGTCAATACTGCGAACTGAACAAATAATTAAATAATTAGAAATTACCCGAAATACACGAATATACCACTGACGTGGTTTACCTGAAGGTTTAACATTTTTCATTAGAATTATTGTCACTTAGATATTAATATAGACACACAATTTTGTCTCCTTTTTTAATGTATTTTTTGCGGTTAGTTAGATTTTTTAGATTTTATTATACCTACACCTAATTATTATTTAACTTTTAAATTAAATCAACTGTTTTTGGTCTAGAAAATTACTAGATATCTGAATATTTAGATCGATATTTTGTAATTTTAGTTATAGTTACAGGCTCGTATATCATGTAGTAATATCATTGATTATAAATAAGTAATGGTAATATTTAACAAGTTGAAATAATATTTCAAGAAATAATTTATACAAATTATGATCGGTATAAGGTTTTAGAATTAACTTTTCCCTCAACTTATATTAACCCGATTAACCGTTATTAATCACCCTAATATAGGTACGTATTTTTTTTATTTTTTATTCTGTTCTTGATCAACTGCATTTAACCAGCAACCGAAACCCAAAAAAATAATTCAAATGCAAAGTTCTGAGTTTAAAATAGTTTGGTAAAAAAAATATCTAGATATATTAGGGCTATTGAATGCTATAAAATCAGGTACGATTAAGCAGTCGGCGGTAATGCCACGTGTTATTATATATCAATAGATAAGTGTCTCAGTACTTTAATATTATTTATCACTATTATTATTAGGTACCTATCTAAACTGGTAATTCATACATTATTCGAATTCTAGCTCTTATCATTAATTAAAACTTTAAATAAAAAATGTCGTTCGTATGTATTACTATAAGTAGCATGCTAGCTACTAGATATTTTTCCTCTGCAAGGAAAATTAAGGAATTATAAATATTATGTTTTTGGGTATAGTACATAGGAAAAATATCTAGTAACATAGTGCTACGTTGTATTGAGAATTTATTTTTTATTCATATTTTTTTATGGTTGATTTGGGTAACTATGGCAATAAACAGAGTGTTACAAAAATCGGTTAGAAAAAAAAAGTTGTACCTAGCGCAAAAACATATCTATGTTAAAAAAATCATATTTTTGTATTATATAGTGTCGATAGACATAAACGCGTGCCTAGTGATCACCACTTTTATTATGTCTAGTGAAGTATAAATCATTCAAGTTAGTATACAATTTTTGGCGCAGATTTGAAGAAAAATATCTAGTTTTTATTTATATTAATATATGAATAGTAATATGAATATTCATGTTTATTATATGAGTTGAAAATAAACAACGAATATTCCACTATGCAACTCGTGAGCCGTTCTGAGGGCAAATTTGCTGAATAGCAATAACTATGTATATAATTTATTATGATGCGATATTTTGTTATAATGTTATAATTTTAATAAATACACTGATCCATCCTTATTCTTAAGGACGAATAGCTGCGAATTTGAGTCGGACTCGGGAGCAGCTTATATAGGTTATAGGTACGTCGTCTGAAGTGTAATTGTGTGCTTTTATATGTATATTATATTATAAAACTAGGTATGTGTACTTACCCTGAAAGCCATAATGATCGTTGAGTGTAGTGGTTTGTGATTCGGAATTATAAATATTTAAATATACGAACAACGTGTTCCGCGAGTGATGGCTCTGGAGTCCGGACGAGTGTGATGCTGGATCCATGGATGGGTGTTCTTTTTATACACTTTAAAATCGCCGGGAACCTTCCGAGACCACTCCCTGACGTTATCGCGAGCGCGCCGATGGGGGGAAAAATCATAGCTGGCCCCCCGGGGGCCTACGGCGACGACGACGATGCCTCCTTAACATTATAATAGTAATAATAATAATAACAAAAATATTATTATGTATATTATATGACGGAAAACGGGCGGCGGTACCTTATAATATGTATTGCATTATTTCACGACCTTTCACACCAAGGCGGCGCGCAGACGACCGTGGCCTCCTCTTTAGGTGCGATGTATGGTGTATAGGAGGTATATTATATTTTGTTCTATACAAAGTCAACCGTGCGCACTCATCCCCCCGAGTAGGTTTTCTTTCCTATTCTATGTTGTCTTGTCGTATTGTTGTTTTATCATGGATTTTTCCGGCGTGCGCCTTCGGAAAATATCAAATATTATGATTTGCATTGTATCCTAATATATAATATCGTCCGACGTCCAACGAGGACATCCTGACCGATGGAAACGCCACCACGTCTTCTGATGGGTTTTTTATGTCACGCGCCTAGACCAAGCCGATATAGTCCGGTTTAATAATTAATAATATAATACATATAGGTACATATATATAAATAAAACATTATGATACTATACGCGTAATCGTAGTACAAAAGCCATTATATACGGCATAAGTACTTTGTTAGAAACTTTGGCACTGCCACATCAGCTTACATATTTGTATATAACCCCTTTTGATAGTACGTAACATGTTTGGTGGAAGAACGCGCGTGGTCGATCAAATTGCAAATCCCTTACACTGGTATTTTGTTTCAAACATATTTTTTTTTATACGTTATATAATATATTTACCTTTATTATAGTATTATACCTTGTAATAATCGCCGTACCCATATACCATCCTCGACATATTTTGTCGTAAACGTATCACAGCGATATCAGTAAAACAACAATAGTTTTTAATCTGACGAAATTGGTCAATGAGCCCAACACCGCGGTGTTCTCCGACAAAAATATAATTATAAATTTATTAAATTAATTTAATTTTTATACATAGGTATAACTATAAGTGTATGATTCTAGTAAAATACTAAAATATTTTCCATTACACCTTATAAAGATATTTTATCGTTTTACAACAAAATTTCCTCAGCTCCCTGTGGACCCATACGATCGTCTCTGAAGAGCCAATAGCGATGCCCTATTGTTATATTAATGATGGTCATGGTTGTAAACGAATTTACGTGCTCGACCAAGATCGTATTTTATAGGATTAACCGACTAAATAAAAATTCAATAGTGGTAAGATGATGTCAGCGCACCATTTCGGTTTTCTCTCCCTGACCCACACTGAACACAGCAACGTTTATGTTTAGCAGAACCAACCCTGTGTGGTTGATTTTAATATTAGACTGAATATTCACCTATTATAAAATTGTAAGTTAGAATATTACCTGTGTCCCTACATTAGCTTTTTAACGTTATTTTAATTATTATACAATTTATAAGAATTTTTAAATTGTAATAAATTACACGCTCATAACTTTAATAAAAATTTGAATATCATAAAATAGTCAACTTTGGGACACAGGATTACCTTCTTAACTTAAACACAGGTAATGTTCTCAACTTATTGTGTGATTTCATGTGAATTCACTCTAATGTTAAAAGTATTGACACAGGGCTGGTTTTACTAAACATAAATCTGGTATGTTTCGCGTGGATCAGAGAGAGAAAACAAATAGTGTGCTGACTATAATTATGATTCTTTTAATATACCTAGTCAACTAGGTATTAACTATTTACAATATCATTGATGTCTAATTTTATTGGTTTGTTTGATTAAAATTTAATTTTAATTTTAATTTCTTTATTTATACCTTTCTTTCCTCAGTCTGTAGGGGTTATACCTATATTATTCTTATGTCCTAAAATCTATATTATTATTATTTATCATAATCGTATATTTTTTTTACATTTATTATTTATTACTTATACAATATAAGTTTAAGACAGTTTAAGTGAAGTTGAATGAGGATACATGCTTGGTATTGTCTTGTTGAAGATTCGGGATTGTTCTCATAATATAGTTTGTATTTCAGAACAATATATAGTTAGGCTACTTTTTAACATATTATAATACATTATAACATATATAATGATTATAATTTCTATGTTTGAACTCGCAATATTTTCGTTTTTCACGCAACTTGCGTGCGTAAATACTCGATAATTATAATATTATATACCAACAAAATAAATTACCCATTGTAATTCTAGGTCCGTTTGTTGTTAGATTTGTGATCGGAATTGCGGCGTTTATTGTTGTAGAATACCTACTTCTTTTAATAACTCGTCGAGTTGATTCATAATTGTATTATTTTTGTAAATATTATCTAACCCAACTCCCAGATCCCTCCACTTACCCACGGTTGAATTTTAAAACGTAAAATAGTTGATTCCTATACTATTTGCAGAGTCACTATTTCGATCCATAAAAAATAAACAAATTCTCGAAAACAGTTTAATTATTTTTCCTTTCATAAATTCAAGATTTTGACAAATGGTTATTTTAAAATATTGTATAATATATGTTTTTTATAAGCTGCGTTAAAGTCTCTTACATGCATTAATCGTGTGTCACGATTTATGAAGCACGGAAAGCTCTATACTATAAATATATTATAAACAGACTTCGTTGTGGGCTTGGTAATAAATAATACTTGAAATATTTTTATTGGAAATCTGTGATTACGCACACGAGTATATATAGTGAGTGCTATCTTCGTATTAATTTTGGTTGAAATAGTTTATAGTTATGTAAATATACCTACATAGTTGTACATTTGATCACATCATTGTTTTAATTAACCTACATGTATTTTTTTTTATTTCACTTCAGTTATTTACATCTACGTAAGGTCAGCTTAATCATTATTATATTTATCAATTAATTACATTCAAAATGCAAAATATAAATAACATTGAATAAACAGAACGTTTCTCTATATTATAAATAGGTACTTAATATATTTAATAATATACATAAATAATATTTCCTCTAAAAAATTGGGTTTACATGTTTCGTTAATCTCTCATCAAACCAATGGATGGAAATGTTGAGTCATATTAGGTATAGATGTTTAAAATTTTGAAGTTGGAAAACGCTGATATGATTTTACGTTTGAGGTACCTTAACCTTATGCTAGCTTATAGAAACCAGCTGAGATTTAATCTACAGATTTCGACTGAATCGATAATAATTGTATGAGGCTAGGTATATTATACTACATGGACGTTTATGATATTTTGAAAGCATATATTTTATATATTAGGTATCCACAACATAGGATTATTTTCCAACAAGAAACTAAATTAATGTTTACATACCTATATAACAACAATACCGTCATGTAGTACAATGGTCGTCTACTCTTATAACGTCGACTGTCGAGGACATGATAATATTATCTTATAATATGTGTACCTACCGTTGTTATTCTTGGACAGAGCAAAAAAGTCATATAAAATCTCAAACGCCTATCCCCAATATTTTATTATACTAGATGGGACATTGAGAAAATACGCGTCATCAATAAGTATTATTATTTATTACTATGTCGAGTACCTATCTATGCGGTGGGGTGGAATTAATCTAGTGATTATATTGCAACACGTGCGTTTAAATCCATAATATGGCATAATAGGTATATATAATATATATAATGTATAACAATAATAATAATAATATGTGGTGGTGACCTTTTCCGTTGTCCGAATAGTATATAATATACTATAATATAATAATATATATACGTATACGTACAATATAAAAATAATAGTAATAATTATAGACATTTTCGATTCCCGTGAACAATATGGGATATAATAACGATTATTATACTAATATTATTATTATTATATTATTGTATACAACTCGGGGACGCGTATTATACTATACATTATAGATCGTGGAGCGTGATCTCTGCAGCGGCTCCAGTCGCGATGTTTCACGTATACCATAATACATATACCTAGGTACCTATTCTATAATATTATTATGTATTTATATATCGATATCGTCGCTATATGCGGGCGGTGAGTTAAACTCGTCGGCGTTCACGATTGACCCTGAACCGGACACAAACGCGTCTCCGTTGTGAAATACGATCTGCGGCAGCACGCGTTTCCGTGCAGACATATCGGACCAGCAGACTCGCATGCGGATCGGTGTAAGAATAGATTGTTGATGCTGCTGCTAAAAACTAACCCTTTCAACGACGTCGACGTACGCTTCGCTTGCACTTATAGGTATACCATTATTTTTGAGTATAGACGAGAATCGCAAATATGGCTATATTATAATATATTATAGCCGATCGACGAAGAATCGCATAATATAACTATATAAGTATCACCTTGTATTATATTGTTGCATATATATTATTACGTACGTCATCCATCTGCTGGCACTATTTTGATTTTATAATTTATACGATTCAAAAGTTTCGTACTGATATAAATGCCATTTTCCAAAAAACAGTGGTACATGAGAGGGTAGTGGTGATAAAAATCTCCCCCCTCTCTTAACTCTTTGTCTTAGACTCAATTTGAATGATTTAATAATTTATTTTGTATGAAATATATACAGGATGTCCCTCGAGAATTTACCCATTGCGACCCATTTACACATATTTTATTTTTTAATTAAATTAATTTTTTAGTAAATAAGTTAAAAAAGTTATATTTTTATTTTTGAAACAATTAAAGATAGCCGTTTTATAGAGTTTATTTTTGTGAAAATTTTAATTTTTCTACATTTTATTTTCATCAATCTCATGATCTTTATTTTTTTTTATTTTTTAGGTAAAACAGCAAAAAACCTGTTTTTGTCCGGCCAGCAAGCCCCCCTCTACGGCTAATGGGTATATCCTCACGGGACACCCTGTATTTATGTTACCGTCAATGATTTAATTTAGGTGATAGCGTAAATGTCTATCCTAAATCATTAATGTTTATATATATAGGCTATAGGCACTAACTGGCAATAATATACTATAGGAAATGTTGTAAAAATCAAATATTTTGTTGAATAATTTACAAATATGACCAGGAAAATTCCTTAATATCAGATAGAAAATGTTGGTAATTTTATTTAACAAAATATTTAAATTGGATTTTGTCGGTTAAAAATTAAAATTGCGCTATTACAGTGCACAGAAAAATCGGTCTATTATATATATAGGTAGGTACTACAATGCTGTCATGCTGCAATGTACTATAGAGTATGCGTGCGTGTGCACAACTATTATAACAAATGAGTTGTCCGTTATCGCGATTTGGCGACTGTATTTTACTGGTTTTACTTAAGTTAGTACTTTACGATCGTCGACTTATTCTAACCGACTCCGAAAGAATTGTTAGTATACTGATCAGTTTTATAGATAAACTAGCTGATCCCGTGCACTTCGTTACCCGTTAAATGTATCAACTCTATATGATTCAAACTTTGTTCAATTCGTTATTTAATATTCAGTGTATGGTGTTCAAAATTTATCTTAACTTTTTCGTTGCCCGGAATAAAAATTTTGATTCGCAGCAGTACCTATATTATCAGGTAGGCAATCTACCTGTGGTAGATCGCGGACCCCGTGATGTTTGTACGTAACTTTATAATTTAACACTAAAGTATGAAAGTTATATACCAAGTATGTTTCTGAACTTTTCCTAAACGGTTGGACTAATTGTGAATGTTGAGTCTGTCAACCAATATTTCCTCCTCGTCCACGAATACGTGGCATCGTGATTGTTTTATGTACCATATTACATAACTTATATGTGAGTATAATACGCTCAATATTTACGTAATTGTGATACATAACACAGCGTACAAAAAAACTAAATGCATTTAATGAATACACATATTTGATATTTCACGGCAATCAAAAATAGTTTATAATAGTTTTAAAACCCATGGCAACCATTTATAAACAAAAATTTCCACCGTAAATCTTTAAATCCCCGTTTGAGCACATTCAATGGTTGGACCTAGAGTGATGATTTGTAGCCTATGAGTTATTCTGATGTATAAGCTATATTATTGTAAAGTTTCATTAAAATCCATTCAGTAGTTTTTACGTGAAAGAGTAACAAAGTGACAGACTTTCGCATTTATAATATTAATAGGATAGGATATAATATGGTTGCCATGGTAATATGGACACACACACACACACACATACATTCATTTTTATATATATAGATTAGGTTTTTACACCTCATGTACTTGTTTAATTCATCATATAAATCCAATAAACATTGTTATAAACTGTGGCTGTAAAAGGTTGTAATTTTCGTCATTATACATTGGAAATATTGCTAAATGCATCATTGCCTGAAATTAATGGGCATCAACGTTATTTCCTAGTCATTACAGTCGAATTTGATCGGTTATTTTAACGTTAATTCGTTAGTTTACGTCTTGACAGTAACATATAATAAAATATATCATACATATAAATAATTTGTTTTAATATAACCCCTTTCCCTAATTCCCTTATATTGGAAATGTCGGTGTACGCAACTACGGGGGGGGGGGGGTATAACTGTTGTGGTTATAGGACTCCTCATATACCACTCTCAAAATAAGTATCTTTTTACCTATTGTTTTAACAATCTATTAGTTAGATTACTGTTTCATTAAACGTTTATAATTTTTAGGGATGTAACCTTTGACAGACGTTAGAAGACGTCCGCGGATAAAATATTGGGTGGCGGGGTGGAGTGAATTCACGATGCAATGTGATTTCAAAATAATTGTTTTACTGTGGACGGAAAATCTTCAAATCTATACACAACCATCGACAGTTATATAACGTAAAAATAGTGTAGCAGCTGATAGAAAACATATTATTACATCGTCTCCATAAAAATCAGTTTAGTACGACCCCGAAATATATACAGACGTCAGTGGCGCTATAATTTCTCAGAACCACAGTGCGACCTTCCAATATACTTATGAATGTTGATCGACAAAATGTCTGTACTTTATTACACGCGTAGGAGTGTGGTTGTCGAGATACCAAACTAATAATTTACTCTACTGTACAATAACACGTGGCTGTACATTCTTCACGTACGATGAGCACAGCGGTCGAGGACGTCTATATCGTAAGACCACTGTCCGATCTAGGCCCAACTAAATTTAATCAAACTGGTGGATTTTATTCTAGGTTACCTGTACGCTCAGTTGAGTACCCATGCCTCTGAAATCGCTTAAAAACAAATTATTATTATATTATTATACCTGTAGGTTAGATATTAAATAAGCGCATAAAAAATAATTTGGTAGTGACGAATTTTGACCACCAGGGGTTATATATTATGTATGTAAAATCTTAATCGATATATATCATCGAATCGGTTTGGATAGATATCCATTAAAAATGTATAGTATATTTAAAATCAATTTTTTGCATCTACCATCTACCTCTAGAGTCCTATCGCTCTTTTCTTGAATGTTTGCATACGTTATAATTTATATTTACATATTATATATAAATAAGTACGATCCTTAAAGTATATAATACTATTTATAAAATTATATCAATAAAAACAATATTATTGATGAAAAAAAAAATATATATATATAAATTACGGTAGCAAATGCAGTGCTTGTGTGACAAAAAAAAAAAAAATCGATGTCTCTTAGCAAATTATTTTAATAAGATAAATCATCTGTACCTAATATTTATGTGTACGACAAGGTATAGTATTGCAGTTTGTATGCGTTTCACGTTCTGCGGAGAAATGTGTATTTTCTATTGCATAAAATTCGCGTTTAACCTGCGCGCGTCATCGAAGGATTATATCGCTGATTGAGACCGTCGTTTTCAAATACGGTGTTAGTATTGACCGGAATATTATTTACGCCAAGTTTGGTAAACTTGTGAGGTAACACGGTCAATGGTGTTAACGCTTTGGAGGTATTCGTGTCGAGATCACACGTTGTTGTTGTTGTTCTTGTTGTTGTTGTTATTATTATTACAACTAATCCGTGGAAGATGAACAGTGTTCATTCAACACCTGTATTATATTATTATAGATTGATATTGATAATATTATAATCCTACAAATTAAATTATTTTCATCATCGCGCATGCAATTTTATGCTTAAGTTCTCACGTGGTAATTCATTAACTAACCGACTTTCTTTGTGGGGGATATTTTTTTAATTACTATTATTTAGATTTTTATGATTACTTGGAATTGAATAAATATAAAACGTATAATTTATTAGGTCTATAATTTCATATTTTCATTGAACTTGTAACACACGAGGTCTAATCATTGTCTATTCTCACTAAGCGTGTGTGTTCTCTAAATTCTTAAATTAGTTTTTTAGAATTACTCGTGTACATAATATAATAGTTTTGTATGTATTATAATATCAGGGACACCCGAGAGACCACAAAATATTTTTATTATTTATTTAGTTTTCGGTCCCATAGTCTTTCGTAATAATTATTTTATATGTTTTGATATTGCGTTCTACTGCGGCATAGTACCTGTGGGCTGAATACTATTATACTTTTCACACCTTCGCTATTAGGTGTACAAGAAAACGTGTAAGATTGTTTTTCTTGCATACGAATAAATGTGTTCATATCATCTACTGAACGTGTTCTACCATTTACGCAATTTAAATCTTAATCAATATAATATTATATTATCTTTTATTTTCATTTCAGGTAAGTTATTGAGAATATTGCATTATGCGTGTTTGGATACACGGCACCACGTATACATGACCGCGGCCCTCGAGACAGGTTCGATTGCGCAACACAGCAATATGTTGGTTTTTTTTTTTTGTTGTTACTGCGGGTTTATGACTTTTGAGGTTTTACACTGAAAAGTCTTTGATTCCGTAGACTGAAGTGGGTACGCCTCCGAAAGGCAATCAAAACCAGGTAAAACATAATAATTTTATAATATATAAGCAAGCTTATGTTATTATACGAGTATATATATATATATATACCTAGTGTTACAGCTAATAAATAATATGCATAAATGACTATATAGCTGTACCTACCACGTGTATACGCACACAGCAGCTGTATTATAATTCGAACAATAATAATTATAGTACCTTCATATTATATTAGTATAGTGTTATACGTACGATATTTGAACAAACGTTGAGTCTCGGTTCGATAATAAGTTAACACAATATGAGTAATACGTTGAGGCCTAACTATACGGCCGGAGAAAAAATAAACACAGGCGTTGGAGCGCAGAGCCGCACTGTGCAATTACTAAGCTGAATTACTAAGCTGCATCTCTCTCACTCTGTCTTTTTTCTCACAAACGTTCTCATAACACACATAATCATTATTATATATCGCGTTGATTGCATTTTTATGAATCCCGCACGTAATCACTCGGTTATAGTCGACTAATTAAGATACTTAGGCCGACCCTATAAATGGAATTGGGGAGAAACCGGCACTGCGGCGGGATAACGAGTTGGTCCAGTTCATCGGTACCGCCGTATAAACCTAACCGCGTACCACACCCTGGAAAAATATATTTCTTCATGTCCCAGGACATGATGTCTCGAACTTACTATGAACAAAATATGTAGTTAGTTTTCATATTAATATACTACCAGCTTATTTTGTTGGTATAGACATTACTTGTTATAATATTACTATTCAATAAAATATATAGGTAGGCTTATATTATATGGTTTTTTAATTGTAATATCTAGGTGTTACGGCATTATGTACTTATATACTCACCATTGTTTATAATAATATAACGACATATTTGCTTTAAGGCCTGTATTATAAGCTTACGAGAGTGAACGTGTACCAATGGTTTAATAATATGTATTATTTGATATTAGCAAATCCTTATAGTTGTTATCATAGGTAATGAAAAGTATTTCATTGAATCATGATAAGCACTTTAGCAGCACTGAATCACGCCGATTCAGCATAACCGATCACAATAGCAGTCCTTATGCTCCGTTTATTTGATTGCAGCATTTGTATTATGTAGCTTATTATAACATTGCATAATATAACAATAATAAATCTGTTATACCTAGGTACTTTTGCTCTGGATAAATCCAGGTGTATGATATGCGCTGTGTTTATATTCCGATCGTATTGTAGATGAACAAAACGTGACTATTATACAGTGGTATGAAAACTGCCAATTATATGAGCAGAATTGTGGTTCCTCTCCCTTATTTGAAAATGTATTTTTTTTCAAGTATATATTATCCGTGGTTATAATTAATAACAATTTAACAAGAAAACTAAAATACAGTGGACAATTTGTATTACGTTCTATGAAAATACTATGTTTGCTGTAGAAAAGAAAAACTGCAATGCAATCTTACTAATAAGTAATAAATATCAACGCTGTAACGAATTAATGTCATAATGATATAATTTATTGCACTCAGGCCTAGATTAATACAAGTGCTGCCACAGCCTCTATTTTTTAGATTCTGAGCTGAGCGATGAATGTACACAATACACATTGATTTTACAATGATGTGTTTTTAATTTTTTTCTTTTGTATGTGTCATCGCTGTTTGGGGCAGTAACATTGCTTTGGTTATTTTTCAACAGTATCTTGTTCGATGGGAAAGTGAATCTAGTTATTGCTCTAGGAAGCTCAACATTAAAAATTCTCAATATTTTTCAAAAACAAAACAAAAATTAAGGAAAAACGGTATGGTTTGGTAAAACTTTAAAACAAATAACTCTAGACACATGACATTTTCACTGAATGTTTATATTAGCATTTTCTATACAGGATACCATTTTCAAAATATTTTGACTTGTTTGAGCAGCTTACGGACATTTTCAGTTTCCAATTATTTTAGTTATTTTATCTATAAATGTCAATAAAATTCTATTAGACTGACCACCAACTTTGATTAGAATCTTTTTTTTATATATTATATGCAATGATTGATGGAATTATTCATTGAATTCAAATTTAACACACGTTTTTCACAGTGACGTATGTACTATAATGATGACAGACGAAGTACGTACACTCCACGTTTCTACACCTATTTTACAATAAAATGGTTAGGAAGATAACTAATTTTTTTTATTGCTTTTTTACCATACAATGTTCTTTAGTTTTATTCTTCAAATTATAATTTTACATTGCAAATTACAAAAAAATTTTATTTATATATTTATTTATTTTAAATTTGAAAATATTTGACTTTTTTTGAGCGGTTTACGGACATAGTAAGTTTTCAATTTTCTTAGTTTTTTTTTCTATAAATATCAATAAAATTCTATTTGTTGGATCACAATTTTTTTTAAACGATTTAAAGTTCGTTTTTTAACAACATTTATCAAATTTAAAATTTAAAAATGTATAAAATGTTCATATTTTATAGCTAAGGATTTAAAATTTACAACAAGGATCCACGTCGTTTTTGACTTAAGTAAATCTTGTGCCGTCAAAATATTTATCTAATTACGCTCACATGCAGTGCCGCTGGAATACCGTCCCGTTTCTGCAATATTGATTACTTTTCGTTGATTTTTATATCAATCGATGTAGTTTAAAGTTTAAACTACTTTAATTTTTGATAATATACGTTTAATAATTCTTAAACTATTTGGGACATAACTGCAGATCGTCCCTTCTAATTTTTTGACTATATTTCAGCACCTGTGGTGTTGGAATCCAGTTCAGTTTCTGCAATAATTTATATTTTTTCCTAATTTTTTTTACCAAATGATAGGGTATAATGTACTTCAAATTTGCTGTAAGTTTCATAAGTCAACAAAGTGCACGGGATCAGCTAGAAAAACTGGACATTTTTTTTAAAAAACTTTTGCTGTTGATTATTGGAGAAATAATTAGTAGAAATTAGTATTTATTATTTGGTTGCGATTGGTTAATCGGGCAGATCAAGTGCAAGCATTCATCAAATCAAATTTTCGCACATTGCCTACTTGATATGCTGTTGCACATTGTCCGGGATCCAACGTAGTCGGGTTGCCTACCAGGAAGGCTGAGTTGTGCCCAGAAGCAGTTGAACAATCACAATTTTTTTTAAAGTTGTAATTTTTATGGCCAACGAAGTGTCCGGGATAAGCTAGTTTTAAATAAAAATACAATATAGATTAAATTAATACACTTGGGGAAAAAAATAAGGAACGCTTAATGCATATTAATATATTGGACATTTTAAATTATCTGGACACTTATTAATTTTATTGTTTAACCATCACTTTATTTTGATGTAATTTTATAATATTAATTCAACTTACCGTCTACCGTATTAATAATAGCTAATATAAGTACCTAATAACAGTATGAATATAATATAAAATTTCTTCACTGACAAACCTTCAAAGCTCAGAATCGTTTTTCGTATACAATGATATTCTATCATTGAATTCAAAATTACTAATATCCATTATACGGTGACCCACCTGAAACCCTCTGTACATCAGAGCGACATCCACTTGCCCACTTTTTTTATTTTGAATACGTACTTTCGAAACTTTTAATTTTGTATAAATAACTATTAGATAGGCTAATATTAGTATACAATAGTAGGCTACCATTAGTAGCTATAACAGAACTTATATATTATTATTATTATTATAGTATGGTGACACCTATATATTATATACGATGTATACCGTTAGTTTGTTTAATTTTTCAGCTCATATAATGAGTGAAATGCAAAATCTAATAAGTACCTACCTATGATACATTGGATTTTTGCTTTTTTGTATTTTATTAATATTTTTAAACAGATATTGTAAGAATTTGTGGTATATTAAATTATCAAGCATTTTGACTCAATGAATACAATTTTATCGACACGTATAGAAAAAAAACAAAGAAAAATTTAAAATTTAAGATGTCCGTAAACAACTTAAAACGAGTTAAAAAAACGCTTGCCAAGTCAGGGATCGGCATGTAAACTTTCTTTATTTTTAATTTTTAGAAATTTAGTAACTGATATCACACCCAAGCTGCATAACAATTTGAATCCAGAAAATGTCGATGTGAACAGCAAAATCATTTTCGTTTTGTGGGATAGATATCCGAAACCGGGGAGCGGATTTTGTTGTTTGTGGTCTTGTTAGATTCACATTGGTTAGGAGAAGTGCAGTGAAGATTTTCAGGACTTTATCTTTAATATAGTTAATTCACTACAGAACCTTAAAAAAAATTAAAACAAATTTTATTTGGCGTATTTTTATGTTTTTCAGCTTTACAGCTTTGTAGTGAATTAACGAGCCAATATGAATTGAGGTTTTCAAAGTTGTTGAAAATTTGTTTTTAATTTTTACCTCCACAATGCACTGACTAGATTCACTTTCCCACCGTAAAAGATATACTAAAGTAGAAAATCGAAACATTATTTCGACTACTTATCGTGTACACGACACAAAAAATGAAAAACATACAAATAAAAAAAAACACACATCATTGAAAAATCAATACATTCATCGCTCTGCTTAGAATCTAAAATCATTAATCAATATAAATGTACTTATACCAACCTATTTTATTTCTCTGCAACGTCATTGTTCGTCGATATAGTTCCGAACTGTCAATTCGTTCTTTAATTGTCTTTCAAAGTACAAGATGACATAAAATAATTATTATATAAAACCTATACCTAGGTATAAATAAAATATCTGTATGCGTAAACATATAAAAAACGAAATTATTGCCTGTGGATCTTCGCATAGTATTATTATTTATTATACACTTGTCTTAAATTTGACTGCGTATACAAACATGAGCTGGTGGGCCGCGCACTGCAGTACAATAATACACTTCATATATCCCGACTGCAGCAATTATCGTAATCAACCTGCAGCAGGTTAGGTACCTATAGACCTAATAACAGCGTAGGTACGTCCGAGGTGAGGTAAAGAAAAAATTAAAAAATAAGATCATAGAAAAAAAAACACCATTACTATTAGTGGTTATAGCCATTTCGGTCTGTTTACTCTCATATTATGGACCGAGGCGTTCATATCTGTCACAAACTGGAAATTCATATTATATACCTGTTTAATGGAATCGCGCAAAACTGTCGCAAACATCATCACCCATTATCGGGGGCATAATAATGTGCGCACGTGTAATATTTCTGTATAAAAGCGTCGCGTGACAACGTTCTGTCATATTCACTCGTCAACCGTCGTCGCAAATAATAAGTGTTCACTGAGTTATCTGTTCGTGCAGTTTAAATCGCAGCCAGTCGCTTTTACGCAGAGTCCAGAGCAACCAAAGAAATCAACAATGTTCGCCAAAGTAAGTGAATTTTGTACATTGTTAATATTGTTATATTATGAACGCCAATATTATTAAGTTGTATCGCAGAGCAAAATATAGAAAGACCCGAACATAATAATAATATAAGTATCCACCTAAGAATAATATAGGCACACAATCGATCGGATCCGTTAAAACGTTCTGCAGGTCCAATACTTCTCTGCGTTTCGTCTAGGACTAGTATGTGTTATCACGTTATTTGGTTTATTTCCCTTAAATTTCGTATAAGTGCTTTTACTGCAGTTGCAGTAGGCACAAGACCAATAGGTACACCTCTGTATAGGTATCCAACCTAACCAAAAGGCCGATACAGCTTTCGTCGTCGGTTTACGTAAAGCTTGCTTGTATAAAATATTATTTAGTCATAAGTCATAACAAAATTATTCATCAAACGATGGGGTAATTATCCAAGTTTCAGATATAATAGAATACATCTTTCCTATAATAACGTTGGGCGGTTACAATAATTTAAAAAAAACCTCAAAATGTGCAGTGTAAATGCACAATATATCATAAGAACATATCATAATTAAAAACTCGAGAAGCACTCTGCATACAAAATTAATTGTCTCGAGACGTTAAGTTATCCGTGTAACAATAATGACGATATTAATATTATTATTAATTAATTAACCCGTGGCAACTTAGGCCAGTGGATGTTTTTTAACTGTTTGGGAGGGTACTGTAGGTTTAAACACTTGTGTTTGTTAGTTTGGCAGAATTTTCTAGTGGGCACCCGTAGGTATCTGCCATATTTGGGGGGAGGGATGGCGGCCTCTCTCTCACCAGACACCGTGACTTCCCGAAGAGAAGTGCCGCCAGTGGCCGGGATTCAAACCGGCGACGGTGCGAGTCGCAACCGACGCCTTAGTCCGGCCACTCCGCCCCCCTATATTAATATTATAATACATACGTGTTGTTTATATCTTTGCACAACAGGTAGCAGTTTGCTTCGCTTGCGTGGCCGTATTCGCCGCCCAAGCCCAATACTACCCCGCGGCCTCTTACCCTTCCGCTGCCGTGGTGCACGCCGCCCCGGTTGCTTACTCCGCTTACCCGGCGGCCTCCTACCAACCGGTCAACCCGAACCCGGCGTACGCGTACAAGTACGGCGTGTCCGACCCGGCCACCGGTGACTACAAGACCGCCGAGGAGAGCCTGTCCAACGGCGTGGTCCAGGGACAGTACAGTCTGGCCGAACCCGACGGCACAGTCAGGACCGTGTCGTACACCGCCGACGACGTCAACGGTTTCGTAGCCCAGGTCACCAAGGGCGCCAAAGTCATCGCCCCCGCTGCCCCAGTTTACGCGGCCCCGGCTCCGGTGTACTCTGCTCCGGCCCCGGTGTACTCTGCCCCGGCCCCGGTTTACTCCGCCCCGGTGTACGCGCCCGCCGTCCACGCCCCGGTGTACGCTCCCGCCGTTTCGTACCCGTTCCCGTACAAACGTCAAGCGTAAATGATCACGACGCCTCTTTAAAAATGCATCATCGTCATTTTCACTTTGCGTTTATTGCATCATCATCATCATCATCATCATTATTATTACCATCATGTGTGTAAAATGCTGCTGCAGGGAAGACCTCCTCGCGACGCTCCTTCTTCGTATATTATATTGTCTTGTCTGTATTCGTTTTATCTTTTTATTTTTGTGTAATATTTAGTTTCCTACTTGTAATATTATTGTATAATGTATTATTGTTATGACCACTTTGAAAAATGCAACAATAATAAATAATATGTTATAAATACCTATTGTTTTATCTTACGCAAGTGACATATTTTTATGTACCTGTCTATATAATCTTTTCTCCCGAGCTCCCAATACTGTGTGATTTTCGATTGGACGCTTTCGCTAAATCTGCATAATATCCATACCTATATATGTTTTGTAAGTTTCCGATTTCTGTGGTCAAACTGAAAAATATATACCTAGGTACGTCTCGTCGAAAAACGAGCAAAGTATGTTTTGCAGTTCCTATTATAGGTACCTACAATTATTGTATTCATTGACGTCATCTTATGTATTTTGACTTTACCCGTTACTAAATAACGTGGGCCATAATTGAATCTATCTTTTATTTTATCAGTTTATCACAAATCAATCTGTGTTGTAACTTTTAAATAACATACTGCGCATTATGCCATTATCAATAATACATAATTATTTATCGCTTGATGCAACACAATATAAATGTATATTAAATTAATACTTACACGTGTTTACTGTTAACTGTGGGTATGAGTAATTACAATAAGTTTCGATGACAATTTTAAGATATACCTATATCTATACATAGGTGCAGAGGATATATGATTTAAAAATATATAAAATTAATTTAACCACAACGAATCGTTATGAAAATAGGGTTTATGGATTTTAATATGTGACTCATTTTATTACATATTATAATGTGTATGTATACTATACATAATATAGGTACTAATTTATAAATATGGTTTACCTACTTAATCAACCAAATAGTTTTTATAAAAACAGACTAAAGATTGTACCGTAACAATGTCGTTGTAGTATATAATATTTTATATTACAAATATGAATTAGGTCAATAATGTAGTTTGATTGAAGTATTGTATGTATTGCCTATAATATAAACATGACTTCCAGTAATATTAGCAGTACTCAAATCACGTTTCCGGTCGTTTGACCAGACGCAAATACGTAATATGACTTATTATTATTTACTAAATTTTTTTAATATTTAATACATTAATTTCGCTACCTAATAAATTTCTTCATGTGAACAAATTTCATCAAACCTGAACAACTCTTTACAAGGTGATCCGTTAAATGTGATTATTAATCTTTTCAAAAAATATTTTAATGCCTAAATACAATAAGATAAACATTTTTTTTCTTTTTTCTCCGTTCTCCATAATAAATGTAATGTATTCATGTTTATAAATTATAATGTTATGCTAATAACCATAGTTGGAGTCGAAGCAGAAATTGTACAATTCCAAAACTAATAAAAAAAAAAAAAAAATGGGTGTATTGATGTGATTTTAAAACTAAATGCTTGCGAAACCATTTAACTATTATGAACAGTAGTCAATGATATTATATACTTGATTTCATATTTAGAATTACAGTACCTATATTTATCTTGATACGAGATAAGGAAAAATTCAAACCCACAAGTGGGGTTGGGGAAATTACGTATACAAAATTGTTTTGCACTTACTATCCTCTCACATATATTAATAGTTATGTCTAACACCCATTCTAGCTATAAGTTAAAAAAAAAAACTATTGGTTCAATGTTCGATATTAAATATAGTACGCCCGTGTAAACCTAAATGGTAAATTGGTATAGACCAGATTGACCAGGGATATCCTATAATAGACTGTTGAAATTGTTCGGTGTCATTCATATAATGTGTAATAAATAATAATCGTTTCACAAAATAGCAAAATGTTCTAGTGATGAATATAAAGTACTATCTGAACCCGTTCACTCCGTTGCCCTTAAAAAATTGCAACTCTTAAAAAAATTATGATTGTTCAACTCTTTTTGGGTGTAACTCTCTGCAGTAAGTACAACTCAGCCACACTGTAGGACAAATGACACCTTAGTGTTTTTTAAAAAAAATATTATTCATCGTAAAATTATCATCCACTCGATTGTTAACGATTCATTGTTACATAGCATTATATTCGTTAACTTGTATTTATACAAAAATCCAAATCGATCGTATGGACAGTCGTTTTGGTCTCTGCCATTAAACATCTACCTATAATAGATTCATACATAATGAGATACCTGAATGATCCTTGTATTATTATGACTGTTCCAAAATCAAAACATTGTATGCGTACCATATATACCTTTACCATAGTGATGGCTATTGTTTGCCGTTTTAGGATGCCCTGCAGTGGGGATATAATTTTCTGTTTGTGTAGGTACTATTATTTTGGTATATACCTAGTGCAGTGGACTGTGCACAGGTAAAATGAATTTTATTTTAAACGTCGATTCATCGTATACTTTCGTGTTCGACGACAGGACAAATATTCGTATCTCGGAAAATTCGATTATTGTCCACCCACTCCGTCTTGAGTTGACGGATCGGTTCTTCAGATATTATTGTCTGCTATACTAATTCGTTTTTTGTTTTTTTTTTTATTTAACAATCGATGTCGTTTTTATTCGATTTCGCAGATAAAACTTTGAGATGACTGCCGCAGTCTCCGAATACTCGTGGTATTACAAGGTGGAACACAAAAGTGTATTTTTATTGTTGACGAATAATATGCCTGCTATAATATGTCCCTACTCCCTATCGAATAAATAATGTCATCGACCGTCTTTACGTGTATTTTATTTTTTATCATCGATTTAAGCATAACACTATGACATTTATTTACACCTGACATGTCACATGTATATTATTGTATAATTGTGTATAACATAATAGTGTGCGTTTCGGAATTTACAGAGTTTTATTTTGTGATCATTTAACATATACCTTAACTCTGTTGTTACTGAAAACTTTTGATCGAACAAAAGTTCAAAGAAACCAATGGCTGCAATTAATAAATTTTACGTGTACAAACTAAAAAATACTACAAATACAAATAATTACCTAGACGATTATGTTCGTCCGCCGATGGCTATTCCTGTTCGGTTAGGGTTAGGTTTCGGAACCACGGTAGATTATAATCTACCGTGGTCGGAACTAATGAAAAAAATCCAAGTCGATCCATCCATATAATTTTATTCACGCCATATATAATATTATACCTACGCGTATGTATTGGGTTCGTTTGCCACACATTGTGTTCGCTAAACGCGATCGAGGCGTAACGAAAGGATGAAAATGACACGTTTCCTTTTCGACTCTGCGTCTATGTATAGAGGTACCTATATATCTTGTGTTGCACGACCCAAAGGTCAATAATAATATTGTATACATCACCGCCGTCGGAAACCGTCTGGGATAACAATAATATTGTGTTATTGCAAAATAGGATCGTTCGAATCCATTGTACGTCGTAGCTAGGTACGTGTCGATCTAGTTGACAAAATAAACATCATCCAAGGACCGCGACCGCGTTGTGCCACTCGCAGTTTCGTAACGATTTTGTATAAACGTCTGGCCACAATGGAACGACGATGGCTTACGATATTATACTGACAATCAGACAATTTAATCATAATAGTAATAACAATAATGATGATAATTCATAACCACTAATATATATTACCCCTTAAATATGTGTCTAAGGTGTCTCTCTGTACCGCGTGTGTCACGGTGATCGACCTTTCGTACTCATCGGCAACCGAGTGCATGTGCAGTACCGTATATGCACCGAGTTGCACTGCACCTCAAACGTGACGACACTTGGATACTAGAATGTTACAGCAATAGGTATTGTATATTATACAACTACATACTATTCTTCTTTCTTTGATTGTCGATATTCTGGTCGGCGTGAGGAACGTGTTAGTTTCGATGACAGAGTGTATAATATTATACAGATGCGTTCCTCTGGTCGTGTTATGTCTGTGTTTTGGATAGAAGACGTATTACAAAAATATCACTTCATGCTTTCCATGTTTTCGGTACATAATAATAATGCGTAGACTATACATTGGAGAGGAGTTTTGGGTTATATCGCTCGTTTTAATATAATAACAACATAAAAACCAATAACCTGAAATAACTCAACTATTTTTCATAAAATCAATGCTATTGGGCCTTGAATTACTCACCAACTATATATAACTGAAGTATATAAATTATAATTTAGATGCTCTTCCTTTGATGCGCCTTAAGAGTTTTCAAAAGAGGTGGGTTATGTGTCATGCATGTTTCTAGCATAAAACGACATGCATGACTTCCGTTCGTCGGTTAGAAATTATGTATATACTGTTCTTGTATGGACTGGATAAAAAAAAAAAATAATACACAACTTAAAAACTAATAAATGAGTAATGAATAATTTAACTTTACCAATCGTAAACAAAAAATTAATTAAATAAAAATAATAAAACGTTGCGTCTCTGATAATATATCTTTAGTTTCACAGAATAGAGATTTTAAAAAACCAAATTTAATTCATTTACAACTTGAATAACCATATTTATATGTCTAGAATTTGTTTTTACGTTATTTTCGTTTTTATATTATTATTTTGTCTAGAAGTTGTCTTCAGTTATCGATCTGTTTCCGTCGAGATTGGACGTAGTCCGACGTCGTTTCTGCTCGCTTATCGCGTATTTTATTCTTATCTTATTACTGTTGTTCGAAGTCGTTCGTGCTCGCCCTTCTAATCAAACGTACTTTTTGTTACTATTTTTGATATTTTAAAATGATCTGTTCAATTTGTAATGATGAAATTGCTACTGGAGAACATATAAAATGCAAATTATGTAATGAATACTTACATTTTGTATGTGCGGGATTCAGAGAGTCTGTTTTTAAGAAAACATCGGAGATATCGAAAAAAGCATGGGTATGCAGCTCATGTAAACCTAAGGATAAGTCTTCAACAAAACTTCTGGCTCAAAATGTTGTAAAAAATAACGTTTCCACATTCTCAAATGACACAATTGAAGCCTTAGTAAAGTCTGTGGAATTTTTGAGCGAACAATTTGATATTTTTAAAAACCAAGTTAAAGAAATGTTTTCCTCTTTAAAACAAATTCAATCAGAAAATAAATTGATTAAGGATCAGAACATTAAATTATCTGAAGAAGTTTTGCAACTTAACAAAAGAATAAACTCACTGGAACAAAGGTCCATTGAAAATAATATTGAACTTGTTGGTGTCCCAGAATCCTCTGATGAATCGTGTTTTGATATCGTTAATAAAATTGCAACAAACCTAAACGTTGAAATTGTAGTCCACAACGCATACAGAGTATTCTCAGGTAAAAATAAAAATCCTAGAAAAATTGTTGCCAGCATTAATTCAAAAGAATCTAGACATCAACTTCTAACTCAATCGAAAAAAAAGAAAATTAAGGCTAATCAACTTCACCAGGACTGGGAAAACAACAACATTTACATTAATGAACAAATGACACAAGTTAACAGAAATCTGTTTTACAAGGCGAAAAATATTGCACGAGAGGTTGGTTTTAAATTTATATGGTTTAAAAATTCGAAAATTTTTGCAAAAAAAACTGAAACGTCTAACGTTTTTATTATTGATGACTATAATTCACTGTCTAAAATAGTTTAGTAAAGGTTGTTCGTCATAATAATTTACTTACCTACTTCATTTTATTTTGATAAATTTTTTTTTTTCTTTTTTCCTTTTCCTATTTTCTTTAAACTACAAACATGGATATTCTTAATTCGGTTAATCCATATTTAAACTATAAAACTAAATACTATGAATCCATTTCGGAATATTTTAACGAATTAAACCTGCCCAAAAAAGATTTTCTTAATGTAATATGTGTTAATATAAGAAGCGCTAATGCAAATTTCGATCATTTACTTTTATCTTTTGAAAATGATGTAATGTTCAAATATTTAGACGTGATTATATTAACTGAAACTTGGCATGATACGAATAACTGTAACTTTAATATAAATGGTTTTCAATTATTTCACTCTAAAGTTAAGAGAAACCAGAATGATGGTATAATTATATTTATTAAGGATAATTTCTCTGTTGATTTTAAAGAATACGGCTGTAATGAATGTAACATTGTTAAATTAACGTTATCTGATATGTCATGCAACGAGCGATTTAATATTTTATGTATATATAGATCCCCGTCCTCGAATAGCGATGAATTTCTGACCTGTCTATCTAACATCATAAAAACTGATAAATCTTTGATTGACCGTACACTTATTATCGGAGATACGAACACTAATATAATTGGCACCGACAATATAGATAATGAATATCTAGACTTGCTTTCGTCATATGGGTTTCACTCTTTTGTAAACATTTATACGAGACTCCCTACTACCCATACTCACTCATGTATTGATCACGTATTTGTGAAATCTAATGACAATAATATACTAAACAATATTCAAGCAGGTGTACTACAAATGTATATCACAGATCACTGCCCAGTTATAACTTCGATCCCTCTACTGAAATATAAAAGTCATAATGACAATAATTATAAAGATATTGTAGATTATAAGTTAGTGAAGAGTAAATTAAAAAATGAAACATGGACCTCAGTTAATGATCACGATATCAATAAATCGGTAAAAAAATTTTATGACATAATCTTAAATACTATAAGCTCCTGTACAAATAAAAAATTTTTTCACTCTAAAAACAAAAGAATCAAAGAATGGATGACAGCAGGTCTGCTTCGCTCCACTCGTAGAAAAAACGAACTCTCTATCAAAGTTAAAAAACATCCACTAAATCAATCCCTAGTAACTTATTATAAATCCTATAGAAACAAACTCAACTCTTTAATTAAAATAGCAAAAATAAATTTTTATAAAAATAAATTCATTTCAGTTTCAAAAAATCCAAAAGCTACTTGGAAATTAATTAATGAAATAACCGGTAAAAACTTGACGAACAATGATAATATTAAATTAATAAGAGCAAATGAAGAACAAATAAACTGTAGATCTGAGCCAATCAAAGCATGTAATGCTTTTAATAAGTTTTTCTCTGAGGTGGGTCTCAATTTGAGTAAAACATTTAATACAGTAAATATGGAAGTACCAGTACCTCTTGATAAGCACTTTGATAATATTTTTACCAAACATGTGGATAAAAATGAGGTCCTTCATTTGTTTAATTCACAAAAAGAGGACACCGCTGCAGGATTTGATAAAATATCAGTAAAGCTTATTAAAATAATTTTACCTCTTATAATTGACCCATTAATTACTATTTATAATAAAAGTCTAAAAGAAGGTATTTTTCCCACTCAGTTTAAAATAGCAATCGTTAAACCAATTTTTAAAAAAGGTGATAGACAATCTCTGGGAAATTATAGACCCATTTCAATAATCAGTATTTTTGCTAAAGTGTTGGAAAAAATAGTAAAAAATAGACTTATTACATTTCTAGAAGAAAATAACCTGTTATCTAAAAATCAATTTGGCTTTAGAAAAGGTCTAGGAACTATTGATGCACTTTATAATGTATCAAAAAATATCTATAATGCACTTGACAACAGTCAAAAAGCTATAGCTGTTTTTTTGGATTTTGCTAAAGCCTTCGATACTGTCGACCATAGACAACTATTAATTGCTTTGCCAAGTTTTGGTATTGTCAATGAAAGTCTAAAATGGTTTACAAGCTATCTAAAAAGTAGAGTTCAATATGTTTCACTAAATGGCTATATGAGTGATGAATCTTATATAAACTGTGGTGTACCACAAGGCAGCGTGCTTGGTCCAGTATTGTTTATAATGTATATTAACAGTTTATGTAACATGAAAATTAATGGATCTATTGTTACCTATGCCGACGATACCTGCTTACTTTTTTCTGATGCTACATGGGATCTGGTGTACAATAAAGCAGAAACAGAATTAAATAAATTCATTCAGTACCTAAATCTAAAAAAGATTTCTGTCAATTATGATAAAACTGTTTTTGTTGCATTTTCTATTTATAATTTTACTCAATTTTCAAATCAGGAACTAATAATTTATAATGATAGTCATAAAACTCGCGGTTCAAATGATTTTAAAATTAAGAGGGTAACAAAGGTCAGATACTTAGGACTAATGCTAGACTGCAATTTTAGATGGAATATCCATGTACAAAATATTAATATGCGTTTACGAACTGTTATATATAAGTTAAATTGTTTGAATAAAACTCTCTCCTCAGATACCATGAAAATTGTTTACTTGTCACTCTATCAATCTATCTTACAATATGGTATAACTATATGGGGTGGTGCCTCTGAAAAAACACTAAAACCAATAATATCTTTACAGAATAGAGCTGTTCGTATCTCTCTAAATAAAACAGATCGAGTTGGTTCTTCTAATGAAAATTACAAAGAACTGGGTGTACTTCCTCTAAATCTGTTATATAAAAAATATTCTATATCTTTTACTTTAAAAAATCATTCTAAATTCGATCCGTATATAAATAAACGTGAAACTTTAAAATACAATCTAAATGTCAATTATTCTAATAAATGTATTGGTCAGAAATTTGTAGACTATTTGGGGCCAACTTATTTCAATTACCTAGAAATTAATGTCAAAAGGTATCTTAGATTAAGTAATAATATTAATATAAATAAATATTTAACTAATGTTTTTATAAACGATTTGTAAATTCAAGTATCTTGTTAGTTGTTTATAACTTCTTCTTTATTGTTTTTTTTTTTTTTGTTTTTTATTGTTTATTTTTGTCATATTGTAAATACTATATTGTTTATGCCATATTTTAATCTCTAAGGAAATAACTCTGTAATAACTCGCTACCTTCAACTCAAGCTACGCTTAAAGAAGGTAGCTAAACCAAAATGTTTTTTAAAATGTTTATTTAGTATACTAATTGTACTAGTGTTTTTAATTTTATTTAATAAATGGTTTATCAAATCAAAAAAAAAAAAAAAAAAAAAAAAAAATATAGTAACTACTCAAAAAAATCTAAATTATGAAAATAATAATTTAATTCCTATTATATAAATTAACATTTAAATAAACTATTTAACTATTGTAGAATTCGGTTGTATAAATATATATATCTACTAAAAAATAAAAAAAAAAAAAAAAAAAAAAAAAAAAAAAAAAAAAGAAACGAAAATCGTTCCGTCTGTGTCCCGTCGACGTTCGTATATAAAGACCGCAATCCCGCCTCTGCTAATAATGGAAAAATTTCGAGAATCCTAAGAAATAATTGAATTTTACAGCCACTCGTCCTTGTGCTACGCGGACATATAAGTCTGAGGCGTGGTGCGATGTAATGTATATACATATATGTACGTATTATTATATTTTGTTCTTCGGAGAACCCGCGATGACCCAGTTTACTATGTGCGTGATATTATGGTTCTTTTGAGCATAATATTTTTTAATGTAATATACGATGCACCATAACACTACTGTAAATATGTGATATGTAGCCCGGCGTGTTCCTCCCGGAGTTTTCCTTTTATCACTAATTGGAAATCCCGTGAACAAAATATCATCAAGGTGATTTTTACGTGTATTATAGTATAGTTTACTATGTGTAGTATAAAAACGACTAATAATGCACAAAACTGTCCGTGTCCAATTTTTAAAACTCAATTTCAATTATGTATAATATTATATAAGTCCAAGGTTTGGAAACATAACGTTGTGATAATAATATTATATTATATTATTAACGACAATTTTGAATATTTCAGGCCTGCAAATATCAACTGCAGTGTAGTAGTACTATAGTAGTAATAGGAGTACCTATATTTCCGTGCAATCAATAGTAATATATATTTTTTTTTTATCTAATAATACTATTAAGTTATTATTATTATTTGTTCAGTTATAGGTAGCTGGTAGGTGCTTACATTTAGCTTATATATACAATATGTTTAACAATTACGAAATTATTACATTTTAATTAACAACATAATTGTTCTAGTTAGTAAGTATTTTTGTTTCATTCTGTGATTATTTAATTAATCAATAACTTTAAGAATTAAGTTGAAAATTATTATTAACATCATAAAAATTAACTTTATTTATGACCTAGTCGAGAGTTACACCATTTTACCACATAATAATAATTATGATAGCATTTTAAATATCATTGTGGTTTGTATTAGGGTTAGATACCTACTATACATTAGACATAAAACTATAATTATTATTCAACTTTATTATAAAAATGTTTTTTTTATATTATTTAAATGAAAAATTTCGTTGTTGTACGAATTGCTTGTCAAAATGCGATTCTATATCAAAACGTTTCTTTATATGGTAATAATAAGAATAATAGTTCTTATCATAACATTTATCAGTCAGTATTTATCGTCTGATTACGACTTTCAAATAAATGAAAAATAGTAAAGTTATATGGCAAAAATATAATTTGTGTCTTTGAACTTGGTTAGAATATGGAATTTTCAACCTAAGTGAGAATTACGAAAGCGCGGGTAATAATTGGCTTTTAACCACGTTCTTGAAGTTGCCTACCTAAATACTGGAATTTTTTTTAAAATCCATGCCATTATTTTGGATGTTATTTGCAAGTATTTACCACTGAATTATGCACCACGTGCGTATCATTTTTTACGTTTTGTGATTGTTACTGTGATTATGTAAAAGCGACAAAATATTTTGGTCGATTGCTGATCTTTAATAGAATATATTATAATATAAGATTGAACTATATACTACCTTTTCAGCCGGGTACAACGCAAACTATACAGTTGTACTGATTACCTCATTTCTTCAGATGGACAACATTAATATATTACAACGCGATGATTATATTATATAGAAGTATTAATGAAAAGTGAATCCTTATATGGAAAACACAATACAATATTAAATAACATAATAATATTATCGGTTTTTGTTTTTATTCAATATTGTCACGTTATATAATCATAAAAATAATATGTTGTTTCAAAAAACAATCTTACAATATTCATGGTTTCGACATAGGTTACTTTTGAAATCTTTTAATTTTATCCAACCACTATAAGTAAGTATGTATTATCAATTACCAATTGGGTTAGGTCTGTTGGCTATCTAATTAATGTTATAAATTATAATATTAATCAATAATCAACATCAGTCATCTCACACTGTTTAAAATATTTAATTGTATAAATTATTATTAGTTATCCATTTTCAATACCTTCTTTATTTTTTTCTATTCTAATACTTGGTGTCTTAATGGTCTTTTAAAATCGTAAATTATTTGTGTGAATGAATATTTCCAAAAAGTAATTTTGGAAATATTTTTAAAAGGTTACCAATAAGTTAAAAGGTACCTATAATTTATTCTATAGTTTAAATTTTATTTGTTGAGAATTATAGGTTACCTACTTAAGTTATAAGTACCTAATAACAAGTAGGTATATACGCCTTTGAGCTATTATTGTTTTTAATACTCTTAAAATTATAGTGATTTAATTTTAGTACTTACTATACGTAAACGTATATTTTATATAGAAAAAAAAAATACTAATAATACGTAATTTTTTCTATTTTAATTCGTTCAATACTTACATGTTAACCTTATTACGTGTAAAGGGTTCAGCATTGTAAGTACCTTCTTGAAAATAATATATATTTCCAATTAAATTAAAGACCGTTTATTACAAGCAAGAATGCGATTCTTATTAAATCTGTATAGTCTACTTTTCTAAATGTATTTCCTGTTATACGAGATGGTTGTGCAGAGATTTTAATATTAATAACTAGTTTTTTTTATTATTAATGATAGTAAAATTAAAGTCAGTTCATTTTATAATCAATTTATAGGTTTAACATGATCATTAATTAAAATACTAGTAGGTATAGGTACTGTAATGTACAACCCATATTATGTGGTTGATACTTTCCTATTATTTCGTAAAATTGTTGACAAGTTATTATGATGATTTAATTCTGCAATATTATTAAATAAAATAATAAACAAGTTTATAAGTAAAATAGTGGGCAAGTACGTAACCATTACGTTGTACTGTTGGAGTAGAGTACATTTTGTCACTGAGTAAGCCACTGTAATGGATGTGTTAAATCTTATAAATTTCATCGCATATAGTAAAATGTAATAAAAAACGTAAAAAGTCCCCATGATTATATTTGAATCCAAATAAAATAACCAAAATTGCTTTGTTTAAATATCAAATTTTAAACTTAAAATTTCTACAAAGAAAAAAAATCTTGACATGTGACATTTCAGTAAAAACAACTTATTAGGAATCTTGTATTCAATTTTCCAACCTTAGATATGAATAATAAATAAATTATGAATTTCGATTTAAACGAATGTCTTTTGAGTTCTAATTTCCAACCCTCAAAAATATTTTTTGTGTAATTAGATACATTCAACTTTAAATTATATTTAAAATTAAATTTAAAAATTCATATTTAAAATAAAAATTATTTAACTTATAAATTTGTCTAAATTCAATCTAATTACGACAATTTAATTATAATTAATACATAAACATTTGCTAATACAGAACAGAATTATTTTAGTAAATATTATAATTATAAGTAAAATTATTGAATACATTTTCCTTATTAGTCAAAAACTTAAGTTAACATTTTATGATAAATTTCGTACATTCTATACAAAAAAACAAACCCGTAATTGCATATAGTTATGTTTATTATGATGCCTATACACACGAATTGAAGGAGTTATTTGTTTGTCGTTTTTTTCTAAGTAACTTACATTATATGTTTAAGAAATTAAGGATTACAGTTAAAACGTCTTAAAAAATACTAATTTGTTCTTTGATAAATTTTCATTGTTTTTATTTCAATTTTACATACAATATGGATATATATATATATATATTATTATAATTCCCAATACCTAAGTCATTTCCAACAGCCTTAATGTTTAATTATTTAGTATCTGAACTATCTGAATTGCATTTAAATACTTAATATTTTATGTTTTGAGCTAAGTAAAATTGTGTATGGTTTTAATTTTGTATATTTTTATGGACATTTTCTATGGTAGATCACTATTAAGCACCAATCATAATATATAGCGTATAATAATATTGATAATATAAATTATACCATTTAAATATAAGAAAGTAATTTGACTTTTGAAAGTAGTTTTATAATTTAAATTTTCTATTGAATAGTATGGAAATTCAAGTTCCAATAGAATCCAAATTTTAATACAAAGTTCAACATCCAGTGTGTGATATGTTATCGCAAAATAAAAAAAATTGAACGTGGGAATTATTTCAATACAAAACTTTTGCACTTTAATAAATCAAAAAATCAGATATTATTTAATTATTAAATGTATTAAGACAATCACCGTTTAAAATTGTTGCTGTGGTAAAATTTATTAATTATTTCATTCACCTAATTTGTATAGAGTTATATTGTATTCGTGATGCATATTGAATTGTTTTATAGAAGTTACAATTTGATATCCAAACATTGTTTAGCAAGGTGAGCACTATAGAATCGTTTATTTCAAGCAACATATTGATCGTATTATAACGAACAGATCGTTGGTTCTAAATTCATAATTATATTAGTTTAACTAACAACATCTACGCCATACTTATTTCTTGCCTATATTATAATCCAATAACTAACCTAACATGCGTTGAGTTTTTGGCTCTGGTGTTTGGTATATTTAAAGTTTAATTTCAATACAAAATTGTCAACTCCACGTCGTAAATTTCTTACTCTATGTACAATTATGTTTAAAAAATATAAAAACCACATTCCTTTTTGTCACCGCCACCCGTGAAGGACACAAATTGTTCAGACATACATTAAGAGTATATCCATTAGATTTACAAACTATAAAGGTGGAATAGTATAAAATCCCACGACAATTATCGTTAGTAAGAAATTTAGATTAGTATGCATTACTTTTATTATTTTATTTTTATTATGCCCAAATTCCCTAAAAACATTTATTACAATTATTAATTACTATAAGGTATGGAAATTATTAACTAAATGATATATTTTTCTATGTTTAAAAATAAATTTTTTGAATAGTTAGGTACTGAACTATTTACCAAAAAATATTAATGAATCCAGAATCATTTCTTTCACAATAACTTTAGGTATTTTATTGAGTTAAATATCCTTTTACATAAATATATTGTCACTAGATAAATATTGAAAATGTATAATGTATAACAATGTTATGTAGGAAATTAATTCACAAATATTTGTAATTATAATACTTAGTATAGGTATATTAACAAAGACTTAAGAAAAAAAATTACCTAAAATCTTCTACAGTATTATAAAGAACTAAAATAATTTAATAATTTCATGTTTATTTCGATATTTTATGAATTAGGAACAATCGAATTATTTATTTATCAGTGTGATAATCATGTCTGGTATTTAGTAGAAATATTTAATTTCCATGTACTGGTTGTACTAATATGTATATAATATAAGAAGTATATGAAAATTATCTCATGTGTTTGTAAAATAGTGTCACGATTTTCGTTTCCGTTTTCACCATTATTGGTGTTTACTATAATATTTGTTCATGGTACACATTGTCTTAAACAAACGTACTATCACCGTTTTCGCGTTATGGTTCTGTTGGCATTCAATTAATTAGATATTTTATTGTTATTCTGTAGATACATTCACTATACTATACCCAACATAATAGTTTTGCTTTTATGATAAATTTAATTGATTAAAAAAAATTCCTGTTTACAATTATTTATATATGATAAATTTTGTTTTTTACAAAAATCATACTATTTTACTTTTAAATTTGATTTTTTTTTTTTTAATGTGTGTTTAACGATTTATATATTTCCTACTTACCTATTAATATCAAAATCGTTAATTTGAATTGCATTTGAATTTCTCATACGATTAAATATAATATATATTCAAACGACAGTCTCTTCTATAATGTACGATATAGGTTTAGTATTGGGTCCTTTAAATAAAAAATAAAATAAAATTGATAATAATTGTTTGCAATGTGAAATAAGAAGACCATTTTGTGTTCAATGGAAATTGCATTAAAAAAAAAAAAAAATGCTATTATTAAGTTTTTTATGTGTATTAGTTAACCACTCAAACGTATAATTTGTATACATCTAATGAATATTAATATGAAACATATCAATATTATAATATAAACGCTTATTATGTCAAATTTATACATACATTTTTTTTATAATGGCTTATCCGCAAAAATGCAACATCGAGGAGATCCACTTTTTAAGATGTGCTCTGCAATATTTGTACGCATAATTTATACTTGTATATACGTGTTCTATTTCATCAAAATATGGATTATAATATGTGTAACTGTGCAAGTTTGATGTTACACAACATAATATAGGTACGTATTTTTTAAGGTATACATGAAAAATTCTTAAATGATAAATTCCCTGTAGAAAGCCGGTTTTATTTTTAATACGTTTCTGTATAATATATCATATTTTAATATAAAGTGTACATCAGGGCATTATTTAATAACAGGTGGTTACTCGATTTAAAAAATGTAACCGCTGTAACTCTATATTAGATATATATGTAACATTTTATTTTATAATATATGTTTCTTGCATAAAGACTCAAAGTTTTCATACACTTGCTAACAATAGTTTATTAATAATATCATAATTATATTTAGAAATTATAACACCCATGAAAGGGTTCGATAAAAATATGAAAACATAAGTATATTCCTATTAGGTATACTAGTGTTATGGTATTATTCATAGCTACATAACATTAGTTTATATTATTTATATTTATTATTATTTTTCAAAGGTCATGTTGCCCCAGTAGGTATTAATAATAAATGTAAATGGTCAAGATAAATGAAGTCATTAGTAATAAAAATATGAAAATATCAAACTGAGCTTATTATAAATAAAATTATGAATAAAATAACTATATCCTAACCTGACGTCAGATGAAAAAAATTGTATTTAATTAAAAAATATATGATAATATTATTTTGGAATAATATTAGTTTATGTGTAATAGTATTAAAATATGATTAAAAATAGGAGGTTAGGCTGTGTGGGATTTTTATTACTGATTATTAAAAATTTAGAATAGTTTACCTACCTACTATAAATTAAAGTGTTTCAACTTTAAATTTAATATTAAATAAACAAACAAACAAAAAATATCGATTTAGATTAAAAACCTTCAACTTATTTGTGATTCAGAGTTAATTTTAAACATATTTTACTCTAAAAAAAATTCTAAAATACATATATTTATTCAAAAATATATCAAGAACTGTGGTCTTCAGTAAAATGCTTACGTGCACCTAAATTTAGTTAATTTATCTTTATAGTCTTACACTTTTTGATGGATGTTCATAACTATTATACTATCATAAACATTAAATGAGATACTTACTCAAATAAACCGTATATAAATTATTGGTACTGAGTTATATTTTTAATAATTGTATATTCATCATATATAGTTTGTTTTCACATTTAAATTGTCTACGAAAAAAATGGCAGACTTGCAGGGTAAAATACTTTTAATGAGCGATTGGAATAAATACACGAATACTTATGCAAAATAGTATTCGGAGTATGTATTCGAATACTTCATAAAAATAATATTTCGAACAAAATATTTAAAATACTTTTTAGTTTTTGTTTTAAATATAATCATTGATACTTTTCTTCTGAACAATTTGAACTAAGCGCCTACATATATAAGTCAATAATTCTAAATATAATATAATTTACGCTGTTGTTAGGTACTTGATTTAAATACTTAAAATATTATAAAAATGACCAGAAAACAACTATTGTAAATAAAAATATTTTTTATAGGAATAAAATACTTTTGGGAAATTATTTTAAAAGTATTCCCAATACTACCCAAGACGGAAAAATGGTTTAATTTACATAATATATATAATTTTTTCTTCTTTTTCTTCTTCTGACTTTATCTACTCTACAAGAGTTTTTGCCGCCATCACATTTTCACGCCACTTCACTCGATCATGAATTATATTTCTCCAATCATTTACTCCTATACCTAATCCTAACATACCAGTGTTTTCGTCTAATTTAGGTCTACATATCATTATCACTTATCAATATATAATTTACTATATTAAAATTATTTAATTATTTATTTAAAGAAATTGTTTAAGTAGGTAAAAAAAAAAATTATTTTATATAAGTACAGCATGTTAAACTATAATAGTATTGTTTGTGACAATATTCGTGTATAATATTCGATTGACGATTAAGTTCCCTCTAATAGCGATTATTTAAAAAATTAAGACTAGAATGTCTGAAAATCGGAATGATATGTCACTGCAGTCTAGACAGTTGGTGATTTTAGACTCATTAACGTGAGAAGGAATTAATGGCTTATTTATCAGCTGCAGTCTCTACTTAAAGGGCCGTATTTCGCTTTCAGTATTTAGTTTTTCCATAGTTCTTGTTCCGGTTGTTGTTTAACTATTTCAGTAAAAATTGAACAGTTGTTTCACTATAGCAAAAATCATCATGATGTGTTTCAAAGTAAGTACATATTATTATTATTATTTTAATGCAAAAAATAACTATACGTCTTCAATTTTACTGTCATTTATTATTTTGATTTTTGGAAAATCATTAACTTAACTTCAAAATGTTAACGTGTTGTTGGTAAATTGCAATAAATGTATGTAGGTACACTGCATTAGCATGTGGAGATATTTTCGAATTATTTATAAATTATAAGTTTAGCTTACATATAACAACGAATGCGTGTCTAAAATTCATATATGTATATACTGTTTGGTTCATTACATAATTTTATTGAGAGCAGAAATATACTGTTTGGGTGGCTGAGTTGCATTTACTGCACCGAGTTACACCCAAAAGGAGTTGAACAATCATAATTTTTTTAAGAGTTGTCATTTTTCACGAGCAACAAAGTTCGCGGGAACAGCTAGTTATTATGTATATATACATGTATACCGGATTTTTTTACCTCGGGCTTTTTAACCTAAACTAACCTTTTTAAGCTTAGGACTTATCTACTGTGGCCTTTATTACCTAGGACTTTTTTACTTTGGACTTTTTTTTACCACGATTGAAAAAAAAGGTTCCTCTTGTATATTTGATATTTGATATTTTTAAATTGTTACTTTATTACATTTTCAAATTTATTGACTGGAAAAAAAATATCACTGTTGCTTATTAAAAAAAAAACAATTTTAATTTTAAATCGTATAAAACCTAACCTAATCTATTATTAGTCTAAATACTTTAAAGTGTTCATTGTGTATAGCAAATAATAATATAAGTAATATTCGAGTATTTGTAGTTTTAATGCTTAATAGGCATTTTTGATTTACAACAAAATAATTAAGAGCGTTCGAGATGAGAAATCTTTTAATTATAAGTTTCAGTAGGTATCCAATGTTGATCAAAGATCATAAAAAATTAATGTAGCTTTACTCTAAACTTTTTTTTTAAATTCTTGTATGAGCAACCTATGAGGAACCTTCTATTCGATTGTCATGCTCAAATATAAAAATAGAAAATTTTATGAATCTTAACTATAAAGCAAATGGATTAAGTTAGCCAAAATGTTAACTCTAAAGCTTAAAGATAAAAGTGAGACTTTATTTTTGATGCTTTTTAATTTCTGAAAGACAGTAATCGATTACGTGGCACCTTTTATAAATATATTAAGTTTTTTACTTTAAAATGGTGTTCGACTAATCTACATAAATCGAGGTAAAACTAAAAAAAACTTACAATTTCAAATGTCATAACTCATAATTAATAGATCAAAAAGAGTCAAAATATGGATAGTTCATCATATCTAAAAAATTCTAATATAATTACTAGGTATTGAAATTGTCGATTATCAACAACATGATATTACTATCATTACAATAACATAAACATTATCGATTTTGATTAAACCAGGTGTTTCGTAAATATTCTCATATTGAGATGTTTTTATTAGTTTTTCTCAATTATTGTAAAGATAATTTTTATTTTTTAAGCTAATCCCAACCAGATAAAATTCTATACCAAACCCTTGCTCAAAGTTGAATTTTTAAACATTTTTACTGATCCGATACGTGACAATAGATACAATAAAAAAACAATACAATACCTACATATCACTCAGCTCTGAATATAATACATTCAATAGCTACATTTTGTAGTTTAATTTTACAAAATCAGTCTGTCATGAAAATGTGTAAGTTTTTTTGTGATTGAAATTTCACGAAATTTTTAATTTGTATACCTAGGCTTGAAAATTTCACACAATATTCTTCTTTTAAGCTGCTTTTACAGCAATTTAAAAATATCAGAAATACATAATTGACTAAATTGGATAGCTACTTAAATGAAAAACAAATATTTTCTTATTTTATTGTATGTCATATCGGGCGAAATAAAAAATTTAGATAAACGCTTATATTTTTATACAATAACAACTACTTTTTATTCCTTAAGAAATATAATATGTATATGCTGTATATATATTTATTTAAATTATTTTTTTCAGGCGATCTTGTTGGTATCCGCTATTGTGTGTTTGATAAGCGCCATTGATATACCACTAAAAGAACGCATTTTCAAATGCAAACTCACCTCGTTTAAAAAACATCATTCTATATTTGAGGGTATTATCCCGTCGATCTTGACTTCTCCAGCCGATCCTGCTGTTCCTGACGAGTATACCGTTCCCGCGGGAGGCACTACATTTGGTACAGAGCCGGTCCCGGTTCCTACCGCAGTAACTGTAGAACCGCACCGAGAAGTGCAGAACCCACCACCGCAGGAAGTTCAGCATCCACTACCTCAGGAAGTTCAGCATCCACCACAACCAGATGTCCAGCATCCACCGCAACCGGATGTCCAGTATCCACCTCAACCGGAAGTACAGTATCCGCCCCAACCGGAAATCCAGTATCCACCACAACCGGAAATACAGTATCCACCGCAACCGGAAGTCCAGTACCCTGTGCCGCAGCAAGAGGGACAGCCCCCTGCAGCGCCACAACAGGAAGTGCAGAATACGCCACAGCAACAACATCTGTATCCACCGCAACACGATGGCCAGCGCCCTGCACAACCCCATGTAGAGCAAATCCTTCCACCATCGAACGGAGGGCTCTATCCACCGCAACATAACGGGCAGTATTATCAACTGCAAAACACGGGGATGTATTATCCGCCTCCGAACTACCAGGGTTTTACTACCAACAACGTCCCATATAACTACCCCGTCTATGGGCAAAACGTACTGAGATCCGTTAAATCTCTCGACGGCCAAACGTATCCGCTCCTCCAACGTCCGTACAGAGTAAATATGTTTATTAGACAGCCGAGCCCATACTACAACGCTCCACCTGTGTATGGCCAGTACGCTGCTCCTCAATTTAACTATGTACCACAAATTCCGAGAACAGCTCAAGCCCTCACTGCAAAAAAAGCGAAATCCCCTTGATTAAATTGTATACTTACGTCCATTCTCATATTTATCATTATTATTATAACAATTGCTGTAGCTTTTAGTATTTATTATGAAGCATAATGGTTAAATTTAAGAAATAAGGAAGTGTTTAAATTATCAACAGGACAATACATTTATTCGTGTATTCTACTTATGGTATTTTATACATAATATATATATAATACATATTTGTATGTATAATTCATTGTACCGAATGAATCTGTTTTCGAATCACGAACCGAAACGGTTTTTATTTAAAATATATTGAAAATATAAGAATAATCGATGATTATATTATTATTTACTCACTTTGCAACTCTAATAGGGCCTATATTAAAGAACGTATTTATAAGGTAAACTTATAAATAATAACTTGTATTCGTATTACTTATTTTTTATTTTTTTTTTTTGGTTTAGTTTGGTATATTATATAAGATTCTATTAAATATTTATTCTAATTTATAAATAAACTCACAAAGTTAAGTTCACTTAAATTATTTAAGGGTAGAAAAATGTATGATTTATATATATTTAAGTAGATATAATAACTAAAAGCTAAATTTAATTTAAATGTATTAACCTAATACACCATAGTATTAAGTACATGAAGGCTCGAGGATTAGTTATCAACACATTTATAATTTATTATATTAAAAAAAAATTAAAATCTATGGTATTTTAAAGTTAAATTTTGTTCGTAAAAGAAATTTGTACATTTTAGGTTATTAAATGAGTATTAGTATAACATGAAAACTACAGGCCTAATTTGTTTTTGGTATAAGTATAGGATATTTGTTGGGCTTATTATTTTATGTTTACAATGTCAAACCGTTAAAAATAATATTATTGAAACAAACGATACGTTTTCAGTGTCGATGAATGTCTTTAGTTGTTATTAGAATACTTTTTTTTTATTATTCAAACAAAATAGTATATTTACAATGCGTAATATTTTATATACAATAAGTATAAATTTGATAACAAAGATTAATAACAACATGAAAATCACGTGAAGAGGGAATCCTACTATTGTGGAAACCCTCGTGATTGAATTGAACTCATTTTTGCCGAAAACAGGTCTCAAAATGTATTATATAGCAATAATTATAATATTATTTCGCAAAATATTACTATCTGCTGACCTTATAAGTCAACATCAATACCAACGAACCGTAGAACGGTGTAAATAGGTTCGTGGTATAAACGAGCTTAAAATTAATCTTAAAATACGCAGTAATGAAATATTTAAACTCTCTACGAATGAAATTTTTTTTTAATTCAACAAAACAACTAAAGTAGTTATTTTAGGTATAAATAATATCAAATTTTGGTGAAGTTTGAACTTAAAATATTTATATATTATATAATATAAAATTCTACATTTTTTTGTTGAGACTATTAGGTTTTTGTAAGAACAATTGAAAATTAACATTGTATTAAATGTTCAAGCCTAAACTAGTAAAATTAAAAAATGTTGTACACTTTTACCTACAAAATAATTTCCAAATGTTCGTAATTTTGATGAACTTAGTCAATATTTGAAATTCAAAAACGTATCGTTAAAATGAGCTTATTTATATTTAATATCTTTACATTTCCGAGTGAATAAAGAGCATATACAGTGTAGAGTACCAAAAATATTTTTAAATTATATTATGTGGAAATTAAAAAATAAAATCGATTTGGTCGTAGACTTGTTAAGCCTGAAAATACATTGTTTCTGTTAGTTTAATTTTTTTGTAATTCCTATTTATATTTTTAAAATTAATAAAAATTTTGCTTTTGACCTTCCCAAAGTTCCAAATAGGCAAATCTGTAACCGGATACCACTTCGAAGTTGAACATTTTTTTTTCTATAAAAATTACACAAATACAAAAAAAAAACCATTATAAAACCCAATATACCTCCAATGCTCTGTTCAGAACATAAACTGAATATAGTTTCGTCATAAAATATGTTCTTTTTTTATAAATTTACAATTTAGTATTTACTACCTACAAAATTTTAATCATAGACGATATATGACAAACGATAAAAATTTCACTGATGAGGGATTTATGTTTAATGAATAATGACACACTGAAAAAACAATGAATAGATTGTTTTAATAAAAAGTGTATTACCTATTTATTTTATATTATATTTATTTTATTATTTATTTCAAAGGATATTTTTATATTTTTGGGAGTTGTAGCTAGTTATTACTTATCACTATTATTAACTGTTTACAATTAATAATTATTCAAGAGTTATTTGAATTAATTTCTACTATTTATTGTTGAGATATGTATTATTCAAGTTGCCAATTCAATTTGAGGTTCCAGGAATTAGTATAAATGACCTGGTAACTAGTATTTTATCTTTCTTGATTAAAAATACTAATTTTTATTTTTAATTGATAAGTAAAAACAGTTTTAGTAAACGATCTATATTAGTCACGGTTATTGATAGTGATTTACTCGTTATTAATTTTTTTTCATATATTATAAATTATAATATGATGCACAGGAGGTATTCTTAAAACGTCCATAATAAGATCCTACTCAACAGTCCGAACAACAGAATGTATAAACTATGTATAAAGAATGAAGTGAATGAACGATATTTTATTAACACTCCAAGGTTATATTATATAAATGGACTACCTATGTAAAAACTGGATTTTTCTTTGAAAAAAAAATCAGTTTACACCTTCAAGGTACTCTTAAAACTATTCAGACTTGTTTTACTTATTAGGTAAATTTATTAATTTTTTATATTTTTTGTCAAATTTTAAATGCTTCTACTCTAAGCTAAACATTTATTGAGTGGAAAATTAGTGGTAGTATTTCATCTATACTAAAGTTTGGTACCATATGTGGTATGGTTATGTATATGTACCTACATTATGTGGCCCATTACAAATTTCTAAAATTTCTAAAATATTTTTTTTTAAATGTAAAATGATTACTTATTATTGCTACATTGTATCTAAAAGATAAGAAAACAAGTCCAACATCGTACCCTACTACATACAGTGATATAACGATTGATATACCTATAGTACTAAGTGCATAATGAAATATACCTAAATTAAATTGCAGGGAAGATATACCTATATTATGATTAATTCTAATTTTATATTTGGTATAGCAAATATATTTTCCAAGTCGAAATCAAAAAATGTATAAACGTAAATATAGATACCTATTCTAAGTTGAAATTTGGTCGAAATTAGAGATATTTAAACGAGTAATAACGATTTTATTAATTTTATTGTAATTCAAAAATATTATAAGTGGGTACTTGAAACCTTTAAGCATGTAAGTATAATGTATACAACATTATCCTATTATATTCTATACACACAATGACATTCCCCAATACAATTTTTTTGCTAAAAAATAATTCAATACTTACTGTATTACTAATATTTAATAGTAAAATAAATTACTTTAATTGCAATAATATCATAAGATATACTCATAAGGCCGTTCTTAAAATGTCCGGTTAAAATTAGTCGACACTTAACCGAGCCGAATTCTACCAGTAATAAAATATGTTATCAGTCGGTTAACGTTAACTTTAACGGACATTGTAAGGACGGCCCTCAGTAATATAGGCATGTATTCGCTTGAAATAGTTTTTCGTATAAAATGATTTTACGTCATTGAATTAAAATTTAACACATCCATTACAGTGACCCACACGACACCTAATGTACAGCAGAGTGGTAACCACTTGATCGCCTTTTTTATTTTTATATATTACTCATCTGACTAACAATATATAAAATGTCGTTACAAAGACAACAAAAAATGCAATTATTGTTAGTATGCCTAAAAATGGAAAAATGTGCAAATTATAAAATTAAATAAAATGTCTTGTACGCCATACCAAACGGATATTTATTCTACCTAGACTGAAATTTGCACGACTAAAAGAAAAAAAAATTAAATGTCGTAAACATACTAAGTATCCCTAATCCTACTAATCACAATAATGTTTAATTTTTTGATTCAATACTGGAACTAATAACTCATGTGAACGAAAATATCTATTTCATATTATATGATATACCTCTTAACTATACTCATAAGTATATAGGTATTATAATATATTATTATTACCAATTTATTATTCAAATAATATAACAAAGTTTTTTTTCTGTGTTGTAAATTTTTAATGTATATCGAACACCCACAAGTTAAAAACTTCAAGGTATATCACCCGAACGAAACCATTTCGTTTTTTTTGTTTTTGCATAAAATCGTATTACCGCATGTTATGTACCTACGCGACACATCTCTGCGGGTCCATACCGGATTCTTGTGGATTATGAGATTCACCCAGCCTCTTCCATAACGATATGATTCAAGGTCGTCTGGATTCATCGTGTACCTATGTATTTTATTTCCACCCGTGGGGGTAAACCCGACTATATATACCGCGAATACTTAAAGTTTAGCATACGCATTCGCAGCCGCATTAAGTCTTTAGCCGTTCACCAGGTCGTCTCATCTATTTATACACGAAACACACTCGACCGACAATGCAGGGGCTTAAGGTAAGTGTTTTTTTTCACTCGACAATAATATTATTATTACCCAATCTGTAGGTGGTGCAGGTGTTCGTATAGTTTTTGGTCTAACCAATTCTCCCGTCGATCCCGTCGCTTTTGGCAGGAATCTGCCAATATAACATCTTCGTCGAAACGTGTTCTACGTTGATACTATATTATTATACGTTGTAATTTCGTCATTTTATTTTATCATCGTGTCAATCCGTTTCCCATCGATCTCCCTCATATTTTCCAAAACTATACAAACACGCTGTAGCGGTCCACCTGTTGACTTCTGCGTCTCACCGTCGTTTGCTCGTTCGTTTTAGACTGTGGGTTTGCTGTGCGCGGTTTTCGTCTGCTTGACACGCGCTGCGGTGATTGACGAGCCGTCGGCTCCCGCCCAATACGACTTCAGCTACGCGGTCAACGATCCGACCACCGGTGACCAAAAGGACCAACAGGAATCGAGGAACGGTGACGACGTGACCGGTTACTACCGTACCTTGGACTCGGACGGTTACCTGCGCACCGTCAAGTACAAGGCCGACGCCGTCAACGGATTCACTGCCGAAGTCGTCAGGGAGCCGGTCAGCGGCGCCGTCGCCGCCGTGCCGGTCGTCGCAAAGGCCGCCGCCGTGATCAAACCGTTGGTCGCGCCCGTCGTCCCGGCTGTCGCCCCCGTCGTCCCGTACGTCGCACCCGTCCCGTACGTCGCCTCGCCCGCGCCCTACTACTTCGGTTCGTCCGGTTACCCGTACAACTACCAGCCGTACTCGTACGGCGGTTACCAACCGTACCCGTATAACGCTGGTTACTCGCCATACTCGTACGGCCAGTACGCTTACAACGGCCCATACGGCTCACCGGTCGTCCGCAAGTAAAACACCCGCTCGAAAACGGCTATACCGCCTGCACGCGTGTACATAGCACCCGACTCGTCCAGCGGAATGTCGCTCGTCCGTCGTTTCCGACGAGTCCAACGTAATATTATGTTCTTCGATATTGTATTTTCTTCTGTTTAAAATGTTTATCTTTTTATTATTATTGTATACCTACGACAATCATTATTCTTGTATTATTAATATGTAAACAAAAATAATCGCATCGATCAATAAATTGTACGTACAAGTACGTATTTGTATCTTCTATATTTGCATTTGTTCGTTAATACCTACCTAACTATACCTTTAAAAACTATACCTATACCTTTAACAACATTATATTTGTCATTTTACGGCCATTATAATATAGCACCTGCTCGCATTTTTAACCATACACTATAGACTCAATTAATCTTACTGCACTATTATATTAACTATATTACTCCGAACAGTCCGAAGCGTTCATATTATAATATATGATATAGTTATAAATTATTATAATTTATATTATTTTACAAAATCGTAAGTTATGTTATGATAATCTGTTTTATTTATAATAGTATTTACTTATGTTATCTGTGTGCGTTGACAAGCGTCTTCGCGGTTGGATCAGTGTCTCGAGATGTTTCTCATTGACCATTGTGTTTAAATCCAAATCCTAGGACATTTTCGTTTCATCTAGTCAAAACGAAGATCACGATGTGTGAGAAAATTTGTTCTAGGTCACGTTGTACTGTCGAACATTAAAATATTTTGTATGGTCGGGTTGGATCAACTATAAGATTTAACTTAGATTGTAGAACGCGGACACTGTGAACTATACTGTATACAACACTCAAATTATAATATTATATACACATCAGTGCTCGAAATGGAAAATTTTCTGAACCGGAACGCTTTTTTTTGAGTACATACCATAGAATTGGGGGCTTCACCCAACAAAATTACTAACCCTTTTTTAATAATAAATAAGTTGTGTCTATTATTTTATGAAACTCACATTATATTTTCAGCCCTTTTAAAAATTTAAATATATTTTTACCATCATTCGAAAGTGGCCAATTTTTTGGATTCAATTTTTCAATATTATCAAGTAAGTTTTTAAACGTTTTTTCATTGTCTTGGCGATTTTTTTCATTACGACTGACATTTGATGAACTGGAAGTCATCATTCGAGATTTTAAATTATTAGCTAGGCTTTTGTAAAATTGTGCAGAATTTATTTTAGGAACTTTGCCACTGTGTAATATTACATTTTTATACGACATTTTGTTCTTTATTTCTTTTAATGCGTCAATTAGTTTTGGACCCGGATCGGTTGCCATAGAATCTAATACACGTATTGTTGTTCTTATAGATTTATCAGCGTCTACTAACGTAATAGTGTAATACTACGTTTTTGTAAATATTCTGATAAATCTCCTAATTCGTCTAAAGCATCAGACATGGTATTTAAATTACTAACAAATTCTATACTTGTTATCATTTTAAACAATCCACAGTATTTACTTCTTTCATTAGAGTCTCTGGTAGGGTCCATTGAAGCCAAGTTGAAATGTTCACACAAATTATTTAAGACTGCATTAACTGTCCGTTTGCTTGATGCTACCCATCGAACTGACAAAATTCTACCAATTTTCAAAATTTGTACTTCTAATGAAATAGCAGCATTTTTTTAAACTCGTTTTGGTTTTTAGGTGACAGTAAAAATTTGTTTGAACCGGAACGATAGACGTATTTTTTTTACGAACCGGAACGCTAAAAATTTTTTTGTCGTGAACCGGAACTGCGTTCCGGTGCGTTCCGGTCCATTTCGAGCCCTGATACACATAAAGTATGGGTATAGGTGTAAAATAAAAAGTATAAAGTCATGACAATTTTTTTGAAAAACGTTATCAAGTTTAATAACCATTTTGTATATCTAATTTGTTAATATAATTATAACTTACAAATATATTATAGCACATATTCTATTTGGCTGTTACTTAACCTGAACATTTAAATAAACTTTGATTGTATTAACTTATTTATAATATTATTAATATTTTGAATTATTTTAGTTGTTACCAGCTAACCTGTTAATAAAAAAAACTAAGCATTTTTTGGCTTATTTATGTATACTATATTTATAACAAATTTAATTTACTTTTAAATATCAAATAAATAAAATAATGTATAAATCTCATCAAACTTTATAGCATTATATTATATAGTATAATGTGTACTTATTTATACATAATATCTACTTAAAATTTAAATACTTACTATGTAAATAATAGTACAAACTACAAAGTGTCAGAGTTCTGAAATTAACATTTTTTTTCTGACCTTACAAAGTGACCTATTACCGTGATATTATACATTTGTATACATTTAATGTTATTAATCATCCTATATTGTAAAGATGTTTAATTTCATCCTATATTGTGTCGAATAGATATATTAGGTACTACAGTTTTGCAGTGAATTAAAGTAGGTGCGTCGTGGCTACAACTTTTCGTAAATATACAAATAACTGTTGAATATGCAGTACTTATACAATATTATACTATGCATATTAACGATAAATTATTTTATAGGGTTTGGTAGAAAATTATTCCAACCATGATGGTTGTTGACAACGGTATTTACTTTATTTTAAATCTGTTTAACTTCGTTTCAAATTAGTTGATTCATTTTACCGAATAAATTGTAATGGTTCAAAGAAATATTGTAGCTTTATTAAATAAATGCATTTTATCGATTAGACTTTAATTTATATAGGATTTAGGTATTCAAATCATTTAAAGGAAAAAGTTGGCTTCCTTTAAAAAAGACAATAATAATCAGTATAGTTGTAAATTATATCTTTTTATGAATCATTAAGTCCAGTTTACAGATTAAAAAGTATCAAAGTGTCCATAAATAATCTAAATAAGAAGAAAAATACTGCTTACACTTTACAAAAAACAAATAACAAAAATATAACTGTTAAGTATATATTATATAGACCCTATAATCTGTAGTGCTAAAATTTAAAAAATAAAAACCCAGTCTATAGACTTAAAAAAAACTAGACGCTATAGTCCCTTGCAATGAATAGACTCGATCTAACCATCTGCAATAATATCTACAATTTATATACTAAGTGATATAAGGATATAGTCCTTAACAATGGGTTTGCATGGATTATACAATTTTAATAAACTTATCTATTTTATTTTATCTTATTAATCACTTTAATTTTAAAATCATTATAGCTTCTAAAGTTTTATGCTTATAATTAATATCCTTAGTGTTTATACATTTAATAACTCGGAAACTACTTGTTAATATTTAAATTTATAAACATTAACATTTTCAATCAAATTGTATCATATTATAATGATTTACTTAAAAATCTATTTAGTCTTAAATAAAGAAGTTTGTAGCGCCACAAACACTTTTTAATTGTACAAAAAAATCATCGAAATATTTTAAAATACGATCCTTAAGTGTTCTTAAAAATGTCAATAGTTATAATTATAATAAATTAATTATTGAAGAAAAAATTAAGGGTTTTGCAATGTGCACCAGGTATATTTCTGTGATACATGAAATATAATATATAACAAAGTCTGTAATGTAATAAGTATATAACAATTGGCTACATAGTGGAGTTAATGTTAATGCATTGGTACAACTCGAGAAACAAAAACCTTGGACGTGTAATAATATTAGGGTTAATAATACACTTGGGTAGCTCTAAAAGAGATGCAGGAATAGTTGTTGATATTAATCTAAAAAGGTATCTACTAGACCGCTGTATCAAACAAAGTTCATTATTAGTAAAAGTCGAAACATCTATAAGTTTTGATAAGTTCTAGAAATGTAATATTACAAACTAATCGATATAGTTTAACTTTAATTATGCAATCTTGACCATGTAATAACCCATTATATGATTATAACCATCTCATCATTATACGAAAAATAAAAATAATATGTATTTGAAAAGAAGCCAAATATTTGTACTTAGGTACAGGTTTTTAAATATATATAAAAAATATAGTTCACATTGCATTAGTTTTTATGAACCTTGAATATTAATTACAGTTACCTATAAACATTGATCTTTGTTTTACATTTTATTATGTCCCCATGATAATGAAATTCAAGAACATTTTTAAAGTTAAGTTTTTTTTAACTACCTATTTATAGATTGTATAGATACTTTTTGTTAACTAGAAATACGTTTTATAAAACGAACAACCTATAAATTAAAATGTATATACACATAAATTGTGATTTATTTATTTATTTCAATACCTAACTCTAAATTTATGTTGTAAAACGCATAATATGATGTATTTATATTTTAAATACTATCTTAAATATAATATCGTAATTCAATTATTTTATTTTTTTTTTTTATTTAATCGTATTCTATTATTAAAGGTCAACAAACCATTCTTTAAACTTAGGTTCAATAACTGTTTATGCATATTTGGGATTATCATTCCGTTCAAGGTTGAATTGGTAGTTAAGTGCAAATGTTTATTTTTTTTTTCTTATATATTATTGTCAACCATTATGTCTTATGATTGAAATGATGATTTGCTAATTTGAGTGGACATATGCTATTTTATTTGTATGAAAACTATTTTAAATTTATCTTTTGTTTTTTGATTTTTTATTAAGTACTTAGAACAATTGAATAAGTACTATAAAATTTGTAGACCGTAAAGTACCTACTATAATGCGCATATATAATCATTTTAATAATAATTTGTCATTGTCTTTGTCATATATATTTGTATATAAATATAATATTTTTGTTTTCATAATAACCCAAAAACTAATTAAGATTTATGAATGTCCATTTTTGGGAAACAAATTTGTAAAGAATTTGTGGGTATTACTTATAGGAAATGTAGTTTTTTTATCACAATGAAACATTTGATCAAAAATTAAAAACATACAAAAGAATATTTAGCCGATGTAAAAGTAGACGGTGTTCTATATTTTTTAGATTACCGCAAACAGAACACCTAACTGGAAAGTTTTTATTTTTATAAACGTTTTATTATACAATTGAATAAATTATTTGGGAAGAATAAAATGTATGACTATACTTGAAAAAATAATTAGGTTTGTAAAATAAACTAGTAGGTACCTATAGTACCTACCTATACCTACATGGAATTTATTTCTATTATCAAACTTATCCGATTGGCAATTGGTCAATTTTTATTTTCGTTACTGCTTCCGGTTGTACGCCGATGCAATATAACTTTCGATTGACGGAACGGAAACTAATTTACCAGTGACTGCATAATATATAATACCTATGTATTATTATAATTATTATACCTATTATAGTTCGTATAGTATATACTTAATATAATTATGTATTAAACTATTATGTCATTATATTATAATCGGAATACACAAATCCATCCATCATAAAATCTGTAACTGCAATGTAAATTTTTTACTTGTTTCAAAAGTTTTATATTTTAGGAAATAATCGTTTCTGAAAACCTATATCAGTCGATACCACAACACATTTGCAATTTGAAACTACAGCGAAGATATATTTTCGCGTTTATTGCATATATATTATTAACTAATAAATTTGAATACAGAGTGTTTTACAGTGTTGGTCCTCACTCGAACCTACTAAAAATGTTGATTATATTATTACAATTTGAATACTTAAGTATGAACAATGACGTCTTTCATAAATTAATCTATAAATTGTTGAATTTTAAACTTCTACCTAGTCCAAACGGCGAATATAACATTCATAGTTTTTTTTTTAGTTTGGGTAAACCATTCATAAAATAGTATAATTAATGTTAACAATTGCTTGGATCTATAGTAGAATATTAAATTTAAAAAAGTTATTGACTGGAACAAACTCGATAGAACACCCTGTATAAGGATATTGTAATTAACGTATTGTATATTAATTAATGTACACTTATATATATATATATATATATATATATATATATATATATATATATAAACATAATTATACATATTGCGCATGGCAAGAATCTGTAATTCACTCACCGGTAGTGGATTGTATAGGATGTACCTAAATAAGATGATATGACGTTGTACCTATATATTATATTCGTATTATTGGTACGGTTATGTGGTTAACTGTTTGGTAATAGCTTTTAAAACAATATTATTGGGCGTTTTTCATGAATTTCCGATACGAATTGACCATCTACATCTCAGATGGTGCAGGTAAATTCTTTAAAAATCTCAACAAAATCGGTTCGGCCACTTATTATGCTTTGAGTTTGTGAATTTCCAAACAAAATATGACGACACAAGACCGTTTATGTATTTCGTTAGAACGACGAGCCAAACATATTCAAATAGTCATGTGAACTATAAGGTATCGCTTGTTGGCATACGAAACAATTTCGTCGTACCTACTCGAGTCGAAAGTCGTCGTTGATAATTTTATAAAATGTGCTCCATTATAATAATATAAACTTAATGAACGTATTCGAACAAATATTTGGAACAAACCAACGCTAAAAACAAATGTCCATACTTGTAACAACTTTGTACTTCTGCTGCAGCAATAATACATTAACCGTAAATAGTATGACATATCTCGATTTTCAGTTTTACGTATTTATACTTTTTTATTTTTATCTTTATTCTACATATTATATTGTTCTTTTTTTTTAGATATTTTGAATGTCTATTTTTATTTTCTACATTTTCCTCCGAAAATGGAAAGTTTTTGTGTAGTATAACAATTTGTTGCATATGTATATTTGCATATATTATATAGTTACGTACGTCTGTAACTTAAATTTTTAAACATTAACACGTTTAAAAAGCGTTAAGTTGGAACAATACAGCTAACTCTGCGTCTACCAAATGACAAATACCTATAGGTACTTACCTACTAGCTCTTTACTCGATATCCACCGAATACGCAACAAACAATCGTTCCGGTCGGTTCAGCCCGTTTTAGAGTTTACCGTATACGAATAACCTATCTTAGTATATCATCTATAGAATTATAAATGTTTATAGATATTGCGTATCGTACTATAGACGCCACTTATGTTAACACATAAATATAAATGTACACGCGATTCTTGTGCTGATCGTGTTGGCACGGTTTTGGGGAAAATCGGGGTTGTTCGCGTTTCCTATTGACGGTCGCTCGTATCTATGCCAAACTCGAATATTACGCACTTGTTTGGACTACGATGGTATTTCATCATCGAGCCCACCTAGGTGCATGTGTGTATCCGCTATGACTACATTACGAGTGCTGCACGTGCTATGGCAATAAGACGAATAAATCGTGTGTGATTTGGACATACCTTGATGTAGTTTACAAAAAATCCAGGGAATAAAAATATTAGCTTGTAAAAAAAAAAGGTAATTATTATATTTATTTAAAAATTTACCAAACGCTAATAACAGATAAAACAATATTGTAGACAAAAATCATTATTTACAACGAAAAAAAAACAAAACTATATAATATAGGAATATACATAATATAATGAGGTAAATATTATACAAATCAAAGTATAAGTGTATTATACAGGCGATTAAGATGATGGGCGGGGGAGTTAGGTGTATTCGTTACGATAACGCTTTATTATTAAATATATAGGATGCTTTAGAAGTATATAATTTATCGGGTTACTTTAAGGGGCCTATAGTTCCGGAGGGGCGAGAGTCACATCTCCTTCTGACTGTTTTATTTTTAAACCTACGTGTTTGCCATTCGTAATTTTGTATTTGGTATTTCATGTTACAAAGTGGGGCTTTTATATTATTTACATAAATATGAGAATTGTAATCTATATAAAACAGTATTTAAAATATATTAAAAGATATGATTAGTGGCGTGTAAATTACTGGGTGGAAGGGAGAGTCAAATCAGTTGTAAATCTTAGAGTTAAATAAGTTGTTTTTCATTTTACGAAATGTTTATTATATTGTTTTTGGGCAGGTACTCTATAATCGGAAATATACACCCTCCCCTTAGATTCAGGCAGTCACTAGGTATAGTCACTTTGCTCACGTGTGTTTATGTGCTGCTGCGTCGCAGGATGTCGTCACTTATAGTGATGTTGTTGTGGTTGTTGTTGTTGGTGGTGGTGGTGATAGTTGAACGTACCGGCGTCGAAGTTGGGTTTCTTGCGGTCGACCACGGCATTGAACCCGTGGTGCTTGTCCGCCGTATACTTCACCGTCCGGATGGTGCCGTCCGGTTCCACCAGCGTGTAGAACCCGGTCACCACGTCACCCGTCCTCGTCTCGTGCTGGCTTTTCACGTCACCCGTGTGAGGATCGTGCACGTCGTAGTGGAACGAATAGTGCACCGGCTCGTGGTGGTCCACGTGATGGTCCTCGCGATGGTCCTCGTGATGGTCCTCGTGATGGTCCTGCGCCTGTGGGCGATGGTTGTACAGCTGCGCCGCCGCCGGTTGTGGCCGGTGTGGGTAGCCGTTGCCGTCGTTGTAAGACGGTTCGTGGACGTCGAACGACTGGGGGGCCTGTTGGTATTCGCCAAGGTACGGCAAACACTGCGACCACGCGACCATACCCAGCAAAACGTACGACTGTAAAATACACGGGACATCGCTTGATAAGGCATTGAGCATTGTCATTATATTTTACGATATAAAGGTCAAACTCAATGGTCGCATATAGTGACTTAGCCGAGTAATTCGTCACACCCAAATAATATGTCTGTGTGCATTTCCCAAAACAAGTTTAAAACTTGGCCGATTGTACAAAAATTATAAACTGCAGGATATTTACTATATATGCGCGTACTTGGGTATACTGGAATAACCAACCCAAATTATCCTAACGTCATATCATGACGAGAGTCTCCTAAAGTAAGCTCAAATATGGGATACTATAAAACTTATATTAATTTATAATAATTTAATTATTCTTAGGTATAGTTATAAAATGTATGAGTACCTGTATTGTAATCGTTAATTGTTTCAACTTCGAAAAAAAGTTAGAAAAAGTTAGTTCTTTGTGCTTTGTACGGTAAAATGAAGACCGAAAAAACAAGCCCAGGAGGGGTTAGACTGGATTTAAAAGATTTTTACAGTTTGGAGATAAAACCGAGGCCCTGAATTCGTGTAATATGACGTTGTCTAAGTACGATTTTAAGCATATATCATATCATATTAAATGTATTACTTATTATAAAACGAAACTATCTTACCGCAATAACTGCAGAGTCCTTCATGTTTTTGTTTAGTGGACGAAATGCAAGCAAGCAGTACTTCTGCCCGAATGAGACCTATTCCCGATGGTTTGACTATATTTAAGCCCGATGGCACCGGAAGATTTTTCGGTGAAAACCTCTCATTATATTATTATTATCTTTACATTACAACAATTTATACGCAACCGAGTAACACGCCTATGTGAATAATGTAATATGGCATAACGCGTGCACATCACGACATGGTACACCGACCCTCGAGACTATACAATGTAAAATATGCATTATATTGTATGGTATATAAGTATAATCTGTATAGGCAGCGTGAACATGTACGATTTAATTATCCCTCGAAACTGTACGCAGAGCCAGTACATAAGTAGATATATACAGTGTATTGACGTATACTCACGTAGATATGGTGATCTGTTTAACACTTTGGTATAGTTAGCTTTTACCGAATAAAATAATGTATTTTAGTGGTTTAATATAGATTTTTCAATTTTATAAACGGATACAGAATACCATAATATGGTAAACATTGACTCAGCATCCCATATAAATACATCATCGTGTTACCTAATATTAATTTTTCATCTTCTGATTATAAATATTAAAATAAATAGGTTGTCATTAAAAACCACTATCATAATAAATATTAAATCTTTTTGTAAAATTGTGTACATTTTAATATATTTTTTTTTTAAATCCCAATAATTGGCTTAAATTTACTTGAAATAGATCACCCCGTACATAACTATTTACTATATCGTTAGGTAGGTAGTGCGCATATATACATAATATGTTTTTGTACCTATACAGTATGTTTCGAGCACTTATTTAACGCATAGCCACATGTTATTGTTGTTGTTACGGATTCACGTCGGGTAAACAGACTAGAAACGCGTTTGTGAAAAATATAATGTATTGTATTGTAATGAAAAATATAATATATTGTATTGTAATGGAAAATGTCATCACGCTTTTCTCGTCGCATTTTATTGTTTGTGCTTCCACGACGTCGTCGGTCCGTTTTCATTTGATGTGCTCTGACGACTGATGAGTAAAATCATGATCTTCGACCGTGGCACCCGTGACGACCGTTTTTATATATATTAACCTCCCGATTTTCCAAGATGCTTCAGTGCAGGTCCGTTGTCCTAACCTAACCTAAGTCCTAAATTAAAAAATATATATAAGGTAATAAATAATAATACATAATATATTAATATGAAACGTGATAATTGAGCTTAAAAAAATCTTAACACTCATAATCTTGGTAATTTTTTTTTTTTAAAAGAACAAAATAAGTATGTTCACAGTTCATAATTTTAAGCAGAATATTAAGTAAATTTTATTTTCCAAGATCTTTCATTTGCACACACTAGATGATTTTACATTTTCATTATACTATTATTGTTGTTATTGTAAATCTACAACAGGCTATCTTTATTATCCTTAAATCGATAATACTGTTTTCGTATTTGCAAGAAGGTAAATTATTTTTTTATAACAAAACAACCTTATTTACTCATCTGCCGATTTACATAGGTACCTACTACTAATTAAAAATTTTCCAAACAAGTTGCGGTTTGACTGAATTTTTTTTTATTTTTATTATCGTTTATTAAAAAAAATATGTACAGGCGTACAGCATTTTAATCTGTTCCAGTGAAAAGCATAAGTCAATGAAGATTACATTTTATGGTACAGTAGTATAGTACTTTTATAATAAATATTGATACAGTCAATATATCAAGATATACTATAGTGTTTTTAAGATTTTCTCAAGGTATATCCTTCCTATGTAATGTAATCGTACAGAATTTAAATTATCAGGTCTTAAACCAGAAAAAAATTATGTAATTGTATTAAACTAATTAATTACTAGAATTGAACACAAAGCTCTTTATCGCGGTTATTTATGTTTAGACCGTTACAAATTAATAGGTAAATGGTGAATAATTTAGGTTGTACATTCATATTATATAATAATTATTATTATATTCATATAACTCAATGCTGTAGTGCCTGTGTCTATTTTTTCATCACAAATCTTAACATTTCAATTAGATACAATGATAAATATACATATATTATCCGCAAGTGAATCGTTATGAGAATATTCAACATTCTTTTGAGTTTCAAATAACTTGTACTTATATATATTTTAATGTAGGTACACTGACAATAATATATTAATATACAGAAGAATTTTATGTTCAGCTTGTAACGTACCTATTACTACGTTAGGTGTATTCGATTCACTGTTTAAATAAGCTGGTTGAAATTTTATTTTTATTGAATGATTATAGTTATAGTATGTAGTTGTATGAATATTTTGAACAATATTTGATCAAAACATGTCTAATATTTGTATAAAATAAATGTGTCGTCTTTTCTTTTGTTTCATATTAAAATTATAGAATCATATCAATTCATAGTTATTATATTTTTATTGAAAATGTTATCAAATTTTCATTTACCTATACACAATATAATATCATTATAATACGTATATTACTCCTCTGACCTCTTATTGTTTATCTTATATACTATATACAATATACTTATATCAATATCCGCTGGCAATCATTCTATGTACATTGACGTTCATGTTTCTATTTGGTTTGGTTTGCAATTCAGGCTTCAGCTTTGCTCAGTTGAATGTTTATTATTATATTTATATAAATAATATATAGGAATGGACAATCTGTATGAAGAGCATATTATTCTGATGTATTTGATATTGTTATTTGGTGCCCATATACTATTGACATTAATTTTATAAATTATTAATATTAATTTGTGAAACTTAATAGCTTTACTATGTATATTTGGCACGTATAACTATACGTATAATTGTGTACGTTATAATTTTATAAATATAAAATAAGGACTATACCTATAACAAACTACTTAAAGATGTATGCCTTTTATGAGATGTATCATGTATGCCAAGATGTTACTTCGAGGAAATCAACGTTTTAATAATATTATGCGCTCAAATGTATTTGACACTTGTTTGCATAATATTTTATAATTATGATAAGTGTTCTATATACTAACATTATATAGTTTATGAAAATAATTTATATACCATATTAACATTAATATGTTCTTGGGTTGGCTTCAATTTTTTATATTAAAATATGGAATATTTTTTATCATGAAAACGTGTTTACTATATGTTAATTGTATAATATTATGTAGGAGTTGAACAATTCGTTCGCCAATTTAAATAAAGTGCGGTAAACACTGCAGTTTTGTTTACGGTACTATACATTACTTGCCTAACTATTGTCTTTAATCTTGATTATGAATTTAAATTAGGTAAATCGTAAACTAACTTTACCTATCATTGTATCCACATTTTTAAATATCTTGTAATTGTAAACTTAAGCATAACACACTTTTATTTTATGTAAGTAATAATATTAACAAACTACATCCAACCCAAGCTATGCTAAGAGGTTGGTGAATCGATATATAAATTGTATACGTATATGATGCCTATATATGCGAGTAATACAATTTAAAAAATAGGTAATTAAAATATATTGTGTATCTAAATTAAATATAATATAATATACATATAAATTAATATAATAAGTAATAACTATATTTTATCACATTCATGATTTATTCTATAAAATTAATTCGTGAGTATACATGAAACCATATCTCATAATATAATAAATACTTTTATACGCTCTATGTAATGTATTCATTCTAAATTTTAATCATCCTTAGATTATGTTTGAAACCCAACATTTTGTTGACAGCTCACGTTAGTTATAATATAAGTTATTGTGATAAAACGTAATCAAAAATTGAAATGAATTTTGTACTTAAAATATAATATAAACGTTTGTACATGCGGTCAATGTGAAAATGTGGAAATTTCTCTTTTTATATTTTATAACTTAAAATATTATTTGTTTTTTGGTTATTAGTTAAGTACTATATAATTTCAATGTGGATACCGAACGCATATATTATTGATTCTCTTCTTAAATTTAGATTGCTGGAAAGTTGTGGTGGGCTTAACATTTTAGATTTCGCTTCACAAAAAATTTTTGGAGTCACTGTTTTAATGTATTTGAATGAGACAAGGTTTGGCAAAGTTAACAATACCTGCAGATAGGAAATTAAGCATTGAAATATTAACATTTAGTTATTTTACAATGTATTATTGTTTGTGTGCTTATTATAATTTTAATGGAAAAGGCCTTTGTGGATATTTGACCGCCGAGGTTTTTATTGTTGGCATGGTATTAAAAACTATACACCACCTAATTTTCCATGTAAATACATTTTGATTAAAAAAATATTAGAATATAGTATTGTATTGAACTCACCCCGAGGCCTTTAGCGCGAAAGTCTGTTCTCTCGGGCGAAGGTATTTACCAATAAAATTATAACTACATCTTTGTCGTGCGGATATTATGTGATACTCGTGCACTGCATTATTTTATGCATGTCATTATTTGAGAAAAGTGCAACGTGTGTTCCCAAACGATTTATAATAATAATATCAATTCTCGGTTTTTATTCATGACGAAAAAAAATCTATTGAGACTGGGGATTGTATTGATCCTTCGGGTTTAATTTCAAACCGTGATCTAACCTTATCCAAATGTAACGGCCAACAGACATTGATTGTTTCTTTACTCATATAACGATTAACATTTGCAGATAGCTATGTCGAATTCTATAATTCATCCGTGGAAAATACTGAATGGTGCGCATAATAACATGTATATTAATCGTATTTAGATCGGATCTAGGCATAACATTTCTGGTTTGATCCCGTTTGTCTAACCTAACCGTGTATGATGCACGAACACCCCAAACCTAAGTATATCGCAGAACTTAAATAGTGTAAAGAATTCGTATTTGCTGCAGTATACGAATGAAATCACAATACGGTTTTAAACCCACTAATACATTTTGACAAATGTGAGTTATGATTATATATTATTTTAATTGCTAAGTCTGCTGATAAAATTGTCTGACATCGGAGAGATGTTACACTCGAATAGCGTTGCAAATACGTCTGGACGGACCGGGACGCGTATAAGTCCATAACACTTGACGACAACATCCGCAGATGGCGGCGCTTGTCATCCATATGATGTTATAATATTAATTGAAAAAAAAAATGTGCGTAGTATATGGGACACGGTAGAATAAAAAAAAACGGGCGACAGGTGTCGAGTTCCGACCGCGACTGACGGGCGGGCCATATATCATATTGTGGTAACGAACGCGAGCAAAGCATGGTATACGCTGTTTCTAAACCGTCTGGACGAAATCCACTTTGGCAAACGTTATAATTGAATTTATAAATTTTCTCGTCGATCGAAATCGCATTGTTACGGCACCTATCTCTGGTGGTCGCAGCGTAGTAGTTGACTACATATTATTATTATTATTATTATCGTTACCGTACGCTCTGAAACGGACACGCGCAACAATAATTACGATCGCGAACATACCTACCTACAACTGCAGCACATGTACAAAGTTAAAATATTCATAATACGTGATGGACATACAATCCGAAGGGGCGTTTTCTATTTCGGAGTTTCGCAACCTATTCCGCGTCACGACGATATTTGGTGACCACCGCGGACGCGTCCAAGACGCTCGTGCATGATCTTGAACCACTTAAATCGTAGTACTATTATATTATATTGTTATATCGGGGTCACCGGATAATATTTCTGGATAATAAGTTATTTCGGGGGCTCTGTCTTCGCACCCCCCTCCCATCAAACTGCCCGTGCCCGGGATAATTATTATGGTTTACGAGGGATGAGGCGTTTGTACTCCATAATATAATATAGTACCGTCATAATCGATATCACAATTATTATCACCATTGGTCATCGTCAGCAGCTGCAGTGTATCTGGTAAAAAGAAAAAAGGGGAGACTAGGCCACCAGGGTTTGGCAATTTCCGGAAACGTAACTTGGCGGGAATTCCCGGGAAGATGGAAAAATTCACAACAATCAAATACTGTTTTCATTACCTATATTAAGGGGCCTGGTCGCGATTTTTCAAATTTTCCGCAATTCTATAAAATTTGAAAATTAAATTTTATATTTTAGTTGCCACCTCAATTATAAGACTTTTCCACTAATCTACTGCCCAATACCTATTTAGGGGGGGTTGATAGGGTTATATCGGTCAAAACACAGTTTACAGGAAAAACTCTCACACCTCGTAGATTTGTCCGATTTCCGTAATTTTTTTTTGTTAGATAGAGGAATATTTTTTACAGGGCGCATTGGACTTCGATTTTTGATTACGTCGCTAAAAACAAAAAATAATACAAAAACTAAAAAGTTGTAAAAATTGATTAAATTCAAACTTGTAACATAAGACTTAGAAAAATAATTTTGAAAATCCAAGTCCAATGCGCCCTGTAAGAAGTCTTCCTCTACCTAACAAAAAAAAAATTACGGAAATCGGACCAATCTACGAGGCATGAGAGTTTTTCCTGTAAGGCATGTTTTTGAGCAAAAAAACAGCTCGCGTGCAGGCCCCTTAATCAATTGCGTATTTCAATTGGATATTCAATTATTTTGATCAAATACAGGCATATACAGTACATAGGTACCTATAAATAAACTTATGAGTGAAAAAAAACTAAGTTGTTATTTTCATTTAATCGATTATACATTTATAGAACACAAACACACATCATTGTAGAATTGATACATTCATTCGCTGCGCACAGAATCAATAATAATATAAATATTTTACTAATAAAAAGACTAAGAGGAATTCGTGCTCAAAACATTATCATTCTAATGACAGTTATAAATTAAAACTATTTATGATAAAATAAATAAATTAAAATTGAATAATATTAAATCAACTATATGATATGCCGGATGTAAAAATGTACACCCCACACTTCAAATAGCGGCATCTATGATGAGTAGGTATTTAATTAATTATAGTCATAATGTTGGACCATTTTAGAAGTATTTTTGTGAGTAATTATTGACCAAAAGATTTACAATTATACTTTCTTAGAACTTTAAATTATATCAAAATATGTAGCGAATAGCGATGACATTGTAACCCACATCACGAGATAATTTATTATGATAGATGTAGGTATCATGTTTACAGCTTTTAGATGTGAATGTCAAGTATTAAATCAAAACGTATCGAAAAATCGAAGTTACTTAGTAATTGGTAATTCATAATATTTATCCACTTGACGATTATAAGAGTTTTTTTAATACGAAAATACAGAATAACAGTTATTCTTTCTTTACTTTCTATCATAAAAATTAAGGGTCCAATACCAATGCAGCTTTAAAGCTTTGGGCACAATTTCTTACTTATCAACTTTAACATTCGCTTGAGATTAATAATAGTTCAGCTATGTTAACATTGGAACTATTCGCGTTTACATGTTTTACTGATTGATATATAATATGGCATGGATATCATTGATCGATTATAATACAATCATGTTTTAAAATATCATTTGAACTTAAAATTATAAAGTAGGTTAGTAAGTAAGTTTATAAGAAAACAAATTACTTACAAAAATATATTTTTTAATTTTATCTATTCCTGTAAACGATCCCGTTCACATGACTTTCTAAGAATTACGAGGAATGCTAAAAACAATAAATGCACATTCAATAATCATAAGAATATAATATTAAATATTTAAAATATTGAAGTAATTGTTGGAAGGCCTATAAGTGCGTATGTACTACATATTTTCATAAATACACTAGGTAATGAACGAGATGAGCGTGAGTCTTAGACAATCTTAGACTTAGACTCAAAGGTACATATTGTCTATACAGTCTTCGTGTCATCCCTCATCGTATTCATCCCCGGTCACATAGTATAATAATATATATTTTACATTGAGCTTTTTAGTTTTTTTAATTTCTAGAACCAATATGGAAAGATCTATGACGACAATATGTCAACCGTGACAACGGGTTAAACGTATATAATACTAAAACAATGACTAATAAACACGCGCACACATAACATAATATAGTACGCGCGTGTTCGTCAATAATATATTATTCGTTGCGTCGAAGTCTCCCCGAGGATGGCGTCGACGTGCAGGTCTGCAGGACGATTTTCGTCGCGTCCTTCCAAGGACGATGACGACTGACTCCCACGCGGAGGTTTCACTTTCGCCACGTACACACCTCGGTCGGTCTGCTCGTATATAGGTATATGGATCGGATTGGACTCGGACCAAGACACGATGACCCGCATAAAATTATACTCGCCGGACATCATTGTCGTCTCGTCTATACACTATTATATTATTATTATTATTATTATTATAAAGAACCGTATTGTACTGTGCCATCGCCGGGGCTGATAAGGCATTCTGGTCGCGCGGCCACGTCTCCATTACGACACGGCCCCCTCCGCTCGCCCAGTTGGCAAACGGCCCCTGTCCAGTGTCACCCGCGGGTGGGTGTCGTATTCGGTCATCATCGAATCCACGGTGTAGGGGCAAACCGAAAAGGACGCATTGTGGGGGCGTCCCCAGACTACTATATAACCGTCGCCGGTGACCAGTGTCAATCACATCCAATTCGACTCTCAAGTCCATCCGGTAATATCCGATAAACAACCAGCACAGCCGTCGCAGTAACAGCACAAAAAATCACCGAAGAAATGGCATTCATCAAAGTAAGTAGTATTTTATAGTAATCACATATTTACGACCGACAGTTTAGGCCGCATCGTCCATATCTGTCGGCTTGTAAATTTTATATAAATATAATATTTTAATCGATTTGTTTTCATCGACGCAGTCTTCATTGGTCTTGGCCGTAGTGGCAGCCGTCGGCCGCTGCGAAGTACGCCTACTTCCCGGCGCCGCCCCATCCCCGTACGCCTACCCAGGACTGTTGCCGTACTCGGCCGCACCCGCCGCTTACCCATACTCGGCCGCACCAGCTGCTTACCCGTACGCCGCTTACCCATTCAGAGCGCCGCTCTTGCCGGCCGCCTCCCGTGCCGTGGCATCCCCGCTGCAAGCGTTCCCGGCCCCGGCCGCTCGCTTCGCCGCCGCCCCATTCCCAGCCGCAGCCGCCGTAGCACCGTTCCCAGCCGGTGCACCGCTGGTCCGCGCCGCCGCACCGTTGCCCGTGGCCGCCGCCGCACCGTTGCCCGTGGCCGCCGCTCCTGCCGTGGCCAAGCTCGACTTCACGGACGCCTACCCGCAATACCAGTTCGCATACACAGTCCGAGACTCGCTGACCGGTGACGCCAAGGACCAAGAGGAAGTTCGCGACGGTGATGTGGTCAAAGGCCGCTACAGCTTGATCGAACCCGATGGCAGCCGCAGGACCGTCAACTATTACGCCGATGACGTCAACGGATTCAACGCTGTCGTCCAAAAGGACGTGCCAGTGGTGGCTCCAGCCGTCGCCCCTGCCGTAGTGGTATAATGACTGACGCCGTATACGATCATCGCCGCCACTGACTCCGCCGGACATAATCTCCATATATATATTACGTGTATTTTTATTTTATGTTTGTGTTTTCTTTTTGTACATAACTTTTTCCTCACTGTTACCTATATTATATTTTCTTCTATATTTCAAGGCAATAAATAAAGTTTCTAACTCTTAAACATATTATATATTGTGTCTGCGTACATTTTTTTTTATAAAATATGGTTAGGTACATCCTCTATACTTATAACCATGTAAGTGTTTAGGATATATTCTATCAATGATAGCCCTGCGAACCGCAAAGTCGACTTTAAGTTCAAACCGCCAGGCGCCAGCCACTTACCTACTCTCGAGTGTGCGTCAAAAATAATATTTCATTCTGACAACATTTTTTCTGAGGTATTATTGTTCTTATAGATGCGTTCGTCTATCATTAGTCACTATCTAGATAGTGAGTTACTATGTTTATGCATAAGAGAAAGCTTTGGAGTTTGGAGGATCAGTCCTTCCCAAAAATGGTGCAAGCCGACTCAAAAGCATTTTAGAAAAAAATTAAATTACACAGTTCAAAAAATAACTATAGAGCGTTACAAATATGAGAAAAACTAGTTCAATATATTTGAATATATTATTATCCTTTGAGTGATGAATATTGTGTATCGATGATATTATATAATTATTATTACCATAATATAGACACCGAATCTTGATGATTCGTATGGTATATATACGTCATAATAATAATATTACTAAATTGAACCATGCATCCTAAATATGAATAATATAGGTACTCTATTATACTCTGATAACTCTGTAAAGGTCTATAAAGGATACCTATAATGGAGCATATTAACATTTTCTGCACAAACTGAATGTAGAATAAAATTAACTATAATTATTTTCCAAGTTTATAATTGTGTACCTATAACACTTTGTGTATTGTATTAATTTTAAATGATATAATATTTTTTGTCATCGACCGTTCAAGTTGTTGTTGCTACTTTTATAGTATGGACTGATAAAAATCCTCCCCTCTACCCCCACCCACTCAAAAAAAAACCAAAAACCAAATGGTATTAAATTATTGTGTGCATTTAGACTTAAAATGACTTGCCCATGTTTTTCAGAAAACACTTATAATATTATCCCTAAATGGTGACCCGTTTAGTGATTTTTATTCTTCAGTTACGTTTACCAAGGAACAAACCCACTTTATACTATACACAATAAACTCGCCCAAATAGTCCTAACTGGACCAGTGTATCCCAACCTGGGCTGCGTACATTTCTGGGGAGGCTCAAGCAGCCATCATGAAGTAAAATTTGTATTTATTTAATTATTTTTATTTTATAATGCAGGGACAACATTTAAATTAATAACTACCGGTTATCGCGTACCTATCGATAAAGTCTTAATAGCCGTTAAACAATCATAATCTTCTACTGCTGGGTACTACGTCTGCCGCCACGACGTCCGTTGATTAATTTTCTTCAATTTATAGGAGGGGACGAGAGATTTTTGAAAATCTACAAAGGAGGAGTAGAATAGAGGAGGTTGGGAACCACTGCACTAGACTGATCAGTCAGATTTTTGGTCGAGGATTATTGTCGTTGTACCTGCCTCTGTCACCACAAGCCACCATAATACCACCTGTAGGATTTTGACACTTATATTATATTAATTGTACAAACTAGTATTATAAAAGTGTGCGATGAAAGTTGGTATGATTTTCGACTGCGATTCGTTTGCACTTCGCAGTTTTAGTACTTCGCATTGTGTTAGTTGAAATTGTGATGAGGAACTTTAATCGAGTAGTTCTACTCACGATACGTCTGCCGCAGGATTGTTTGATTAAATTTTAAAATCCGTCTTAAGTTTATTAGTACAATATAGTCGTACCTACATATTATACCTAAAACTGTGATATCTATAGACTTGAAACTCCAGCATAATATATTTATTTTTAATTTATTGCACTAACATTTTATGATCGAGTTGTGTTTAATGAATTATAATATATTATACTGAAAAAACAGGAGATTAATACAATAAAACATACATTCTGTTGATGCGTGTATCATATATATATAAATATATTCCATAGGTTCATTTTAATAATTCAATTTAGAGTGGGCTTATCTTTTTTTGTTTGTATGTAAATAAACACGAGTGTCTCATTACAGCAAAATTTTTGGCTGCGTTATCACTTATCAATAAATTTTTACCAAATCAGCTGTTATCATAGATTGAATAATTTTACCGCCAAATTTTAAATATATTATTATGAATTATATTATATATAAAACTTCATTTATTGAATTCCCAGATAATTTTTACATTTATTTGTAGAATGTTTATCAAGATCCCATTGAATTCCCAAAGCACTCACTATCTATTTGTAGAAAGTTTATCAAGATACCCACTAAGTCTAAAAATCATTTCTTGACTGCGCTATTTACTGAGATAAATTCTTTGGTTATTTTGTTTTCAAATTATATTTGTGATTTTGTTTTATTTTTATTTACCATAATGGAATCTGAAATAAAATGTTCAATATGTGACAAAAACTTTACACAAAAAAAAAATCTGAACGCACATTTACGGAATATTCATAACATAGAACCAGTGTTTACCGATTTTTTGTGTGATATTTGCAACAAATACTTTAAAACTAAAAACACGTTGGACACACATATCAAAAAGTCATAAAACTCAAATCTCAAAACCTTCCATAAATGAAACTAATGCAATAATAAAATAAATTTAACGGTTTTATGTTTGTTCTGTGGTTTTAACTTTTATCATTCAATCTATGATAACAGCTGATATGGTAAATATTTTATATAAGTGATAACGCAGCCAAAAATTTTGCTGTAATGAGACACTCGTAAATAAACAACACGATTTATTGGCATTGCTAACCTGTTTTGAAAGGTAAAGTTAAAAATTACATTAATATACTTTAAATAATTTACATAATATACGTTTATAAATAAGTAACTATGGTATGTATAACCCCGTATAGGTAATAACATTTATTTGTAGTTTTGATATAATTTAGGTACTTTTTTTTAAAATAATATCTATATATTATACAAATTTTATAATTGGATAATGTGTCATTAAGAAATATTCATTTTAGTTTCTATACTTCCTTTTTTGTATAGAATACTTAACAACTTATATTGTCATCAGTTTCGTGCCTTACGGTAACATGAAATTACTTTGTGTAGATATCTTATTTATTATACTCCTTATTTAGTAATATTTGTAAAGTGTTTTTTTTTACAGAAATTAAAATAGTTTTTAATGATTAATGTTTTTAAAAAGTATCTTTTCAGCTCAAACATCTTAATTGTATATTCTGAACAGTCTGGACATGGTTTAATGGTCCTATAATTTATAATGCGTTTTTGATTAATTTTCGTTTCCTCGATCAGTCGTACCGATCGAATCATAGTCGATTTGTGTTACAATCTCATGGGTTTTATTTCGCATACCGCGACCATCATCCAAAATACTGAGCAATTATTATTTTGTTTTAAATTAATTAATTACATTTTTTTATTTTAATTGAAGTTCAACTGCAGTAACAAAATAATATTTTCGTACCCTAAAGTGTATTTATTTTTGTACTATGCAAACGTATAACGTCGTAATGAAAATTATTTGGTAAAATATAATATTATGACGTGTGGACGAATGAATGAATTATAATAATTTATCAACTGGTATTATATTATAATACTATCAGTCAGTTCCAGCTAATTCGTTCATATGTGAAATACAGTATATGAGACAAGTGCAGAACAAAATAATATTTACTTATGTTTGCATTTTATACAGAAAATATGCGATTTAATATATTATTTTACCTTGTCCGTGCTGGATGTTTTCTTTCGCGTTTCTTGTACACGTTAATACCTATACCTACATTATCATATCATATTCTATTAATTCATTGTAATTAAATATAAATTGAACATTAAATTCTCATTTTTCTTATACAACACCGAACAATAGGTACTTGGCGTACGAGAAATTTCTAGTGTATAATTCAATGTTATAACTTATTACTTATAATGCAGTATGTGTTACACCGTCACATATCGTTATGACAGTACATTTTTTTCGTGTAGTATAGTGTATACCACCTAGGTATAACATTCGATATCGAAATCCTTAATCGCTCCCATCATGACGCGCGTCACGATCGATCGATAAGACATAAATATTATTGTAGCTCATGATTGTACAATACCATATAATATTATCATCATTATTGTTTAATATTGTCCAGATGATCCTCGTCGCGTTTCGGGACATTTCCGTTTTAAATAATATGGCGCGTAGCGAGTGATAACTGGTCGTCCTCAAACAACAGGTGGCTAAATATACGGTCACAACTCACTATAATAGACATTATAATATGCGCTACAGATCCTACGTTTTTGTTATAAATTATAATGTTACACTTACAAGAGGAGGCTCTCTGCGTACGATAATACGGATACCAGCGGAGGTGTGTCCAGTTGTATACGCAACGCTGTTTTAATATTGTCATCGCGTATATTGTTATTATACACAATATGAATTAATATTGTGTGTGACATGTGAGCGCGATTACGCGTCTTCGTCGACGACCGCAATAAATTGTGTAACAACCTCCCCCACCACCCGCACGCCATTCCACCCACCCACAAGGCGCCTTAATCGTTACATCATTTTTTTCCGCCGAAAATGCGCATACACTACTGCATTATATTTTAGAATATTATTCGTAAACAAAATCCTTGCCATTATATTACCGTCCGTAGAGTATAAAATATGATTATGGTCTGCGTATAATTCCACTTTGATACGAGCGAAAAAAAATTGTGCAACGATGCCTCGTGATGTTATTTCGGCCGATATATTATGGTCAGGCGTGTATAATATTAAAGAGATATACCTACGAGGCTACGAATGTATAATAGTATTAATAATTAATAATATTGTCTGTCCACACTCTATATATTATATGTGATGCAGCCCGGCTGGCAATGAAATAATGTAAATGTGATTAATTTGACGGTTATTATATTTTACACTTATATATTATTTTATGCGTGTTATTGGAGACTCTGGCCGCGAAACAAATGTTAAGTATTTTCCCATTGACGAAACGTGGTTGTTTTATAGAACTTAATTGTTCACATCGTCATCGTGCGAAAAAAAAATCTATAACCCATACATACAATAATTGTGTACAAACTACTCGCTTGATTCGCTTGATGCGAATATTAAGTGTTCTCAAACCGAAAGATTTTTTTTTTTAATATCTAGGTAATTATTTTGATAATAAATTACAACCAATATTATGGTAGGAAGTCGGTATATCGAGAAAGTTCGGAAGTAATATTTTTCTCACACATATAAATAATTATATATAGTTACGTACATAATATTATAATAGTTGCAGTTCATTGTGCATTTTAGTTCGTATATTTTTACTGTCTCCAAAATACATAATGTACCACATTTTACTAATATGTTTATACGTTATATTAGGTATACCTATATGTACTAAAAAGCTTATAAACTATTATTAATTTTTAGTTTAAAACATTACAATTTTAAGTAGGTTGGATGTTCCAATCTTTTTTTTTTGTTATTTCTTGTCTCTACATAATAATGTCAATTGTATTCTACCTATAATTGGAAAATGAATAAAATGACTATACCTACTACCAGTGGCGTATCCAGGGGGGGGGGGGTTGTAACCCCCCCCCCCCGAAAATTGTTAAATTATAACAACGTTATCATTAATAAATCATTTTAAGATAAAATTCCACAAAAATAAATTATAACCCCTCCCGAAAAAAAATTCTGGATACGCTACTGCCTACTACACATATTAATCATATAGTAAAACACACGTACAATTTATTATAAAATATTTTTGGCATTAATATGATCTAAAATCAAATCATTTTCAAGCCCATTTTAATTTGAGTATAAAATACAAATTATCTTTAGTTCATGTTTTTAACTACTGTAACCACAATATAGGTATTAAGAATCTATCGACGTTATATTTTTATACTAATAGTTTTAAATTTTTTAGTATTTACCTATACGGCTATTATTAAAGCTATACATTTTGACTAATATTGAATACAGAGAATACAATTATATACCTACTAGATCATTAATCTACATTTTATTCCTTCAGGAATAAAAGTAATTGTATACAATTTTTATGGTAAATATAGACATAACAAAAAGTACTTAATAATTTATAAATTATAATAATAGTTTGTTCATAATATACTGTGCACATAATATTATAATAATATATTTGAATTAGTCTTTTGCACCACTAATCCAATAACGTAGTTATTTGAGTGTACATGGTAGTGTGATACCTGTATATTATGACGTTATTACCGTCTATCAAAAAATTAAAGGTAAAATATCAAAATTTCACTATGCAAAATCAAAATTGTAATAAGTATCTATGTTGGTGTTAAAATAATAGAGTTTAAGCACCTATAACTAAATTCAAAGATCAAAGTATTAACAAAATAATGTAATTTTCTAATACAATTTTTACATACTCATATTGAGGAAATTATCCCAAAAATATTCTCCTCGTAAAATTTTGCTTTAGATTTTTAAACTCTTATACTAATATAAACGCTGCAATTTTGATATCAAATGGAAATTTGAAAAATGTACATTTTATACATACGGAGACACTATACCTAGGTACATATATGACAGTGTATAATATCATGTCTTCTTATCTGATTTGTTCACAAGTGTAAGGATAGAATATGCTTAAAACACATTTAAACTCTGAATTTCAATCATTTCTGGTATTTTATTCAACTCGAAAGACTATGCATCGATTTTAAACGACCTAGACATTCTTCCAGTCGAGGACGGAGGAATCCTAATGGTTTTTTTTACTTATTTAATAAGGGAACAATTATTGTAGGTGTAGTTAGCATCAAATATTTCAGATTCTCAACTTATAGAAATTTATTTGTTTTAAAATATTTTTTTCTCTCAACTGTAAAAAATTACTTTGAAAGTATCAAATAGCCCTGAAAATTTCGTGTGTAGTTGGGATTTTTAAAAAGTTTCCCAAAGATCAAATAAAACAAAATATGGAAGTGTTGAAAAAATGAAGACACTATTATGATCAAACGTGTTAATCATTTTTATCTAAACTTCGTTATAATCATTTTTTGATTTTTGAAATCAAAAAATTAAAATCAAAATTAATTGCTTTAAAATGATTTAATAACATAATAACCCCCTCCCTCCTGGTAGCCTTTAGCCGTCCGTTATCTGTATTAACTATTTTTCGAACTTTTATTAGTTAACTTATCATTTCCGTTAATTTACTTTTATTTTTACAATTCACTATATTATGCTGGTAATTGTAACATCTACAGTATAGGTAATATTATTACTTAGCTATAGTTTGAAGCGTTTTGATTAGAAACAAATAAAATAATATACATTAGGTAGTATTAGTATTTTTACTTTTATCTATATTATTCAAATGCATTCTATGATTATTAATTTTATGATTAAGTGTTACAAATAATGGGTCGTTTGGTTATGTATACGCGTGGATATAAAAGATATTTCTACACTTGGCGGTTAGAGTTTTTCTTTTATAATTTAACTATTTTTGTAATTTCAGGTCGACCACGGAACGTCACTGGATTTTATCACAACACGAAAATTATTCAAGAATGCGGCTCAAACTTTGTCCCAACTATCATTTTGACAACCATCAGAATGCTAGTAATTTGAGAGACAACGCCGGTAAAAATATACTATGACATTGTTTAAAAAAAAATATTGCCTATATATTCGAAAAAATCTATATTTTCTTAATGCATGCATGATATTTGACATGTTATTTCTATGAGATTGACTTTGAACTGTAAATTATTTCCATAATAATATTGTATTTAAAAAATTCAATTGTATCGTTGTATGTAGGGGGTGGTATTAAATGTATGATGGATTGTCCGGAAATACCGCCTTGCATGCCACAAGTGGCCGTTAGAAGTTTGGTAGAGGAGGACGGAGAAATGTTACCCGATGAAGATATAGCTTCATATAAAATGAATTATCCAGAGTAAATATATTTGAATATTTTTATTTTTAGTTGCTTATTGTATATTTTGATTCATTTATAGAGTGTCGAAGTTTATGTTACTTAAAATATTTAATTTCCTTTATTAATAATTTAACACTGGACACAATATTATAATGTTGCATTAAAACTTACTAGTTACTATATACAATATAAAAAACAAATTATATGAAGATTTATTTAATTACTAGTTTTTAAAATAAGTCTTAGAAAAATGTAGAGTACCTAGTTATTATTAATTTTTAAGCAATAGGTATGTCTTTTTATTTAAAATACTTTATTGTTCTCTATACATTTACATTTTCTAAGGCTAAATATATTTTTAAAAATTAAAAATTGAAATCGTTATAATCGTAACTTATGAGTTCCTTAATATGAGTCTTTACGAGTTTATCTACTTACTTTAAATTGCTTTATTTTTAATTAGTTATTCAATTATTGTTTTTTTTTTTAATATAAATTAAACATTTTTACGGATTTTGATTTATTCTTGAAAATAATAATGATTTCCATAAAATATGTTTCATTAAATAACTTATAATTATAATATTGATTAAGTATTGATTGATTTTTTTTATACTTTTTAGGGAGGACAATGAACGAAAAGAAAAGTTGGTTATATCAGTTGACTGTCAATTAGTTACTTTGATGAGTGTAATAAAAGGACGATTAGTCATATCGACAACACATGCGTACTTCCATGACTTAACCCCGATCACGGAGGATTGCGATAGACATGACTTTAAGGTAGGAAATTAATATTGGCTATACAGTATGCCTATAAAGTATTTATCTTGACCAAAATTGGAATTTTGGTCACACAATATAAACACTTTGGGCAAAATTAGGACTTCTTGTATTAATATTTCCTTAATGCCTTTACCAAGCAAACATGTATAATCTAATTTGAATCATAAATTTTTTTATAATATAATTTTTTAACATAATATGGACAATGTGCGAATTTACTATAGGTACCTACAATTTAAATTATGCTACAGCATTTTACAGTACTTACATAAATATGAATATATTAATATAATTAAATTCTAATGATGAATTATAAAAATAAAACATGATTTAGAAAATCAAATATATAATTAGTATTCGGTATACAAATAATAATAATATGTACAATAATTATACCATGTACATATTTTATTTAAAAATATTAATTTAGGTTTAATGATAGAATATTCAACATTCAAATTTGATGATACCATAAAATCATACCATAATATAAATAATTAATACTTTAGGCCACAAAATCGGACTTTATGAGTGTAATATTATCGGAGAAACATTTTTTAAATTAATTTCACAATCTTCTATCTTTAATACAGGATTTAATAAACTGAGCACATTTAAAAATACTAATAAAATAATTTAATTATTAAGCATTATATTTTTAGAAAAACATATTTAACTGGAAAGAAAAACATTTGATTGTTTTACAAAAATAATATATTATTTATATTTATTGAAGTAAGCGGTTAAAGATTTAAAATCTTGTATAATAAGTAACAACATATTGCATATTAATACATGATATGTAACTATTTCAAATAAATACTAAGTAGATAATATAACAGCCATATAACTATATAAGTTATCTGTGTATTATAATATTCTCGTACTATATTATAGCGTACTAATATTTTGTGAATAAGTTATAAATTATCATGATTTAAATAGTAATTTTTATAAAAAATTTTTCAAAGAAATAACTGTGGATATTGGATATATATTATTTTCTTTAAAATTGTAAAAATGTATTTTATTGTTTCTTGCATTTTATGGAACTTGAACAGATCAATTAAATATTTAAATAATGATGTACACGTAAACTGTCATTAATGTCTAATTCGTATTATTGACAAAAAATAATTACTAACCAATAGTTACAAATAAAACCGAAAACCATCTACCTACATTTAATCAGTCGGCTAAAATGTTTAGAGAACAATCGATTTAAGTTATTGAATAACGCAGTACTTTAATGGGACGATAATTGTATGATTTTCTTTTTAAATACAAGTGCGCACATCGTATGACTCTTTGCGACAGTGAAATGTACAACCGGACATCATTTATTCATCGGAGTGCTAATTATTGGCAACACAATATTGTATGCCATGTCCTTGTGTCTAGTGAAAGTAATGCGTATCATTGTATCAAATTATACAACCCAAATTGTTCAAATTGGATCGTATTATTAGATTCATATATTTTTAGCTGCTGATACATACTTCACTAAATAACTATCAAATAGATAATATGTTTCGGGTGTATCAAAGACTCTGTATAATATATTACATGTCACGTGTAACTAATTTTAAAATAAAACCTCTTATTGTTGAATAATAATTATGATCGTTTCAATATTGCATTCAGTTGTCAATACCTATTTGAAATATATGAGGGTGCCAGGGGCGTACTCAAGGGGGGGTTCGTGGGGTTTGAACCCCTCCCATGACCTTACTAACCGATGCACTTTTGTGCGTTCTTGTTTATACATAATATAATTCACAGGAGCAATTTTCTAAAAAAAATATTTTAGAAACGAAAAAAAAAACAAATATATTTATTTTCAATTTTATATCAACATGCATTATACAACGATTACAAGCATTATCTGTTAAGAACTGTATTATGATAACCAGATAAAATTTAAATCAAACATACAAGGTGTATTGATAAGTTGTCGTCACTCTGGACCCCTATACGTATACACTCTTGATTGAAAATATTACCACAGTTCTATAGTCACCAGAGCGCGCTTCTTGTCCTACGAAGGCCTGTATATTCATTCTGTTAAATGCAAAATGTCTTAAAACTTCAGAATTAAAATGCTAATATTTTTTAAAATTGAAGTCAGTATTTACAAAAACATTGATTCATAAAAAGTTTTTTTTTTTTAATTGAGTTGGTATAATAAATTTGGAGCCTGTAATTATACATTACATTTGCATTTTATTCATTGGCAATATTTTTATCAAGTAGACATCAATTAGAAAAAAATATTATGTATAATTTAGTCACTTCTTTGGATATTTGCATCCTTCTTAAAATCTTTAAATTAAATTAAAACTATTATGATTCTACTCCTAATTCTAATAGTAGTTTGGTAGAGTGGAGTATTATTTTCTAGTGCTCATAAAAAACTAAAAACATGTTTAAAATATTTTGCATATTTTATTTTATGATTAGGTATATTATTTATATTATAATATTATTCAATAATAGTTATCTTATAAACTTCAAACTAATTTTGAAAAATTGTTTAGTTTTTTTGGTGTTTTCTTGTTTTTAGCACCTTGCTCATTTTTTTCTTTTGTAAGTGAATATCATCCTTGTTTTGACATAATGCGTTATGATATATTTGGTTAATATTTGATTGTGTATTGAGCAACCAACCTTTGTCAAAAAATTTGTTTATATATTTCTTCAATAAATATAAATTATGTTAGAAAATAAACAGTGAAAAATGTATATGTAGTTTTCAAATTGAAATGCAACATTAAAAACATGATCTTTTACCGGGACAGCTAGTTATATTTATTATATTTAGATATTTTACACTATAATCTAGTACAGTATTTCTCAATTTTTTTTGTCGTGAGGCTCCCTAAATTTAATGTAAAACTGTCAAGGCCCCCTTAATCAAAATTTTTAATTGTTTTTTCTAAATTAGGTATATACTAAAATTACTTGTACTATTTCACACAGATTAATTATTAAAATGTATAGTAATTTAATATACTTTTGAAAAATATTAATGATAGTATTAAAATTTAAGTATTTATTCTTTTTCCATAAACGCTTAAAGTCAAAAAATAAAAATAAAATAATAACATTTTTTACTAGTGTGCCTGGAAGTTCTAAGTACATTGAACCCTACAATAATCTTAAAAGAAAACATGAACACGTTAATCAATCGGAATCGGAATATTGTTCTTTAATTAAACATTTTTCATTTTTTAAATGTATTTTCTGTAGAGTACATTACCATGTTTATATTTAATATTTTTAAAAAGGAGGTGACAAAGTCCCCGTGATAAAAAACAAAATGTTCAACCCCCCCCCCATTGAAAATTCCTGAGTACGCCCCTGGAGGGTGCGTTTTGCGATACCTATAAACTAGTGAGACCGTTTCCGACCAAAAACGTACCCTTCCCTTCTCGGTCGATTCACTTTCCAGCCAAAACAAAAAGTTCAATAATAATTTATGTTATGTACTTTAGGTTTTTATGTTATACTTATAGACAATTATTAAATATTTATTATGCCTAAGTTGTATAAAAAGTATATAAATAAATAATAATTATAATATATATATATAATTATTGAAAAATTCTAACTTATACTTTTGATAATTATTTTAAAAATTATAGTTTATTTTATTTTTTAATATATTAATATATTATATTTAATAATTATTGAAAACAATTTCATATTACTTATTATAATAATTATTATTTATTTATATATTTTTTTGTACAACTTAGGTACCTACAATAAATATTTAATAATTTTCTATAAGTATAACATAAAAGTCTAAAGTATACAATATAAATCATTACTGAGCTTTTTGTTTTGGCAGAAAGGCGAAAAGGGAAGGGCACGATTTTGGTCAAAAAGGCCGAAATTGGCCTTTTTTAAATTTGGTCGAATAGTGAATTGACCGTGAAGAGAAGGGTACGTTTTTGGTCAAAAACGACGATACTCATAAAAATATTTGATAAATGATATTTTAAATCACATAAAAATTGAACATAATATCATAATATAATATAATATTTATAGGTATATATAATATTATTATTTATGTTTCTGAATTACAATTTTAAACAATTATCATAATTTAATATCTATTAATAATAAGACCTGTTTATTTTTAGTGGTCTATGACAAAACTGAGAGACGTATATTTACGACGATACAATCTACGAAGAAGCGCTTTGGAATTTTTCCTAATGGATCAATCAAATTATTTTCTAAACTTTACAACAAAGGTAAGACATACAAACTTATATTACCAACTATATATTGGAATTTTTAAACCTATATTATTTTTTTTATGATTTTAAGATTCGTTTGAAAGTGTTGACTTCGATTTATAGCGTGCATCCACCTAATTTTTCATTTAACAGCAGTCGACACCCACAAGACCTTTTACGAAAATCTGGTTGTACTCAGAAGTGGGTTAATAGAGAAATTTCAAACTTTGAATATTTAATGCAAGTAAGTCTACTACTATATCTACTGCGTATAGCGTCAGTAGGTTTATCGTTTATTATAATCAAATGTATGATTCAACTAATAATTATTTTGTACGCCCAGCTGAACACCATAGCAGGACGCACTTACAATGATCTGTCACAATACCCAGTATTCCCGTGGGTGCTAGCTGATTATAAATCTGAAGAACTAGATTTGAACGATCCAAAAACATTCAGAGACCTATCTCGACCAGTGGGCGTTGTGAATCCTACCAATGAGGCTGACGTACAAGCCAAGTACAGAAATTTTGAGGACCCAAATGGAGTTATTGGGAAATTTCATTATGGTACACACTATTCAAATTCTGCCGGTGTTCTTCATTATTTGGTTAGGGTTGAACCGTTTACTTCTCTGCATATCGAGCTTCAAAGTGGAAGGTTCATTTTATTTATTTATAAATACAAAATTAGTTCACTTATTATTATTAATATTATGTTGATATTATTACCGTAAAACAAAATATAACAATAAAATAAACAACTATTTTAGATTTGATGTGGCTGATCGTCAGTTCCATTCCATCGCGCAAACTTGGAAGCTTTTAATGGATACGCCGAATGATGTCAAAGAACTGATCCCGGAATTTTTCTTTTTCCCCGAATTCTTAAAAAATATGAACAAGTAAGTTTTTTTAAAAATATATTTTAATTTTTAAGTAATAAAGAAGTATATTTAATATTGAAATATCGATAAGGTAAAATATTATAAATATATAAAAGTGGCTATTTTTGCAAGTAGGTACCTACTGAAATTTCGAAATTAAATTAATATTGTTTCAAATCAATTGTATAATAGATTTGATTTGGGTCGCTTACAATCATCTAAAGTAAGGATCGGTGACGTTATTCTTCCTCCTTGGGCGGACAGTCCCGAAGACTTCATATACAAACACCGAAAGGCTTTGGAATCTGAATATGTGTCGAATCATCTTCACGAGTGGATCGATTTAATATTTGGATACAAGCAAAAAGGTCAAGCTGCAGTAGATGCTATGAACGTTTTCTATTACTGCAGGTGACTTTAACGACGTCAAATATATTTTTGTAATCCATGTTCTAACGTGTAAAACTTGTGTTATATAGTTACGAGGGAGCCGTTGATCTAGACGCGATTGTCGATCCCATAGAAAGAGAAGCCGTAGAAGGCATGATCAATAATTTCGGACAAACCCCGAGTCAATTGCTAAAAGAACCTCACCCACTAAGACTACCGTTGGACAAGGCGTTAGAAAAAATGATGAAATCGGACCACAAAAAGCCAGATCTTACAATGATGCTGTCAGAGTTGTCCACGTTTTACGTTGAGGTACCTTCAATAATAATATTATATTATTATAACGCTAAAGCAATACCAACAAATACAATATAGCAGCGCTCACTGTGAAAATACGCTTTGTTTTCAGATAACAGACAATAAACACCCAATGGTATTTTTGAGTCCACCTCGGTCGGGGACTAAAGGTTTATTACAGACGTTCATGACTGACGATACATTGGTAACAGTGTGTGATAACTCTTTGATAGGCAGGCACTCGTGGTTGCCATACGACAGACATTCCAATAAAGGATTCACGCTTGAAGTGGACCAATCGCACATTTTGCTCAAGTAAATTAAATTATTATTATAATTATTAGGTTTATGTTTGCTTCTGGTAGAATACGATAATACTGTTGATTGCTTTTGTTTTTCCCTTACAGGGGCAAAAAAGACCCAAACGCATATCCAATGAGATCGTCCTCGTACCATCCGTCCGTAGAAATGAACAGTCACCTGTTTGCCGTGTCGCACGACGCCAAATATTTGTTCACCGCTGGTCATTGGGACTATAGTGTGAAAACGTTCAGTTTTTCGAAAAACAAATACGTGTCGTCTGTCATAAGACACTTTGGTAAGTATGCCGTGGACGACCAGAGTGATATAGACACGAATAACAGTTATCATATCGATGTTTTAATTTAAATTTTTCAGACGTTGTGACGTGCTTGGCACTAGACTCCTGCGGGTGGTACATGATAAGTGGCTCGAGGGATTGTACTTCGGTCGTGTGGGACGTTTCAAATGCAAACAACACAAATCCTAAGCCGTTCCAAACTCTTCTCGGCCATGATTTACCTGTCACCTGTGTGGCAATTGCTACGGAACTGGATATGGCCGTGTCTGGTTCACAAGATGGCACCGTAAATGTGTACAGCATACACCAAGGGCTTTTGGTTCACTGTCTCACTCCTCTGGGATGTGTTTCCCCTCCGTCCATCATTACATTCATGGCAATTTCATTTCAAGGACATATCGCTTTTTCGTCCAAAGATAAAGTACGTATCGATTTATCAGAACTTGTATGTGGGTATTACTTACGTGTCGTCTTATAAGTATACCCACATAGTATTTGATAATTCAAAATACATATGTATTGCTTTAATAATTATTGTTTTTAGAAAAACCATTCCGTCCATGTATTCAGCTGCAACGGTGACAATTTAGGTTCAAAATACGTTGCTGCTCAAGTGACTGGTATTACAACTATAGGCGACTGTTTAGTGGTGGTCGACGATGCAGGAGATCTAACGCTAAGCAGACTATTAGGGTGAGGATTAGGAATGCTTAAAATTACTTAGTACGCGTATTGATAAAAATATAAAAACTATAAGTGTACAAACCAATACCGCTCGGTTTCAATTTCAATAATTATTTAAGTTTTTATTTAAATAATATCATGGTAGAAAATCAATTTGAAAACAGTAGTAAATTGCTAAGTACTTTCATTATACTTAAGCATACAATTTTAAAACAAAATAAATTAAGACAAGAGGTCTGAGGAGGCGTTATAATGTTGTTAAAATTATAATTTTAACTATTAACTATAAAACCTTGAAAAATATGTTTTATACATAAAAATAACATTAAAAAGTGTTTTAAGTAGAATGTTGGTAATTTGGGAAACTACTCATTTTTAAGGAGTAAAGTATAGGCAATTATAATGACATTTTAACAAAAATTTTAGATTGATAAATTATTTAGTCACTCAGTAATACCGGTGAACAAAATTACATCTATCCACTCTCAGGTTACTGCGAATTGAGTCCAAACGTATGAACTATTTATTAGTAGTACTATATTTTTAAAAGTAGGTACTTAGTACTGTGTGGGTTCCTTTATTTGTTTTGTGAATTTTATCATTAGTGCTTATTGTTGTTTACCCTAGGTAGATATTACACAATTAATAAGTTTTAATTTTTGGTTAATTGACTGTAATTGAATATGAGTTGTATCAGAACAATTAATTCTAAATAGTACCTATGTTAGGTTTAAGCCATACATTTTATAATCAATCAACACCCTATAGTAGTATGTAGGTGTTTTAATATTAAATTGACAACTTATAAATAGTTAATTGTTATATAACTCCACTTTTAACAATATAAAATAATTTTCAACACATGATTGCTATAAAAACGTTTTATGGACGCTCAATTTTTTTTTAACTAAAAAATAAAAATAATAATAATTTTCCTGCCCCAAGCTACATATTTTTACGGTTTTCAAAGTGTTTATTATTTTAGTTTAAATATTATAATCCGTCTCTTTTCAAAGCATCTTCATAGATTATATGAAATAATAATATGTGACGTCTACCTCGGTCGTCAAAACGTCCGTCTTGCTTCGTTTTTCGTCACGGTAAACATACAGTGGTGATCTCACAAGTTCATAATTGCCCTGTACATTCTATTTAGCCACTATATTATGATCTAAAGACAAATTAAGGCTTATAATATTTTAATATAAATAGAATATATTGTGATTAGGTAATAAAGTAGATATAGAGGGAATTATTTATGATACTACTTTAATGGTAGGCACTAGGCAACGATCCCGTGTGGCCTCTTGTCACCAACTTTAATGTGTGACACATTTTAAGAAGTGGCAATCTTTAGAAACGGTAAACCTTAAGTCTATCGTGTTTCTAATTTTAAGTTAAGCTCGACATGTTAATATCCCATAGGCTATAACTCGACGACGACGTGCTGGTGGTCTTGCCAATAAATATATAATATACATAATAGTATAATATTATGTATTGAATAAAATAATAATATTTTTTCTCTGTTATCCTTTATAGTTTATATCTATATCCTCTATATCCTCTATCTCTATTAACCTTCGAACTTTTTTTACAGTCTACATCCGGTCTACGACGTCCCTCTACATGTTCCGATTCAAACGGTGGTGGCAACGCCAGGTAACACACACTTGTTGGCGCCGCTGAGGGATGGAAAGATCGTTGTAATCGGATTGCCAAATTCAAACAACAATTAATCGTCGTTGCATCTATTATCGGTCGAATCAATTTCAAACAATACATTATAATATCGTCTTAACGATAGTCATTTTATTATTTTTTAACTATTATTATTATTATTATAAACATTTTTACTCTTGTTGTATAAAACGTTAGTTCGTTTTTAGTTTTACATTGTATTAACAACTTGTATTCATTATTTTATTTTTATTATTATTATTATGATATAATATAATACCTAATAATATTATTTTATAAGACATAATATAAATGTAATCGATTTGCCAAATATTATAGATAAACACGTATTTCCTCAATTGTATTGCTCATATTATGTACATACTACATATTATTATATATTCGATGGTGACTTAATTCGATTTTTTTAGGTGCTAATATCAATATCAACAACTATCATCAATAATTATTATATTATTATAATGTATTACATTTAATTCTTATTCTTATTATATAGTTTTCGGGTATATGGTTCAAAATTTATACGGAATAATAATATTATTATCATTATTATTATTATCATTATTATTTGTTAGTGTATTGTTACGTAGGTTTTGTTATTGTGATTTAATTGTACGATTTATTGTAATTGTATCATTATTTTAAGTATTAAATTAAAAGTATCGTTTTCTTCGAAATTGCGTTGTGTGTGAATTTTATAATTATTTTAATATTTACTCGTCCTTTTAATGGTTCTTATACAACTTTTATACTGACACTTTTTTTTTAAACTAATAAAACAATTTATTATATAAATATATTAATATAAAATTAATAAAAAAAATACTTTTTTTTGTTTTAATATTATTGGTATTATTGCATTAAAATCATTTATTTTACTATTTGTAAATAGTAATATAGTATAGGATGAATTCATTTTTCCATTAACATATTGCATTTGAAAATGCCATTGTGTCATCAAGTACCCGTATGTATAATATTTTTGAATTACAATAAAATATCAAAAATTGTTATTCTTTATTTCGCCTGAATTTGAAATTAATATAATATTATGTCTATATGAAAAAAAAATGTGTTTACATAATATTATTATGTTGAAATTTTTGATATTCTTATGTGTTATGAGTTATGACTTTTGACTTATGAGAAAAAAGTTTTAAATTTTTATTTACTTTAGTGTCTCTTTTAAGAAAGTAGTGGTGGCGAGTAGGACACTCACACAAATATTTATTTACTACTCACATAGTCACATAACAGCACTAAGGGACTTCAACTAATAAACTAATTGCCTATCGTTTACTCCTTAGAAACAGAGCGCTTCAGTCCCCCTTAAGGAATAAATGAAGGTGTAACTCACAATTTTGAAATTATTCAGATGGACAGTTTTAGTGGTTTAATTATATAAACGTTTGGAACTTTTTAACTGTTCAAATGCTAAGAAATTTTGAAAACAAAAATTATGTATTTTAAAGTCATAAACAATACTCTGAAATTGTATAAATTTAATTTTTTTTTTTTATTATTATTATTTAAATACATCTACATTTATGTAGATACATAAAAAAGAAGAGAATATTAAATTGACGGTGAATAAGGTGGATTTTTTCCCAAGCTCATCAATCATTATTCATTAGGATTGATTAATCCTCAACACCACGGCCGTGCCTCGCTACTTATTGGTAGATTTGAAGAAAAAAAAGTAATAACTTAATCAAAAATTTCCTTACTGAAAATAGAAGAATTGATTTAATATACAAGTAATTTTTTAGTTAGTAATTTTATTATTTTATTTAAATTTATGAGATGTAATTATTAAAATGAAATAATTTTTAAAAAGCGATTACTTTTTTACTTAGGTATTAAATATAATATTTTGTTATGTACTAGGTAATGTAATATATATTCATAAATACGTAACTACTTTGTGTGTTTAAAGTAAAATTTTAAAGCCTTATGGCCACCAAGGCTGGTTAGCGCCGGTACTGTGTAATCTACAAATCTTTGCCACAAGTGAAAAAAATATTTGAACACACAAATAAAAAAGTGTAATTAATATTTTATATATAATATATTATAATTGTATATGTTGAAACCTTTGTCTTGATATACAATATTATAATATTGTACTCCTTTAAAAAATATTAAAAAAACAAATGTAATTTAAAAACCTCCTGATAGTTCTTTTAATTTAATAAAAAAAAAATTGGGAATTTAAGAACAACTATTGTCGCTATTTGCATTGATTATACTTTTAAAAACTACAGGGATTTTAAATTTTGAACTGTCCAAGCACCAACTAGATTCATTTCTCCTTATCGTGTATAAAAAAATTTTAAAAAATTCAAATGACGTAGACGAATAATTGATCTCTAAATTACTTCGTCTACGTCATGAATAATTTTAAATCTGTTCGTTTATTAATCTAACCGAACCTACCCATAGAAAAACTGGTCGAAACACCGTGAGGAATAAAAGAATACCACGTGTATAATACTTTTATATAAATATATTTCTAGATATTCTGAATGGGTAGAAGATATTACACATACCGTTTTACGTGTGTCCACAATGTCCGCATAAACTTTCATGATTTGTATAATGATATTTTATATACAATTTTATTAGTTAGGTTAAAAAGCGTGAAAATGAATACAATAGGCTCCTGATATATTCTTACAAAAGCATTAGAAAAATATTAAAAATACAGAAGCACATTTTTTTATAATCATTTAAAGTTTGAATTTTTTACAATCATTTAAAGTTCGAATTTTTTACAAAATGTATTAAATTGAAAAAAAAATGTCTACCGGATAGTCAAATTAAATTTTTATGGGCGTCTAAAGTTCACATTATTACAACACTGGATATTCACTCGATTTCTCATGTAGGGATTTTCTTAATTTCTTGTAATTCAAAAACGAATAACTGTAGATTATACCATATGTATATATTTTATCAATTATTATATTTGATAAAATTTTCAAAATATTTATGCTTTTTTTGAGCTGTTTACTGACATTTTCAATTTTTTTTTAGTTTTTTTTTGGATAAATGACAATAAAAACGAGACAAAATATTTTGAAAATGTTTTCAAGAATAGGAATTGATGAAATAAACATAATATATTATAATCTACAATCATATAACATATTATATATATATTATATTCTAATAATATTATATATAGGACCTTCGTCAGACCGATTGTTCTATATTATGCCTGTGGCTCGTGGGCATCATCCAAGTCGGAAGAGAATAAACTAATGATTTTTGAGAGGGAAATATTACGAAGAATATATTTTGGACCATTAAGAAACGATGAAGGTGAATATGAAATAAGATCTAATACAGAACTTATGACTCTTTTCAGTGACATCAATATCATGGCCATACTCGAGAGACAGAGATTTAGGGCTGGTCTGGTATGGAGAGCCGAGGACCAACTTATACTGACGAATACGAGACGGAAACCTAATAAAAATAGTTTTCAAAATTCTAAATAATAAATGTGCGATATTATTATCTTTTTTTCTTATCAGGTTCGGAACTTGGGTTTATGGATAGAGATTCAGGTAGGTTTATAGTGTGTCCAGAAAGTTTCAATTTATCCAATATTCATATGGTAATTCAAAGGCGTTTTTAACGGGGAGCATAGGGGACAGGGGGCACTTGCTCGAGACGGAAACATTTTGAAATATTTTATAGACTGCATTCATATACCTGCAGGATTATAGATTCTTCGTAATATTTTTTCGTTTTATCGTAATAAATTAATTTTTCCATCAGTGACTTAAAATATTATAATCGTTTTTCTTATACAATGATATTTTATCATTGAATTAAAATTTGACACTCCATTACAGTGGCTTACCCTTAACCTACTGTACAGCAGAGTGATACCCACTTCCCTGCTTTTTTTATATTTTATATTCTAAACACGTGATCTGCTTTGTAGTGAAGTAAAAATTCTATAAATATAATAATATATAAGTAGATGATAAAAGAGCTGCTTAAACTTGTGTTTTGAAATATTTTAAAAGTAAAAATTAAACACTATGTAGAATGTAGATTATAGATACATAAATTGTATAGGCGTTTGGACCATAATCAGGAGATGGAATTTTGGTCAAATGATGCTTATTAAATTTAAATATATATGATTTAAATTTTATATCATTCGATATAGTTATAACTTAATTCAAATGCTGGAAATTATTATTGGCGATTGAAAGCGTAACAGGCGCTAACTTGTGGAAGTCATCAGAACTATTATATCGGAGAAGATGTGTATAGTACAATACTACAGGTCTACAGTACCACACACGACATACGAATTTATAATTAATTAATTAATTGTAATTTATTGTAATATTGTATAAATATTATATTATTAGTTGTATGATGTTTGATCATAATTATTCCCTTAATAGTAGTCCAACAATACTAATTAATAATAGTATAATACCCATAAGGCTTGTTTTATTCCTTTGTGTTAAAATAGGTAGGAAATTAATACAATTAATTACATTTATTTTATTGAATTAAAAACAAAAAAAACGAATAACTGTATATATATGAAAATTTAACTGAATGTTTATATTTTCATTTTCTATACACCATATTTTTTTATTTTTAAAACTGTTTTATTAAGAGTTGTACAAAGGAAGTTAGTTTCTCTAGTCACAATTAAATTATGAAGTACACAAATCGCCTGAGTTATTTTTGTATCTTTTTCAGGTCTGAATGTCTGATTAGCATTTTACTTTCTGATACGTTAAACCTTTTTACCATAATTCTAAATGCACATTCGACTATTCTTCTCAGTAGTTCTCACAAGGGATTGTCGATAGTTTGTTGTATATACCATAAACGTTATTCGTTTGTTAAATTTCTACGGGGGAAATGTCTCATCATATTAGGTAAAAGTGGGTAAGCCTTATTGCCAACAAATACAAAAGGGAAATCTTCATTAATATTTTGATCAATTTTTTTTGGGTGCTGGCAAATCTAATTTATTTTGAATTAATTGTTTACCAAATAAGGATTCTTTGAAAATCCCACTACCACAGTACCACTAGACCGACCATAATCTCCAACATCAATTACAATAAACTTAGCGTGGCATCAACTACTGCTATTTCAGTAGAAACTAGAAAGTAGACTAAGTGAACTAAGCAGAAACTAGAAAGTAGTAAGTAGACTGTAGAGTGTAGACAGCACGGGCCTCGGCCACCGGGTGACCATGTTCCCCGTTGGCCTTATCATTAGTATCGAGTAGTGAGCTACCTATATATTTCCTTTCAATCGCGAATAACTTGATGGTAAGAACATTATCTATGTTTTGTTGTTTTGTTTTCAGTTTTTAAGTGAGTTATAAGCATTTTTCATTTACATTTATTATACACGCTATAACTTACTTAAAAACTGAATTATCGTAAAACAACTTCCAACAAAACACAGATAATGTTCTTACCATCAAGTTTCATAATAGATGGATTCACTCTAATTTTTAAGCTAACGGCATAAAACTTTAATTTTGAGCGTAAATTTGGTATGTTAAACGTATGTAAGACGTATGTAAGTACGTCCTCTTATAATTATGTAAGTTTGAAATTTTAAGGTAGTGGAATATTCGGTATGATTTCTTTTTACCATTTTCATTGATGTGTTCTGATTATTGCAATCATTTTTAAGCCGGTTTACCTATGCGTTTTCCAAAATAAAAAGTGTACTTATAGTTTTGGGGCATAATCATAATTTATAAATTATAACTAATAATTAATATAACACTTTTATAAAATAAACTAAAACTTGTTCAAGTAGATATTCTATTGGCATATATTCACATACTTTTAATGTATTATAAAGAAGATAATAAGTTCTACATTACACCTTTAGAATTTATTAAATTCAAATAAAACATAACAATAAAATATAACACTGATAAATTTATTTTTACTTTTATTATCTATTAAGTTGCTAATAAAATCAAACAGATAATTTTAAAATAACAGAATACTAAATCTTAAAAGTCTTATATCGGTTTTAAGCATAAATTATAATTTAATATTCTCTTGGGTACTATCTAATATATTAGATACTATATTATATATTAGATACGTAGTTATTATAATAACTAGGTACATTATAGCTGTAATAGTGTAATAAGAGTATTTTCTGTAACATCAGTCACTGTCTACACACAGCAATTATTTGCCATACTATACCTACAATTACTTACGGTAATATTGTGCCAATGTAAACAAGTGGTTATTTCTTATTAATCATTCTTTTTTTGTTTCGTGACGTTCGTGTGGATCATTATAAAAAGTAGGATCAACTTGTTGAAGAACGGTTATTGGCAAACACGTTTAAGACTACAGTGCAGTCTGTTTGCACATTACAATAATTGAATAATTAATAATATGTTTAATGTGTACTGTATATTATTAAATACGTACTCTGGATATTGGGTATGCCTAGGTACTTAAGCATTTAAGTTCATTAACCCTCGAACTAGCCGAGTGCCTTGGTTTTTTTTTCTGTTTAGAGTTCTTAGATTATCTATTACACGGAGATTTTGATTTTAATAAACATAAATAAAAAAGACCGTTTGCCGAATGAATAAATTAATATGAAATATTAATATGATAGAGTATGTACGTCATGGATCATGATTAAATAATGATTTCATAAAAACTATCCCTCCCATATCAATAATAATAGGACGGTACCAATTTAATAGTGGGTACCAACTATTATACTTATTACTTCTTAACCGAATTGCTTCTGCAAATCCTACCTATTTATAGATGTTTTTTTAATCATTCCTTTGCAATGTATTATTAATTGCAGATCATTTTGCAGAACACGATTGATATAATATTATGTTATAATATGTATTAAATATTAATATGTTATTATATTAATAACTTATTATAATTACTTTTATAAAGGTGTGTAGTAGAACAATAATAATTTATTAAAACATATTTTATACCTTTAATAATAGTTAATACCTACCTACTCTATAACTTTTAAAATGCAGAAACAATTTACAATTTTAAAATAGGTACTCATAACTTGCTTTGAAATTAAAATATAACTGGCATAATTCCATTAAATGTCAACAGGTACAAAACTTTTACTGACCCAAAAATCATAAAGAAAAATTAAGTTAGGTATATTTAAAATCTATCGCTTTGCTCGAGTGCACTATATTGCTACCTTGATAGGTATCTTTTAACTTTTTATATTTGATAACAATATAACATAATATACAAATATCAAAATTTGTATATTTTAAAAGCTGTATGTCTATTGTATGTATGACTGTATAAAAATATACAAAATATATCAAGATTATTAGAATTTACCGGTTTCCTAACATCTGAATTTATGAAAAAATGTGAGTAGGGGAAGTAGCGGACACCTGGGACACCTAACATTGATTCTATTTAAGAGGGTTAATATTTTATTTTATTTATAAAACTAAGATTCTTTATTATTATGTGTATAGTTAGGTACTAAATTTCCAATCAGTTTTGTTATATATTATTATGAAAATATATACTTACATTTTTACTAAATAAAAAAATTGATTTCATCATGGACCATGGCTGAAATAAGATGGAACATAGCCACATAGATCCTTATTCATAACAAATAATTTCCATTTCATATCATATATAGGTGATTAAATGTTGTTAAGGCTTAAAAGTATAAACACATAAAACTGATGTAGGTACATAAAAATTTAACAGGAAAATTATGCTTATAGTATTTAGTTTCATATCTAATGCCTAAATGATAATAGGTACCTATAATAGTTATATTTTCTTAAAAAAAAACATTTACTTTAGTATAGTAGGTTTTATCTCACAACAGAATAAATATAAAATCGAATTTAAAACTTTTTTTTTTTTATTGAACAAAATTTTATTTACAATCTGTAATTACAATATATATTACAATAAGTAAATGGGATGGAGATGATTAGAGGGAGGGGGGAAGTCACTCATTGGTGACACCCCTTAATTTAAAACTTAAAAATAAAAATAATAACATGGGACATGGATCATCTCGTTCTATTGTATTTTTCCCGTCTTACACCAAATAGTAATATTTTAATTTAACCTGTCTATTGTTCTTAAAACATGCAAGAATAAACTCTACAAAAGTCGCATTAATCGAAACCTTACAAACTAGAGGTTATATAATATATAACACGTCCCTGCCGGAACACGAACATCGTAAAACTATGTTTTATGCAGTAGCGTTATGCTTGGTAGGTACTTGCGATAATTTATTGTAACATCTCGAGGTTTTTTTACGAATATTCTTATCAGATAATAATATATTTACATATTGTATGCACGTCTTCTATAATAGACTATAGTAATGTAATAATAATAATATAATAAGTACCACAAATGGTGGCTCTAATTGTGCTAAACAAAAAAAAAATTGAAATTACTGATATTTCGTTTCACAGGTGTTTATTAATTTTTATTCCATCAAGGATGCTTAAATTATACAATATGGTTATTAACGTATTTATTTTATAGTTAATTAAAACTAATTATTTTTATAATTCACAATATCTACTTAGTACACATAACTATTTAGGCTTGTTTATGATACAATAATATCATTGATATGCATACGAGCATACCATTATATATTTCTATAATATCAATTATCATTTTCATTTGTTTTGTCTTATTTTGTCAATTAATTAGGCTACAGTTCTTAGGTTTCCAAAAGATTTTTATGACCAGGAAATATGGATGCAAAAGTCTAAAAGGGAAGAAGCATGGAATCGCAGTAAATATTGCATTTGTTCCAAACATTTCAAATCAGAAGACTTTGTGTCTTTGTTCGTGATTTAATATCTGTACTTAAGGGAAACAAAGCTGTAAAAATATTTTTTAATAAACATATTTTTTTTACACTTTTTTCTAAAACTACTGGGAATTTTCAATTTTGACCTCTCAAAAGTTCTAACTAGATTCATTTTCTATCAGAAAATATGTTGATGTTGAAGATCGGAGAATTTTTAAAACCACAAATGTCGATGACATATAAATAGAATACAATAAATAAATAAAAATACACATAGTTGTAAATACAATACATTCATTCGCTCCATTTTTTTTTGATAAAGGTAGTCAAACTTACGAGGAACCTTGTATTAAATTTTCAAATCTTAAATTTCTAATTCAAAGTAATATGCACATTTTTGAGACTTTACTTCTTTTGTCGAAATTCGAACTGTAAATGATTATAAATAAAATGATGACTGTATTTTTAATAATTTTCAACTGCATTATAATAATATGTTAAGAACATTGTATTAAATATTCAAGCTTTTTAACCCAACAACTAAATTATTTAATGACATTTTTATAAAAAAAAAAACTAAAAAAATTGGAAACTGACAATGTCCATAGGCGACTAAAAACAAGTGATAATATTATGATGTATAGAAATATTATTATTTAATAATATGCAGGCATAGGTACCTAATAATTAATAAATAATATAATACATAAATATAGTAAATATCTTATATAATATGTATTTTATAAATCGTAATTAATCAAGTCCGCACTTAATTTAAAATTGTTTATTATCTGTGTAACATCTATTACAATACGTATATATAAGTGTATATTTTTCAACTATGTTTAAAACTTACAGTGATGGACATGCCGATATTCAAAACCGTATTTCACTCCCACTTAAATCGAACGCTCTGTACTTTGTTTCCTTAGTCTGACCGTTGTGGGGGTATGATATATATAAGGCTATGCAGATACCGTAGTTTGTTCAGTATTCTCAGATATTTGTGATTTGACCAAAACTAATTTTTCCAGAATATTAAAATTGTATTCTTTAAAACTGACGAAAATGGCACATATTAACTTATTTGTTGTTCTGGTCGCGTCGCTGGTGTGCTTCACATTGGCTCAAGAAAAGTACTCAACTAAATACGAAAACTTTGACGTGGACAAGGTGTTAAACGACGACAGCCTTTTAACAAGCTACATCAATTGTTTGCTTGACGAAGAAAATTGTACAGAGGAAGGCCAAGCATTGAAGAGTAAGACATACGAATAAACATATTATATTTTAATATTTTAATTTTCAAGTATATTATACAATTAAAATTATAATGACATTGATTTAACTATCGGTACATTTAAAAAAAAAATTGTATATCTTATATCTATATTATACTTTTGGGGTATACTAGCTATAGTCTAACACAACTACTATTTATTATATGTATCAGATAAATATCAACAAACTTCCATTTGGCATAGGTGTAGTAATTATATTAATTTATTGTCTGATTAAACTTACAGGAGTTTTACCAGAAGCATTAAAAACTAACTGTGGAAAATGTACAGATGCACAAAAATTAAAAATAGAAAAAATAATGAAATTTTTGATCAAGAACCGTTCTACTGATTTTGATCGTTTGACTGCCAAATACGATCCATCGGGAGAATACAAGAAAAAGCTCGAAAAATTCTCCGCTTAAAAGACTGCAGCTGCTAAACATTAATTATTTTCATTCTTTATATCTTAAACTTTTTCTATGCACTTCCCGTTGTATTAAAACCAGTACAAAACGAATTATGTATTCCTGCCTACTTATGGTATTTCTATATTATTTAATTATATGATTATACAAATTTGATACAATAATTATAGTATTATGTCTCTCGTCTCTGTTAAAATAAATATTAATTATTAATGAAAAACTTGTCGTTATTTATGTTGTTACTAATTATTTTATGGTATTTTAACGATATTAGTTGTAGTTTCATGTTATTTCATTGAAATTGGAAGTATATCGAACACAAATGTAGAATGAGCCCAAACAATTTATTATTGCTAAAAATGTTATAGTGTAATACATTATGAAATGTTCATTGTAGAATTTAAAAATTTATCGGTCGCTGGATAAACTAAATTCATTATATTTCTGCGATAATGGTGAATCACATTTCTCGAATCTACTCTTAAATAAGATTTCTGCATTATGAACAGTGTCAAGTGTCAACATCTAAGCTATGAAATACACAGTCCACAAAACTATAAAAAGTCTTAAACATAGTTTCAATGTCTTTCGACCAACTTTAAGTATAGGTACGTCTGCTGTGAATTGTGATAATTGTAGGATAAATATTCGTTGGACGTTATTTTTAAATAATTCCATATGGTATCAGCGTAACCAATTATGTGAAAGAGTTTGAAAGTTGAAATTGAAGATATCAGTCAACGGTAATTATAATAATTGGCATTGGTTTAAGTTGAACTAAGCATATCTGTGGAATGACGCACCTTCCTATAAATAGGTGATTACTGATTAGTAACTAACTAACTAACGTAACTTTACAATAATCAAATGTTAATAGGTCCTCAGTACAGTTTCTGATTTTCTGATGATATTTGCTTTATTTCTGAAATAAATCCAAAATTTATTGCATCTACCAGAAATTTAATTGAAAAGAATCTCTAAGTTGTGTTTTATGGTAAGCTTTATAAGCTATGGACATTGAATTTGCACTTAAACTTTTTTTCAACTACACTCATTTCAATTGTATAATCATACTAATACTGATTGAAATGCTGCAGCTTGCAGAATACTAGTTCGTACTAAATTCTGTTGATGTTATATTTCTGAAAGACAATATTTTACAGTGATTGTTGTACACATCCCGTACGGCCGTACATTATTAATTACTACCTAGGTCTATAGTCAAAAATGCTAGATGTTTTTGGCAAACTTAGCTCCTCCTACAGTATTTATTTTTATCAATAATAAGATTATATATTTAAAACAAATATATGTTAATAAAAATGTTGATTACAATAATTACAAACACAGAATGACCCCGCTCAGGAAAGTCCTTGAGCAATTAGTGGCGCCTGACTTATTTCACGTATAGGTAACCTAACTTATACGCTTAGAACTAGGCAAACATGTTATGACCTCGACGACCATGATGTTTACAAGAATGGGAATTTACATCACATAAATTAGGGATGGTGTTTAGTTATGAGATGCAATGATAATCATATTCCACATAAAATCGGGGACAAAATCCTAGTGCCGAATCTTTAACTATTGAAGTTCCACTACGGTGGAGTCCATTCATTTATCTAGCCCAAAATATTACTAAGTATATTATATAATGATATTATTGCGAATAAAATAATTTATATATAAACTATTATCTTTAGCTATAGAAGTTCATCATTTTATACTACAAAATAATTATTACATTTTAAATTTGATATATTTTGTCAAAAATCAAACTTTAAATGCTTATAAAAATTGTGACTATGTATTTTTAATATATTTCAACTGCTATTTTAACAATTATAAATCAGGAGCCTATTATATTAAATTTCCATGCTTTTGACCCAAAAAATAAAATTTTATATAAAACGTAATTACACAGATCATGATAACATACGCGCATCAAACAGGTTGTACAATGTACATAATTATTATCTTCTACCTATATATAATATATATTATTTCTCACGGCGTTTTGACCAGTTTTTATATGGATAGGTTTGGTTAGATTAACACACGAATGAATTAAAAATTATTTATGACGCAAACGAAGTACTTTATAGATCAATAATCCTACCTACGTCATTCAGACTTTTTTTTATTTGTGTCGATCTACACGATAAGGAGTCGAAATAATGCTTCAATTTTAAATTGTTTTCCAGTGGGAATGTAAATCTAATTGGTGCATTGGAGAGGTCAACATTTAAAACTCCTATTTTTTTTCAAAAACACCAAGAAAAACAAAAAAAAATTAAGGAAAAACTGAAATCAAAGTTATCAGTAATCAGTTATCAAAATATTTTGGCTTGTTTTGATCTATTTACCAACATTTTCAGTTTCCATCTTTTATTTTTTTTTATATAAATGTCAATAAAATTGTATTTGTTGGGTCAAAAAGCTTGAAAATTTAATACTAGACTCCTACATAATAATAATATGACAATAAGAATTTAAAATTTTTAAATATTCGTAGTAACGATTTTTTTTAAATATTTAAAGTTTGAACTTTGACAAAATGTATTAAATTTAAAAATAATTTTGTAGATAAAAATTTATAAAATATTCAACTTTTATAGCTAAGGATTGAAAATGTTATACAAAATTCCATGTAACTATGTTATTCTGTTACAAAAAAATCTAAAAAATAGAAAAATAGTTTTTTTTTTATAGTTATTTTCATAAGAATCATAAAAATTTAAATTTAACACCATCCATTACTACAATGGTACTATATTGTTCTGTGGTACTACAGCTAATACCCACTTTAACCTACTGTAGAGCAGAGCTACTTCTACTTACCCGCGATTTTAAATTTAAACTTTTAATCGAAATTTTCTTATAGTTCTAGTTTCCACTGAGAAACCAGAATTTAAATGTTTTGTTATTTCACACGGAATACGGAGAATGGAGATATACTTGGGATAATATGTATATGAATATTGGATAAACTATCAATAAACTGAAAACTTTTGGGACACACGGTATGTCTGAAATCTGAATCTCTATCCATGTAACAATTTCCGAACCTGATTAAGAAAAAGAGTAATATATCTCTCATTTATTATTTAGAATTTTTAAAGCTACTTTTGACTGGTGTTGACGTATCTTCTGATGGTTTATTGTTATTAGATTACTATTATTAGATTCTGAGTGGAGTGAGGAGGCTACCTAGTTGTTTTATAATGATGTTTATTTTATCCTGTTAACAATATTTCTACCAGAAAGAGTAATCCAGTCGAAGAACTGATTCCATATATAGTATCTTATATTTTAGCAATTTAGATTGATATGGTATTTTAAAGAGGCCATTTTTCGATTTTCTCAATAGTTTTATAACGCCAGTTTTTAAATCACCATAGAAACGAATAAAATGTAAAAATTACCTAATTCCCACTAGGTTTATTATATACAATTAATAGTTACTTATTAATACACATTTATGATTCATAAAATTTCTTTTGTCCGCTCGGAATCGATATTTTATCGAATGAAATCATTGCATTGAAATCGAATACATTAACAATATCTACACAATCCTGTCCAAGGACCGAAGGGACGATTAACAAACTTCCACCAATGCTGATCTACTCCACACCGTCGCACTTACAAATACAATTTTAAATATTTTCATTTTCCTTAAATTGTTCGTTAAACAATTTCTTAAATATAGTTGTTTGTTATTTTGTATGTTATACAATTTGTATAGTATTAGGATCATGAAAAATCACAAGACAAAAATTAAAAAAGGTGGACAAGTATAGGTGTCGCTCTGCTGCACAGTAGGTCACAAGTATTTAATCACTGGATGGTGTTAAATTGGAATGATTATAGAGAATGGAATTTATAAAATAACATAAAATATTGCTTATTTTAAGATAAAGCACATCTAAATTACAAAATAATAAAAATCACACATTAACAAAATTAATAGGTAGTAAATAACAATTGAATTAAATAGGAATTTATGAACATAAATTAGTATTAACTAAACAATAATATGATGAATCATAACTTAATATAATTTTAGAAAAAGATGGTACCTACCTACGGTTACCGTTAAATAATAAAATCAGAGACGAAAAGGTGATTTATTTTCTATGACATACAATTATACAAGTCAAAATGTATAATAAATTAACAAAAAAAAATTATTGATACTTAGTATAATATATTATTATGACAAAATACCTAGTTTTTGTAAAAAAATGTATAATGTCACTTTAAAGCGATTTTTCATTACATGTTATTGGATATTAATTGAAAATGATTATCTTTTGGATAAACATTAATTAGGTAAATGGCCTCCAGGAAATGGCTGTACAAATTATTATTTATAAACATAAAAATTAATAAGTTTAGTTCAAACACCTGCGTTAATATAAAGGCAATTTAAATAATTGTTAAGTCTAATTATTAAGATTCATTTTGCTGCCATATAATCTATAATTACAATCCTTGACAATCTGTAGGTATAGTATATTACATACTACCTAGCTATTAGGTATATATTTTACTTTTATAGTTAGAGTTCTAAATTTGAAATATTTCACTTGAAATTTTTGAATTGAAATATTTCAATGAAATTTTTGAATTAAAATATTTCAATGAAATTATGAAAAATATTTTTTCTTCTTTTAAACTTGTTCGGTTAAAGATGATTAGAAATAATATGTTGATTACATACTTAGAAATAAAGAAAAACATATTTTTTTCTTTGATTTATTATTTTATATTTGTATATTCTATATTATGTAGTTATGAAAAATATCCCTGGCATCATTTTGAGAGTAAAAACATTTTTTATATGAGTTCTAAAATATTGTTGTATTCAGACTGTCAGCTATCCAAAAGTTAATGGTTTGATTTATTATGATTTATAAAATACATCTATAATGAAGGTACTATATTATATGTAAAATATTTATTACTATTATTAGGTACCTATGCCATATTATTAAATGAAAAGAACTAGACACATGTACATAACTATAATTAATAATTTATTTTGTACAATCAGTAAGATACACTTCAAACATAATATAATAGCCTTATAATTATTTTCCAAACGTGTAATTTTTGTAAATAAACATTTAAACTTTTTTGGGTAGAAATGTCTATAAATACAATTAAATAAACATTTTATATTTGTTTTATAAAAATTACGCTATACATATTATTGGTCTATAATGTCATAGAATTGATATGAAAATAACAATACATTTGCTTAAGCAACTAAATTAAATTCGTGATTTAATTGTAACTTAGGGGTTGAAGACAAAATATTAGAATATTGCAGAATATTTACTTCATTAAAATAATATATCAAAATTATTTACCGTGTTATAGAGTAATAAGATTATGTCAGTAGTAACTGAACATTAAACATTTTAAATATGCTTTAATATTGGTTGATATTATGAAATATGTTTTAATTAACCGATTGACTATAAATAGGGTTTTAAAATTTCATGAAATTTATTTTCTTGAAATATATCATGAAAAATTCATGTGCAAAGTGTTACATCACATATGGTGCATTTCTAATCTGTGCTAACTTCTTTTTCTTTATGAACGCATCATCTCCTCGTTATTGTCCGTTCTGGGGGATGTGCTGATTGATACTTACGAACGGATCACCCAGATATTATACATATGTAAGTGAACGATATATCTGTATATGAAAAAGTGGTGAACTTGTAAAAATTATCAAGGTACAAGTAAGTTATGATTTTTATATTGTACTGACTAATGACTAATGATAGATTTGTTAAATCTTTGATCTCTTAAAATCTCTACCAGTTCATCGTCATATCATCAGATAAATAGGTAATAGTCTTCCTCACTCCTCCATTATTTCAACATCGTTATTAAGTATATAAGTTTTATCGGCTTCGGAATCATTGTAATTCGTAAGAAGTAAAACTATCGGATGCAGTTCCGCAACTTGGTATATGTTTATGGGTATACAAGCAAATATTATGCAACCCCAACAAGCCCTTAAAAAATAAATGGGCGGATCCTCTTACAGATTATTTTCTTTCTCGACCCTTTTAAAATGTATAAAAAAAATATATATACACAGTAACCCGTGAGGATTTACCCATTACGATGAAAAATCGAAAATCTATTGAAATAATGGAGATCTCATAATTCTAAAAATATTTCATATTTTAATTTAATCTAATATTTTGGTAAAAAAGTTAAAATTTTTTTTTAAAATTATTTTCAAAAAATTGTACACAGCCATTTGTAGATTTTATTTTCCTGAAAATTGGGACGTTTCAACCTTTTATAATCATTAATCTCGTGGTTTTTAATATTTCATTCGTTTTAAAACAATTTTGTATTATTTATCCCGTGGAACGTCATATTTTGTATTTTTCAGTTTTGATCGGCGATACCCGTCATTATACCGTGCAATTGTGCTTTAGGATTGTTGAACGTTAAATATATCCGAGATATTAGCCGCTTATATTGTGACCCTTCGTCCTGACAAAAAAAAAAATAAAAAAACCATGCAACTCCAATTGTGAATACGATTATAAGGCCCCAGTGAGAGGAGGTACGCTTTGTCCTTGACAGTCAATTGAAGCAGAATTTTGTACTGAACCTCCATTTTCCGGTTGTACTTGACCATTTTCAAATGAATAACGATGAAATTTATTTCACCTATATCTGCACCTACAATTAAAGTATAATCTACCTTCCACGTACCGATGACCATTAATAATATAGGTAATAGTTCCAATAAGGCAATAATTATTTTTAATTAATTCAATTACATTAACTATATCTACATGGATAATACTTTTGAATACCTATTTAAACGTTAGAGTAAAAGTTTGTTTACAAATTGTAAAGTTATTTGATGCTAACAATATTTAATGTTGAAAACAATGAAGAATATTATAAGTTATTCGATGGGTTTGTTATATAGTTATATATTTTTGTCCAGATGATAATAACTTTTATGAAAACATGATGATAATTTTTTAATTATTATTATATTTATTAATTAGGATCAAAGTAAACTTAATTAATTCGATTTTAATAATAATTACTAGCCATTTGTTTTATTAACCATTTCATCAATACACCTTATCGGTTACCTATCACCACTCAAAAGTAGGTAGGTAACAATTAAAAACGTATACGGTTTTTAACTAGTTCTTATTTCAAAAAACCTTAATTAAATGCATAGTATAACTAAAATTTTTAATCTGAATAATGTAAATTAAATTAAAATACTACAATGTGTCTAATAATATTGCTAACCTTAATATTTCTTGTGTTTTATGTGTTGTAGACATGGACGCTAATTGTCAAATATTTTTAAATGCTTTTATGCCTATATTATAGGACATAGGTAGGTTTCTATAATTATTATTTAAAAGTAACTTAATATTTTTGTACTAATAATAATTACAATATAATACATTTTTATGACCTTTAAAACAAACAGTAAAAAATAATTATAATAACGTTAAATATAGTATAGTCAGGTAAACAATTTATCTTGCGATCCACTATTTGAATTGTACATACCTATCATTGATATCACAAATCACAATAGAGTCGTTGCCCGTACGATCCGTAATCCAGTGTAATGAATTAAAGTTATCACGTGTTATCAGAATAGTAATAATAATCATAGAAATTATTGTAGGAGCAGTTCATTATTTTACGATTGGAGTGGGGAGATCCTTCGGTATGAATGGAAGCATAATATTTTGTACAACTAGTACATATTGTAAATTCTGTAAGTGTACGTCGTGAAATTTGTTTATAAAGCTCACCAACTTACTTTCGTTGGTTTTAAATAAATTTATTTAAAATTGAAAAAAATTGAAAAACAACAAAAATGATAAAATATCTTAATTCGTTACTGTCGTTGTTTAAATAATTAAGTTAATTTTATCGGAATAATAAGTATACAGGTACAAGCCAGAGCAATGACCAAAAAGTATGTAATATTCATAATATAATAATATAACGTATATTAGAAAATTAATTTATTATTCAATAGCTTTAATAATAGGAAAATTTAAAATTAATTTGCACTTAAATTTTATTAAGTATGACAGAATTTCAAAAATAACTTCTGAATAAAAATACAATGAGCAATAGATTTTCTTTCACCCATATAGGTACAAACCAATACCTAAAATATTATTATTATTATTATTATTATTATTATTATTATTGTTATTATTATTTAAGTAGGTCCGAAAAATAATAAAAATCCATATATCTCATATGTATGGCTTAAGCACAATAAAAAAAAATATCATAAATTAATTTACTAACATGATTCAACACTACCACTGTTATTTTGCTAATTTAAAATGTAGTTATTATTATTATTGAAGTTATTATACAAAATAATAATTATAAGATTCAATATATATTCTACGGCCATCTGTTTCCAATAATAAAACAAATTATAGGTATATCATATATTATAGGGATAGATTCATGCAATAGAATTTTTTCTATAACGTTTTTAACTGATAAATCATTAATTAAATCTCATAATAGAAGCTCCACTCAGAATATAATAAGAAGCGCTAGATATAATTAATAATTTGTGCTTAAGAATACGTGATGTGTTATTATACATTTAATATGCATAAATAATAATTCTTGAATTACCACTAAGGAAGAGAATTTAAAAAGAAACTACTACTGACTCGCCAAAGTCGAAAGAAATATCCTGTGTAATTGTATTTACTACTGTTTTTAAATGTTAACAATTTATTTTATAGACAAATTTTCTAGAAATTTGATTATATTTTATAATAAGTAAATTCACTCTAATGTCAAAAGTTACTGAATAAAATAGATTTTTGTTTACTATAAAATGTGATCTTAAGACAGAGACGGAGACCCTATAAGTCTTTACATTGTATAAAAAAGAAAGACTGGGCATTAACGAGTTAATAAGTTAAAGGGAAATTAATTGTAATTTTCGAACTGGTTACTTTAGATTCTATTAATTTAACTTGACTGTATAAACATTAACATCATAAAATAGTAGTTGATTTTGATATTGATTCCATTTAAGTATTACTTTTACTAATTTATGTTTAAATGTCTGAAAAAATGTTCAATCAAAAGTCGTGTACTCATATCAGTATCTGCTAAGCAAAACTATGTGCTAGGAGATTAACGTATGTAATAACTAATAAGTATATATTGTTTAGTTAAATTTTTATATAATTATTAAAAAAAAGTACCTAATAATGATCTAATAAACCTTTTAATAATTTACAATTTTTGTATTTAAACCCAGGATAACAATTTATCATACAACATTTAAAATGCTATTTATATCATCATGATACATGATAAATGATAAATTAAACTAATGCAATCGATATTATTTTCGTTGGGTTAAACAAAAATTTAAATTTGTATAAGTGTTAATAAGTTAAATATCTTGTTTTACGTGGTTTACATCACTTCACGTCCGATCACTATAAGGTACATTATTAAATTTTGAACCATTGTCCCATCCTTAGATTTAAAGCAACCAATTTTAAAATATTAATGTACATGACGTACTATTACAACAGATTTTAGGTAATGTTTCAACATTTACCATACTTATCAGATCTAAATAATAAGTACTAAAATATAAAACTCTTGAATATTTTATGTATTTAGTATTATTTTAAACCAAAGCATATATTACTTGCTTTTATTAAAAACAATTTCAATACAATTTGTAAAAAAAATATGTAGCACAAATGTACTTTTTTTATTATAACTATGAGGTAAAAATAAAAATCATTTTATCATTTAATTGTTATTTATTTAATTTAATTGTTCGTTGAGTTTTTAATTACATTTCCACGATAATGATAACCTTTTTACTTGTTCAATGTTTACTGTCCATTACTATGAATTGTGAGTTTCTGGAAATAAATTAATAATTACCATACTATACAGGAAAATAGTGATAATACATTTCTAAAAAACAGCAATTTGCAATAAGAAACAGTAAAATAAGATTATTGCGATCGCGGAAAAGTAACTAAACTCTAATAAGTCTCAATACGCCGAAACGTAAATTATTCTGTAGTGGGGTCATGTATTCATTAATATTTAATATTGGATTTCACATCAATCCTACGATTAATGAAAAACACTCTGGACATTGAATACAAGTTCAAATTATTATTTATATACAACATGAGTCATGAACTGTATACATAATGTTAAATACAAATATTAAAATGTCATGTAAACAATTTGATAGCACAGTATCAGTGCGTGATTTTTGTTATGTTAACATTTTAAATTGTCAGTAATAAATTAATATATGACTTATTTGGATCAATGGTCGGATGGAAAAATTAATAAAGACATGCGAAATATTAAAATAATATATATAATGTGTTCTATACAGTGTGATTATTTTTACAGTATACAGATTATCTCATAATATTTTAACGAATTTTAAAATATATTTTTACATAATTTTTTTTTTTTATTATTGATTTAAATGTTTTTATTCAATCTATTACAAAAAAAGAACAATTGATGAGTTAAATTAGGTTAAAATAAATAAAAAATAAAAAGGCAGACTAGACTGAATATAGAGGCCTCCCAGCTGAGGTACTACGACATTAGTTACATAATTTAAAGTCATTATATTACCATAATTTGTATAATATTTTTTTATAAGCAATTTTAAGTTTTGTACATTTTTCGTATGACTAGAGTACTCACCTGCAATTTTTAATTAATTTTCTGAGGATTTCCCTGAGAATTTAAATACATACAAATTAGATTTCAGACAAGTAGTAAATTAGGTACATAATCAAGATTCTTAGAAATATGATAGGGATATTGGATTTAGAATATTAGACAAAACGTAACAATACATTCCTTAATTAACTCTGATTTTGTCAGTAGAGAGGATTTCCACTTTACCAACCTCTAGTCAGAAAAGGACAAATTTACTGTCAGCTGGTATTTTACAGTCCAAATTGTCCAACGCTTCAACCAGCATTGAAAATTAAACTTCGGTGTAAGCGTGACAAAAATTTATAAATATTTCATTAATTTATGTAATAAACAGGGCCGGAATTGGTTAGGCGAGCTGAAGAGAAAATCTCAGTGGGCCGCTTAAAGTTTGGGCCTATCGGGTGAGTATGGGTGAAAATAAATGCATGTTTAAAATACGATTAGCCACCTATAAGCTCGTAACAATTTTAGACATAATTTGAATATGTAAATGAACCGATACATACCAATCCGGCCCTAAGTATAGGTACCTACCATGTATAACTTTCGTTTCGATAGATTAGTATTTATAAGTTGTTCTTTGAAACTTCATCCTCCTACCTATCTTCATTTATAAATTAGAAATTAAAATAAAGAGTTGAAACATAATATTCAAATATTTTAATACCTACCTATAGTTAGAGTTTTATTTTATCAGAATTACAAACGTATTTTTATCTAGATCTACCCATTTTATGAATATAGACAACATTATATTATATTATCTAAGCTTTCTTGAACTAATTATCTCTGATAATTTAATTATGATAGTCTTACAAAAATATAGGTGTTACATATTAATATATTATACCTATTCAGTTTTACGTGAATTTTACTGTACGTGTTCAATAGAATAATTAACATTACTTAGACCTGTAGTGAGACCTGTAGAGAGACCTTGTAATGCATAGGTATTAATCATGTTATTTTAAAATTCAAAATATAATTAATATTTTAATAAAATTATTTACATTTTAAATAATTCAATCAAGAAAGTATATCCCCAGGAATCATTATGTTATTTTTTACGCACACGAAGCTCTCAAAGCACAAAATCATTAATTACTTACTGTGGGATCTTGATTAATATTGAAAAAACAATTTAGTTCATTAAATGGATATATTAGTGTCCGGTCATAAAATATTGGATTGTCAAATCATGTTTTACTAACCAGTAACCATTGTCATTATTGTCAGGTATTCATAATATAATATGGAGGTACAGATAGTATACCTATTACTATAATAGAAAAACAGCAATTTATTGGATTTTTATCAAATATTTGGTCAAATAGGTATGCATAAAAATAACGAAATATGTAAAAAAAAAACAAATAATGAAGTTGAACTGGGTTATTTCCTGTTTCAAATAATATCATAATACTATACACCTAAACAGTCGAACCGTATTATATATACCTAACAACTACATTTAGAGATTAATATTATAGCACTCTGCGGCAGCGGCATATTTATCTTTACTACCTATATATGTCTATTGTCCATATACTATTCAATTGTAAACTATGCTTGTCCACCTATCTACATGACAAATTAATGATTAGGTACAACATTTCATACGTATACATTTAAATATACACTATATGTGCATAGTACCACCGTTAGTAATGTTTTATATTAAATAAAAACGAAAGCAATCATTTCACCTAGGTACCTAGATATATATTATTAAATTTAATCATTATACATCACATACCTAACAGCTATAGTAATAATAATTATTGTTATTATAACTAAGTAGGTATGTAATTACTAATTACTAATTATAATTAGTGTAACTACACCTATTGTTATCAATACGTGGATTTTATAAACGCCGATGATGCAAATTTGAAAAGTCCAATAAATATGTTTATGAATACCGTGTATGATTTAGGTATTATAACTGTATATTAATGTATATTGACTAAAATTGTAAATTTATCATCGGAGGAAAAAAATTGAATAGGTAAACAAATCGCGTTTAACATTATTTGCTAAACTTTAACCTTTACTTTTTCCTATACATTTATTTAGACATCGATTAAAAATTATGTATTTTTATTGAAAATTATATGTTATTAACCTAACAATTAGTAGGTACCTGATAGTAACATTATATTTATATACATACAGCCATATACTACCACAACAAAATAAGTCGTAATTAAATAATTGTATTCTTAACAATGCCCAATCGTTATTTATATGGACTTCGATGATCAGGTGAAATATATAATATGAAATACCCAACTTAATATACAATACGGACCTAACTAACTATATAACTATTATTATCTATTTATTTATTATTACAACGAGTAGAACAAATTATTGTCAATACTCAATTGAATTAGTTTCAAATATTAATTACATAACACTATAAGATAGTACCTATATAAGTGTACCTATAACAATTCACAATAAATCAATACAATAATTCCTAATAACCGATTTCAAAATTATAACTTAATATTAAATAGGTTCTCAACTATTCAACGTGCTTATACTCTACAATAATTGATCTATTTAGGTGTCCAGTCTGGCAGTCTCATTCTTAGTTTACAACTTTTTAAATTTTTTTTTTTTTGTACAAAATGTAATGTTATTTTTTTAGGATTTATTAATTTAAGTTTCCCTGATGTACCAATGTACTAAACTTATTGTTAACACTTTAACATTTGGAAAATTGATAACAATTAGAAATAAAATATACTATTTATACTACTAATTTAAAATTACAAATGAGAAGAAAAGAAAAATATTATATATAATAAATGGTCATGTTTGGGGGGGTACGGGGGGGGGGGGAGTGGTGGAGTCAGCGTACGCAGAAAGTGGGTCACTTATTTCATTGAATTTTGCACTGTGAGCCGAATTTATGTGGTCGAAGAAGTTGATAGTTAATTTTTTTACGTACTCAGTTATTATGAGTAGCTGGAGCCTGAAAGTCATTGTGAAGTTCAAGATTACAAACAAACCATGGAATTAGATACTGTCCTCAGAAATTTGGATTGAAATACCAGTATTATGAGAGAGCATTTCCAACTTGGTTGGAAACTGAGGTTTGTCGGTTTGATCAACGGTACCTATATTATTTAGCTTCTGATAGCCTTGTTGTAGTTACTAGTTTGCAGGTGATATGAGAATTCCATGTTAGCTTTTTGTCCAAAATTACACCGAGATATTTGACGTTAGGTGCCCAAGGAATATTACTATTACAATTAAAATTTTAGAAAAACAATTTTTTTTTAATTACTTTTATCTTTAACACTTTAAGTTCATTACTTTTATGAATTTCAACATACATTTTTAATTTTATGTTCCGAAGCTGAATAGTTTTTGGAATATGCATTATTCAAAATCCTATTTTTGGAATTATTGTAGCTGATGAGTTTTTTTTTTTAATTACCAGCATCTAAATCGATATTGTGTGAAAAAGTTTCCTAAGTTATCAAGCTTTATAATAGCCCTGAATATAGTTTTGTATAAAATATAAAATAGATGTAATAAGTAGTCTAGCACGTCTTTATGATTCGGCAGTTTTCACATATAATAAAATGTTAATTAATTTATATTTATTACTAATAAATTATGGTAATTTTCATATTAACATTTTATGCCTTAATTCCTAAAACCTATAATCATCATGGATCATCATATCTTTTGAATTTTGATTTATATACATAAACATTTTCCAAAAAGTATCTCCCAATTTAGAATAAAAAAGTGTGGTTGACATTTCAAAAAAATAAGTTTTTATAAATTTGTAAATATTTTAAAATATATACCTTAATCTTACAGAACCTATACATAAAAATGTAACAAATAACAAAATAGGATTGGAATAAATTAATTTATCAAATGAAAAATGGGGGTGAGCAATGAACATAAAGGGTGAATCTTTACGCCCTGTACCCTATACGACATACTTGGAAATATATCAAATAGATAAGATAATTCTAATTTTTTTTAATATAAATTGTATTTTATGATATTTACATAATAAAGATTACCTATTATAAACTGAGGTATCATCCCCTTTTAAATGTTATCAATAATTATTAATAATAAAGCTCCGTTTGTGGCATAATTATATATTAGTTATATAGATGGTAAGTTATAAAATAATTCAGTCCTTTCTCATAAAAGTATAAAAAACATATCATTTTTATGTTAACTTTAAGCTTTATGATTTTATTATATAATTTATTGCCTTTCTAATCAAAAAAGCGTTTAGCCTAGCAGTTTTAATTACTATTATCAATTCCTAGATTTTTAAACTAGATTCTTAAACTTTTTTGTATCGAGTTTCCATTCGTTGTTAATCTATCATTTATATTGGATGTGTAGGTATTTCACTTTAATTTATTGCATAATAATATCTATTATTCATATTTAATCGATGTTAGTTTTATGTTAGATAATAATTGACGTTCATAGAATTGACATGGGTTTTTAGAACTGATATATATTGTTTATTAAAGCATTAGAATCGAAAGAATCAGCAAATCAGTTTTAAACGTGTACTATGCTATTGAAATAATATTGAATCTACAGATCTAAGAAAATTGCCAATTGGAAAACTCCAAATTTCCTTTCTTTTGCATTTCTATGCATTAAAATCGAAGTTAAATACAAACTGTAAAAAAGTAATTAAATAACTAAACCCATAGGTAACAATCATCTAAAAAAATTAATAATATAGGTACCTATACTGCTAAATACTCATTTTAAAATATTCACATATACTCCTATGCGCCGGTTTAGGGTGTGGGAGGAGAAGGGGACCATATTTTTTCAATACAATAATATTGGTTCGAGTTTACTAGAAATTAGTCATGTTGTTCACTTTAGCATCGCGAGTGTATACATTTTTATAATGTGTTTGGTTAATTTAGGATAATGTGTTTGCGAGAATAATATTTAAAAAAATATTGTTTTGTATTTGGGAGATATTTTTAAGAGGTATGCTATAAATTATAATGCATTTTAGCAATCCATTTCATTTCAATAGATTTGGTAAATGGAAATTGGGATGAATTCTAATAAAATTACATTACTTTTTTAGATATATATTACAACTAACCAGTCATTTTAAAAATTGTACTTACCTACTTATTATTTAAATTATGAATACATTGATTTTTTTTAATTAAAATCACTTATCAAAAACATTCATTGTTTTACAAAACTGTCTTGCTTTAAAATTTAAATATAATATAATATAATGTACCTAATAGTAAGTAAGCTATATATACTCCAAAAATATTATTTCACCCGATAAATACTTGACCAGGTCTATAATATTCTGGTATGATTGGTCTATCGACTATTTTGAAGCTTAAAACAAAAAGTGTGCAGTTTTTGGATTTAGCCAAAATGCCAAATGTATTTAGACACAATTGTTGCCTGTTGATACATTTTCCAGAAAGGAAAATTGGAGATTTCTACTAAGTTAAATTCGTCTTGCTAATTGGTGTTTGTTTTGTTTTAATTGAGTTTTTCTTATTATATATTGCTTACTAATCTTCTTATTTACTTTGATAGTGTTAATAAAAAATTGTAAGTACAGACTTTTTATTTATTTATATTATTTTACTTATTATATGTATATTATACATACTACTACTTTAATGGTAGTTTATAAAAAGTTGTACATCAAATCGTAACTCTACATTTAATACTTCAAGGTCTGTTGTAAAAAAAAATTAACTTGCCCGCCTAAAATGTCCTCACCCCTCAATTAAATCGAAAATGGTACCTTTGCATAGATTAAACGCCCGCAGAAAATGTTACAAAATGATAATAATCACAATCTTATCCGCCTTTCCTATACCCCTTTTTTATTATAACGCTGTATTTTTTTTTTTTTATAAAACTCTGTGAGAGTATTGACACTCTCTTTTGTGTATCCATGCTGTTTGAAAAGTAGATATTATTATATATTAAAATCAGCTATAGTCTTGTTTAAAAAGGAAATTTTCTTCTACGAGTTACTTTGGAAAGAAAAAATTACATTTAAATATATTGAGATAAATACTAGCCATTATTTAATATCGTGAAAAGAAATAATATTATGTTACTATTTTTTTTTCTGATAAAATAATAATTCTATGATACCATGATTTGCACATTATATGTACGTACCATCAATATTTTATTCAAAAGTTTATTTTTTATATCTATGTAATATTATAATGTACCTTCATTTATTATTGTTATTTTTATTATAGATTGATCGACATCGACCGGTTATTAGAAGAGGTGGGCGAATTTGGAAAATATCAAAAAAAAAATATATTTTATCTCGGACTGTCGTTACTGTTCACGGCGTCGTCCACCATGTCGTTCGTGTTCACCACGGGAGACATGAACTACAGGTTTTTTGTTTTGTTTCTGTCCGAAACAGTACCACCCTTTAAAGCTTTAAGTGGAAACATCCGATAATTGTTTTTAATTGTTCGTTTAATTATATGTAATTAATACACAACGTAATTATTAAATATTAAATTACATTTTATTTTTATTTCCAGCTAGTGAAATCACTTTAAACATCATCAAATTTTGACTTTTTATTTCCGTTACACTAGCCTTATTTTGCATCAGTGCTTCAATCAGATGAGAATTGATATACTTACTGACATTTAAGTAAACTTTTAAAATGTGTGAAGTGAATGCTGAACTATGAACTCTGATCGATTTTAAATAAAACATTTATGAAGAATTCATATTGCACATAATTTACACATCGTATGTTTTGAAATTAGAAGCCCTTATATATTATATAACGTAGATCGATGACCCGGGACTAAAATAAGTCAATTATATTATGTTTGAAGTAATTTTACTTGCGGAAAATGTAAAATAAAATTTATATTACCTAGTCTATAGTCTATACTACTAATATAGTTTTGTTAACAATAATTATTAATTACATTGAATAAAAAGGAAAAAATTCTTTTACGAATGAATGATCGGATATTCCCGCTTAAAATATGGACATTACCATTATTTCAATTTTTTTGTCTACCTTGCAGATGCCGGATAAACGAATGCGATGTTTCTGAGACGTCATTCGAATACTGGCCACCGTGGCTGAACCAGTCCGTACCGTTTGACGCTGACGACCATGGACTGTCCAAGTGTTCACGGTACGTGTTGAACAACAGTCCAAACAACACCAACACCACCGACAGACGCGTCCTCCAATGTGACGAAAGTGACTTCAACAGGTCTTCCATAGTGCAGTGCGACGAATTCGTCTTCGAATCCGGTGGGGAGACAACGATAGTTTCCGCGGTACCTACTTAACAATATATTATGCATTATCAATCGATAATATTATAAATTATAATAATACCTTTATATTACTGATGTGATGTTGTGGTGATAGCAGCTAGATTCTATATCATAAACTATAGGCAGCCGCTTGTGATTTTTATAAAGGTGGTCAATTTATAGTAAAACCCTAACTATAGCAGTATATTGATGCTTCATGGTGGGCGGAGGGTGATAAATATTAAACAATAACCTCTTAAAAATGTCCAGTTTGCCACGCCAATGGGCTTCTGCAATAATTGAATCTGCATGTACCCTGTTTACGTGTACTCTGTACAACGATAACAATATACCTAACATTATAACAATATAACATACTATAATATCCATGCCATGGTATTATTATAATATTAGTATCATATTATATCATGAACCACAACTCATAGTACCTATATACCTTATTAGTATCGATCAATTGATTAACGCGATTGTTACGATTTATATAAAATAGTTCAACATATTTTGCAAAAACAACAAGTGGAAACTGACGATCGTAGGGACCCTCAACAACATTGGTCAGTTTTTCTCTTTACCCATATCCGGCTTTTTGTCAGACAAGTACGTTTAATGAAATATTCAATTAATAAAAACTAAAAATAATTAATTGGTTATTTGCGTTAAGGTACGGCAGGAAAAACATTATCATCGTTGGAAGCGTATTGGCAGCGACATGTGGTATTTTACGCGGACTGTCAGTAAATTACACCATGTTCATGGTATTGGAATTTTTGGACGCTTTTTTTTCCGGTGGAGTTTACAGTGCTACTTTTATAATGGGTAAGAGATTTAGTTAAATTCAGCTTGCAACGATTATAATAATTGTTCATAAATATTTATTCATTTGTATTCGTGCTTTGACTTGTAAAGCACCTAAAAAGCATGGAACCTACCTACATATCTACCTATCTTGTAATTAATAGTTATAATTAGTAATTATAACTTATAAATATAATATAGGTACATCTGATCATGTAAGAAAATAATATAGTCGTAATTTGCATATTGCATATATTATTATGTATACAGTAAACATATTGGAAACGATATCAATTTACATTTGTTACCTAGTTTAACTAAAATGCAGTTTAACTATATTTATGCTTGAACATCGCATAATATATCTATTACAGGCGCCCAATACATGTATTCAATATTATATTGGCGATTAATCCGACAGAATGTCTAAAAAAAAAATGTATCCATTAGGTATCGGGCTAGTTGGAGGCAGACACAGAGTTTTTGCGAGTACCGTTTTAAGTGCTTACTATCCAATCGGCGAGGCATTAGTCGGAGTATTGTTTTGGTACGTTCAAGACTGGAGGAAATTCTTGATATTCGTAAACTTACCGGGATTGGGTTTCGCGTTGGCCTACACGTAAATACACTTGTATTTGAATTACTTTCAATACTATAAATAAACACCTACGATCAAACTTCTGCGTACCTGCTCTTAATATATTACTATAAATCGTGATGATTTGGCGTTTGTGCGCAGAATTATTCCAGAGTCTGTTCGCTGGATGATCACCGCCGGAAAAATCAACGAGGCCATAGAGGAATTGAAATACATTGCGAAATACAACGGAAAAAAACTATCAGAAGAGACTCTGAAAAAACTCGAAACGTTTAAAAGCTCCAACGAAAAAGAGATCGAAATAGTAAATCTACCGCTGCATCACGTTTGGGCATTTTTACCTATTCGGTATTAAAAATCCACACTACGTTTGGGCACTCGATATCCCTAAAAAGATACTAGACATTTAAATGAAACAGTACATATATACCTTTTGCTTAGAAATATTAAGTCATATTAAATAGCATTATAACTTAATTATAATATGATATATAGGTACTAGCAATATTTATGATAATTCAAATTCGTTAAAAATTTTGAAATGTGTTACGACAAATTAATTACCTAATTAGTAAAAGTGTCTTACTGTAGGTATCATATACCTACTCGACAAGGGACTAATTAAGGTGTAAGCTAAACGAGAAACGTTAAAATAAATATAAAATTGTTTGGAAATTGCATTGATGGATTTTGGATAATGTCCGTAATATCGCACATTACCGCAGTCCACTATACTGATCGCGTATAAATTCTATTTCACTGCCACGTGTATGGTGGGGAGGGGGTACGCCTTTTTCGATTATACGCACCTCGCCGTGCTCATAACATAATATTATGAATTATGATTTCAAACTTATAAACTAGGTACTTTAGTACTTATACAGTACTTACACAAAAAAAGGTAAATACGTATAAATGTATAATAATATATAAAGTACTATACGAAAATAAAAACCTGCATATTTATTTGTTATAGATTATTATAGTGCTCAAACGTGTTACGAGTTTAAGACATTGGATAAAAATAGTGCCCAAACGTGTGTAGCCAAATCTGCACACATGCATTTTATGATTATTTCCCGATTACAGAAGCGGCCCTAGAGTAGGTCAATTAGTACACCAGCTGTACTAGACCCCATGTACATTTTAAGGCCCAGTACTTTTTCAACTCGAAATAGTGATTTTGTCAATAAGACATTTTTTTCAATACACTATTCAACAAGTAGTATACTAAAAACTTTTAACAATTTCATTTAAAAAAAACATTTTTTTAATTGAATTTATTCCAGCTCTTTTCGATTTTAAAACACTGTGCAGCGGTACACCATCGCGAAAAATGTATATATGTAAAATCATAATATCTCAGTGCTTGATAAAAGTATACCTATTATGCACACGTATAAATTGATAAAAGTAATAAAACTAAAAATATCAAAATTATCAATAATAATAATAACCAATAATAAATAAATAAAAAGGAATAACAGATGTTATTATGCCAAAAATTTATGTAAAAATATCAACTAAAAAAATAGAATAAAAACAACAATTTTAGTATAGGTACCTACTTGCCTATATATTTTGTAAAAAAAATATCAAACATGAATACATGATTATTTTATATTAAAACAGTAAATATTATTAATATATTATTATGACGTTTATTAAAGACGAATATATAAATAACATAAAATTGTATGATTATACAGCTTAATACTAGGTTGGGTACCTACTTGAGAGGGATATAAAGATATATTAGAACAATATTAGAATTTAAAACGTTTGTACCAATGTACTTATTGACAAACGGAGCACCGAGAAATAAATTGTTTCTATGCCCTGCAAAACCTAGGGCCGCCTCTGCCTGACAATTCGATATTATGTTTGTCATATTCTATTATTGTGTTTAGGAAGAAATGACGACGCGTACGACAAGTTGTTCAAGCCAGCAAGCATTTAAACGTGCTATGACTTCAAAGCGCTTAATATTACGAGTGATCAACTGTTCGTTCTGTTGGTAAAGTACTTACAACCTACCTATAAAATATATTATCATTTTATTTTTTCTCAATTTAAATTTTTTATAGTGAATAGGTAACTACTACCTACATTGTAGGTACGCGTTCACTGTACAGTGAAACGTTTTATTAACAAATTTATATTTAATTCTATTTAACTAATTTCTTTATAATACGAATTTTCTTTGTTGACCACGAGACTTGATAATATGAAAGTTTTACTGCGTATATATTTATTCAAAGTATGTTTAAAATAAATGTATTGTGAAAACTAAACACTAAACATTATATTTGATATTCTCGAATTTAAATTTTGGTACATCGTACATACCTAATGAATCAATATTTTACTGAAATATTTATTACCTACCTATCTGCCACATGTTAAATAATCCTATTTTCGTCGACATCGACAACATCAGTACCTAGGTAGACTCGTACAGTAGCGTATCCAGAATTTTTTTTCGGGAGGGGTTATAATTTATTTTTGTGGAATTTTATCTTAAAATGATTTATTAATGATAACGTTGTTATAATTTAGCAATTTTCGGGGGGGGGTTACAACCCCCAAACCCCTCCCCTGGATACGCCACTGGACTCGTAGACTAGTGGACTCGTAGACTAGTGGACTATTGTAAAAAATAATCTCGGATCACAATATGTGTTAAATAATAGTTAACAATTTATTATATTATATTACTATATTAGTATTCATAATATTTATAATAATAATTATAAACAAAAATGTTTCTTTTCAAAAAAATTGCCTAACCTATAAGTATATATAGGTACGACCTGAATACTCGTATATCCCTGTTAACAAAGTAAACCAAACAATATTATTAATATTGTATTCTATATTTCTGTGTACTTGCGGTTAATTATTATTATTATTGATGTCACTCTGCAGGATGATCAACACGCTCATTTACTACGGCCTGTCTATGAGTTCGGGTTCAATAGTGGGAAACCGGTACGGGAACTTCATTCTGTGCAGCCTGGTTGAAATCCCGGCGTTGTTCTTAGTGATCAAGATCATGAACAACTGCGGCCGGAGAGAATCGCAATGTGCCACGCTCCTGGTGTGCAGTACTCTATGCATTTCAATCGCGTTCGTCCCAAAACGTAATTATTATTTATTAATATAATATTATTATTCAGCGACCACTAAGCGAGCGTTTCTTATTTTTTTTCTACTGTCATACGCTTATAATTTGGGAATTGGGGGGGATCTATAGCCCCCCATATAACATCACACTATTTCACCTATGTAATGACTAATGATCACATTACCTATATACTTTATACTTGAGTCACTGTAGATTTCTTATTCACTGGGACACCGGGTCCAGATAGATGATTCGGGAAACAGTGGCGACGTGGCGTAGAAATGAATTCTGAAATGGGGGGATCAAAAAAAGAAAACGAAATACCTAAATGGGAGAGGAAAATTGGAAAATCCCCCACCCTCTCAAAAATGTTTACTGAGGTAGTAAACTATTTAACAATAAGGAACAATGAATATAATTTGAATTGATTCAAAATTCACATCAAATACAATATGGAAGATTATCCACTCCAAAGCCATTGGGACGGGATCTGACCCCACGACCCCCCTTGTATACGCCACTGTCAGGAAGGGGAGGGAGTATACATACCCAGGGAATCACAAAATTCAACAACCATAATAAACCACTATAAAAAAAAGGCCATTATTTATGTACACAGGTATTAGGTACCTAATATACCGTCGTATGTATAAATGTATAATCTATTCTCGGGGACTTAATATAATTATTGATTAGAAAATTCAATAATTTTATTGACTTATTAACATGCAGAGGCCCAAAATTCCAACGAGTTTATAGAACAATAGTAGGTACCAATAATACATATTATGGTATTTCAAAGAAGATATTATCTTTGGGGGGATGCACACAGGCTAATTTTATAATATGGACTTGTTGTTGTCTACGATTGAGATATACCTACGATCTAAACGCCATACGTATCGTACAACGATATATTATTATTTATTATTATTATTGACAAACTGTATGATGAATTAATATTGTCTTATTTTTAGACGCGGTCATCTTAAATGTACTCCTGTACCTGATTGGAAAGTTTTCCATAACCATTTCGTTCGTAATACTGTACATGTACACCGCCGAAATGTTCCCAACGGAAATCCGACATTCCCTGTTCGGCATATGCTCCATGTTTGGCAGGATTGGTTCAATGGTGGCACCACAAACTCCATTATTAGTAAGTAATAAGTATACCTATGTATAATTGGATATGTAGCATACAATAGGTATTGACGCCTTATTGTGGTTCATAACGGAATGTAGGTATTTATTTCAATTACTTATAATATTATATTATATTTCACATGTTATAAATTATAATATAGATATAATGGTAATTTTACAAATTGCATATGTTACCTACAATTCAGTACAGTGGGCACTACACTCTGTAGATCTTGGTATAATATTATACACACAATATATATAGACAATAAATGTAATCGATGATCTCTAAATAACAATTCCTCTGATAGCAACAATACCTAGTAGGTACCTACCTACTAAAGAAGTACCTAATAGGTATTAGGTATATACAATTTTGAAATAAACTGTATTAAATAAATGTATGTATTTTATTACAATATCCATAGGTCATAATCATAAGTGTAACGTGTCCTTTAATCTTCAAAGTTTGAGTTTTATCTAAAATTAATTTTTCATACACTGATTAGTGATTATCCAATTTCTTTTTTAAGCAAGTCAGGTTTCCCCCCTGTATTGCTTCCCTAAAATTTGTAAAGAAATTTTCACTAGGAAATTAATTTAAATTTGGTAGAGATTTTATCTGCCTAGAATAAGGTAGGATACTATTTTTATTTTTACTCATAAATTAATCCCATAATAGCTAATAGGTATGTGGCTGGTATGTATAAAAACAGTTAAGAGAATCATCATGCTCATTGCTTGTCAAATTATTAATTTCAACATGTCATTAATAATTATTCTATGATTATGTTCAGGTTACTTATTTCGGCGAATTGTCACCGTTACTACTCTTCAGCGTATCTGCTCTACTGTCTGGATTGCTTGCACTACTGTTTCCGGAAACTCTCAATAAAAAAATGCCGGACACAGTTTTGGAGGCCGAACAAATTGGAAACTCCACCAGTTGATTTACCTACGACGTCAGACTGTAAATTTTTTTAAAAAGTGCATTGCTATATCTTAAAAAATCTTAAGAAAAATTAAACGTCAATTTAATTTATTTACATAATAATTCATAAATTACTTTGAAGTTAGTTTTATTGTGTTTAAAACAAAACATCAATACTCGATAAATTTATATTGATGCATATGTGTATATGTGTAAAGTGTTTTTGTTTGGATAACATTTTGACATACATACACATAATAGATTCGTGTAATGTAATGTATTGAAAAATGTGTTGTAAGACTTATTTAAAAAACAAAACTCAATATATTTTACACTATTTTAATGTGGATTTACTTTAAACATGTTCTTGTGTAATGATGCTAAATAAATTGTATTGTTCAACCGTACAATTATTATCACTATGTATTCACTATACAGTATTTTTTATTATTTTTATTTTTTTTATTCATGTTACAGCTTCAACTTATAAGGTTATTAGCTTACAAAAATAAATAACTATTAATATTACAAAAGCGTTAATACAATTTAGTGTTTAGTCAATTGAGTTTTATATAGTGAAACCTCTAAATACCAAACACCCTCAATCACTGAACTTTTGTCTGCTATTTAGAGGTGTCCGCTATTCAGAGAGTTAAGTTGGTAGAAAGTTTTTTGTTTGTTTCCAAAAAAAAACGTTCACATAGATTTTCCACATAATTATCAGTACATTCTTGCAAGAACCTATGGGCGTTTTAAAATAATTCTTAGGATACCTACCTCAGTAAACAGGTAGTTATGTGCGTTGGCTCAAAAAAAGCATTTTCATTAGAGCTTGAGTTTGTACTCATTTTTCTGTAAACATTTCTTTTAGGTTTTATTGGTTGCTGCAGGGTATTAATTTCTGAAATTTTAGGGAACGTATTGGTTGGTTGTGGGGCTGGAGTGTTAGGACTTAAGTGATTGTGTGTTACGAATGACTACAGTAGAAGTGCATTTAACATATTATAGCCATATAGATTATAGATACATATCTATAATATGTATTTATATACTTATGTCTCAGAATTGGTATGTAGGTAACTTAAATGTATTTTGTGTTTAAATAATTTGAAAAAATTTTCAAATAAAAGGGGGAAACTAGGTGGGCACACTCGAATTTCCTGCAATTTGACTTTCAATTTAGTTATCAAGTTCACGGGTTGTGTCTCGACGAAGTTTCTCAATACTAATTTTGAAAACTGTTTAGGTTAGTTCATTTACACAACAATAATTATTGAAATTATTGAAATTCGATTCTCCATAATACTATTGTTTGGAGATAAGGTAAACATAAGCTCTACAATAACTGTTGCCCATGTATGCGATCATGGTAAATGCCGTCGCCGCTGGGAAAGAATCCTACTCGCCGAACAGAGAGGGCAAATAATAGATTATTGAACTGCAATGGATTCATTTTGATTTGGAAAATGCCTAATTGCCATTAAATCATTTTTAAAACAAAATAAAACATTGGGCAGGAAAGTGTTATTGATAATAATGTTGGTTTTAAAGGTCAATCATGTTGAAACAGCTTAGAATTGCCAAGAGTTGAGTGGAAAGAACATTGACTTGTCAAGATTAGGCTGCTTTTTAACAGTTTTTAATTACCTATTCAAAGTTTAATTTTATTTAATAATAGTTATAATTTATTTTTGATAGGTACCCTAACCTAAGTTATTCATATTAAGTGAATACACTTTTAAGTTTAAATACTTTTATGATCTAACTATGATCAGACAAATATTCTACATAATAAGTAATACCTAGGCTTATAAGAATTCCTATAATTAAATTGACACTACTATTAAAAGTGTACAGACATAATAGAAACTCATTTTACAAAAATAGTCTTCTGATATTAAATAAATTATACAATTAAATTCAAAAAATATTTTATTATTATTTAATAATATCTTGAAATGTGATTAATGAACTTTTGAATACTACGAATAATTAACAATTATTATATAACTTACTAAAGTTATTGTATGCCAGTCAGTTTTTGATTAGATTCAAAATAAGATTGTTCAGTAATAAATGAAGGTAATTGACTCATTTGTTTGTAAGAAGAATTACATTCTCTCATATTTTCTAACACATATTGGAGATTCCAATGTTTCATTAGGAGTGCTTGTTGAATGGTAAATGACGAATATCTTATACAGCGTATAGCAGTACATGTTGCTGAACATCTTAACTTAAGTCCTATTTCATGGACTAATGATAGTAAATAACTCTCATATTCATTAATAACATTAACTTCTGAAATTTGAAAAATAAAATAATTATTAGGTAGTTGTATAAGCTTTACGATTTTATAATGTAATTAAGTAATATAGCGTTTATGATGTTTTTTTAAGAATTTTTAATGACATTATATACAACTTTATATTGTGAGAAAATTTTTTTGTTTTGTACAAAAAAAAAATATTTCAAAATTTGGATTTTTTATACCGGCTAAAGTGCACTTTACCACCCCATGCATATTTTTCGATTTTTTTTTTTTGGAACTTATGTAACTCATCGAGTTAAGAACGATGGTGCAATCAGAATTTGTCGCTCTCACTTAGTTTTGAAGTTATGGTCCTTGGAAGTAAGCAATTTTGAGTTTTTTTACGCATGAGCGCAACGCTACGTGTCACGTCTTTAGCGATTTTTTTTTCTTATTCGTGAGACTACTAAATAAAAAATAAACGAGTGAACGAACACGGGACTAAGAGAGGTCAACTTCACTAGAACGCAGCACTTGACGTAATGACATTTTAACTGTGTATTAAATTATAGTTTCTTTAATAATATAATATAATCTAAAATCGTATTTAGAATTGAATGATTATTATAATTAATTATTATCAGGTAGGTAGGTACCTACTATAGGTATAATGCAAGAATTTATTTAAACCAGATTGACTATTTCTACTTCCAGGAGAGGAATATTTTTAATTGTGAAAATGCAATTTTCATTTTGAAAAATGCAATTTTCTTAACCCTGTGACCCACTTGGGGAGGTGTTGCATAGCAAATCGGGGGATATTTTCGTTTTTAACTGTCCGAGCGAGCGCAGCGAGCGAGTGGCCCCGCTCGGTGATTTGGTGCAACAAAAATGCAATTTTCTTAACCCTGTGGCCCACTTTGGGAGGTGTTGCATAGCAAATCGGGGGATAAATTATTATTGCACTATCGTTTTAAACAGGTTAGAATACGTAAGTACAAAAAAATAACAAAAATAGTCCCCGCGCTACATTATAGAGTAGTGTTGCGCGCATGCGTATAGACGTAAAATTGAAAACTTTGGAAGGCCATTACTTCGAAACTAAGTGAGAGCGACAAATTCTGATTGCACCATCGTTCTTAACTCAATGAGCTACATAAGTTCAAAAAAAAAAAATCGAAAAATTTGCATGGGGTGGTAAAGTGCACTTGTTCCTTTATACCTATTCATTTTTCCACAAAGAACTCGGTAAAGACCTTATAGACTCTAGCTCTCATTCAATTTTAATACTTACCAATAATGAAATTCGGTAAATCTAGACTTATGCATTTAATTCCATAAATTAAAGGATTTTTGGTAGATGCTGGTCGAATCAACCCTTTTGTAGCCAAATCATACGCTGTTTGAGTTTGAGTGTCTACATTGGCAAGCCTACAATTTAATGTAGGTAAGTAGGTACATTAAGATAATTAAATAATATTATAAAAATGTATACTCGTGTAGTTACTCAAACATCTTTTTTTGATTTGATGCCTGTATTGTAGACATAAGTTTATCAACATTTTCACGTTTAACAAAATCAAAACGTCCCTTCTCAACAACTTGGCCATCAATGTACATATTCTTGGTCATAATTCCCAATTGCCCATGTAAATGATATGTTCTCAATGGATAGTTGTTTTGAAGATTTCTTGCCATTTTGGTACCCTTATTTAGTCCAATCACTTAAAAAAACAATTTTTAAATAAAATAAATAACAATACAGATATGTAATGAACCTTAAAATTAGTCATACCACAAACGCCTGATACACGCTTTCCCAAATGAGTGGTCCAAATACACTTAATGTCTTGGGTTTGGTACCTGGGACCAACGACAAGTACATTGTCTGCATAACTGGACTCTACTTTTACATTCAGTTCTTTTGTTGTGTCACCGGAAATGACCACACGATTTTCTGGAGATCTAACACCGCATAAATTCAACTCTATAATAATATAATACATGATCACGTCTACAATGCTTTATTTGTTGTTAATCAGCTTCACTTACCTTGTGTTAACTTTAACAGTAATGAATGACGACAACCACTTAGGTGTACTCCAGCCGGTTTATACAAACACACAATACCATTCAAAAGTCTAAATGCTTTTTCACTAGTCGACAGACTATTCATCTTAAATCTCTATCGTAGATTAGAAAAAGTTTAATTTTACAATAACAACATTAATGATGCTGTACAAAACAAAATAAAAATTATGGCTGTTCGTCTTTTAGTTGCATTTACAACTTGTAATTTAAACATGGAACGGCTGGGAATCAGAATCAAAAAGTTATAACTTATAAATCACGGATTAAGAGAGAGAAATGAAATGTGAAATTGTAATATTTTGAATTCACATTTTTGTGAATCGTGATCTTTAATAATTGCAGACACAAGTTAAGATAATACTTATTTCATGATTACAGACATGGACTTCTATCACTAATATCTATAATGTTATCATTTGCCCACTGACAGAACGGTCGGATACTTTGATAATATTGTCGAATTAAGGCGGCCATGTTTTTGGAGGTAACTGTTTTCATATTTGTAAATTTGTTTACAATTTAGTGATAATAATATTCAAACATTTCCTTAGATCATAATATACAATGTACATGATCTAAGAACATTTCTAACCGATTACACATCTTTTCACTTTGTTGATTCACAGTTGATTCAGTTTAAATTAATCGTTTATTTTCTAATATAAGAATACCTACCTAATATATAGTTAGTGTTCGTAATCATGGTACTCGTGTGTTTATTATTAATCATGTCACTTTGAAATTTGTATCTATTATTCTATTGACCATTCTGTGTTTGTATTATGAACTTTTAAAAACTATTAATTATCTAACTTGAAATACAGTTAAAATTGAAAACATATGAAGTAGCATAATTTATTTTTTCCTACTGGTCACACTGATTTTTCCTCCAAAAACATGGTGTACTGATTTTCACACCAGCCTATGGTGACTGTGTTATTTCTTATCAGTGTCCTTTCCGATTGTTCTATACTTCTATTCTGTGACAGAAATACAGAATACAGAACCAGAACTCAGAATCAGTATTCACTATTCAGTCTGCAGTAGTGCAGTCAGAACTCAGAATCACTCAATCACGATTAAACCACAGAATAATATATGAATTCTGAAGATGTATCTTAAATAGTTGAATCTCTAATCGTGGTCAGAATGCTTGTTTAGATCATGTATTCATGTTTAACATTTTTTGTATGCTTTGGACTTCGGGTCTAAGATATATCTTAGTCCGTTAGCCTATAGTCTATTGAAAAATCTATACCTAACAATTTATTATTTATCATTTAATACAGTATTGTCATTCTCTGGCTATTGTAGTATTGTATTAGGTTACAAGTTATAACTTACAAGAGTAGTCTCTGACTAGTGCAGGATACAAGTGTTTGAAAAATACTTAAAATGCCTGTTTCGTGCGCTGCATGCGCAAACAGGTATAAAGTTGGACAGAATATACATTTCTTTCGGTAAGTTATATTGCGATACAATTAGTAAAGATATGAGAAACTTAAATAACAAATCAATGGTTTTTGCCACTTTTTGGTAATTACTAATTAGGCATAGGCACAACTAGACATTTAAACAAGGGGGTGCTTAGCTAAGGGATTTTTTGTGACTCAGTGGGAACTAACACCATTATTTTCCTAATATGTAAGCAAGTAAACACAACCACTAAAACGAAACAAAAACCACAGATATGGGCCCACACAGGACATTAAAAATTATTTTTAAAAACGGAAACAAAACAAAAATCATACCTACTTGGTGTGATACAATATTATATTATAAACAATGCTATTCTGTTATAATTGTAATTCGATAAATTATCAACTTTTAGTTTCAAAGTTTTAAATGATTTTTTAGGGGGTGCTAAAGACCCAAAACACCCCCTCCCGCCACTAGTTGCGCCAATGCAATTATTACCTATTTAGCTAGGTACTTTTAAGTATATAATTTATACTAGAGGACGCTACACAGGTATTTGTTGTCTCCGTCTAGTGAAAGTTAAACATAGCAAAGTTACGCTCAGCAGATCATATTTAACTCAGTAAATTTAAAAATCTGAGTGAAATGAAACTTAATGGTACCTAAGAACATTAACCTACATTAGGTTTTTTTTCCGATCATTCAGTTTTTAAATGAGTTACGAGCATTTTTCATTTACACTATATTATTATATGTATAACTTGCTGAAAAATTGAACTTTCGTAAATAATTTTCTCACCATCAAGTTTCATAATAGGTTGATTCACTTAAATTTTTAAACTAACGAAGTTTAACATGGTCTGCTGAGCGTAAATTAGTTATGCTACACACTTGTAAGACGGAGACAACAAATATCAGTGAAACATCCTCTTAAAAGTAGATACTTCTTATGTTATTTGTATATCATATATATAATTTTAACAATATTATCTATAATAAAATAATTGGTCATTATATATAATTATTTTAATTTTGTATTTATGTGATCATAGATTTCCCATTTCTAAAAACGAATTGATGACAAAATGGTTAAGTGCCATGAGGAGTAAACAATTTGAAGCAAGTCAATGGAGTCGATTATGCAGTGTTCATTTTACTGAACAAGACTTTCAAGTTAGACCTGGAGCACAACGATTACTATTAAAAGACAATGCAGTTCCATCAATATTTCCATCTCATCCGTCCTACCTTCAAAAACCAAATAAAATTCCTAGGAAAACCCCTACACTAAGGGACACTTGTAGTAAAGGTATATTATCATAAATCATTTTAAATTAATTTTCTGTAAATTTGTTTTATTTGTATGATACAGATGTAACTGTAGTTAAATTAGAAAACAACGTACATCAATGTGACGACATGCATTCAATTAGTAATTTTAAGAGTGTGGAAATACAAACTGAAACCTCTCATGCAAATGAAGAAATGCGTAAAAAGAAAATTAAAATACTACAGCAAAAACTACGAAGGAGAGATAAGAAAATTGAAAAATTAGTAAAAAGTGTAAAAAATATCGGACACAGTAAATTGTCAAATGAAAAGCAAGATATACAAAGCCTGCATTTAGATGATGTAAAAATTGTGTTTGAAGAAACAAATGAAAATTGCAAATCAGATAACACTAATCTTAATCTGGGCGGTATTTGCCAAGATTTAAGTAATTGCGATGATTTTGAAGCAACGATAAAACAGTTTGATGGGTGTCTTGATAAAATGAAACGTGCTTTTGATTCAGACAAAGCATACTTTCTACCAGCTATAAAAAGTTTTGTAAAATCAATGGAAAATAATGTAAAAACGCACGCAGGACTTTGTTCAGCTATGGAGAATTTTGGTAAGTACTCCCAAGAGTTAAACCCCAAATTGAACAATTCAAAATCAATAGGTAATAAAAGAATTGGAACCCAGACCACTGCAAGGACTAGACAAAAAACACAAACAGGAAGAAGAAACAATTTGACAGCTGGAAGAACACCGAACTGGAGACGAGTACCAGAACACGGTTACGCAATGAGAATAGGTTCAAATAGGTCACCTCAAAAGAAACATAAAACTCCTCATTCCTTAACACGCTGTATAGATATAAATTAAGCATTAGGCTCAACTCATAATTTGAAGTAATAATAATATGGAAAATCAACATTTGTAATATTGTTCTAATTAAGTTTTTAAGTTTATTTTTTTTAATTAATTGTTTGACGTCTAAATATGTAATAGTTACTTTAGTATTTAATTGTTAGTACATTTATTACATATTGTGTTATTATTTTAATGAGTATTAATGAAGTACTTGTTGGTATATTTTATAATATTTTGTATTTACCTCAAGTTAAACGCAACCAAATAAATGTTTTAAACAATGAAAAGAGTTTAATAATATAATAAATAATAATTAGTATTAGTCTGTAAATTGTAATCATATTATTAACAAATTTCAATTATCATAAATATTGCGCATACACAGATTTACCGAGTACCTTATCTAGTTCATATAGAAGTCTGTGCCATAGAACGGTGTGAATGGGTTCGTGGTATAATATATAGGCAATAACCTATAAATGAATCTAAATATCTTAAAAAATGTCAGTGTATAGTCAAATGGCAAATATAATGACGAGCGTAAAATTATCAAGTTCCCAATCCCAAGAATAATATTTTTGAGTAAGGTACATAACTACAATGGAATAACAAAAAATGCTAAGTAGGTGGTATTTTCATCCTAATTCAAACTTCAGATGTCTATTAAAAAAATAGACCTTACACGTTTTCAAGATTTTTGCATTTCTATACTAATCACTATTATGAACTAGCTATCCAAATTAAACATTTTAATACCTTTAAAAAACAAATTTTATAGCATTAGAATTTTGAAAACATTTGAACTTTAAATTACATTATTATGTCTATATATTTTTGATTAAATTTCCGTAATGTCTTATGAGGAACCCTTTAAGTAGAAAATTTCAGATATTTACAAAAAGCACAAACAGGGCCAAATTATTTTGAAAATTATATCATGTCTAAATACTAAATATGAAAATGGATATTTTATAAAAGCCTATAGTAATTTATTTATGAATTATAACAAAATGAACAACTAATTTTTTCTAAAACTGCACAAGCGTACATTTTCTTAGTTTAACCCTAATTTTAGTTCTGAGTGAATCAAAGAATGTACTTATAGATTTTAGTTTTTTTTTTATTTTGTGAATTTTGTGTATATATACTATACTCTGTTCCGTATAAGAGTGAACCATTCGGCTGACCATAACAAGTTTTGTCCGCACATTCCTACCACAATCCGGATGTTGGTGAGAGTTCCAACACGAGCGCCTGACACAGACGACTCTCCGCCAATCACAGAACACTTAGCCATAGCTTAGAGGATCAGGCACAATTCGGCAACTCAGTCTAAGTGCGAGAAAGCGGTTCACTCTTAGATGGAACAGAGTATAGAAAATAGAAAAACATTTGAAACGAAGATTTTCAACTTCAGTATCATTGAAACTTGAAAAGTAAATCTAATAGTCTCACATTTGAGAGGTAAAAATTGACAATCCACAGTTGTTTTCAAAAGAGTTGGTAAAACAAAATTAAATTAAGGAAAATTACGGAATTTTTACACTAAACCCAGTTTTTGATGAAATTGATTTTATATAATAGGCGTAACACACAAACAAATAATAATAAATATTTAAAATGTTCACAGCATTTATAGGCGAAAGAAATTTTCAATTTTTATTAATTTTTTTTTCAATTGTTGATAAAAAAATGTTTGCGGATTAAGAACTTGAACATTTAATCCAGGGTTTTTCATAGATGTTTCATACATTTATTAGTGTAATTGAAAAAATAAATTGAGAGTGAATTCACATTAGTTTTTTTGTGGGATAACACAAACTGTAAACTTTATTCTTGAAACATACCTTATAATAAGATTAAATTTAAGGTCAATAATAGTTTGAAACAAAAAAAAATTGAGGTACATCAATATAGCATTATCATCTACAGGATAAGAATCAACTTAACAACATTTAAAAGGTACAATAATATTGTAATAATAGTGAATATAAATCAATACAAAAATACATTCAAAAAAATAAAATGATGAGTGTCTAATTCATTATACATTTAATACGATGTAATTTAATATTAAGCTTAAAATGTAATCAAAGTTTAATTTTGTAGATAATTTTAATACTGTTTAAAAGTTAATAATTAAAAAAGCTTACTACACTTAAATATTTAATAGCAAAAGAAATGCTTTTAAAACTCTTAATGTTAAATATATCAAAAAAACATTTTGTGTTCTCATTTTATGGTCTCTTTCCAAAAAATAATCCATTTTTTTTACCTTGCTGAACCTAAAATATGGAATAATATTAATATATTGGTAATACAAGACTAAAATTGATAACATAATATTTAAATGTGAATGTAAAGAAGTATAATATCCTTTAGTAAAACTTAGTATACACTGTCCCAAAAGAGAAGAAACCACTTAATTACCACTAATACATTTTTCTCCCACTGCACAATTAGGTGGTCCATTTTAAAATTTACCAGTTAAATAAAATATTAATATGTATATTAATTAAGGTCTTTGTGAACAGATACATCAATCATATAACATCTCCCTAATTATTCAATTATAATTTTGATGATTTTTTGAAGACTCAGTATAATGGTTGCATTGTGGAGCCAATGGTTACTTTCAACTGGACGAAAACTAGTTGACCCTGTGTTTTATCTCTTGGGACAGAGAATATAAATGTCATAAATTAACATTATTCTCACATGCAAAATAATGGTTTTCATTATAAGTCAGAGCTATTGCTATAATAATTTTGAGAATCCACACTATTGTGCCTTTATTTAAATGACCTATCATAATATTTAAAAAAATATTAAAATAACAAATACTAAAAATACACTAACTAAATATATAATATAAGCTAACTATATTATGGTTCAATGATTATACATCATCAGGGCTCGTAAGTTCATGCATCTGCATGTTTTTTTTGCCACACAGGAAAACATGCTAACTGAGATGCAAATCCGTTTCATAACAATAGTAATAATAATATGAAGTTTGATAGTGCATGTTTTTGCATGTTTTGGGTGTAAAGTCATATTTGGCATATAGTTGATTTTTTACAGTCGTTAGTGCATATTATTTCATAAAAATATTTTTAAGACAAATATTTGAAAAGTTTCTTCCGGTTTTTGATATCTTGTTCCAATCGTCCAATATCGCATGGTAAATTATAACGGTTTTTTAAATTTTTTATTGAATAATTATTTAGCTAATTAATAAAAATATCGAAAATCAGGCTTCTTACGATTGTAAAAAAAGTTCTACTTTACAATTTTTATAATAGGTATTTTTACTGTAAACCACTTCAATAAGCCGTATAACTTGAATTACGAAACCATGGTTTTATGTCATATTTTGTCTACTTATGTGCCCTCTTGTTGGAAAACATAAAAAAAACACTTATAAAATATATATTACTAAATTATCTCAAAATGAAAAACCTAATATTTCATTCCAAATGTTTTCATTGCTGGTGCTGAATAAGGGTGTACACAAATTAGACAAAATTGACTACCTAATTAAAATTTATAAAGATGACAAAGCTATTTGAACTTCACAAGTATTAATTTTATTTTTTATTTTATTAATTTTGACTGTTAAGTATATAAAAATTAGGAGGAATAAAATACTTTTAAAATGTATGGATTTATTCTTATTATTTTAAAATTTGGTCATGTTTTTTTTACATAATGCATATTTTGAGTGCATAATTTAGAAATGTTAATGCATATAAATGCATATTTTTGAACTTTTAAGTGCATATTTTAATGCATATTTTGACAATTTTTAGTGCATGAATGCATGCTTATTTATGCATTTTTTAGTGCATGAAGTTACGAGCCCTGTACATCATACAGTACTATAATTATTGAAATTAAGTAGTTACAAATATACAGGGTGTAACAGATAGTACTGATGTTTAGAATAACTTTTGTTGTAATCAATATTTTAAAATTTTTTTTATACATAATTTAGTCACTTGCACTACATGTGTAATAAAAAAAAAAATATTTATATTTTTTAATACCGAAAATGAAAAATTTTAAATTTGATTTAATAAAATTTTTAGAATAAATTCAAAATAACCAATTTGTGAATCTGATTATAAGAGCAATTTGGATGGTAAAAACATTTATCTAAGTCAAGTAGTTTATTTTTTAGAATTTTTTTAAAAATATTATTTTTGGAAATTTGCTAACATGAGTATTTTGGCGAATAGATTTCTTAAATAAAATAAAACCTAATAAAACCGATATATATCAGAATCGAAAACTTAATATTACTATCTAAAATAATATAGGCAATAAAGATAATGAGACTATATTCAATACCTATACTAGTACCTATACTATACAGTATATCAGTTGTCAGTTGGTACAACACCATAATATAACAGTGATACTTTTAGATTTACCCGAACAAATAACTCCGTAGAAGGGTGGCACAATTATTTTTCTGCAATGTTAAACTCCTCATCCCACCCAACAATACGAAAGTTCATAAATACGTTGCAAAAAGAGGAGAAAGTAAATAGAATGAAAATAGAGCAATATGTTGCTGGGATGGAACCGCCATCAAAAAATCGAAGTGCTAAAATCAAAAAAATTTGTTTAGATTATGAAAATAGAACAATTGAATACTATTTAAGAGGCATAGCACATAATTTCCAGCTATAGGTATAATTATTTTTAGGCAACATAAATATTGTTTAATTTTAATTGTGACTTGTAATATTTTTTACTATTAGTATATTTTTTTAAATAATTTATTTTATTATTATTTTAGGGCACTACAAATTGTCCTACTATGAAAATTCGCTCGCAATCAATTTACGTGCAATTAATTGACCGCTATGAATTGTCGCGCTATCAGTTATCAGCTATCTATTGACGTATATCCGTATATTTCTTAAACTATTTACTAATCATACAATTTTATCAATTTTTGTCATAAGTTTAAGTGGCATCAATTGTTTTTTTTTTTTTTTTGTCAGTTCTTTCTGTTACACCTTGTATATAAATGTTATAATAATAAAAAACAATTAAATTACTTACATTTTTACTACCACTTTTTGTCTTAGAATCATCAATTCTCTAAAATAAAAATTGTACATGTTGAATTAAGAAGCAGTTGTTTAGGTATATAATATAAAAAAAATTGATGTATTTTCACTTTTTGAGTGCTTAAAATATATAAAAAGTAATATAAAGCATGCAAAAGTAAACAATAATAAGTACGCTTTCCCAAATGAGTGGTCCAAATACACTTAATGTCTTGGGTTTGGTACCTGGGACCAACGACAAGTACATTGTCTGCATAACTGGACTCTACTTTTACATTCAGTTCTTTTAGTATAATAAACAGTGGCATACTTAAGATCTGATACTTACATCATTTATACTTGAATTGGGTTTGTATGACAGGTCTACATCTCGATATGCCTTCTGTGCTTCAGAACGATATTTTTTTCGTTCTGATTTCGTGCAGCCTGCTGGTGGTCTCATGAAACATGGCTTTTCATTAATAGTTTTGATTACATTTTGAACGGGAATGGTTTCGTTTGAACGTTGCTAGAAATTAATAAACAAAAACATGGTTAATCACTTAGTTTTCAATCATTGATTAAACCATTTTACTATTGTACGTATTAATCATTACAATAGTAATATAAATAATAACATAGTGTTTGATTTAACTGATTGAATAGGTTTCTATGCAAAAAGGCGGTACACAATATTCTGTGGTTATATTGTATGAATAAAAATATATTATTTAAGCACATTAAAATGAATCTTATAAAATTACACATCCGATCGATATAAACCGATTAGAATTTCAACAGACTATTCTTACAGAATGTTTATTAAATTTTCTGCCATAAATTTGTTGACACAAAACATATAACAATGTATATTTAAATATTTACTAACTTGGTTGGTACTTGCGTCATCCCATGTTTCATCCACATCATCAATTATTTCAGGCACATTAAGTTTCACATCATGCTTAGTTTCTGTGGTTTGGTAAACTATTTGATCATAATTTAAGCGATCGGGACACCCGGCTTCATGAACCTAAGAATTAATTAGCATTTAGATAACATTATAAGTTCAAAAAATAATTATTTGATTCTTTTTTTTTTAGTAGGACAATTACTAACAGCCAAATGCAAAGCCTCTACCACGTGCAAGTTATTAAATGAACACACGGTTTGGTTCGGCCTCTTGTCTGGGCATTTCGCCAAATGCGTTATTAAAGATTTTTGAGGCATTGAGTGGGCTATGTTGAACGGGCAATGAACCACATTTGATGTGGCTTCCCTAAATACATGGCTATAATAACACAATACAATTTAGAAATTAAATTATTAAATTGATATTATACTTTTATTTAAAAAAATATAATTGACAGGATTGTGTTGTCTCCAAACGTACATCATAGGTACTAAATGTATGTTCAGTAGAACTAAGTTTGTGTTATTAGCTTAATTATTAGTGATTATCAACTTTTATCATACTATTTAAGTAAAGAATATTTTCTGATTATTATGTATTTTTTTTTTTTTTTATATGTGTTATAACTAATCAATTATTTTATATGCAATAGATAATGTTCTGAGTCAATTCATTTTTAAAGTCAGCTAACACTACCTTGGTTCTACTGAATGTATTTTTTGTATAATATGCATGTTATTATACTAAAAAAACAAATTAAATATTTTAGATTCTGAGCGGAGTGAAAATAGCTAGATTTTATTATGATGGGTTTTATAGTTTTATTTTTTTTTTACTCGTGTCTGTCGTTAAGTTTTGGGGCAGTAAAAATGCTTAATTATTTTTACTTTAGCATCTTTTATGGAAGGAAATCTAATCTAGTTTGCTACAGGGGCGGATCCAGAAATTTTCTGAGGGGGAGGCACACATTTTGAGGACATTAATTAATTATATTGGTCTTCCGATGTTATGCAGTTAAACCATTTAATTCCATTGAAGTTAAAATTGTATAACGATAATAATAAATGAATATTCTTTAAATACTACATACTTACTATAAATGTATAACCTATTTATCATTTCTGAGTTCTGATAAGTTCATCTTTACTACATTTCTATTTAATAAGTTGTTTAATGTTTAGTATTAACTTATATTAAAATTTAAAATAAAATCACAGTTTAATTCAAATGTACAACTTTATTTTATACTATATTCAAAAATAAAACAAAACAGAAAATAAAAAAGTTCTTACTATTATTACAACTTAAAATCCAATCTTCTATTTTTATCATTAGCAAATCTATTAATGATATTTTCAATATTATTATGAATATTAATATTTTTGTGAATGTATAACAAAGCTAGACCTGTTAACCTTTCCTCACTCATTCTAGATCTACAATTTAAATTGAAAAATGATGGCTAGTTCAATATTATATTTCGATAACGACGATAACGTCATAAACTCATAACGGCGTGCCGGCCGTTTCAGGCGTCGTTGCCTGAAAATATTTTGATAGTAATATTTATTTTTAGATTTAGATAAATAAACATGTTGAATGTAGATAATATTATATAATAATATTATAACCGTCGTGGCTGGCGATTCGAGGTTCAAAAAAGTGTCTTACACATTTATTATTTTATGGAAACATTGTTTACAACTAAATACGGGCTGAGGGGATGGCACGCGCCCCTGCGCCACCCCCTGGATCCGCCACTGGTTTGCTGCTTGGGGGGAGGGGGGTTGTCAAAAGTAGTTTTTTAAAGCATCAGGAAAAACAAACTGAAACAAAAAATTAAGGGAAACTTAGATTTTTATAGATATTTTTAATTTTAAATTTTTTTAGTTTTTTTTCCTATAAATGTGAATAAAAATGGTTTTCTAGGGTCCAAATGATTGAAAATATAATAAGTACAAGGTTTTTCATAAATAGTTAATCCTGTAACCAAAAAATATATCAACACCATTTTTTTCTATAGACATTTTTATTTCAATTTAGGACAAAATAGGATGTTTGTTGTTATTTAATAATATTATTTGTAAGTACTTGAAACTTTTAAAATATTTTCAAATGCAACATTTTCACTAAAAATGAATTCAACCTAAGGAAAATAAATTACTTCAATCACTAATGTCTTAAAATATGTTTAGTAATATTATAGGCTGACAAACCATCTTTGCTCAAAATAATTTTTATATAGGTAAATTAAAATGATTCTATATAATGAATTCAAATTTAACACATTAATTACAGTGACTCTTCTAGACACCTAATGTTCCATTTCCCGCTTTTTTAAATTACTTAATAATATGTATTATAACCCAAACTACATTCTGATTCAAATTGAGTAATACATTATTGCAGTGTTATAATAATTGCATTAAGTAGATATTTTGTAGAACACTACTTACTACATAAAACAGTTGTAAAAAAACTATTTCTGAATATTAAAAACTACTGAGACGTCACTAGACTGTATACAGTAGTCCATGGTACCTTAATAGGGCTGTCATATAGTATGCGGTCTACCGGAAAATGCGTTCTACCGGCCGCTGTAGGATGCGGTCTACCTGCGGTTTTTACATAGGCTTAAGTTTATTTTTAATAGATACACTTTAATCTTTTTCTATCTTTTAGATATACTTTATCTTAATTGCATTATACACAGATAACAATACTTCAACATTTTGTAACAGTATTGGCTCAATAGCTCAGTATGTCATTTATTGCGCGACACCACATTTTAACACCATATTTTATACACCCAATATGTTGGCAAAAGATTTTTATTCAATAATTAGTAGTGACGAATCAACCACAAATTTTTTAATTAGCAAAAATCTTGTGGCAAATAATGAAAATGCCGAATGTATTAAGTGTGGAAGTGCTATGAATTTATACCTACGTAAGGAGAGAGGTAAGGAAAGGAGAGTTTTACGTTGTAAGAGAAAGGGATGTCAAACAACACAAACCTTAAGGTGTAAAAATTATTCTATTAATAATAATTATACTACTAACAATTATACTATTATATAGGAAAGATAATGCTTTTTGGACTTATATTGACAAGAATGGTCGTCTAAATAGTGGACTAAGCCTCAGTCAACAGTTAGAACTAGTGTTCTACTGGACTCAAGGTTTATCCAATAAAACAATCATGTCCTTAACTGGAAGATCGTCCAACACCGTATGTGACTGGATGAATTTGTGTCGGGATATACTACTAAAAATGTTCGAAAAACGTAATAAATTTGGAGGACCTGATGTCATCATACAAGTCGACAAATGTTTGTTAAGAGGATCCAGAAAAAATCATAAAGGTAATTTCTATTTTATAATTGTATAATTGAATACATAATAAAATAAAATTTTACATTGAATATTAATTATAAAATATTTTAAATCATCATTATGTTGTTACAGGTAGACATCGACTTGCAGATTTGCCGAGTGAAAACATCGAAGACGAAAATGACGACCCTCTTGAAAATGGAAAAAGAAATTATGGTAGACGAATGGATGGTCCTTGGGTGTTTGGATTATGCGACGATAGTGAGGCACGATATTTTGTTGTCGAAAAGCGGGACAAGCAAACTTTGCATGACATTATTAAAAGAGAGGTTGTATTGGGTTCTATTATACACTCTGATGGATGGCCAGCGTATAATGGGATCGCCCAATATGGTTTTACGCATAACACAGTTAACCACAGCGAAAATTTTGTTGATCCACTAACACAAGCGCACACTCAGAGGATCGAAAGTTTATGGAGACCATTACGCTTAAAAGTAGTTAAAAATATGTGTGGTACAAGTCCTGATCTCCTTCCAAGGTAAAATTATTATAAGTTATGTTTAATAAATTTAATGTAATATTATATTATACATATTATTGCAGGTATCTCATGGAAACATGGTGGCGAGGAATAAATAAATCAGATTTATTTAATGCATTTTTAAGAGATATGGCAGAAGTTTTTGTATAACGTATTATATTATATTTATTTATATTCATTGACAACAATTTTTTTGACTAGACATTACTACTACAATAATTATACTATAATATTATGATATTTTTATTTTTATATTTTTTTATTTATTTATTTGCGGTAGACCGCATACTATATTCGTAAATCGCCGGTAGACCGCATACTATACTCGTAAATTCACCGGTAGACCGCATACTATATGACAGCCCCTTAATAGATATTATATAGACCCTTTATAGATTGAAAACTAAATGGATTTTTCCCTAAATTGGATGCAGTAGAGGAATGCACCCCTCTATCATAGAATTAAAATAATAAGTAGGTAAAAAAAATTACAGAAATATTATATGCTAATTTATAACATTTTGATAAATTCAATCCCATTTTCAAATCTGAGTCTTGGATATAATGTGTTTTTTGTAATAATAGTCAATACTTACACTGATTCCATTGTTGATCTATAGAATATAGCACGAACAAATAACTTTTATATTAACACCGAGTGAGTGGTCCGTCTTGTTTCTCAGGGTTGTGGTAGCTTGTGAATGTGAATTGTGATCTATAGTGACAAATTACATTTTTACAATTTACAAATTACAATATGCCAACCTTATGATAATATTTTTTGTAACTGAACCGTGTAGTGGACAATAATAATTGTCAAGAATAATGTAAGAAATTGTTAACTACTAATTATTTTACAACTATTAACAACAACCAAAAATAATAATAATAATGTAACAATAACTAAAAAGTGACAAGAATTTAAGAATCAACTTAAATATTAAATAATAAATATAAAACAAACAGCAAGTTAACCTAATCTCCACAAGAGTCAGACAAAATGGGTACGGAGGTTGCTTAAAGAAGCAACTGTACATTTGATAAGAGTTCAAGCATTGTTAATGTTGTCATTATGTTTTAAAGAATTCTGAATTACTACGCTTGTCGCTTATTGTTCAATGATACTAACCTAACCTAACATTTTCTTTTTTTTATAGTGTACTCCGTACCACGTCGTGTCACGTGGTCGTGGACCAATAGCGTTTTCGATTTGATGCACTTTTTGAAGTCAGTGCTCACCGAAATTGACCAAAATTCAGTGAACAGGTGTTGTATTTTGTATTCGATTAATCAAATCGAGCACTGACAAAACTCGTGTACGAATTTTCCCCACCGTCTATTTTCCCAGTGCAATCATAATCTGTGGGTCTGGTAAGAACGGATTGCTACTATTCTGTGCTACTGCTACGATAATCCACTATCACGATAAAATAATGCTCCCAACGTATATAAGTAATATACCAATCCGAATGTCGAATGCTACAAATATAAGTTTTCCGATTACACACAACTACGAATGTTGATCAAACTGGTATCCGTACATTTTCCCCACGGAAATTCCCCCCCCCCCGACTTTTTTCGGCGTAGTAGGACATTTCCCCCAACCCCCCCTTTTTTTTTAGATTCTGAGTGAAACGATGAATGTATTGATTTTACAATGATGTGTGTTTTTTTTAATTTTTTAATTTTTGTGTCTGTGTACACGATTAATAGTCGAAATAACGCTTCGATTTTCAACTTCAGTAACTTGTTCGATGGGAAAGTGAATCTAGTTGGTACTTTTGGGAGGTCAAAATTTAAAATTCCCAATAGTTTTCACAAGCGACAAGATTAACAAAAGAAAAATTAAGGAAAAACGGGAATTTTTACGCAAAATCGATTTTTCACAAAATTGAATTTGGTTTTTGGTGTAACTTTAAAACAAATGACCGTAGACACTTGAAATTTTCACTGGTTGTTTATATTTGCATTTTCTATCCACCATAACATTTTCAAAATATTTTGATTTATTTTGAACTGTTTAGGGACATTTTCATTTTCCATTTTTTTTTTATTTTTTTTTCTAAAGTTATCAATAAAATTGTATTTGTATTTTGTTGGCTGAAAAAGTTTGAAAATTTAATGGAAGGCTCCTAGTATATTGTTTCAAAGGCAGATGGAAAATATTAAAATTCCTACTCACAGTTTTTTTTTCTAAGCATTTAAAGTTCATAAATTGACAAAATATGGAAAAATCGCGAAAATTAGCAAATTATTTTGAGTTAAAAATTCGTAAAAATTTTTCTTTTTAAATCTAAGGTTTTAAAATGTAATACAAGATTCCTCATAACTCATAATTGCCTTTTTTTACATTTAATTATTTACTTTCGAATATAAAATTATTATTTTCAACACATATTTTTTAGCTTTTGTTCATATTTTCGATTGGAAAGTGAATCTAGTTGGTGCATTCGGGAGGTAAAATTTTAAAATTCCCAATAGTTTTCACAAGCGCCAGGATTAAACACATAAAAAATTAGGAAAAACGGGAATTTTTACGTAAAATTAGTTTTCCGAAAAATCGATTTTGGTTTTTGGTGTAAATCTAAAACAAATGAACGTATATACATGAAATTTTCACTGGTTGTTTATATTTGCATTTTCTATACACGATCAAATTTTCAAAATATTATGATTTGTTTTAAACTGTTTATACCTATCAACATCAAATTTCAAATCCACGGAGGTAATGACGTTCAACCCCTCCCATGGGGTGGTCCGCATGTGGTGGCGAATATCCCAAGGGGGGTGGTCTGCCACTGGGGGGGAGTATACGGTGTACCATGAACTTTAGATTGTTATTAAAACCACTCACATTTTAGGGTAGGGGGACCCATTTTATATTTGACTTTAGGGCCCCCAACTGTCACTGTTTAGACTACTATTAATAAATGTGAAAAATATATTATACGATAATGTTATGTTCTTATGTCCTAATGCGGTTATGCGGACATGCGGCAGCGATACACCGTACTCGCATTGGCGTAAATAGTGTTTGAAATTTGTGGGGGCTGAAGCTCAGGTCTATACTTGAAACTCTTATGATGCTTTTAAATTATATTAGTGAAATCATTAGTTTTTGGGGGGGCTATAAAAACTCCAAGGGGAGCTAAAGCCCCCTAGCCCCCCTCCAATTTGCGCCTATGCGTACTCGAAGTGTATAGCATATAGGCTATAGCTTGTATAAGTACCATACAATAATATTGATGATAGAATACTGCGGATTTCTCTATACTATCACTATATTATGTCTCTATCAAACTTAGATTTGTTTTATTCTTAAAATAGATCATAAATATTTTTTTCTATTACATTCCAATGATTTTATAAGACAGTTGTCCTATTAATGCGATTTTATAGATCAATAACATAGAAACAATATCGGCACCAAACCAACCTAAAATTAACTTAGGACCGTTCTTAAAATGTCCGGTTAAAATTAACCGACACTTTACCTGACATTGTAAGAACGACCTTTAAATGTTTTATATTTACTAAAAAATAATATTAATTAAAATACTTTACTAAAAGTTCATGCTATCACAAATATATAATACCTAGGTTTATTGTATTTTAACAAGCACTAAGCACACTACATTTTTTAGGGTACAAAATAAAACAGTTAAAAACATTTAATTTGAAGGTGGAACTAGTATTCAATGTTTATTTTAATATTATATAGAATAGTAAGTAGCTTGGGAGACTAGCTATAATGGCTCCAAAAGTCCAATTAAAGAAATAGTTTTGTCTTCACAAAAATGGCGAAAAACGCCAAGAACCGATCACGAGGCTAGCAATATCTTCTCTATAAATTCGATATCCATCATAGTAGCGACACACCCCTGACCGAGAACCGTGGTCCGTGCAGCTATTCATGGCTGACACCCAATAATACGCTGTTAAATTTTAGATTCGAGTGGAACGATGAATGTATTGATTTTACAATGATGTGTGTTTTTTATTTTTATTTTTTTTTTTTTGTGTCGTACGTTTTAAGACAGTAAAAGTGCTTGGATTTTCTTCAACAGTAGCTTTTCTGATAGGAAATTGAATCTAGTTGGTACTTTGAGGGGGTCAAAATTAAAAATTGCACAGTAGTTTTCACAAGCGCCGGGGAAAACAAAATAAAAATTAAGGAAAAACGGGAATTTTTACACAAAATCGGTTTTCCAAAAAATCAATTTTGGTTTTTGGTGTAACTCTAAAACAAATGAACGTATATACATGCAATTTTCACTGGTTGTTTATATTTGTATTTTCTATACACGATAACATTTTCAAAATATTTTAATTTGTGTTGAGCTGAATACGGACAATTTCATTTTCCATTTTTTTTTTAGTTTTTTTTCTAAAAATATCAATAAAATTTTATTTGTTGGTTTCGAAAGCTTGAAAATTTAATAGAAGGCTCCTAGTGCATTGTTTCAAAGGCAGATGAAAAATATTAAAAATCCTTAGTCACAATTTTTTTTTATAAGCATTTAAAGTTCAAAAATTGACAAAATATGGAGAAAAATCACGAATATTAGCAAATTATTTTGAGTAAAGAATTCGTAAAAACTTTTCTTTTTAAATCTAAGATTTGAAAATGTAATACAAGATTCCTTATAAGATTATCTATCTTTATCAAAAAAAAAAATGTCTATAAGAAAGTCAAATTAAATTTTTATGAGCGTTTGAAATTCAAAGTTTTACAACATTGGATATTCACTCGATTTCTCATGTAGCGATTTCCTTATTTTGTTGTAATTCAAAAACGAATAACTGTAGATCACGATTTAAGATACTATCTTAAATCGTGGTGTAGATACATGAAAATTTCACTGAATGTTTATATTAGAATTTCCTATAGGTACACCATTCAACTTTGAAAATATTTTGACTCTTTTTGAGCTGTTTACGGACATTTACAGCTTTCAATTTTTTTTAGTTTTTTTTCTATAAATATCAATAAAGTTTTATCTGTTGGGCCAAAAAGTGTAAAAATTTAATACAAGACTCCTGATATAATTTATCTGAATATTATTGTTAGAATAGCAGTTGAAAAATATTAAAAATACATAGGCACAGTTTTTTTATAAGCATTTAAAGATCAAATTTTGACAAAATTTATCAAATTTAAAATTGAATAATTATTTTGTAGTTAAAAGTTTATCAAATTTTCAACTTTTATATCTTAGGATTGAAAATTTAAAACAAGATTCCACGTAAGTAGTTAATTCTGTTACCAAAAAGTCTAAAAAATACAGAAGCACAGTTTATTTTTATAGGTAGTCATTTTAAGTTCAAATATAGACGAAATTACATAAAAAAAACCTAGAATAACTATTTTAGTTTTTTTGTTGTGATTGTGTAATATTGTTCATGGGTACTTGAAACTTCTAAAGTACACTATAATATATCTATGGAGTATGGACTATAATAGTATCAGGGTTTGTTGTTGACGTATAACGCGTTATAAGTACCTAATGGATATTGTGATATGATTAATTTGGAATTTATTATAGGTAGGTACCTATTTTAGGTAAATTTTTTAGTTTAGCACCTTTTTAGTTATTAGTCTCACATTGGACAGTCCAGGTCGTAACATTATAGTAGCTCTACAATGGGAACTTACACACATACATATATATTTCCAATGGACTCTAACATGTAAACGTCGCGGTGGGCTCTAAAACACCCACAGTGCGATAACGCACAATATGTGTTATTTGGAGGTTTCACCACGGCTACATTTTTGTCAACCATAATAATATCATCTTTTAATATCAGACACAGACCGTTGGGAGTTGGGACTGTCTATAAAGTATATGTCAAAGTCAAACTATAAACATTATAATAATATTGTATGATTAAATGCACAATATTATACCGCCGTTTTATTATCAGCGGTGAAATAAAAATAATAACTTATTAATAATATCAAGTACACCGTACTGGTACGGTTCCATCGTCTCTGGCAACGTTCAGTCCATTGATTATCAACGCCGCGATGACAACCATCTGTGCGACAAGGCACATGACTCCAAATGGTTTGTGCATTTTGTACCCACTGATGGCGGCCGCCACATTGAGGATGACCACGCTGGCGATCATGCACATGCAGTTAAAGAACAAGGTGTCGGTTTGCAGTGTGACGGGTCCGCCATTCATCGACATTGGCAGCGTGCACTTGACGAACCACGGCAGACCCAAACACAGTAGTATGTCCATCGTGTTAGAGCCCAGCGCACTGCTGATGCTCATGGACCCTTCGCCTGTAAAAGTTATCAAATGTTTATGCGATTTAAAACACATTTTTTGTCCTTATTACAAGATTTGACGGTTTTATGGCTGATTATAACCATATTATAATTGGTGCACTGGTATAGTTACTATATAATTATTAAACACTCATTATTAGAATAAAATAAAATTAAGTTTAAGTTTTAGTGTCTTACGATTAAAATAAAAAAACAGTAATAATAATAATACTCAATTACTATTAAATCACGTAAATATACACGTTGACGTAGTTGAATATTTTCAATTATTTGGTATATTATATCTATATGGTAGATTGTGTTAATATTGGTATGTTAACAAGTGTTAACCACATGGTTTGTACTTTACATGGAACCCTACTGTGGCAGTGGAAAGTAGAGTACTGGAATAGCACCCTATATATTGTCACATGGTACGTATAATAGCTATATAAATTTATTTTTAGTTTGTACCTACCTACCGTCAATGGTCAATGTTGCATTTAACTTTTTAGTTCTTACCGTTTTGTGCGTTTATTATGCCCGAAACGGCTTCGGGAATACTGCTGCCGACCGCCAAGACCCCTATGCCCATGACAACGTCACTGACATGAAACGTATCACCTATAATTGTAGTAGTGTGAAATAATATAAATGCCAAGAAATAAGAACATATACATAATATTTTATAATTATTGTGACAAACCAATCCAATACAAATAACAAGGCAGTAAATTGTAATAATGTATTAATGCACCTACGGATATGTCTAATGAATTTTTGCATCACTTTAGTTCTAATTTGCCTACCCTCTCCATTACAAAATAGATATATTTATATTATATTGATATTTATAGTTAATTAATAACCTAAATATATCAATATAAAAAATACCAACCCCAAGCGAGTTAGCCATACTTGAATTAGTCTCTGAGCCAGTGGCGTAGCCAGGGGGTGGCTAAGGGGGCTATATCCCCCCCATTGACCGGTGTTGAACTTAGAATTTTATCAAGATTAATAAAAAGCGTAAATAAAAAAACACATTGTAATTGTATACCTAGCCACCCCTCCATACAAAATCACTGGCTACGCCACTGCTCTGAGCTATTCTAGCCTTCAGTTGACTTCCAGCACACTCCTCCTAAATAGGTACACTATACCTAGTGCATGTACATTGTACACACAAAGCTTATATTACTCCAGGCCTAGCAATAATTTTATTGTTATAAATAACATTTATATGAGTTTGTATGGTGTCAATGATGACATGAACCTGATATATGAGTATGATTTATATAAATATTAAAATATGGATTCTACAAATAAAAGATAAATAAAACGCATTTATAAGAATAGATAAATAATAATATAAATTATAAAAGAGTACCTATATATCCCTAAACCAGAATTTGGTGTACATTTCAAACAGCTTTTATATATAGGTCTACAATGTTATACGTCCAGACATCCAGTACAAATATTTTTTAGATTCCGGCCCTTGTAGAATTAATTGACGGTTAAGCGCACAAATGTGTTAAGACTTAAGTGCAATTTTATTTTTAATTCATCATATTTCGTTCATAATAAGTAAGTTTTTATTTTTATATATTTTAAAGCGATATTTTTGAGTATTTAATATTATAATATTGGAAGTCGCATACAATTTCAAAATATGTGATTCTCGTTATGACACATGTGCGAGTGCACCTAAAAACTGATGTATAGATATAGCAGTTGTAAATGCAACACGTTTATACGTCCGCTTTTTACTTTTATACTTACCGCATATCGTTAAGAACCATGACAAAACGTACGTGATAGCGCTGACCCATATGATGGACATGACAAACGTGATAGGGAATAGTGATCGATTGGTCCGGCAATCCGGTATCGTGGCCCACAGAGCAAAGTTAACCGGTGAGCAGAACATTCGCCAGACGATCAGCAACATATTGCTCCCGGACGATTTTGATGGAGGTAAAATATAAGCTGCATAAAACGATTTATTTTTAGACCGAAAACTTAAAATTACTATATGCTAATAAATTAATAAAATATGTTTTTATGTATAACACATATACCACCATAAAATTATGCGGTCATATTATATTTTCGACCTACTTTGTTCATCGACATCCGATTGATCGCGTTCACTGAAAGTTGACTTCGTCGAAGTAAATATTATTTTCGATGACGCCCGCTCGCCTTCTTGCAGCTGGTGTTCGACTATTTAGAAAAAGTTAAACAGACAATTTATATTAATAAAAGGCAAATAACTAAGAATATAATGTTCCAGGTTGGCAGAATATAATATATATCATATAAGTACCTAAGAGTAAAAAATGATATAATGATATTATTACGTAAGTGGAAAGATACGTTTTCCATTCAGCGTCATGCTGATCCACTGTCTGACGCAAGACACTATTGGGAAAAAATACCTTATTATTTCTTAATATTGACAACCAACCTGTTCCGTATTGACGTATCTGTGTACCACTTCTGTGTAGTGTGACATTTTGAGATTTCATCGAAGCGTACTTTCTACAAAATATCAATCGTTTGATACGCTCAAACACAGGCAACCCTGTAAGTCGTTAGTACATTTAAATAAATTATGTACTTTATTGTAAACATTTATTATTTTTTGGACAAAAAAATATATCTTCTCGTCTATACTATAGTGTATGCAACAACAGTCTTCAGGTTTTTTCATACCATTAAATCGATAAAAGTTTGATGTAGTCCATCATCGACAACAGAGATAACGCCCCCCCCCCCCCGACCCACCCAGTTATAATGGCCCCTACCGGACTTCGTCACCGTGTCTGATGACATTACATTATGTCGATGCAATAAAATAAATTATATCAAGCTATCCGATCTTACGACTGTTGCATCTCCACTGTTCGACTGCTTCTACGAGCTTGTATTGCGTGAACAAGAAAACAAAGTATCCGAAGAACATGGTGACCATGATCAGAGCCTCGTACCACATGATCACGTTGTCGACGGCGATGGCGGCCAGAACGGCTATGGACGTTGCGTACACGGTGCTGTCCCGGATCAGCGGCCACTTTTCCACGGCAATTGGCTGACCGCAGACTGCCAGACCGGCGCACGCCGACACGCCCAGCGTGTTGTACACGCCGCTGCCCACCACAGTGCCCACGCCGAGGTCGGACTTGGTCACGAAAGTTCCGATCACGGAGACTAGAAGCTCCGACGTGCAAGTTGCCGCCGCCATGAACGTGGCACCGGCAACGTCCGGCGAGATGCCCAGATCTGAAAACCATAAAATACCATATTCCGAATTTATGGGCGCAAGGGCCCTTCCCCCCATCCATAAAAAAATATAATATAATTTGTTCAACAACTATTAAAAATTCAGTATCGTAAAAAATGTTATTTATTTAATTTCCCCCTCCGTGAATCAGGATCCGGACATCAAAAAAATATCAAAAGCCGGTATGGTGGGGAGAGGGGGTGTTAAAATAATATTCAAATCAAATACTAGAACATATTATTCTTCAGGACACTTGACTTCAAATTCTCAGAAAAAGGTCACCAGGACAGATATATCTGTTCAGTCTGCTTCCCTAAATATAGAGACTCTACGTCGCTTGAACCATTTTGGTATTAATACTATAATCTAGATTGATTGTACTGCAAGTGAATATTATCTTCATGGAAAATAATGCATACGTCAACCCCGTTGTGGCATTAAATAATTAATTAACTTATTCACTATAATAACCCTAATGCACCACAACGTGGTGTAAAAAATCCGGTGACAGGCAAATTACCCCTACTATCATTGAAACATGCAGTCATGTATAATACATTGATAATTATTGTATAATATTATGAATTAATATTGAAGAATGAATCCTCGACAGTGGTGTAGCTAAATTGCCTATCCACAACGCCGTGCTATAATATTGTAATACGCCGAGGTATAATAATATTGTATCGGGCATTGTACAAATTATAATGCTATCATCGATATTGTGAGGGAAAAAGGCCTGCATAAGACTATGTACTTTTATTGTGAGGTTACCCTTCATGTGAATAAAAATTCAAAAAAAATTTAAATTTAACAATTCAACCCGCATTTTTTGTTGGTTTAATATTTAATCCTACTAATATTATTTAAACACTACAAAATATTTAATAAAAACGTTCATCATACCTAAACATATATATAATACTGATGGTAGAAAATAGTCCTGACAAACAAATGTTATAAATAGGAATCCATAAAATGCCAGGATTAAGTGAACGATAACAGCTCCGTGACGTCTTTGTTCTTCGGTGAAGAAATCCCTGGGGAATTCGTCGATTGAACGGTGAATATTGTCACACGAGGTCGGACTACTGTTCTTAAAATTGTCTATGGTAAAATCCTTCACTGAAAAAATAATAGTAATAATCAATCAACACATATTAAATATATGTTATCGTCAAAACCAGATCACTAGGTAAATCAAAGTTTTACTGTTTAATACTAGAAATTAGAATTTACTAATCGTTCTTTGTAAAATCAAAAAAGGATAATTTATTTTTTTTTTTACTAAAAAAAAATGTTTTGTACATTTTATGATTTACAAACCATGTTAATAAATGCTATTAAGTTAAGGCTTCACAAATTTTGTTTTTGATCTGTTGAAAAAATGTTCTGACTTAACACTACCTTTCTTCCCCTGAACCCTCTATTTAAAAAATCAAATTATGATCGATAATTTGTGTTATTGCTGCTCCAATATCATGATATTATCTTAAAGGCTCTACCCGCATCTAGTTATAGTGTGTTCATTAAGTTTTGAATATTACCATTTTTTACCTTCCTATCAAACCTTTCTGATTTTTGCATATTTAACGTACCTATAATAACAATTATTTCCATTAGGTATACGCATTATAATAATAATACATTTTATATGTAAAGTAATATTTTTTTTGTAAATATAACCCCAATTGTTTAATTAAATAGGCGCGAGGGGTACCAACTAATGAGTTTTAAATGGAAACCATTATTATTTTTATTTTAAGATTGTAGTATAGTATAATAATTAATTTCTTATATTTTTTAGATTCTGAGTGAAACTATGAATGTATTGATTTTACAATGATGTGTGTTTATTTATTTTTAGATTCTGAGTGAAACGATGAATGTATTGATTTTACAATGATGTGTGTTTTTTTTTTATTTTATTTTTTTATTTTTTTTTTTTGTGTCTGTGTACACGATAAGTAGTCGAAATAATGCTTCGATTTTCGACTTCAGTATCTTGTTCGATTGGAAAGTGAATATCGTTGGTGCATTGGGGAGGTTAAAATTTAAATTTCCCAGTAGTTTTCAAGAGCGCCGGGAAAAACAACATAAAAATTAAGGAAAAACGGGAATTTTTACGAAAAATCGGTTTTCCAAAAAATCGATTTTGGTTTTTGGTGTAACTTTAAAACAAATAACCGTAGATACATGAAATTTTCAGTGGTTGTTTATATTTGAATTTTCTATACACGATAACATTTTCAAAATATTTTGATTTATTTTGAACTGTTTAGGGACATTTTCAGTTTCCAATTTTATTAGTTTTTTTTTTTATGAATATCAATAAAAATTTATTTGTTGAGTAAAAATACTTGAAAATTTAATACAAGGCTCCTACTATATTGTTTCAAAGATAGATGAAAAATATTAAAAATCGTTAGTCACAGTTTTTTTTTTTAAGCATTTAAAGTTCAAAAAATGACAAAATATGGAAAAATCACGAAAATTTGCAAATTATTTCGAGTTAGAAATTCATAAAAATTTTTCTTTTTAAATCTAAGATATGAAAATGTAATACAAGATTCCATATAAGATTTCCTACATTTATCAAAAAAAAAAATTCTATAAGAAAGTCAAATTAAATTTTTATGAGCGTTTGAAATTCAAATTTTTACAACATTGGATATTCACTCGATTTCTCATGTGGCAATTTCCTTTTTTTGTTGTAATTAAAAAACGAATTACTGTAGATACATAAAAATTTCACTGAATATTTATATTAGCATTTCCTATACACCATACAATTTTGAAAATATTTTGACTATTTTTGAGCTGTTTAAGGACATTTTCAGTTTACAATTTTTTTAGTTTTTTATTCTATAAATATCAATAAAGTTTTATCTGTTGGGCCAAAAAGTGTAAAAATTGAATACAAGGCTCCTGATATATTGTTACAATATCAGTTGAAAAATATTAAAAATACATAGGCACAATTTTTTTTTATAAGCATTTAAACATCGAATTTTGACAGAATTTTTCAAAATCTCGAAATTTATTAATCATCGTAATTAATAAATTATAAAATGTTCAGATTTTATAGCTAAGGATTGAAAATTTAAAACAAGATTCCACGTAAGTAGTTAATTCTCTTACCGAAAAATCTAAAAAATATACAATCACTGTTTATTTTTAGAGTCATTTTATGTTCAAATTTGGACGAAATTACATATTAAAAAACCTAGTTATTTTGTTGTTATTATATAATATTATTCGTGGGTACCTACTTGAAACTTCTAAAGTGTACTATGATATATCTATGATAGTATCAGGGTTTGTTATTGATGTTGATGTATAACGTGTTATAAGTACCTAATGGATATTGTGATAATGTGATATGATTAATTTGGAATTTATTATAGGTCAATTTTTTTTTAATACCATAGATATGTATATAATTTGTCTTAAACCTAGACTGACATACCGTCTTCGCTCAGAATCGTTTTTCTTATACAATGATATTGTATCATTGAATTCAAATTTAATAGCATCCATTATACAGTGACCCACTTGTAACCTACTGTACAGCAGAGCGACATCCATTTACCCACTATTTTTTTATTTGATTTAAATAAATACCAGTAAATTGAATTAGTAATGTAAGATTATACTTTTTAAACAAAATAAATATATGTTAACAAAGTAATATACACGTCCCGTGAGGATTTACCCATTGCAATATCTCCTGAAAAAATGGAGATATCGTAATTCTTTTTTTTTTAGTAAGACTCACAGGGACAAGAACTACAAATAGTTCATGTTTTAATTTATTTTAATGTTTTGGTAAAAAAGTTAAAAAATATACTTTTTATTAAATTATCTAAAAAAAAATCGAAGATAGCCATTTTGTAGAGTTCATTTTACTGAAAATATTGACGTTTCAACATTTTAATTTCATTAATCTCCTGATTTTTAATATTTTTTCTAGCTTCTAGAAAAACAGCTAATTATTTAATACCATAGTGGCAATGTGGCATAGTGGTAAGTGGTAACAAAAATGTGTCCAGCGACCCGCGCGTGCTCTTACGGTCGGAGAACGCTATCAGTGTGGCTCGCACAAGCATAATATTATTTTACTTCTTCAACATTTATTGATGAGATTTTAAATAATTATTGTACAAAAAATCAATATGTACATTTTTGTAATACCTAGTATTAAATATGGTTACCCATATAATAATAATAATTATAATAAATAGATAAAATAAATTTATTTTGTTTATTTTGTATTTAGTAAAAAAGATGTTTTGTCCGTAAACTATTATAAATAGGTAAGTAATAATTATTATTATAATATTTGATATTATAATCTTGCATCGCTTTCTAATAAGATTTGATAAATAACTTATTGATAAGGACTTAGATGTCTTAGGTAAACGCGACGATGGCGGATCTTACGCGGTGTATTTTTTGGACAGGCAAAGACTTAATTAATTTCCGCTCCCCCCACCTTATACGACTGTAGTCGTCCCTGCTGCACGACTTACGTCAGTGTGCTAGTAAGTTTATATATATATTATAATTATATAATTAGAACAACAGCGGTGCGACGACGGGTCCCGCTGCGGCGGCAGCGAAGTTTGCTTTTTGATTTTAAAATAATATGCAGTATAGCAGTGCACCTATATATACATATAATAAAGATATACGATGGTATAAATTAATAAGATAAAATACTCGAGAAATCGTTTTTAGAACTCAAAATCGATATATAATTTGACTAACTGTTGTATAGGTACCAGAGTTTTTTTTGCATTTAAATTCAAACCTTATCCTCATCTTTAATAGTGCTCATAATATCTAACAAATAATTAATAATAACGTTTAGGTGAATTATTTTAAGAAATCGTATTCCCAAGCGCTCTCAGTGATTCGAATGTCTGAATAATTAATCATTCTACTCATATCGTACTCGATACAATGTGATATTATTATTTTGTTATATATTTTATAATATAGTGAACCATTTTTACCAGTTGACAATAATTTATGAATCGTGAGGATGCTGCATCGCGCGGTCGTCGAGTGATCTCGAATATCATACCAGCACCGGTCATAATACGAGGTCGGCTCGGAACTGTTCCAACGTGTCGGATCATAACCGTATGATATTATATAGGTTATCTGGTTATAGCTGGACAGCTGGTAACTATATATATACCTAAATAACCTAAATACGCACTATACCGTGTGTTCAATTTTAAAGGTAACAGGAAATATTTCGATCGTGTGACATTGAATTTGAATCGGGGTTTTTATACTGCATTTAGGACTTATAAATACATATTTTTTTAATGAATTCAAATTTTTAATTTTTTTTATCAGCGCATGCGCAGTAAAATAAAAATTTCTTAAATAGCAACCACTATTTTGGAGACCGGATTTCGATTTCTTTATTTTTTCTGAACAACTTTGATCTTTACAGTTTGTTGATATCTTCAAAATTGCCATGTTTATGACTGTCGGAAGTTTTAAAATAGTTAATTCGTAAATAATTGTGTGGTGGATGATATCTCTCGGGATATCGTTCAGCATAAAGTGCCGCTGCGTTACGCGAATTTTGATGACATTCTCCAAAAATTAATACCATATCGGTTTTTTCGGAATAGTTTGCCATTGTACAGAAAATAATGTGTCACGCGCGACTTACGAAAAACGTTTGACTATTCACAATCAATTTTAGAATGCTATCAAAATATCTTATTCACACAGGTTAATAGTATAACTTTCATTATAATACTATTAAAAACAAATTAAGATAATAGTAGTAGATAATTTAGTAGTTTTAATAAAAATAAATTGTTATAATAAATAATAATACCTATAAATACCTATAAATTAAGATAGACCGTTGAAAACTGCAATATTTACAAATTAACTATTTTAAAACTTCCGACCGTCATAAACATGGCAATTTTGAAGATATCAACAAACTTGTATGATCAAAGTTGTTCAGAAAAAATAAAGAAATCGAAATCCGGTCTCCGAAATAGTGGTTGCTATTTAAGAAATTTTTATTTTACTGCGCATGCGCTGATAAAAAAAAATTAAAAATTTGAATTCATTAAAAAAATATGTATTTATAAGTCCTAAATGCAGTATAAAAACCCCGATTCAAATTCAATGTCACACGATCGAAATATTTCCTGTTACCTTTAAAATTGAACACACGGTATATATATTATATACTTACTGAATAACGTATATTGTATCATTATTATATGCTTACTCTTACGACGTTTTTAGGGAGGTTACGATTTTTATACTAATTTTAGTATTATTATTGTTTTATTACAGGTTTTTTTTCACCGTTAATCGTTTGTAATGTATTTTAAGTATATTATTCTAATATTAATATACATAATTGATTTATTTCGACGTAGTCTTCGAATTCATAATGTATATAGCATGTACAATAATAATAAAACGTATATTTTGTATTATTTCTATAATATTACAATAATAAATCTCGCGGCCGCCGACACTCTGACGCCAGCGCCGGACGTCGACGTCATACACGAGTACACTGTCTTAGGTATAATATATTATAAAAAACAATAATGACATTATCGATACAGTGTATAACAATATGATGATGATGATTAACGATATTACGATAGGATATTATTATATTATTGATATTATGATTTTTTTTTTTCGTCAAGTTTGTTCCGGTAAACGTAAATCACGCACTTGTGAGCGGCACACTTGCGGCATCGGTATTTTTTTTATACTTTATATAGATAAAAAAAGCAAATTTGTAAATCTGGATTTAAGAAAAAAAATTGGTAGTTGGTCTTTAGTAAAAAAGACGGGCCAAAATAATATAATCATGCTGGCCGATGAGTGCTCTCTGCTCGTCTTACCCGTCGTCTAGGAAATAATATTGATTTTCTTGACAACGGCGTAAAACGAAATCTCAATATTTGTTCACTTACAAATTATCGTTCGACGTCACACGTACACACATATTCACAATAATCATGTCAAACTTCGAAAACGAAAATATCGACACCGTGATTAAGGAGGTGATGGAAGACGTCATGGCGGCAGTGGTGTCTGATTCCATCGAGGTGACCATCCAGTCGGTGCTCCAGGACGTCGTAGCCATGGAATTTGGCTACGGAGAACATCTACACCTGGACACCGGTACCGATAACTTAATGGACAAAGATAAACCAGTTGGTCAACGCTATGGTTATGAAGGTGTCAGATACGTTGTCCTCCGTGCCGCACGTACAGCCCGAAGACGCCTCCCTAAACGGAGAGGTTGTACTGAGGTGCGGTGATGTGTAAGACATGTAGGTGAACGGCGGTAACATAGAAGTCGTTGTAGACGACCTTCCGACCGAGGGCTCATTTGATGCTAGGATCATGTTAGAGGTTTTGGATGGCAAGCTTGCTCTGTTAGTTGAACCCGCAACCCACGCAGTAACTTCACGCGGGCGGATAGATAAGGCGATTCGCGGCCGCCTCGTGGAGGGGAGTAAAACCGGCCCGGGAGTGTGGTAATTTGCCTAGGTTGCAACTAGCGATGCGAAAGACTCCGCAGAACCCAGCACCTCCGTTCCTCGGTCGAGGGCAGCAGGCAAGGTGAAGCGATGTGGGGTTGAGGTAAGGTACGTGAAAGTGCACTTTTTGGGTGATCGGAGGTAAGTCACCAACACTCGTTCTCCAGCCACCGGCGGTCGGGATACGCGATCGCGGTTGTCGCAAGCTGGAGGTGAGCCCCTCGGTCTGAGAGTGACGACGACGACACAACGACTAGCTAGCTGTTCCGGCACGGACAATGAGGCAGGCCCGAAGGTTCCACTGACGATGACTGCTATAGCGTTGCACGAAGACGACTTACGACGGTGGCGACGGAAACCGCAGAGCACACGTCGGGTGAGTGACGGACGACTATAATATTATTATTATATGGTGGCTAAGAACGTGGACGTCAGCAGCGCTGGATGCGTGGAGACGAAAAGTTTCAGGATTCGGCGGTGTACGACTCCACGGCGAGGATTTCGGATGCGTCTGCAGACACGGCGCAGACGGAATGCCTCTGGCATATATATACATATATAATATATATATAATACCTATATAACAGGGCAGTCATTATAATAGTAAACACTAATTATCTTGAATAGTAATTAGTATTGAAGATTTTAAAATGCTTTTTATTTACATATTTAAAAAATTAATAATATTTTTGAAAAATATTTTATTTTACTATTCAATTTAGTTTCATATTTACATCATTATATTTTAGTATTTTACAGTTATTTTTTAAGGCACTTCGCATCTTTTTATTCAATCGATTTATTTTCAAGTGTGAAGTAGATTTATATAACTAATATACAGTGATGGGAAGGAACGCGTTCCTTTTATAGGAACGAAGCTCGGAACGCGTTCCATTTAAAATATAGGAACGAGTAACGGGAACGAGTTCCTATTTTGAAGGAACTTGAACGAAAATTTCCGTTCCTCAAATAATGAAAAAAAAATATACATATAAATATATTTATTTTTAACACGTTGAGTGCCACAGTATATTTTATGAAGCGCATATAGTGTGTTTCCGCGCCAAAACTGAGCCGCGACGCCGCGGCCGTCGGTCGACTACGTGTCGTGTTCCGGGTCGTTGTGGGAGTGAGTTAACCGATTTCAGCGGTGGTCAATTTTGTTTTTTGCGAAAAAGTCAGAAATAATCGGTTAACTCTCTCGGTTCGATTATTTCTGACTTAAAAATTGTTCGCAAAAACGGGAACGCGTTCCTTTTTAAAAAGGAACAGGAACGCGTTCTTTTTTCGGGACAGGAAAGAGGAACGGGAACGAGTTCCTTTCTTTCAGTAGGAACGAGGAACGGGAACGAGTTCCTTTTTAAAAGGAACTTTCCCAACACTGCTAATATATATAGATTAAAGACGCGTGGTTTCATAACAATGGTGATAAAAAGAAACCACAAAAAAATATAGCTATCAGAATAATACCAACAATTATTCTAAAATATACAATGGGAAAATATATTCATGGCGATAGTGGTATGCGTATACTGCGATGTACCTAATCCTTAATAGAAATTCATTGGAGCAACTATAGGGTTGCAAAAGGGTCTTTAGCACCCCCAACTTTTAATTTAGCACCCCTTGTTTTTTAAGTCCAACTATCATTATTATATTGAAATACCATACATTTTATGTTTTTAAAATATGAAATATTATAGAACCCCACGTTTTAGAGGTCTAGTTGCGCCTATGTATAGCATATATTATTAATTGTATTTATTGGATATTATTATTGTAGACACTGAACAAAATAGATATTATTATATCAATCTGATTATTTTAATATAATATATAAACATGAATAACTGTTTATAAACAACTTCAGTGTGTTTGTTTCACCAATTTTTTCTTCGAGATTCTTAGAATATACACGAACTACTGACCAGTAGACGATTAGTATCATAGTGATGTGCGGTAGGCATCTGTAATTTGTAAACCAGAATCTGCTGTATTCACTATTTATCTTAACTTTTGTTTCCCATTTATTTTACTAATTAATTGTAATCCTAACCAGATATTTTATAGAACTATAGTTTTACTTTTGAACAATAAATTGTTTTAAATTTAATTTTGAGATGAATGAGACCTCCTAGTGGTAAAAATTCCTAAATGCTATTTTTAAAGCATGACTCGTTAGTATAATTTTACACTACTTTAGACATAATATGAACCTGTATGTAGGACACTATTGTTATGTACTTTTATACTTTTATTATCATAGTAAATTATATAAATATCAAAGACTGCTTAAAACCGGTAACCGGTTTGTAACGAAAACCGGTAAAACCGTAAATTTGAGAATCGAAAACCGATAACCGCTTTTAGTTTTGGAATGCTGAAAGCGGTTATTGGTTATCGGTAATCAAGGTAAATATCTAAATTTTAACATCAAAGCGGTTACCTTGTATTTTCAATCCCGGTTTTATAACCAAAACCTATTCCCAACCAAAATATTAACGGTTATTTCGTGGAATTTAATACTTGAATTATGTCATGATTACATTATAGTTGAATTTAATTCCCCAATTAATTGCCGTCGAGTCTGTTGTGAATATCATATAAATTTTCCTGTTCATCCATATACGTTTCTTTTAATTTATCTGTTAAAGCAATCTATACTCTTCTTGTTTGGTGCCTTTTTCGTAGTGTTTTCTTAATGCTCTCGTAAACAGATGTTTCCATAATAAGTTTATGTAAATTCATTACCTGTAACTCCTCTGGAATCTGAAAAATCCGATTGTCAACTGTACCAATAGAAGTCATAACCATAACGTTTGATTTTCCGTCTAACGATGATTTTACTGTAAATTCAAATCTCAATTTGTCCATGTTTATGCAAAGTAAACGCACCATTCTCAAATGGACTAAATGAGAGATTAAACCAAACATTAACAAATAAAATAAGATGTAAAATGAATGAAAAAAAAAAATTAACATGGACAACAATAGCACATCAATGTACAAAGAGATATAATGAAACCGAACACACAGTTACTGGATTTGCTCCTAAATATTTGTTGGAGGGCAAAGACATTACAATTGTACCAAGTGAATTGAAGAAACATAAGACACACAGTGAGCTATTGCAAGATAGAAAACTAGCATTAGAAAATAGTATGAAATCACATAATTATAATAAGGAACGATTTGATAAAAAAAGAAAAAATTATGAGTTCAATACAGGAGATCTTGTGTACATAGAAAATGGAAATCGGTTAAACAGAAAGAAATTGGATGAATTAAAAATAGGACCATACAAAATGTTGGAGAAGATATCAAGCTCAATATACAAAATAGATACAGGCCACTCAAAATCGCAGTCGAATATTTTCCACATCACTAAACTTGTTCCAGCTAAGGAATTTGCGGTCCTGGCCAGCGATGTGTTTTCTTTCCCGGTGGAGGGGGAGATATAAAGAAAACTATAGTTTATCTTTAATGATAATAATATTATATAGGCTCTTTTCTTATCATATCGGATTCGTTTGATATGATAAGAAAAGAGAGGTTAGATTATAAGAACTATTAACACCTTACACCAGTACCTACGTCCTACAATTTATAAATTTAATATAATTGTGAATTGTCATTTAGGAACGCATAATAACTTTAATATTGTTTCTTTATTTTACAGGTAATAATATTAATACAATATCTATAACAGTTATAACATTGTACAACTAATTAAATAAATTATAATACTTTATTTTACAGAAACACAGTATTGTTATTATTGGCAACCTTTCCTAAATAACATTATATATATATATATATTTAGGTATAAGTGTATAACTTAATATTATAAATACCGTCATAAACATCGTCGTCGACCGTCGTCCTCGCTCGCTGATTCTTATTACGAAATAGTTGATGGAAATAGGGGCTTAGTCTATTTAGTATTTAGTACTATTTAATATTTACAATATTTTTATACTGTCGTCTGTCACAATTTATATTTAATAGTTTTATACATTGGCAAATTAAAGCATATTAAGTTTTTGATTTTGTAATAATAATAGTTATGTTATCAACCCACGAATGACCTAAATGAACTGTTTTAAAAATATGATTAAAAAATTGAAAAAAATGATTTTTAAAAACCAGTTTTAACCGATAACCGATTACCAAAAAACCTTATCAACGGTTTTTAAACGATTAACGGTTGTCATATTATTTGAAATATCTTTAAAGAAACGGTTACCGGTTACCAAAATATCAAAATTAAACGATAACCGGTAACCTGTTTTCAAAAATTTTCGGCTATTGGAGCCGATTACCAACTTTATTGAGAGCGGTTTTAAGCCCTGATTATTATCAAGTAATAATCAAACTGAAAACGGTTTTCAATCATTTTTATAATATTATTTCATATAGATTACACCTCATTATACATTTATGTATGCGTTCCGGATTAGTTGGATATTTATGATCTGTATACATTCTACTTGATAACTTTTTAGAGTGATGATACAGCGACGTAATTCTATGTATTATATTTATGGCATATAAAATTATAAAAAATATTACATTATGACATTTTATTAATATCAGTAGATAGCGTATTTTCGTTGATATTTCTAAATGTCAGAATATACCTACGTATTTTAACATTTGAGTATTTGACCTCAAATAAATAATAATTAACTTTTATGAAGGTTTTTTAGAAAAACTAATAATATTTTAAGTAAAAAAAGGACGTATGAATAGGTGGGCACCTATTATAGATATCTAGTCTTATTTTAGTGCAGGTGGGATGAGATGAGGATAAAAAACAATAAGTATTAGTTTACCTGTCACGTGTTGCAAAAATTACAAAAATTATTTAACATTTAAAAGTTTACATTGAACACATTTCACCTACTCATAGACATATTCCATAAATTAATTTTTGCATCAGTTATAACGATTGAAGAATATTATTGTTTTAAATTTGAACATGAAAATCATTGAATTTGAAATACAATACCTATATTTGTTTCCATTTTATTTACTGTTATTTTCTCGTAAACTAGAGATTAGACAAATTATCTGTTTACTTTTTAAATTATTATCTGCAGTGTTCAATTATAAATGTCAAGTATAGGATTAAATTAGTACATGAATAATGTATATGCGATTGTGTTTTTGCTACAATGAGAAATTTATTGAATGGTAAACAGCTAGATCACCTGTAATAAAGACTAACCACTCCGATTTCATTATTTAGATAAAAATAAATGCAAGACAGAAAAAAATTATGGCACCAAACAGAATCAGAAATGATATACGAGTCGTATATTACGAAACTATAAACATACAAAAACAAAAAAAAAAACATATACAAACATACTACAAACGTATATTACTATATGGGAACGAATTGCACACTTTCATAATCGGACGAAAAATTACAACATTTAATCGATGACTCAAGTTCAACGTAAACTGCCAAGACCCTATTTCGCCTACTATAATTTATTTGTTACCTATACATTAGGCAGAACATATGCGTTGTATATTGTATTATACAAATATTACTGTCGCTATACAAGAATACAGCTACCTATATAGCATCATATGGGAAGGCAGAACTAGGATTTTTATTTTTTAACACCAGGCGAAAATATTCAAATTATACGCCCAATCTTAGAGTCTAAGAGTCTATCCAGTGGTGGATTTGAGATAGTGACACCATGGCGATGGTACCTACTAATGTATTATTATTCCAACTATTTCGTATTATCATATCATTTCCTGTAGTAATAATAGGTACAACGATTTAGGACCTTTTACCGGGGTAAAATATACCTGTCAGTTTATTTTCTTGGTTAAAAAATATTATTTGTTTTAAAACGAATATCTCCCGAGTGATAATCCAATAAATCTGAGTGATGGTAAATAGTAATATTGTGTGACTCTGTCTTTGACTAACCTGGGTCGATATGGTTAACGGCAGGACGATTTGTAGACGTATTACTGGAATGAGCGACGTTGGTTGGTGTAACGAGAATGGGCGAAGCAACCGTAGAGAGCAGCAGTACTGTGGTGATCGATGATTTGAGTCTGCGAAACATTATCACATAAACGTTAAGTACGATTATGTTAACCTATATAGACGACAACTATCGACTGCAATCCCGCTGAAGTGACAATATTATATTTGTATACAAATTGTATTATATAATATGATAATGCACAGTGCACGAAACCGATAATAGTCATATTTGTCACAAGTGGTGTAGATATGGTATTTTCTGTGATGAGGTGGAAGAAGTATATGTTATATTGAAAATAATATTATCAATAGTGATTTTAAAGTACGTGGTATTATTGTATTAACTATTTACTATTGTTGAAAATTGACCTACTAAAATATAATAGTATTTAGAAATGTTATGTCATTTAATCGTGGCCCGGCGCGGCGCTGTGGCTGCAATCAATCACGCGACGTATTGAGAGTAAGCAACGGACCTCTGCCGCTAGTTCTCGGATGGGTGACCACCCGGGTTTGAAGTGCGCAAAAACCTTGCCACACATACAATTGATCGTACCAACAGTACCAACCGTCCAAACCCTACTGTACCGTCTGCACCAACCCTATCAACCTACAGGCTAATACTAACCTCATTAATCAAAGCCTTAAAACTAATTTTAAAAAAAAAATTATAATTATTATAATTATAATATTATGTTAACATGGTTTGTGTATATTTATAAAGTATAATATTACATAGATCAGTTCGCCTCTCACTGTCATCGAGTTCGCATTTGCTAGCAATCGGTTACAATTTTTCTTCATTCCAAAAACCATTATTAAGTCTTAAGGGTAATAATGGTTTCTCCTTTAAAGCCATGCCGTCGTTTCTAATTTTTTACCCTAATGGTCAACCGTCAATACAATTTTAATTTAGTTACGGAACATCTAAATAACACAGGCTGGGAGTTTCATACATATACTATTAAACTGCCCACCATGCAAACGCCAATTTAGGGTCGTTATCAGGAATTTTCACCATTCCACACTCAGCATCGAAATCTCCAATGCACTGAGTGATTTAGGTCACTCAGTTAGAAACATTGAAAATATTTAAAAAAAAACAAAACAAATTTCCTTTAAGTACCATTATTTTTAAATATCGTAATCTCCCGACCAAATTCTAAAATATTCCACAATTTTAAAATACCATTGTGTGTATAAAATATAATAATGTACTTTTGAATATTTTATTAACCTAGGTTAGGTACCAAGCTACCATATTTAATATATTAACATGATGTTAACATTTTAATAGTTGTATGAATGCATTACAAATTATTAATCTAAGCCCAAGTTAAGTACTATTTTACCTTATAACCAAACTGATATAAAAATAAAACAGCAATATAAATTTTCCACTTAAAATCAGTTTAAATCGTGTGGATTGCTATGGATGATAAATTATCGCGTTTATAATATGTACTTCCTAGCACTTGATCAAAACCCTAAGATGTTTCGGTTATGCAACATATTTCACACAAATGTACTATTTTTCCTACAAACCCTTAGCACTAGAAACAAAACACTCAAGCGAAGATTAGAGCTCATATCCCGGTGAAATTTGCCATCATCCATTCGCGAACATTGTTAAAATTAAACTATTTAACTATTTTCCAATCAATATATAGGAACATTTTTAACGAAAAAAAAAAATGTGTAAGTGGAATAGTTGCTCTGCTTTACAAGAGGGTAACTGTAATGAATGGTGTTAAATTTGAATTCAATGATATAATAGCATTGCATACGAATATTCATTCTGAGCGGAGACTGTTTGTCAGCCTAAGATATTTGATATTATATTTATATTGTTACTATTAATACGGTTAATTATTATTATTTTGTTTGTTATTATAATTGTATATAATACAGAGTGTCCCCCGAGGATTTACACATTGCGATTTCTCCTGAGATAATAAATATAATATAATAAATCTGTTTTTTTTATTAGAGTCGAAAAGACAAGGACTACACATATTTTATTATTTTTATTTTTAATTATATATTTTTAAAATATAGCCATTTTATAGAGCTTATTTTTTTGAAAATTTTGATTTTTCAACATTTTATTTTCATTAATCTCATGATTTTTAATAATATTAGATTCTGAGAGGAGCGATGAATGTATTGATTTTACAATGATGTGTGTGTTTTTTTTTTTTAATTTTAAAATAATTGTTGTGTCTGTCATCACCTATTAGTTATTACGACACTAAAAGTGCTTAGATTTTCTTCAACTGCAGTATCTTTTCTGATAGGAAAGTGAATCTAGTTGATACTTAGAGGGGGTAAACATTTCCTAATAGTTTTCAAAAGCGCAGGGAAAAAGAAAAAGAAAATGAAGGAAAAACGGGAGAGCACTCCAGTAGTTCACCTCATTACCTCAACGATCAATTATTATTGACTATACTACAGAACCCATCACACACGTCTCGCTTGTGATGGTCCCAACAAGACTCGATAGTATATAAAAGTCACGAACACCAGTGTAAATGTCATTTCAGGCCGCCAGCCGAGTGCTTACTATATAAAAACATTTATTACGGCCTGCTGGAGTGAGAACATTTTGATTATTTTGATTACTATACGTAGTACCTAGCTTGACAATTATTATTGTTTCACTATTTCAATGCAATCTAAATGGTATCTACCAAAAACGAATGGATATCTAAAGAGGTAGATCGTAGATATACAATATAAATTAGTGTTAAGCATTAATATTTACAAACACAAGACTTTAGCTTGGAGGCATAAGCTAAAATAATAACCGAAGGTTCATTATCTTAAGGTCAAACTAAAATATTATCCAAGCTAAGCCTGGCTTTTAATTGTTTTTAAAAACAATAAGAAAATTATTATATAACACACTTAAATATCTAACACTTATGACACTACTTTTGTGATTACGTCGTTTGTGAGTTTCTAAAATATACAATTACCACAAATTTGACAAATCACTTTACAATCTTTAAACATGAATAAATAAAATGATTCAAAATTACATCATCAAAATTCTGTAAGCCAGTTTGAAATAAACTGAGAAATAAAAAAATATTAATATTAACATTTGATATATTATATATTTATGTATACCTATATAGTGTGTTGCAATAGTTTAGTGTAGAACTCTGCAAGCGATTTCGTAACAACATTTGTATCTATGAACATATATTTGAACTCCTATTGTTTAATTTGTATTTCTCACACTATTTCTATATTATTTCAAATTTAATAAAATAATTAAATAATAATTAGTAATAAATAATGAAATATCAAGTTTTGAATAGCAGAACACGAAAATTCCATGAAAAATTAACAATGATAAAATTCGATAATATCTGTTATCTTAGACTAAATTTTAAAACCATCCTTAATTATATCTTTTATTAAGATAATAATATAATATTGATAATTTCTTTGGATAACCTTTAGATATTTTTCTGTGATAATGTTTATTGTTCGTCGGCCAACTAGTTGAGAATTATGAAGAAATATAATATAATGAGGCTGAATAATTATTGAAACATCCATATTAATAATATATTCAATTAATACTGTCTCGTAAATGAAGTAGTGGTGTTATTATCATTCTTTGGTATATAATTAGTTATTATTTCGACACATATTTATTGCATATAGGTAATAATAAGTTATATAGGAAATAAGATTAATAGTTTCAAGTTTGTAACGCAATCAAATTATTTAAAAATAAATTAAAATTGTGTGACACACTGACATTTATTCTGAGTAGGAAGCAACTCTGAACTCTGACTCGTTTGTCATTATTCTAGTTAATCATAGTTAAATGTTAGTTATTTACTACCACAGAATAATTGTTTGGAAAAAATCTACGACATGTTTAGTGATTGATTAATTTACAATTACAATGAAAAATAGTTGTAGGTTTTTCACATTTAGGTTTTAGACATTTTATCGTATTGAAGACAGCGAGTGATAAACATAATGTAAAAACATTCAAAGTTCGATCGTGTGATAATAAGGATTAAGGGCCGTCTAGTAAGATGATCCGAAGTGAAAGATAATGCTTTACACAAATCCTTGAAAAATAGAAACTATCTCACTTTCAGTTTTCAATAGGTATATCATAGGCTGCAATAGGTATACAACCAGTACCTATAGTGCATATACACCTTCATCACAATTTTCAACAAAATAAATCTTTATTTAATTTTTATCTTTAATAAATCTAAATAAATCCTTAGAAACATCGGGTGTCTTCTTTCATAAATCAGAATCAATTTTCATATGCAACAAAAAACAAAATACAACATAATTATTGAATTCAAATTTAACACTTCTATTACAGATAACCTGTATTGATTACTTTAATTACAAACACTCGAAAACCATTACCTACTATACAGCTGAATGAGTTTCCCATTCTTTTCGTAACTAAACTGAATTATTATTAATCGCCGACGTATATAATGTTGATTGAATTCAATTTGTTATTTAAATAAAAAAATACTTTTGTGAAGGCCCAGGTATTTCAATAATTTGTGGTCCACATATAAAATTGATTTTATTTAAGTTCATAATTGTTTTAACATTGGTATATTAATTTTAACAAGGTATCTACAAACAAAGTTATATGATAGTAATTACAGGTTAAAATTGTATTAAAAAATAAAGTAAAAAATGTTATTTTTTAATTTGAATAGCATCAACCAATTTATTGATGTTATTGATGGGTTTGATTATTTCGATGATGACTACACCTCACTATAAAATTAATCCAGTAATACTAAAGCATATTTTATTTTTTAAGTTTTACGTTAAACTAACCTTCTGGTAAGAAATACCAGTTTTTATCAAACAAGCGATAAATAAATAAATTTGTCCATACGTTTTAAACCGCAGTTCCCAGTCCATGTTACCTTAGTTCGTGGCTTTTATACATAATGTCTATTTGTATACCTATAAATTATAAATTTTATAATATTGGTTCACATAAAATTGCTTTGAGGGCCACACATTAGATTCTAATCAATTGAATGGGGATAACAAAATTTTGGACTTTTATTAGAAAGATCGAACGACCTTCTTGCTAATCGTATTGCTGACACTCATAAGAATGTTTGGAACAATGCATAATATCAGAACGGTGACGTAACGGTATATTTTAATATTAGAAACTATATATAGTGCGTGGGTGGTTAAATGAATTCGCTGAATTGGATGAAGGTCGAGTCGGTTTGATGCTTGGGTTCCAAGGCTGCTTCGGCCATTACTACATGTCATTGGACTTTTTTATGGGGTGAAATGGACTACGGAATAACGATGCTAATGATGTGGATACTTTTGAAGTACCTATAATAATGAAGACTACATTTTCAAATTTGTGTTAAAATTCAGCAAGCGCTTTTAATAAGCCAACAATGTAGATATTCAAACTCGGGTAGAATTAAATAATTATAGGGAAATTAAAATTATATAGGTATAGGTCCCTATAATATTAATTTTTAAAATCGTTAATTTTATTAAATATTATCAATGTGGGTTTACATGACAGACCCATCTCCTTACACTATTTATACAATAATTCTATAATATAATAAAATATACTTATTGTAGTAAGCATTTCTAAGTATAAAGTAAATGTTTGTTTTACAATTTAGACAAAATATAGTTGTTAAATTAATTTAAATTTTAAACTTATATGATTTGACCCAACTTCTCCATGACATAATAAGGTATTATTTTATTTTTTATTTCATGTATCTATACAGAATATGTATTCATCCATTAAACTTGGCCGGTCTCAATTTACACGATTCACATTAACCATACGACAGTAAAAAAATCGTATTACCATATAGAATATCAACACTAGTATGGTAGCAGTGTAGCGCATAAATAACACTCGTTGACAATTGAAAGAGATGACCCATATATCGGTTATAATATATATACTACATAGTGCATGTATAAAGCCGTATAATAAATTATGTACAGGCGATTAGGTGTGTTTGTATTGGCATGTGACAATGTATAGGTTGGTACTTGGTACTGCAGTATCAGTAGCTGGTAACTATAATATGTAACTAAAAAAAAAAAAATCAAAAGTTCAATAAAATATTTTTATTGTTTACAGTTAAAAGTTGTATTAGTTTGAATATATTCAGCATATAATAGTGGACATATTATATTATTCAGCCTTCGGGTTGGTGATTAATGAGTAGAGGTCTCTGTTTCGGGTAGGCCATTTTGTATACTGTTATAAGTGCCCGGAAAAAATCCTGCTACCAAAATCACGTCCGGATAAAATCCCGTCCATATAAATCCTGCCAAAAAATAAATAAATACGCGTTTGAACTGCATTAAACGGGTGTGTTAAAAAGTTGTTTAGTGCATTTGTTTATTTCAAATTTGAATTATTGTATTTTATTTACGTTGTATTATAATTTATAAATTATAATTATATGTAGGTATATATTAAAATTTTTTACGTTATTAAAAAAAATACACGCATTTGTACGTAATTAATTATATTTCAATGGGTAATACGCAGTGGCGGCCGGGTCGTGAACCTTTCATTCACCAAGGTCACCAATCTGATTCAATGTTGAGGGCCTGAGTTATACATGGCATATTGCTCATAATTCGCAATTTCATATTTAAAATTTAAATTGAAAAAAAATTGTAATTGACATGTGACAGATTACAAGGACCATATTATATAGAACCATATGGAACTGTGATAAAATATAAATAAGTAAATATAAAATAGTAAAAATAACAAAAAGTACCTATACATTCAAAACAACTTTTTATCAAGCCCGTTTATTAATTTTTTTCAAACGCACATCGTTGAAATTCACTATTAGCCATTTTTAAGGCTGATGATAATAAAGTGTGAGGACGGGATTTTTTCTTAGATTCATTTTTATGTGTTCAGTGTCTTTATGGGACGGGTGTGGGATTGGGAAATACTTAATGGGATTGCGGAAAAGGAGTGAATTAGGCTTGGTCTAACACACGTGCAACATATACGAATTTGGACGTAGTATATTTTCATTCCAACAAACGGACTAATCCAGTTCTCAAAGTCGATCTGAAAAAAAGAGAAAAATTAAAATCTGTTTTCAAAATTATTATCATTTCACTAGATTAGTTCGTAGGTACTGTGGAATGAAAATATATCTAAATGCCTAAATGTTGCGCCTGTGCCCAAGCTGTTGTTGTATTACAACTTGTATATAGGCACGTAGATGATAACTACGTTTATATAATAATTTTAAATTTTAGCACATTAATTAATAACGTTTAATTTCTAATCAAACCAAAATCATTGTACCTAGGTACCTATATATGTTCTTATACGGTTACTTATCGAGGTAATTATATACCTAATTATATTATATATGCCTATGTAAGATACGTTTTATGAATGTTACTTTACTGTAGATATTTATATACTAAACTATTTCTTAGGAGTGTGGGAGGGGGTCCATGCCCTATGGAGTCTACCCCCTCCATTGGCCCCATAAATACCTATCTTAACATCATATATATATATTTATATATTTTGTAGTAGAGCCCCCCAATTAAATGTATTTGGAAAATTAGCTGGACCCCCTTCATGAAAAATTCCTTAATTCCCCACTGATCACACCGTATACTCATTTATAATGTACAATAATTATGTATTTATGTGTTGTGTACTATGTAAATATTACTGAAGCCCGGATTTATATATAAATTAATAATTGATAAAACTATACTTTTTTATTATTATTTATAATATTAATTCTGATTATAAATATTTATGTTTAAAAATAATATGTAGATCTTAATGTTAAAAATTATATGTAGATATTTTCTCATCGTTTAATAAAAATATGTTATTAATTTGATTTTTTTGCTCAGTACCCAACATACAATATTGTGCATTTTATAAACATTTAAAAAAATAGAGTAGTTTTTAAAAATACCAGACCGTGACAACCACTGACGATGCCGTTTTCAATATTATAAGATGAAAATAACCAAATATTGATACTCATTTCAAAGTTAAAATAATTGAATATATTGTAAAAGTCTATAATTACACAAACTAAATTGGAAGTTTCTTAAATATTTGAATCATATATAAAAACTACCTTATAAATAGTCAATAATTGAAAATGTATTAATTTTTTCTATAATAATATACAGATTCTTTAGATTCAGAAATCACATAACCAGATTTTTTTACAAAATATTTTTGAAATTTTGTTTGTATAATATACATAAATTTGCATATCTAGATTTTTTTGCACATTTTCCCGTATTTTGTATGGGAAATATTCCACATATTATGCACATATTTTTAATTTCTTTTTTTTTAATTTTAAAGTATACTGGTTCTAGATATTATATAATATCAAGACTTAATGAATCTATAATATAGAATAAAATTAAATAAAGGTACCCGTTTCCACCCAGAAGAGAAATGTTGGTTTAAAATAAAAGAGGATGAAAAATATAAAAAGTATCCTATCAGACAAGTAAATACTTCTATAATTGAAGCTGATTTGATTGAAGAGAACCAAAAAAACGAATAATCACACCATTAATCAAAATAAAACTACTATTGAATGATACTTTAGAAACATTTGGAATATACGACTCGGGTTCAAATGTTTCTATAATTAATTCAAAGTTAATTAAAATAAAAAAAAATATAAAAAATGTAAATAATAAAAATTTGCTAACGATTAATGGTGTGAAAAAAACAAAAGGCATAGTTAACATTAAAATTAAAATTTTTAATATTGAGAAACAAATTGAAGTATACATAATTGATGAAGAAAATTTTGAAAATGATTTTTTAATTGGATTGGATATAATTAAACAATTTAAATTGATACAGAATGAAGAATTGCAAATTACACAGAAAAAAACAGATATGCAAGAAAAAAAAGATAGTGTAGAAGAAATTTCTACAGAAATGAAAACAAACCTTAAGTTATCAGATAAAGATTATACAAATAAGGACACTACAAAACAATCAATAAACTTTAATGAACATGTAGATGAAAACAATTTTGAAATAAAAATAGACCATTTAGACCTACAAGAGAAAACTGAGATACTTCGGTTACTAGAGAAATATAAATCAATTTTTGCAAAGAATAAATATGACATTGGAACAGTAAAGGAATATGAGGCTCGCATCGACCTATTGTTGGACAAATATTGCTGTAAAAGGCCATATAGATGCACCATAGAAGATAAAAAAGAAATAGAAGATCAAGTATCAAAGTTGTTGGAAAAAAAATTGATAGAAGAATCATATAGTCCTTTTGCAGCACCGGTAACACTAGCCTTCAAAAAAGAAGAAAATAGAAGATCAAGACTCTGCATTGATTTTAGAGATTTAAATAAAATAGTAGTACCACAGGCCCAGCCTTTCCCATTAATTGAAGACTTGATGGTAAAAACAAGGAATTGCAATTATTTCACAACATTAGACATAAATTCAGCTTTCTGGTCGATTCCATTACGAATTGAAGATAGGAAAAAAAACAGGCTTTGTAACACAAGAAGGTCACTTCCAATGGACCTGCCTACCATTTGGCCTAAAGACTTCACCGGCAATTTTTCAAAGAATATTAAGCAACATCTTAAGAAAGTATAAACTTTCTAATTTTGCAGTGAACTATATAGATGATATTTTAATATTTTCTAAAACTTTCTCTGAACATATCAATTATTTAAATCAATTATTAAAAGCAATAATGAAAGAAGGTTTCAGATTGAAATTTACTAAATGTAAGTTTGCAACAAACTCAGTGAGGTATTTGGGCCATATCATTCAAAATAATACAATAAGACCGGTTAAGGACAATTTGATCTCTATTAGAAATTTTCCTACACCAAAAACAAAAAAAAATATTAGACAATTTTTGGGAAAGATTAACTTCTATAATGAATATATACCAAAGAGTGCCATCATTTTAGATCCACTACATAATCTATTAAGGAAAGATCAAAGCTTTATATGGTCAGACAAATGTCAAAACTCATTTAAAACAGTAAAAGACCTATTATGTTCTCAGCCAATTTTGGAAATATTTGATAGGGATTTAGCAATAAATATCTATACAGATGCATCTATACAAGGTGTTGGAGCGATTCTAAAACAGATACAAACAGATGGTAAAGAAAAACCAGTAGCTTATTTCTCAAAGAAACTAAATGAAAGCCAAAAAAGGAAAAAGGCAATATATTTGGAATGCTTAGCAATTAAAGAAGCGGTTAAATATTGGCAATATTGGCTAATTGGAAAATCATTTACTGTATACTCGGATCACAAACCCTTAGAAAATTTAAATATAAAATCTAGGACAGATGAAGAATTAGGAGATTTAAGTTATTATCTATCACAATATGATTTTATAATAAAATATGCACCAGGGAAGGAGAACCTAGAAGCGGACTGTCTGAGTAGAAACCCGGTATTGGAGGCAAACGAAAATGAGGAGGAACAGCTGAAAATTGTAAACTTAATAAAGGTTGAGGATATTATAACAGACCAAGAAAAAAATAAAGAAGTACAGCAACTAAAGAACAGGTTAGTATCAAACCACAATATATATTATAAAAGAAAAAAAATAATTTTATCAGAAAAATTTTGTATAGAATTTATTAAGAATGTGCACAAAAACATGTGTCATATAGGAATCAACCAAATGAAAAAAAAAATTAATCCATTTTATACATCAAAAAATCTAACAAAGAATATAAAAAGAGTATGTAAAAGTTGTACAGTGTGCATAAAAAATAAATCAAGAGGACAAGACAAAATAGGGTTAATGTCACACTTAGGTCCAGCTACAAAGCCGTTTGAAATAGTTTCCATTGACACAATTGGAGGGTTTGGAGGCTCACGTTCTACAAAAAAATATTTACATCTTCTAGTAGATCACTTCACACGATATGCGCACATTATAACATCAACGACCCAAAATGCAAATGATTTTATTAAACTAATAAAAAATATCACAGAGAAAAAAAATATAGGTATGATTCTTACAGATCAATACCCAGGAATAAATTCAAAAGAATTTAAACAATTCCTAGATGAAGAGGATATACCAATAATTTTCACTGCAGTAAATACACCATTCTCTAATGGTTTGAATGAACGATTGAACCAGACGCTTGTGAATAAAATCAGATGTGTAATAAATGAAAAGGAGAAAAAGATGGCTTGGACAACAATTGCACATGATTGTGTGAAAAAATATAATGAAACTGAACACTCAGTCACAGGATTTGCACCAGAATATTTATTGAATGGTACTGATGTCACAATGTTACCAATGGAGTTAAAACAAGAATACCCAAAACATAATTTGATACAAGACAGAGAAACAGCTTTAAAAAACACAGTAAAGTCACATAATTATAATAAGAAATTGTTTGATAAAAATAGAAAACACTATGAATTTAACATAGGAGATAAAGTGTTTGTGGAAAATGGCAATAAATTAAACAGAAAAAAACTAGACGAGTTAAAAATTGGACCATATGAAATCACAGAGAAGTTGTCAAATTTAATATACAGAGTAAACACTGATCAAAATAAAAAAAAAAAAAAATCAGGATCAAATATATATCACATCACAAAACTAATCCCAGCTCCAGCAGTTGAAGATGATGGTTATGAAGAGGAAGAGCCTAGGTACGATCCGGTAGATCGAGAAGACGTAGCGTTTGATGAAAATTTGTTTAAAAATTTTCTTCATCAGGTGGGGGAGATGTAAAGAAATATACTTCTTTATTATCACTATTCTCATTATTATCATTGTTATCATTATTATTAATTTTCTTATTATCATCACGGTCGATATCTACGACCGGGATTATCTGTATTTCTGTTATCAACCATATGTTGTTAACGTATTTGTTAATATTATTATTATTATTATGCACTTGTTGAATATGTTATAATATGATATAAGTTATTAATTATTATGTATAGTAGGTACTATTATATATTATTATAATTGTATTTAAAGTCAATTGCAAGAATAGGCTAAAGACTTTAAATTGTCGTTTATTTGTTTACAGGTATTTTGTATATAATAAAAATAATCATAATATAATATTCATGCATGTTAATAAAATAAATTTGTTTACAGATCAACACAATTTCGTCTATTTCTTATTGAATTAATAGCCTATTATATAGGTACATGTGTTTATTAAAATAATTAAAATACATTAGCTATGCAGAACTATACTCTTTTTCACGAGAGAAAGGTACCGGCGGCCGACCAAAACGGGTCCGCGGCCGCGCATCCCCCACCAACTATCAGTGGTAAGCGTGATCACGTGGTCGTTCACGCACCAATCGAATCATTTTACATGCGCGAAACGGTACCGTTCTCTCGTGAAAAAGAGTATATACACATTGTTTAAAAATGAAAATAATAACGCTAGGATTATTTTATTATACTTAATAACAACCCCGCATCTTACCTGTTATAAATTATAATAATTTTACATAGATTATATCACTTCATTGTTGACACATAGGTAACTTTTATTTAATTATAATTACAATCGTTATGCAAATCGTATGCATCTATTAACTATTTACATCGACATTTAATATGGTACCGTATACACAAAACATAATATAGAATATCTACCGAGACACTGCGTTCAAGTCACTCGTCGTGTCTTCGAGTACATTTTATAGGTAGTTATTAAAGCATTTTACGGTACCTATCTTATAATTATTATAATTTTGCCGTGACATAAAATTGGCTTGTTAGAGACGGTTGCGTTGTAGCAATGCTGCTTAGTATGGAATTATACAACAATTTAAGAATTTAAGAAATAATCCATACATACAAATGCGGACGCTCTTCGCAACTGTATTTAGGATGGGCTACAGCCTGAGGTACACGGATCACGGAGTTCGTATTATACCTGAGTATAGGTGTATAGGTACTGAATGTTGGATATTATATTGCTCACTCTGCTCACCTTGGCTTCAAGCCAGTGTATTATTATTTTTTTTTTAAACGTGAAAGCAACGGTTAGTGATAAATCACTAGCTATAGCAACTATAGTCTCGACAAACTATTTAAAACGTTTAAAGAATTTTACTTTATGTACCTACCTATAATTATAGGTATATTTTTTTTATTATTATTAGAACTTAAGTTTTAACCACATAGGTTATGAGCTTTTGATTTGCAAATCAAATCATCTTAAATATATTGTTATAAGTCATATACATTTAAGTAATTGTACTGTTTCGTCAGGGACATAATTTCAAATTGTTTTCAGGTGTACAAGGTTTCATCTGCAAGCTGGGCATTTTGAAATTAATTCACTAGGCCACATATAAATAGATATATTTATTACATTATTAACCTGCTTCTAAGGTTTTCCATAGATCATGGACTGCATCAACATACATGGTAAAATGTAATTTAAAAACTAAATAATAATAAATAATTGATTATACTTATAGGTGAGTTAGGTTAGGTTAGTATACTTAAACTGTGAAAATCCTTACCTACAATATATTGCATTAAAAAATTGAAGGAGACACATTTAATGCAGCAAAAAAAAGGACATAATATTTACTTTTATCAGTTGTTAATAAATATAAAATATTATAAAATATATTTTATATTCATAACTTTTGTAAGAGGAAATTACTCTAGGAGAAAAAACTATACTTTAAAAAAGCGGATACCTGCCGATTTATGAGTTAATTAAATACATATATATATACAGTTTAATCTAAATGTCATATTTTAGAACGTTAAGAATCATGAGATCGTTTGGTCTTTCATCGCCCGTGGGTCATGGTACACAATTGGTAGTGCGTAAATATGACTTAACATATTCGACGAGAGCAATGAAAAAAACCTTAGCTTAATTATTGGTGTGAAACATCTAATGCGGCGGGTGAGCCATGCGCGCGAAACATCTAAATGCGCCTTTAAAATAAAGAATACATTTTCTTAAAAAAATTTGAATATTTTGTTCTTGATTATACCATTTTTATTTTCTTTAATAAATTGTCCTTTCAATGTTCATATTCTATACAAAATAACTTCGATGTTTCACATCAGCCAGGCGTCCCATACGACAACTCACTTTTTTTTTAAATTTCCAGCACACTTTTTTTTAGGTAAATATTTTATTTGTTATTCTAAAATGACAACTTAAATTAAGTTGTATAATATTAATGGTGCATTATTTCAGCAGGCCAACCGGGACTATTTTAATAGTAAGTGGGTGCAACCGCATGACTGGGATTCGTTTGAGAAATTTAATATTGTTTTCTTAAGACCGAAAAATATGCTTTGTAGGTGATCAGATTCATTCTATACTTATAATAATTGTATATTTTGCATGTTTTTTATTATTATGCACATGCAAGGATCTTCTTTTACACATCAAATATTAACTTGGGTCAAGTTTCTTATATATCTGGTCTATATGTTTATGTGATTATGTCATATTTTTTAAATTATAAAATTCAACATTTTCGTAGTTATATAATATTATAATACTCAGCTATTATAAATAAATATAAATACGTACGACATTGTTTGTATATATTATATATCCTATTAATATTATAAATGCGAAAGTCTGTGTCTTTGTTACTCTTTCACGTAAAAACTACTGAATGGATTTTAATGAAACTTTACAATAATATAGCTTATATACATCTGAATAATACATAGGCTACAAATCATCCCCCTAGGTCCAACCAGGGGATGTGCTCAAACGGGGATTTAGAGATTTACAGCGGATATTTTTGTTTATAAATGCTTGCCATGGGTTTTAAAACTATTACAATAAAAATTATTGGTTGCTGTGAAATCAGTGTATTCATTCCATGCATTTAATTTTTTTGTACGCTGTGTTATGTATCACAATTGCTTAAATATTGAGCGTATTATACTCACAAATAAGTTACGTACATGGTACATAAAACAATCACGATGCCACGTATTCGTGGACGAGGAGGAGATATTGGTCGATAGACTCGGCATTCACAATATTAGTCCAACCGTTTAGGAGGAGTTCAGTAACATACTTAGTAGAACTTTGCTACTTTAGAGTTAAATTATAAAGTTACTTACAAACATCACGGGGTCCGCGATCTACAGCAGGTAGATTGCCTACCTGATAATATATTTACTGCTGCGAATCAGAATTTTCATTCCGGTCAACGGAAAAGTTAAGATAAATTTTGAACACCATACACCGAATATTATATAACGAATTGAACAAAGTTTGAGTCATATAGAGTTGGTATATTTAACAGGCATCAAAGTGCACATGATCAGCTAATATATATAGTACATAAAGCTACAGAAAATATGTTATACTATAAAAAAAATAAAAGTAATATCAAATTGAATATAAAATTTTGAATTGAATACTGAGAGCCTGCATGAACTACTCATGAGTGTGAGCATTCGTCCTGCTTCAATAAAGTGGTAGGTATATTATTAATATATAGTTATACAGATAAAATTTTCATTAAATTTATCATGATAAAATTCAAAACTCGTTTTGGCACGGAGCACTTACTGAAATGTTTTCAACATTTTTCGAAGTTTTTTTTTTTTCTAGATTTTAACGCATATGTTTATTAATGAGAAAATGTATGAGTATGACGTAAACTTATGACAATTTAAAGTAGCATCTAGAATCTAGATAAAATATTTAATCTATATATGGATGATGGAACCATAGAATTATTCTATGATGGAACCTTTGGAGTATTGTTGATTAACAAAAAAAGGTGAGGTTAGCCACTCTATATTTTCCACTCCAAGGAAAATTTATGAATCATATATTATATGGTTTTGTTAATAATAGTAACCATGACAACGAAAATCTTATGAAAAATTGGTGAAAACTCGAAATATGTGTACCCAGCCCAAACACATATACATATGTTAAAAATATTAACACAGATAAATTATAAAGGTAAGGTATCAATAATATACCAACTCAAGATTATAACGCATTAGAATTAATATATTTTAACTTAATTTTAAAAACCGTTATCTTGTGAAACTTAATTGGATCCAAACATCGATAACTACCATATAACTACAATAAATTGCTAAAATAAAAATTAACTTTTACTGTTTCTATGTTATTATAAAAATTTTACTATTATTACAAATTAAATCATTTTTTTTTATCGATTTTCCACATAACCTGATCGCAAACTATACATCAAAAAAATTAGATTGAGTTAAGTCAATAATAATTATTATGTAAATTGTTAATTGTTAATACAAAAATCAAATTGAAAGTTCAATTTTTTCGAACACAAGTATTATCGTAATCATAAAACACATTTAGTTTGGTTTGTGATAAAATTTCATTATTAGGTATAATACCCATTACCCATACTCACGTAATTCGAATTTCGTTTGCAGATATTATGTAGCCAGTTGTAACTGTGGAATTCGATAGACGGTTAAATTATTATTTCACGAAAAAAAAACTCAGTACGATCATTGAAATTATAAAATTTGTATTATTTTACGTTTGCGGTTTTGACGTGACAATTCTATATAATAACATTATACATATACCTACACCCATAATAGGAATGTAATTTATATCGATCGAGTCACTCGGGAGTAACGAGGAATTCATTATACATTATATTATTATTATAGAATTTCAAACCTGAAAAAAAAACGTACATATACAGAATATAATGTGGTAATAATACATGTTTATCCTGTGCAATGAGATGAGACCATATATTATAATATAAACATATATAATATATATATATATATATATATATATATATATACTAATATTTAACACCGACTGTCCGGTCTACTCCTCTGTTTAAGTATATAGTATTATTATGCCCACTGCAGTCGTACATACCTATACCAGGTATATACCTCCTGTTTGATATCCGCAGCGACCATCAAGCCACGACAGTGTGTGTGTGTGTGTGTGTGTGTGTGTATACCGTATACCGGTTTCTGACGCCAACCGCTTATGCATGCGTATCGCCACGCGGCTGAGATCGAAAGTGGTCTTATTCGCAGCATCGCGTTGCCCACTCGTCGGCAGCGGCGGCCGAGGAATAAATTTCTCCTTCTAAAGTCCTCCTCACACGATTGTCCACCAGCACAACGAACGATAATCGTGCACGAAATGGATGAACTATCCAGATATTACCAGCACCTATACCGTACCTAACCTACCACCGAGGCCGTGGTGCGATTGTTATAATATTATAACACCATAGACCGCGTATTATTTTTATTTTACTCGGTTTTAGTTTTGGTTTTTCTTCTTACCAGTATTAAATAATCGAACCGTTCGAGTCTTAAAGTACGCAATATTATATACAATGTACTGTAGTGGTTTATATCGTGCAAATATGAATTCTTGGACGGATACCGCTGCTAGAAGTATAATTCTGTTCCTGACGTTGTTCATGTGTTTTGTCGCAACTCGAAGTCAGATAGCTGTCCCTAGAACTGCCCATAAGCTAAACGAACCACAAGGTAAATTCATATTTAAAATAATACCAAACATGTATATAATATGAAAAACCTTACACAATTATTTGTTAAGGAGATTAAATATTTTTAAAAAAAATTTTAAGAAGATAAATATAAGAGTATAATACAACCTTTATTTAACATAAAATATTTCGAATCCTTAACAGTTCCCGTAGAGCGAAATAAGAAAGGGATATTAGTGTATTAAATATTTGGAATTGGTAATTAATTACAATTTACAAGTATTTCTAAAATTAGCCTTTATCATAATATTATGTACCTACATCGATTTAATAAAAAATAAATTTGACATAATATAATATATTGGGTTATTTTATAATTAAAATTATTTAAACATGAATACATTATTATTCACTCTCATAAACTTGTGTCTATTCAAAACGCTATATTTAATATTGTATACAAATATATAGGTACAATATAAATATTTCAAATTCGAAGAAGTACGCAAATATGAATAATTAAAAACCGTTTTGTTTTACCAATTAGAAAATATTATAAATGAGTACTTTAATGACTAACACTTATGTCTTTAATGGTAGTGTGATAAGTCTGGTAAAAATCCGTTTATCTCATTCAGCTTTCTCTCGTCCACAAGAATTTTTTTCGATTTGACTTTCTTTATAAAATATTTTAGTCGATACTCCTGTTTAAAATGCTTAATAGCTATTATCTTTCGAGTTATTATAGCAATCAATAAATTTTGTGGCTAACATATTATATTAGTATATGTATTGTAATAAAAACATTAAACATACCTAGTGTAAACGTCATTCAACTCGACAATCAAATTGTAAATAATAGAAATACCTAAGTGTAGTTTACATAATATTATTATGTAATTGCCGTTATTAAGTTAATATCAATGTAACGAGGCTTTTATTTTTATTGTTATACTTTTTAGAATTATCAAGTAAAATCTTTAACAGCTCAAGGATAAAGAATGTGAAGTATCCATTAAAAATAGATATAGGGAGTGAAAAACAAGAATACTTAACCTATAATAGAACCTATGTCTCTTGGCATAGGTCCTTGACAAAATGTCATAGAAATATATCGTAGAAAGGAAAAATGTTTCTGTTATATAGTTTATCCAAACAAATAAAATTGTATGAATGCTCACATTTGTGTGAAAATTAGTATGTAGGAAATAACGAGTTTCTTTTTTTAAATTTTGCTTTAAGCCAAGACACTAGTGCACAACTAAACAAGTCGAATATTTCAATTCCGGATTTATTCCAATCAAATTACGACCATATTACATCACACATTAATTTATAGTAACTTTTAATGGAGTAAAGACGTATATAGAGGATAATATATAATATTATAATATTGATGTTACTACTTATTAAGTTTTGTTTTTTACATACAAATTTTTAATCTGATCAGTTATGGTGACTCTTAATAGACGTAATGGATTAAACAGGCGTATATAGAGGCGATAATAATATATTATAAACGTTATTACTTATTACGTTTCGTTTTTTAGAGATCAATTTTTGAATCCATGTGATCTTAGATTAGTTTATTGTAATTATTATTCTAATACGAATAGGTTTTATTATATAATTGCTTAGTTATTTACAGGCCATTATTTCTACACTAAAATAATGAAAAAGAGTTAGTAGCCAGTAGGTAGTAGTTACTTATTCCTTTTCAAATTTTAATCTCTATTTTTTTATAAATTTCAGTCGGTTATTTTTATTATTTAGAAAATTACTCATAAAAATTATAATACCTATATATACCTACGCATTTAATATTATATCCGGAAATGTTCGTGTTGTCCATCTCATACTCTTTCTAACTTTTAATGCTCTGAATTCGAACGTCATCACCGTTGGATATTATGCTATAATACTGTTTTTAAATAATAACTGAAAATAAAACATGTCCTGTAACAAAATATCGTAAGCTAAAAAGCTTACGACTTTGTAAAAACAAATAACAGTCGGTAGTAAGAAATACGATATTTTATGTTTATAATAATACGGTGTAAGTCGTAGAATCCGCTTATGATAATAGCAAAAATAACTGCAAGACCTTTCTGTATAATTGATGGTTATGTCGTTGTACAGATTTATCAAAGCGAAACTGTTTTAGCACGCGCTATTATCATGTGCTACACAATAGGCGTGAAACACTATTATTGTTTGCCTACTATTATAATGTGCATGGTTATAATATTGCGCCAATCTCAGCTGCAGCAAGCGTTTATTTCAAACACCGAAATGATTAATATTTTAACACCTGTATGACGAGAAATTAAGAGTTATAATATAGTAAACCTAAAATTAGAACGAAAACGTGTATTTGTTTTTATGATTGAAATGCAGCTTCTTTCGTAGGCATCTATACTTACCTATATACCATGTGTATACGATTCAATAAACATACATGGGTTTGAAGGTCGTGACCAGTAATAACTTATATAGTTATATATAATATATATTATGCCCTACTGTATCTTACTATAATACTACTGAAAGTTATAGCACGTATATAATATGTATGTGGTGTGTGTGTGTGTGTGTGTGTGTGTGTGTGTGCTTTGCCGCTCGACTGGCTATATTGTATAATGTGACATCCAACCGGTATCAAAGAAGAACTTCCTTGTGTACAGATATGTCTCCACCTATACAGGTGGGTCTCAACTCGTCGAGAGAAAGTGGATATAGGTACTTTACATCACACGAACCTATATAATTTTGTCTCCAATCTCATTATCACGGTATATATATCTTTAAATATTGTTTTAAAATATACAAATATAAAAATTTATCAGATTAAAAAAAAATGTCTATTATTATACTTATATATGTTCCAATATTACACCATTATTATAATAATATTATATACTGTCCATTATTAAATAATGGTTTTTTTTTGCATCTACCATAAGCTCCGTAATATAATTTAATAGGTATACTCCTAAAACTCTATAACGTTGCATAAGATTATTTGTACGTATAATAATATAATATTATAAGTAATAAAAAACAATTTGGGCCCTACAAGTCCTTTTTTTTACACACATTTTTATAATGCCACCAGCATTCAGTAGTAGAGAAAGTACCGTATAATGTAATGTGATATTATAATTTATAATGGGTACTTTTGTGAACAATGCTTATAGGTATACATTTATATGGGCGTGTAGTTTGTACACCACAGACGAGAAAATCAAATATTCCATGGATTATAAGTCAAAATTATAAATTTAAATAAAATAATGTCATAACCGTTTTCCATTTTTAGAAGTTTTTTAAATTTAATTTTATAATTTGAATTGGTATAATAGTATTGAATTAACGAAAGAAAAAGTTAGTTGCATTATCGTACAAATTCCGTTATAATACCTATGACGTTACTTTGTTGTAACTGCGATATTCGTTTGTTTATAGGTAGGTAGGTTACTTGTAATAAGTTATAACTTTTATAAATAGTTATAATATATAGGTATATTATAATACAGCAATAGATGTTATTCATCAATGTAAAATTGCGTGTACAATAATGAACATATAATAAATTTTGTTAGTTATGCAATTATAAAGAAGTATTTATTAGACTTCACTTGGGTAATAATGTAATATAACGAGATACAAAAAATATATTCGTTGCTATATCTTTAAAACTAAATGACAGTTATCAATAATTAATGAATTGAATATACCCAAGTACCCATCTAGGTATACTTTTATAATTCTTAATGTTAGTGAATTTGACATTACGCTTGTAAGAATATTTAAAAATAAACGTTTCATTCTGTGTGTATGTTGTATTACTCAACTTATAATTTGTTTGAAATAAAAATATATTTCTATGAGTTAAGCATAAGAACTCAATTAAATTATTAAAAAAATTATAGTATAATAATATGTATTGCATTAATCATTATTATTAGGTGCATCTTAAGGTCATACATCAATAATTTACATCTTCCTTTTTTGCAAACATTTTTGTCTCCTCTCCCCATTTAATGAGGTAACAGTAATATTATATATTATTTTCACGATTTATTTATGTACACATTAAACTATAATATCTACGACCTAGTATCTTTCAACAATACCTATATAATTTTATCTCTATTTCCATGTAGGTATTACTGCAAACATTACAATAATCAATGTTCATATTTCATATATAGTAGTCCATAGTAATATGCTTGGTTTACTACACAATAATGATGATTGAGTACCTATAATAGCCTATAATAGGTATTAAATTTAAGTTAGGTTATAGTTACAAGGTAGGTAGTATAATGGCTACAACAAAATAACAACATTAACAACTATAATACATTATGGTAAACCGACTTAACCGTAAACAAATTAATTAGTATTTAACCTGTTTACATAATAACATTGTATACCTAATGTTGATATTCCAAATTTTAAACTCAATAGTTCAAATAAATTTTACCTAAGAGGTTAAGAATAAAGCTGTAAAAAAATATCTCATAACAAATTGAAAAAAAATGACTAGCGTATATTTTAATATTTAACTTTTCTCTGTAGTTCCAACTATTAAATACAATTATCTACCTGTATAATGATGTATAGGTATAGTCAGTACATCATAATGGTTACTGGTATCAAGAAAACAATCACCTCTAGTTGTATGCTGTGTTTATAAGTTACGTTATTAAAAAGTTTCTGATGGGTGCCTAGTAGGCACTGCCTACTGAATAGTACATTATTATTCGAAAATAAATATATATAATTGTCTTATGGATGCAAATAATAGGTTTCTACTGATTGATTACCAACTATAGTAAAAGATCGATGAAATGAAAATATGCAACACTATTGTTAGTATAAACGTTGCAAAGCGCTCGAGATAAACGTTGCTCTTTCTATTATTTAAAAAAAAAATTATTTAGGAATATATTATATAATCCGCAGGTATTGAAATACAAGTGTAATAAAATCAGAAATTTATTTAAAATGCACGCCAGCTTAGGTTACAGGTCTGGTGTGCGAGGACTAATCGTGTATTTATGTAAGTTACGCTATATGTATAGTACCTATACCTACCAATGTATATACAATGTTTTTGGATTTTACTGTAAAACGGTATAGGTTATCGATTTAACACGACACAGTGATAAATGCTTCAAGAATGTGCAGGATAGAATAATATAGCTTATATAATACAGTATAGCTAAACATTTAAGAATTTCAAGATGATAGGTAGTATCGGAAAAAAATTTTGTTGCTTCGACAAATGAAAAAAACTCTACCGTCGTTAAAACTGTACACAGACTTTCAATAAATAATGTGCATATGTATATGATATAATAGCTCTATGACCATATTATATGAGGTCTATCTACTTTTTGTCATCATAACAGTCATCCAGTAATTATATCCAGTACTATCTATAGTGTTCGATCACATAATGCCATATACCTGGTAGCCGGTAGGTATGTATTGTATTATGCGTATACCTACCTAAAAGTAATAAAGATCTATATAATCAGAAAATACTCACATTATATATAAATTTCACACATTGTGTGCATATTTCGTTGGCGTAACGAATTTTTCTTCAAACGTCGCGTAGGTACTATTTATTATTATATACCTACCCATACAATAGCGCCATAGTAGTTTGGCTAAGTACTTATTCTATACATTTCACGTATATACCTATCTCCGTTCTCATAACATAGCGTGCAATACGAACATAACAATATAGCTGATCCGCCTACACGTCATGATATGTATAAATGTATAATATATAAAGTGATTCACCAATCGTGTTCACCCAATCACCCCCATAATGTCCGTAATTTAAACATTTATTCAAATTCAATTTTTTTAGAACCAATGATCATAGGTACTGAACCACCTTATTTATTTTAAATACATCGAATTTGAATGAAAATAATTGATTTTTTCAAACGAGAAAAAGGGAGCTTTTTTACTGTAAATTGTTTAAATTATATTTTTCGAACATTTTAATGTAACCTTAATATAAATCTAAATTTATACAAGTGGTTTTTAAAAATAATTTATGTAATAAGGTTATAAGGATAATAGTTCATGATATTAGAGGTTTATAAGATATTGGGGGTATGATTGTTTATAATTTATAGTACCTACTACCTACCTAATCAATACTTATCTATTAGCATTTTATATTTTTTTTAATTTTTCTGATTAATGAGTTTTTACTAAATATTACATCAATAATATGGTTAATATTTATTAGACTAATTTTATTATCATCATTGACTATACTAAGTATCTTTAATACATAAATTGATTAATCCCGAGTTACGAATTGAATGCATCAACATTTTCAAAAATAAATGTTTTCTCAACTTGTAGTGAAAAGGTAAATTCTCATTATAAATATAAATTTGTATCGAAAACCCCTAAATACCCCAATAAAATTTAAGTATTTGTAATTTGTAAAAAAATTATTTTCAACATCAGTACGTCACATGTGTTATTTCTGTCTTACAAACGTACAGTAGTATAGCAAATGTGCGTTCAGAAGAACCAATTTTGTATTGATTGCATTATCGAATTTCAGAATAAGAATAATTTGAGTACCTCATATAGGCTTTTTATTTCCATTTAAATTTAAATATGAAATGTCATGAGAATTTAAAAATTTTAATATTTTTCATACCTATCTACCTTTATAGTTATAATAACTCCAATATTAAAGATATCGACAAAAAATTGGTTCTGCAGTACCCACATTTTCCAGGTTGTAAATCGAATAAATGCATAATATAAGAATACAACAGGATTAAACACGATTGGCGAATAACCATGTATAAAACCTAACCTATAAAAATAAAATATATTAATATAGTATAGCTATAATATAGTATACCTTCTATTCAATATATAGCGTAGGTACCTACCTACCTTGGTTATACCTATACCTAACTCTGTTCTCGTAACATCGAGTGCAATACGAGCATACAATTTGACAACCTACATAATATTATCATTATAAATATAATATTATATATATATGCGCATTATAAATTATATCATGCCATTGTCATTCATTATTTATTATTGTTTTTATTATTAACATAAATATTATGTTTTTGTGCGGGGTACAACTTTTTTTTTCTAACCGATTTTTGTAACAATGGTAATATAATTTCCACATGAACGCAAATCAACCACAAAAATATATCACTCTACTCAATAATATCTTTCCTCTAAATGGAAAATCTATGAATCATAAATATGTTAAGAGGACGTCGCACCAGCGTGTTGTCTCCGTCTTATACACATACGACATAGCAAATGTTCGTTGGCTAGTTTCAATAGGGTATTGTCAGTTCTTATATTATAATGAATTGACTTTTAGGTAAGAACAGTATCTGTGTTCTGTCGTTGGTTTTTTACAATATTTTAATTTTTAAGTGAGTTATGGATACCTATGTAAAGTATTCATATTCTAAAATGTTCATAACTCACTTAAAAATTAAATATCGTAAAAAACCAACGAGAGAACACAGATAATGTTGTTACCTAAAAGTTTGATAATAGGTCGATTCACTCTAATATCAAGACTGACAATACCTTATTGAAACTAGCAAACGAAAATTTGCCATGTCGTAAGTGTGTAAGACGGAGACAACACATCCGGGTGAGACGTCCTCTTAATAACTAATAAGAAACCACGACAACGGAAACCTAACAAAAAATTGGTCAGAAACAAAAAACGTGTATCCAGCCCAAAAACATATTAATTATGTTTGGAAAAAATTTAATTTATTAAATTCTTAACAAAATAAAGCATGCTAGTAGATATTTTTCCACTACTACACTATATACCCAAAAACATATTATCTATATGTTTCTTCAATTATCATAGTATTAATCGAGGAGGAAAAATATCTAGCAGCATGCTACTTTTTTTTTTTTTTAATAATTATTGCACCGACGTGCTGTCTAATTGTACCGATGCGAATCACGCAATGTTGTGTTATCCACTCTTGAAATTCTTGTCTGTTTGTTGTGTGTAGGTGGTGATTTAGTGAGGCAGAATAGCATTACGCAGCAAATACTGGCGCAGTACCTGCAAAAGCGTCTGAACAGGGCGGGCGGGAGCGTGCAACAAATCGGTCAGCCACAGTTGTTATTGCCGACCGGTGGAAACGATTTGACGGCCAGTGTCGTCGGTATAAATAATAACAGTATTCAGAAAAATGTCGCCGAAAATCTTTACGACGGAAGTCCCGATGACGATGACGATATCATCGGAGATGCGCGATATTATCAAGGTTAGAACGTAGTCAGACAACAAAAATCGCGCATTACCTTTTGCTCCTATAACAATATAATACGTATTACAACCTGCACACTGTAAAGTCGGCTCTGTGGTGTGGTGGGGGGGGGGGTTAGGACCTATAGTAGATGGACGGACAAACACAGGGACGAAAAAATAAGAGCAATAGATATAATAATTGGAATATTAGATTTGCACACAAGTTTCATTTTTCAAAAAGAATTTTTTTTGAAAATAGTTCTTAGTGTCCGCACTGTCGCAAGAACTATGGTGTGTATTAAACGTATTTTATATACCTATCATACATTTATAACAATTTGTGGATGTGGGTAATCTGAAAATATACGAAAACGAATTATTAGAGTAAATTCAAGATCAAGACAATATTATGATAAGCTTACGGTTATATATGGGGTTCTTAGTGCACGGTTATCTAGCTCTAGAACTCGTGTTATAACTTATAAGTACCTATGCTAAATCTCTATAAGTACCTTTAGCACCAATTCTATGTGTGCCAAATGTATTAACAGAAGCCAATAACTTATAATTAGTGCCGTAGTGGATACTTAAGGTATATCGTATATATATTATACTATATAGTATATAGTATACTTATAAGGACACGATCGTGTGTATTGTGCCAATCGGCGCCTGAAAAATATCCCTTATTGATTTAGATATAAGCCCCATATGGATTATTTCAAATCGATTGTTTTGTTAGGTGGGCTAACATCGGGACCGCGTTTTTTCTGATATGAATTATATCATAATAGTCCATGGTTTGAACAGTGAACGATGTGTAACCTAGGGGCTGTAAATACGAAATTTATAATGTCTACGTTTTATTATTAACCATTTTTTATGGTTGAGAAAATATAGTAGTCGAGTGTGGTAATAAATATAGAATACTTCATGCGGAAATTGTTCGTAGTAAATATTTATGGGGCGAGGACATTGGACGACGAAGTATGCGCTTCAAAATTCGTGATCCAAGCGGAGGTCAGGTCATGAAAAACATATTTAGAGTTTGACCAAATCAAATCCTTGACCAAATTATTAAAGTGTTTATGGAATACATCATGTGAAGAGAGAGAACTATTTATAATTAATTACTAGCTATATGATACCAATTTATATTATAATTACATAGTATATACAGATACCTATAAATTACGATATTATACGTTTGCATTGTACATGCAAAGCCCCTCTGCAGATATATCTATTAGAATTAATATTCAAGACAGATAAGTGTATATAGGAGTTGATTTAAAGTGATGATAACAAAAATAGGCGTTCTTTACAACCGTGAACATTTTAATTGTTATTATGCTACTATAGAATTAATAAAAAATATATCGATTTTTGATGTATAGGTAGCTACTTTTTTATTTTTATTTGATATATTACTCAAACAACACAATAGACGAAAAATTCAATATAATACATCATACTCGTATTATATTATACGTCTACGTACACAATGTTATAATATTTTAACAATCGTATACGTTCTAATTATTTTGATTGCAAAACTACAATAAGTACAGAAAATCTCGTTAGATGATATCAGTTTTGCGTCTCAAATGATTATTGAACATGAAAAAAATATAGGTAATGTTCCTAATGCCGTTTAAAATATTTCGCTATAATTTACTAAGTGGATCTCATCGCTATTGTTCGGTATTTTGTAACTTATATTGTATAGACGTAGGTGCTATTATATACTGTACACGAGTAATAATAACTTATAAAATAACTACCTATATTGAATTTGAAAATTTGTATATGCACCTGAGTTTGTTAATAATAAGTACCAACAAACCTTGATGGTAGTTCTTATATATTTATATTTTAATATCTATTATTACATAATTAGATATATGATGTACAGGTGTGCTTCGTAAGATACTCATTTCTGATTTCATATAAAAAATTATATGATTGTATAGATATACATGACTGATATTAGAAGAATAATGGTACCTTTCACAGTTTCACATAATATACTACATTAAATAATGAGTGTATTACTGTATTAGTAGTTTTGTAGGCATCTATCTACATCATTATTGTATTGTGTGATAAAATAGTTTTTTGTCATTTAAAGAGCCTATTCTTCATAAAACTAGTTATTCTGACTATGTAATGAATTTATGAATAACATAATAGGTAATCATAATAACATTTTTTTTTTCACAATCATTGTTGAAAATTGAAGAACTTGTATAATCTACTAAATCCCTACTACAGTAGTAACTTGAACCTTTTTAATCAATACTGGCATTTCGTATTACCTAAATATTAAATACTATAAATACCTACACCTGCAATAAAAATAATAATTAAATTGAATATATACTCGTAACTCGTTATAGAATCAATCACGTCACTATAAAGTACTAAACATAGATAGATGTTGCATAAACGTATAAATCTAATATTTATGTACACAGGGACGCATTTAGAATTTTCTCTTGTGGGGAGGGGGGTATAAAAAATGTAATTAACAAAAAATAATAACGAAGTAATCAACTATAGTAAAGTTGCATATTTTTGTTTCAAATTATAATATATTATCTATAAGAAATCTAATTTCTTTTTTTCAGGTAAAATTTTCTATAACCTCATTATCTGTAGCCTTGTAGGTACCTATTTCTTCTTCTCGGTGGTATGATAACCAATCCAACCCTTACCATGGTCGTATACAGGGGGGTTATGGGAGATGGATCCTCCATAACCTTTTTTAGATTCTGAAAGGAGCGAGGAAGATAGTTGTTTTACAATGGTGTTTATTATTTTTTTTTATATATATCCTGTATGAAAAATATCTACCAGAAGGAGTGCTTCGATTTCAACATATAGTACCTTATCTTTTAGCAAATTGGATCAAGATGGTAGATACTTTAGAAAGGTCATTTTTCGATTTTCTCAATAGTTAGGTATATTTAATGCCACAGGAAAACCCACCGAAAATTAATTACGAAAAACCGCTAAAAATGGGATTTTAATTTCTAATGCTTTGTTTATCACCATAGAAACGAATAAAAAATAATAATAGCTATTATAATATAGATTCAACTTCCAGGATAAAATAAATAATAACAATATCCAGACTGACAAACCGTCACCGGCTCACCGCTCAGAATCGTTTTTCCTATACAATGATACTACTGTACAGCAGAGCGACATCCACTTACCGACTCTTTTATTTTATATATAATATTAGCGCGGGGGCATTACCCTGCTATTTATCTCAGAAATAATTAATATATATTTATTAACAAATTTTTCCAATATAGTATAATATAATATTATGATTTTAGTAATTTGTACCTATAATATTATGTATACAAAAGTTACAAAAAAAAAAATTCAATTGGAATTTTCCAACGGGCTGTGAGTTTTTTTTAAATAATCCAAAAACAAATTTGTTTGAAATTAATTCATATTACTTGATGAATCAATAGAAAATCAGTTAAAGTATAGAAACTGTATATTTTTTATTATAAAGTTTGTCGAATGTATATATTTATAATTTTTTTAGGTATACCTACGCGAACGGTCGTTCATATTTCTGTACAGTTTCCGATAATTCTTTTCTTGTGGACTTAAATACAATTAATGATTCATACCTCGCTAAAGATGAATTAATTGATTTTTGAAAGATAAAAAGATCACACCACGGTTTTCAAACAAAAAATTTAAAATGCAATTAAAATATTTTGGTGTTCGTTGAAAAACACCGCGTGGTTATCTGTGAGTTGTATCCAGAACTATGACATTTTTGATTCCATTCTCTATCTACTACATATCTCTGCGAGTTTGGATTTTCTACAATGGTCTCAAAAATGATTATTCACAATAATTTAGTAATGTATTAACTCTTAATATTATCACTAAAAAATAATGAATACATAAATTATATATTACTTTATACCAGTGGCGGATTTAGCGTCAGGCAAAGTAGGCAGTTGCCTAGGGCGGCAAATTTTTAGGGGCGGCAATTTTAGGCCAATATTTTATTGAGAATACTCTAAGTTTCTTTTTGATTTTCTAATGTACGGTGATTACTCTGAAGGATGGAAAAAAAAATGTTTAATATTTAGGTATAATAATAATCTTGTTAATATAATTTCTTCTTTATTTAATACATAACAATAAAAGTCCAAGTAAATTATCGAACGACTGCCGGGACGTAGATCTATTATCTAAATACTAAACATAGATAACATATTTCGTTAATTTGTTTTTTTGCTAAGTCGTAATAATTATTAATAATCGCTCGTGGTTCGTTTGATCGCATGGCGTTCACATACTACACGCACAATACATACAGATATGATATATTTAATACGAATACGGGTGACGATCGATTCGTATTGGAACGATAGTTTAATTATAAACCAGTCACTGTGAATATTTTTATATAATATACTCGTACCTACGTAGTACGTACTATGCATTATGTGTACAAAAATAAAACTTTTTCTATCTAAAAGATAAAATTATGTAATAATTGTTTATTTTTCTTCGGGACTATGAAATAGAGGGCGGCCGAGTAAAAAATAGGTTTATTTTGATTAGACATTCGATTATTTTCAACATAACATTCAAGGCGGATAGACTTCATATTCGGTTATTAGTATACTACTTAAATTACTGGTAAGTAAAAACTATATTTTATAAACACATTTTATTAGAACAGTTTATTAACATAAATGCCATTAATTATTGTTTAGTATCAGTTTTTATGATTTATTTTTTTAGTACTTATGTTAAATAATTATTTAAAATTACGTTTTCTCGTTGATAAGTTTAATGGGGTGGCAATAAAAAAATTGCCTAGGGGCGGCAATTGTGTAAATCCGTCTCTGCTTTATACTTCAATGGGGTCCATGACCCAGAAAAGGTTAATAACCTATGCTATAATACAGTATTACGAAGTATTTATAGTGTAGATTGTATTATTGATTCCATAATTTTGAACTATAGTAAATGGTAAATCCTGTAAATCCTCGTGTGGTACCCAGTAGGTAAATGTAATAATTTAACTGTAACCACGGACTAAGATATAATATATACTAAGATATCTTAGTCCGTGACTGCAACATTATAACTTATGTTCTAGGTAATAAATATTTTTAAAAAAAAATTTACATTGGTAATTCATTAATAGTCATAATTTTAGTTTTTCAATTCATTTCACATTTATCAATTGTTTCTGTTAGGTAGGTAGTACACTTTGTAAATTTATAGTATTAGGTACTCAATAAAATACCTGTGCCGAGTGGCAATCTTATAAAACGTAGAAAATATCTGATAAAATTATATATTTTTTTCAAATATGTATTCATATTTTTCGATCATTTGCAATATTTTATACTATTATACATATTAATATTATAAGATGGTAAATCGAATATACTATGTATATGTGGTCAAGCGGAAACCAACTATTATATTATTATGTATAATTTGTTTCACACCAGTAATTTACATTATAATAATAGTTCTTGTCTTCTCGAAACTGCCGAAATATGTACCGACGTACCGTATTAAAAAAATCTAATTTATTTTTGAAACACTACGGAGGTAATATTATAATGAGAATACATTAAAAGTATTTATTATTGCGATTACGAAAATGTCAAATATTTTTTATAATGTTCCACGTACAGACGTTTATGTTTTGTTTTTAAGAATGGTACACCCGTCGGTCATCTGCAGATTACATCAACTGAGTATTATCATGGGTATTTTATGAATTGTGAATAATAAATTTTCAAAACTAGTTATTTTTAATTTGGTGCACGTAAGTTGTTATAATATTATGTTTTTCGAGTAGCTGACCTTGGATGCAGAAAATAATAAAACATTTAACAATATTTGTTTTTTTTTTTTTAATTTTATTACGACGCACCGTATTAATATGCTTTGATTAAAACTATAATATGACGAATAATTTACACATACATTGTATACATTTATTATTACTAACCCGCATGCATTCAACATACGTCTACACATTAAGAATAACCAAACGTTTAACATAATATTACATATTTCATATCAATATAATATAAATCATTCAAAAATACTTCTATATGTATACTCAATAGTCGATATACATCAATGTAGAGACCTAGCTAATAGTACCCATATGGGTATGTTATTTTTAAAAACATTTTAGAAGGTTACGTTTGAACCTTGAACCTATATTGGAGTGCAACGAGTTACAATACCTCGAGGGTCTGAACCTGAAATCAAAATAAACCTCACGGTTAAAGAATAATGTGTAATGTTGTACTAATGTAGATTGTATATGATGTATAATATCAAATATGTATATAAACAATGAAGTGTACCTATGTGACACTGAACAAATGGATGGTATCATTTTTGACATTTTTTTTCCTCGCCAGCTATAACAGGAAAAACAACAACAAAAAATGTTTAAAAGTGTAATATCTTATCCATTTGTATAATAATTGTAATACTTACTTATAGTATATTTCCCCGTACATAAATTATACATACCTACCTACGTACATCATGCACTATACTGATAGTTTATAATATTATATACATCAGTATATTATATTCAGTGGTAAAAAACCAGTATTAAAACGAGTGGCTAAGGAGATATTATCATTATACATTAATTATACCTAATCAATACCACTCAAAAGTTTATAGATGGAAAAAACCCTCTTCACAACAATGTTTCATATCTCGAAACATATTATTTCGTAAAGATGAATCTAGATTCTAGGTATACTACGCAGGAATTATACTCCACATAATTAGGTACGCATCTATATGATAGCCAAATAGGTATAAGTTAAAATACCACTGATCATATAAGGTAGTTACGAACAACTCATTTTTTGTATAAACATTTTAGTCGACAATTCGACTATTGTTTAGTAATATTTGAACTTAAACAGAATAATTTATTTCCAACAGAAATAATATGTTCACAATTATATTATATAATAGTTATTTTAAATATTATAAAAATAATAATAACTGCACTTATATCAAATTAATATAATATTAAAGCTTTGAATGATAATACAATGATATGCAATGATATTACATCATAATATATTCAAGTTAATTTCGTCTTATAGAATCTAAGTTTGTTTTACCTTAAACTATTGTAATAACTATCAATAGTTTACAGTACTAATTAATGATAATAGGGAAAATTAATTTTTTTCGGTGAAACACTTGAAATATTTAAGGTCACTCTACGTCTCTACATCAATAATAATAATAATATGTATTACATTAGGCGAATGTTGAAAAACATTGTTTGTTTATAATAATTACTTGATTTATTAGAAGTAGACACTTTGTCGGATGAAGAGCTAACTAAAGTGGATTACACACTAGGCGATTCGAACGCGCGTTTTGAACGTCGTGATTAATCGCCCAAAATTAAACATAAACTTTTATATGGGCTTATTCACGCACGTAAATGAGGGTCGCGTTCGAACGCGCCGAAACGTACATGTTTAATTTTGGGCGATTAATCGTATGTAACTTTAACCAATAAATAACAGCGAGTAGGTACCTACTACCTATACCTATTCGATATAAATTGCATAATCAGGAACCGACCTAACCACTGACAACCTCTACTAAAATAAGGCACTTGCAAGACTAAAACCATATATTCGGCGCCACTATGATAAAATATTATTCCAATATATCTCAGTAGAGATTTATTTTAACCACGCACTCATTAAGTCTTTTCATAAAGTAATAATTTAATATTAATTAATCATACTTCTTCAAGTTTTTCATTCATCGATATAAATATAAAGGATGATTCACCAGGCATATTCACCAACTTTTTTTCTGTAATGATAAATGAAAGTACTTACCTAATTAAATTTTGATTTTTTTTTTAGTTTTTAGATTACACTTAAGGATTAAATTTCCAATCATTTAGATTAGATATTACTATGTTATTTTAGGAATATTCTGTCTACCAACCTATATATTTTTTTTTAATAAGAACCACATTTTTTCCTTTAAGTAAGTACATGCATTTTAAAAAATGTTGATAAATCTAAATCAAAATTCAAACAATAAGTTGTTTTTGAGTATTGAGTTATACAAATTTGTCTAGGTAAGGATGATATATGTCCATCAGCCATTATAATAGATTATAATAATATGGTAAATATATGGGAGCTGTAATGATTTTACAATTATACCTAGTAATTATTTTTAATTTATAAACCTTTTATAATTAATAAAAATAGATATATTATAACAAATACGCTAGATCCAATTTTATCTTCGACCATTATAATACATTTGGTTAATAGGGGGGCTGTAATGATTTTTAATATTATACCAAATATTATTTAATGATCAAATCATAAAAATTAACAAATGCCAGATGAAATTTTACATATATTTTTGTTGGTTGCCATATTTAAGTAGTAATTATTAGTATGATTTAAAATATGGCTACTAAATAGAATTTGAATAAATGTATAATTGAAGGAAATCATTGAGAATGCTAGGTAAACCACTCTGTATAGATACTTCATTTTTGTTTTGAATATTCGGTATAATGTCAATTAATTTACAATATTATGTGATTTTATGTTACAGGCGAATGCAACAATAATAATTGTGTTGAAGACAGCCCTTCCGTCATCAATAAATGGTCACTGCCACTTTTACGATCGGGAGACAAAAAATTATACTTGGGAATATTTTTTAAGGTAGCTATAAAAAACATGAATAAAAAAAAAATCGATTTGAATGACAAACGAATGCATCACCTGACACCTATTTTTATTGATCTAGGCCAATTGGTACAAAGCCGCCCAATATTGTAGATATCATGGAATGCATTTGGCTAGCATAAGTAGCCAAGACGAGAATGACAAGTTGGAAAAATACATTAAAGACAATGGTAAGAACATAGATACCTACCTACTTGATAAATAAATTATCGTAAACTGTGTACCTATAACTGTAGGTACCTATTTAGCTTGTGGAAAGGGTGTAGTGTGATAACAGGTTTTAATTATTATAAATTATTACGAAATTTTATATTGTTTAGGTTTAGGACATGAACACTTTTGGACATCTGGTACAGATCAAGCAGAAGAAGGATCATTCTTTTGGTTGGCCAATGGCAGGCCAATTGGATATACTAACTGGAATGCTGGGGAACCAAACAATTTCAAATATGAAAATGGTGAAGAGGAACATTGTTTAGAGTTATGGAATCGAGACGGAAAAGGTCTAAAATGGAACGATTCACCATGTTCGTTTGAAACCTTTTTTGTATGTGAAATGTGAAGAACTAAGAAAAAATCATTAGGAATAATTCAATTAATATTAATTGTACTATAAAAACATTGAGCATTACTATAATTTATAACTTTATCACATTAGAATTAGTTTGTAAATAATTGCATTAGACAAATCTCTCAATTTAGATTTAATTATTTAAATGAAAAAAAGTTTCTAAACTGATTATAAATTATGATATATCATATGTACTTGTAATAGTATAAGTTGTTAGTTAAGTAAATACTAAGAAAAATACTTTAAAATATAAAAATAAGTAGTTATGTTAACATTTATTTAGTAATATTGAACAGAAAGAAATTGTATAAGATATATATAGGTACCTATGTATCGATTTAAATATACCTATAAGGCACTACAAATTGTTTGAAATATATTCATTTAATATGAGAAGTGTCTTAACTATTTTTAGTTATTATTTAATCAATTTTAAATGCGTATATGATGGATTGGTGACCACGACTGACCAGTTGTTCATCTTAATTCTGTAACAGTAACAACAAATCGCACCTATATTTTTTTAATCAAATATAGCTGATAATGATGGTCGTTAAACGAAATATCAATTAACGATGATAAGCCATGATCTGTGTTCGAGTGCAACAATTTTAATCTCTCTCTCACGGCTCATGTCAAAAAAATAAAAAATCTACTTCTCAGTCCGCAGACAAAGTTCTTGCCTATTCGTTGTTGAATTTTGCGTTGTGTACAAATATAATATAATATTATATCTGTGTTTAATACGGCAAGTTGTAGATAACATAAATGATAACACAGTACACGTACAGTTAACAAGTCCGAAGCTCCGAACTTTAAACCGTTCTTACAACTATCTAACACATATAAGTAAGTAGAAATTCCAGAGTTTTCTTGTACCCCTACTTATATAGTATATTATGTTACTAGAGTAATTTGACTTATTAAAATACATTATATTAAATTACGATCTACTACATATTCAACCAATGTTACCTATAAACTATATTGTTAATTTGTATGCAATAAATACGTTAGCTCATTGTGATGGCTATTAATATGTCAGCTGTGCTTGCAAATGCTGGCCTAGAAGCACTGTTGAGATATGTCTATGATTTGGAGTTTGAGTTTTCAGCGGTACCGGCTGCTTTGATGACTGGAGCTATTGTCGGTGCAAGTATAGTATTTGTGGATTTCTTATAGGTGGAAGGATTGGGCTTTAGTTGGCGAGTAAAAATATGTAACATTTGATACCTACCTACCGTAAGGTAGTTGGCTTTGTGGTTCTTATAATATAATACATAAATATAGGTACCTACGGCTCGTGGGCTTTTAATGAAGTAGTGCACATCCAAAACAAATAGAACCAATATTATATATCTGTAATATAAAGTTGAATCGCTGAATGTGCTGCTAAGCGCAAATCTCGAGAACGGCTGGTCCGATTTGGCTCAAATTTTTTTTAAGATGTTCGTAATTGCCAAGAGAAGGTTTTTACGAAAGAAAATTTTAGAAAAATCCACCGGAAAAGTAGGAAATCTGGATGTAAAAAATACAACAGTGGCGCAACAGTGTATTATATTATATTGGTTGCTATTGGTTAATCGGGAATGTTTGTTATTTTGTATTAATATACATATAAATTAATGTTTGGGTGTAGATTAGACCTCTGGGAAGATGTCAGGCTAATTAAAAAATGGTTAAGGGGGCTGCAGCTCACGTATTTTTCATACGTTTTAGACCAATAAGCGGTGGTAAATTACACATACTTCGGAATGTCCGATTTAAATTTTTTATACATGTTTGAATTCATTGATAAAATATCTAGGTTTCTTAGGAAGTCGATTTTCAATTTTCAATTTAAAATGACCTTAAAATAACTATTTTTTGTTTAGAAATCCCATGAAATAATATTGCATTACATTTGTATTTATTTTGGGCACACCTGATTTTAAATAAAAAAAAGCGGGTAAGTGGAAATCGCTCTGCTGCACAGTAGGTTACAAGTGGGTAATTGTATAATGGATTGTATTAAACTTGAATTCAATGATATTCTATCATTGTATAAGAAAAACGATTCTGAGTGGAGACGGTTTGTCAGTCTGGATATTTTATATTGTCATTAATTATTATATTATCATGTAAGTTGAATTAATATTATTATTTTTTATTCGTTTCTATGGTAATAAACAAAGCGTTAGAAATTAAAATCCAAATTTTAGCAGTTTTTCGTAATTTTTCGGTGGTTTTTACCGTGACATTTAATAAATATTGATAAAATCGAAAAATGACCTCTTTAAAGTACCACCTTGATCCAATTTTCTAAAATATAAGGTACTATATTATGTTGAAATAGAAGAACTTCTTCTGGTAGACATTTTGTATACAGGATATAAAATTTTAAAAAAATTTAAAAAATAAACACCATTGTAAAACCCCTAGCTTCCTCGCTCCGCTCAGAATCTAAAATGTAGTTTATTGTTACAGATTAAAATAATAATAGTGTATTATATATTGATTGCTATTGGTTAATCGGGCATGTTTGTATTAAATTTTTACACTTTTTGGCCCAACAGATAAAACTTTATTGATATATATAGAAAAAAAAACTAAAAAAAAAGGTGGGTAAGTGGATGTCGCTCTGCTGTACAGTAGGTTACAAGTGGGTCACTGTATAATGGATGCTTTTAAATTTGAATTCAATGATACAATATCATTGTATAAGAAAAACGATTCTGAGCGAAGACTGTATGTCAGTCTAGGTTTAAGACAAATTATATACATATCTATGGTATTAAAAAAAAAATTTACTTATAATAAATTCCAAATTAATCATATCACATTATCACAATATCCATTAGGTACTTATAACATGTTATACATCAACATCAGTAACAAACCCTGATACTATCATAGATATATAATAGTACACTTTAGAAGTTTCAAGTAGGTACCCACGAATAAAATTATATAATCACAACTAAATAACTAGGTTTTTTAATATGTAATTTCGTCCAAATTTGAACAGGAAATGTCAAATGACTATAAAAATAAACTGTGTTTGTATATTTTTTAGATTTTTCGGTAAGAGAATTAATTACTTACGTGGAATCTTGTTTTTCATTTTCTATCCTTAGCTATAAAAACTGAACATTTTATAATTTATTAATTACAATGATTGATAATTTTCGATTAATTTTGATAAATTTTGTCAAAATTCGATCTTTAAATGCTTATAAAAAAAAATTGTGCATATGTATTTTTAATATTTTTCAACTGATATTGTAACAATATATCAGGAGCCTTGTATTAAATTTTTACACTTTTTGGCCCAACAGATAAAACTTTATTGATATTCATAGAAAAAAAAACTAAAAAAATTTAAAACTTAAAATGTCCGTAAACAGCTCAAAAAGAGTCAAAATATTTTCAAAATTGTATGGTGTATAGGAAATGCTAATATAAACATTCAGTGAAATTTTCATGTATCTACAGTAATTCGTTTTTTAATTACAACAAAAAAAGGAAATTGCCACATGAGAAATCGAGTGAATATCCAATGTTTTAAAAATTTGAATTTCAAACGCTCATAAAAATTTAATTTGACTTTCTTTTTGGAAAACCGATTTTGCGTAAAAATTCCCGTTTTTCCTTAATTTTTATGTTGTTTTTTCCCGGCGCTTGTAAAAACTACTGGGAAATTTTTACTTTTGACCCCGCAAAGTACCAACTAGATTCACTTTCCTATCAGAAAAGCTACTGTTGAAGAAAATCCAAGCACTTTTACTGTCCTAAAACGTGATGACAGACACAAAAAAAAATTAAAAATTAAAAAAAATTAAAAAAAAACGCACATAATTGTAAAATCAATACATTCATCGTTTCACTCAGAATCTAAAATTGATTCCTAAGAAACATAGTCTAGAAGTTTATAAATTCAACCATTTTTTCGAAATTACAATCGAACTTCGGGAAGTATGATTAATTTACTACCGATTTTAGTAGTTTTTATAGTCATGCAAACAAAAATATATTTAATTTTTCGAACTGAATTGACATGTGCGTGCGCATGTGATGGTTATTTCCGGCGCGGTTGCCCGACACGACGTGACAGCGATTCTCGGAAACAATTAGCAGATAAGAATTACTGGATAGGTATACAAGAATAATATTAATAGGCAACAATAATAATAATATTTTTCAAAAATTAAATAAAACCAATATACGTGTATAATATACTACCTATGAATAGTATGAATCATTATATTTGAACACTATACTCTGATCAGTAAAGTTGTCTGTGAGTTTCCGGTGGTTTGTGCTTTTAGATTCTGAGTGAAACGATGAATGTATTGATTTTACAATGATGTGTGTTTTTTATTTTTTTTTTATTTTTGTGTCTGTCATCACGTTTTAGGACAGTAAAAGTGCTTGGATTTTCTTCAACAGTAGCTTTTCTGATAGGAAAGTGAATCTAGTTGGTACTTTGGGGGGGTCAAAAGTAAAAATTTCACAGTAGTTTTCAGAAGCGCCGGGAAAAACAACATAAAAAATAAGGAAAATCGGTTTTCCAAAAAATAGATTTTGGTTTTTGGTGTAACTCTAAAACAAATGAACGTATATACATGAAATTTTCACTGGTTGTTTATATTTGCATTTTCTATACACAATAACATTTTCAAAATATTTTGATTTATTTTGAACTGTTTAGGGACATTTTCATTTTCCATTTTTATTTAGTTATTTTTCTAAAAATATCAATACAATTTTATTTGTTGGTTAAAAAAGCTTGAACATTTAATAGAAGGCTACTAAAGCTCCAATTTGAAGCGGCTACAGCGGTGGTGATTTGGTGTCCGCGGTATGCCCGTCTCGGTGTCGTATGGAGTTGATGTGGGGTATATATTCACAATCGTGATATTAAGCAGTGGTCGGGACGCTACTGTTTTTTTGTAGCACGCTGATGCTACTGCTACTCCCCACAAAAAATTAGTGCGCTATTTCTAACGCTATTGTTTAAATGTAGCGTGGTACATTTTCGCTAAATTTTTTAAAAATTTTTTTTGTTCATTTAGATATTCATTTGAGTACTTGGTCATTATTTGTTAATGCCTACCACTATTTTCTTGTAATTTCGGAAGGCAGGTTTATTAAGTGTAACTCATGTATTTTTGTAACAAAAATCAAAACAAATAAACGTTTTATTGAAAATTGCCAATAATTAGTAGTTAAGGTAATTCGATACATTCAGTTATGTTATCATTATAATCAAATGACGTGGGGGCTTCAGGTTCTGTCATTTTTATTTCAACTATTCAAAATATTTGAAACTTAAAAGAAACATAGAAAAGTAGAAAACACTGAATGCCGAAAACAAAAATAGTGATAATAAAATACTAATATATTAATTATTATTTATGGTTCTGTTTTCAATAATATAAAATATTACATTGTAATAATGCACTTATGATTATAGTCTTATCTATCCGGTCTTATCTTAGTCCGGTCCGGGTTAAACCCGAAAAAATCAAAAATACACTCATCTTGTCATCTTAATTAAATAAATAAATATACATCATAATATTTTAATTATCATGAAATAGGTTAGAAGTAGCGATAAAATAATGAACATTTTCGCTACGCTAACCGTAAATTTCTAGCGCGCTATAGTATTTCTCTACATTGTATATACTGTAGCGACGCTATGTTAATCGCTACAGCTAAAGTAGAGTGCTACTGTAGCGTCGCTACAATTAACGCGCTATTCCCGACCACTGATATTAAGATACAACACGTCTGAAGTGGATAATAGTGTCCGCTGGTGACGTTTATTTAAACAATACAACGGAAAAAAATAATACAACAAGATCGAAAGTTACAGAACCTCACGGCGTGGTCGGACCTGAGTTTTCGGTGTGTGGGTTAGTTTACGTGCGTCCTGGTTAACCGTTGGTGGTCGATAGGCGGGTGGTTGGGACTTCCCTTTCCAGCATGTCGACGTTCGAATTTGCTTACCCATGTGAATTGTGCACGCGGCGTAATCCCAAGAGACTTCATGGTTTACAAGAAAGTCGTGTCCTAGTAACGCGTCGCAATTAGGGTTGCCACCTTTGAAAGAAAGCAGCCCCGGAGACAGGCCGATAAGCAAAAAAAAAAAAAAAAAAGGTCGTTTAGTCATAAATGTGGTCATTAATGAATTACTTTTCAAATTCTGTGTAGTTTTATAATATCGATGCACGGTTACACTGACACAAAAATTAAAAGCAGATATTCGGATTCGTTCAAACACACTCGACTGTGATGTTGAAACAGATTCGTAAAATCGTAATCGTAGACTCATAAAATCATAAACCGTAGTTCATAATCTTATTATTCTTGTTATCTTGAATAAATGGTTTTTATACCGGAAAATAATAAAAAAAAAGGCATAATAATAAAAAATCGTGTGTTATCTTATCTTTATCTCCGACCCGGAGAATAATTCACTGAACCCGGAGCCCGTAGATTTATACGTAAACCCGGATTCTCCGGGTGAAACCCGGAGAGGTGGCAACCCTAGTCGCAATACAAATTGTCTAGGATGGTAGCTTCGAATTTTATATCGAGTGCACCTATCCTAGCTTCGAATGTGGAGGTGCCACTGGTTGTTGCAGTGTGACCGTCCGCCATCCGGACTGTGTTTGTTGGTCCGTGGGGCGGTGTTTTGCCGTATTTACGGGCCACTGTCGGGTTTACGTACGATTTTTGTGCCTGCGAATCTAATAGGGCTGTTACGAAGCCTGACGGAAATTCGAGTTCGACCGCGGGGGTCGGAATTTTGTCTGGGCGTGTTCGCGTACCATTATTTGTCGTAATGCAATCGGTCGAGCGGGTCAATTGGTTCTGAACCGCGATGGAGACTGTCCGGTCGTCGGTGTTAAGGTTAACCGCCATGACCATACTGACATACTGTCAACATCGGTTGCCTCGTTGCTCGCCTGTTGCTTTACGTGCTCAGACTGACCTAATGCGGGGATAAGCGCGGTGTGTGTGCTTGTGTCCCCGTCACCTGTGCGGGTGAACACCCGTGTCTCTGTTGCCTTTGTCCCTACCGGGGCACCTTAGTTGCGTCCCGTAAAAAAGGTATACACGAATTGCGTCCCACTATATATGGGTTAGGTAGTAGAGTATTATTTCGTTTTCAGGGGTTCTCCGTGGTGTGTTAATTATTATAAGATAGCCTGGGCTCTAATATTATGTTTTGATAGTAATATAAATTACGATAGTAAGTTCGTTTATCGTAATCGTGAACAATAAAATACCACCTCTAGTCTACCTATACTATATCGGTAAAGCTTTGTATTATATATATATATGTGTGTATAGCATTTAGTTTCACAATGTTCTGGATTTACCAAACTGATATAAAATACTTGATTAGGTACAGTATTTACTGTTAATAACTGTTGAGTTTAGTATATATTTTACTGCAGTTCAGTCTTCGTTCGTTACTTTTTCGTATACCTACACGTTTTAAAATGGAAGTGCAAAATATTATTAGTGAAAAACAAAAACATTTGAAAATAATTGACAAATATAAGTTCTGTTTTCATAAATGTTTGGCTAATAATATTCAACGTTGGAAATGTACCGTTAAAACGTGTACAGCATATTTAAAAATTAACGAAAATGATGATATTTTACTTAACGTGAGTGATACTGACCACAGCCACGATGCACTATCTGAAGCAGTTATAAATCGACAAATTGTAAGTAATTCTCTTAAGCGAAAAGGTACACAAGAGTTATATGAAAGACCAGCTAAACTAATGCACCGACATTTAAAAGAAAGTATTGATTTCAGTGTTAAAAGTACATTAACAATTACAGATATTCGCTATATAAAAAATAATTTATATCGAGCTCGAAGTGAACAACTACCAAAATTGCCAACAAATATTTTAACTGTCCATTCAGCATTAAATGCTATCGACTGTATTACAAACGAAAATGAACCTTTTTTGTTTTTAAACGATTCTATTAATGGTATAGTAATGTTTACATGTAAATCAAATTTAGAATTTTTAAGTAAAATTAAAACAGTGTATGTTGATGGCACTTTTGAATATTGTACAAAATTTTTTTGCCAATTATTTACAGTTCATGGCCTTTTTAACAATTATTACGTGCCATTAGTATATTTTTTGTTAAAAGATAAGCAAACTATTTCTTACTCCAAAGCATTTAAAGCTATTGACTTAGAATGTTCAAAATTGTGCCAAGATTTTAAGATTGATGTAATTTATGTTGACTTTGAAGTTTCTATTCACAAGGCAATTCAGAAAATTTGGCCAGAAACATTGATAAAAGGATGCCGATTTCACCTAGGACAATCATGGTGGCGAAAGATGCAAGAAACAACGCCGAAACAACATTTTATTTGTTGAAAATCAGATAAAAAAACTAAATGAAAATAAAATAACAAGGTTACATTTTGTAAAAAGCTTATCTAATAAGTATAAACCTAATTTTTGACTGACATTTTGATTATTAACATTATTATTATTAATTATTATTTATTTATTTATTATATTATGGACTATATTGATTTTGTTTAGATCTAAGTGATTTAACGTTTATTTACAATTTTTTGACTGACATTTTGATTATTAACATTATTATTATTAATTATTATTTATTTATTTATTATATTATGGAGTATATTGATTTTGTTTAGATCTAAGTGATTTAACGTTTATTTACAATTTTTTGACTGACATTTTGATTATTAACATTATTGTTATTATTATGATTATTATTTATTTATTATATTATGGACTACCTATATTGATTTTGACTAGATCTAAGTGATTTAATGTTTATTTACTTTTTTACTACATTTGATAAAAAATTTTTTGACTGACATTTTGATTATTAACGTTAATATTATTATTTATTTATTTTTGTTAGTTGTTTAAGAACCCTTGATTAAAATACATGAATTGCGTCCTTGATTTTTTGGGACGCAATTCGTGTATACCTTTTTTACGGGACGCAACTCGTGTGCTCCCGTCCCTACACCTGTGGCTGCCCCATGAGCCGGTTGTTTTTGGACACACGTGTCACCGGTGAGGTGGTCAGCTCCCATTTCGCCGCCATTTCATTTCGCCGCGGTACCGTTTCGCCGAATTTATTTTTTCGCAGTTCCATTTCGCCGAATTTATTTTTTAAGTAACTCTTTAACTCTCAACTTAAGGTTACTCAACAATTATTCATTGTTTTATTTGTAGTTAATAAGTAACAATAATATTTTCAAATGAATCATTAATTCATCAATTTATAATACTCATAATAATATTATCCCAAATCTGCAAAATAATTTGATTTATACTATTTTTTTTTTAAATATTCCTATTGTAATGACGTGAAGTGTGAACTATGAGATTTTGATGCGTGGTAGATAACACCAGTGATTTTAACGCATTGATATTTGCATAAATGCATAATAATCATGTCTGTCAGAACTAGTAAAAACTCTTTTCTTCCACACCTCAACTAAATATATATTAATATAATATATTATACTCGACTATAGTTTAGTATTACCTATTAATTGTTATACCTTTACGTTTTATAATATACGTATTGAAATTTTTTGTTTAATCCTGCATAAATTATTGTATTTAAAAAAGTTAAATATATCTTCAATAATTATATATAAAAAAAAATTGTTTTCTAAATATTCTGATTTTTTTATTTGCTTAACTATTATACAAGGTGTAACAGAAATACATGACAAAACAAAAATAAAACTATGCTTTACTATGATTACTCAACAATTATTCATTGTGTTTAATTAAATAACTAATATTGTCCAAATAAAGTAATATTATTAATAAAATAATAGTTATTAAAAATAAGGCACTACCCTTTTCGCTGTGTAGAAATATATTCAATATTCGACATTATTATTTAAAAATTGTGAACTGTAAATGCGCAAATACGTACTGGTGATAATCAAATGACACTGACTGTGGTAACTTTGCAATTATCGCTGCGACGACACACTATTCATTCTATTTTATTTATATAATTATTGGGGATTTATCAATCGATAACTTCAGAATTGAGATAGTATAGCACTAAGATCATTTCAGACGATAAATATTTCTCTGTGTCTATTTATCACTTTTCAAATCACAAATTCATAACCATGTTCTAAGACAAAAATAATTTTATGCGGCGAAATGGGTCGGCGGCAAAATGGGATTAATTTGGCGGCGAAATGGTACCGCGGCGAAATGAAATGTCGGCGAAATGGGATACGACCGGTGAGGTGAGTGTGTTCTGTGGTGGGGTGGTGTAGGTTGGGGGTCTGTGTACGGGTGTCGACTGGTGATAAGACGGAAAAAATGTTAGTAGTTGGTTGTTCAGTGTATTGAAATACCGAACTAAGTGTTTTTCTTCCGTGTGTACTACCGATAGTGGGGGGTGATGAGCCGATGAGGGGGACTAGTCCTCGTCGACTCCCCCGCCGTTTCCCGACGTTGTCGGTCTGTTTGGACACTGGTCGTTACTCGTTCCAATGGAGTTCCCCACAATATCTGCACGGCCCCGGTGGTTTATTATCTGTTTTTTTTTATAAATTTTTTTTTTGACTGGGGGGGCTGTCTGTGGGGTATCCGTCAGTTTTTTGGTTTGGGTTTCCATTGTTGGGGTGGGGGGGTTATGTTGCCCATTACCGGGTCCAAAACGCCTGCGATGCGTCTCAGCTCGCTGAACGTTAATGGTCGGTGTAGGCGTATGTGCGTACGGAACGTGTCGCGCGTTAAGGTCCCCACACACTGCAGCGGTGGCGGTGGCGGTGGCGTTAAATTCTATTGTCTTGGCTTCACCGCCGCGGTGAGCGGTGAAATGTGTCCTACAGCAATTCACCGCCACCGCTGCAGTGTGTGGGGACCTTTAGTAGTTTAGTCCGGCGATAATACCTACCAATTCCGGATCGGATAGGCCGGTATTTACGCGGCGCGCTAGCTGGTTTTTAATCAGCACAAATTCCGTTAGCGATTGTGTAGGCGTTTGTCGTGTTGACACGATGTCGGCGCGCAATTGAGATTGAATTTCGGAATTGTTGAAATTTTCTAAAAATTCTACCCTAAACTCCTCCCAGGATAGATCGAGTGCCTTGATAGACGTTTACCATGTACTCGCCGTTCCTTTTAGTTGTGGCTCGACTGCCCTACACCTCCCCGTGGGGTGTATACGTGCCTGCACTTATATCGATTCAGTATTATGTGTGTTGTTTCAAAAGCAGATGAAAAATATTAAAAATCCTTAGTCACTTTTTTTTTTATAAGCATTTAAAGTTCAAAAATTGACAAAATATGGAAAAATCTCGAAAATTAACAAATTATTTTGAGTTAAGGATTCGTAAAAATTATTATTTTTAAATCTAAGATTTGAAAATGTAATACAAGAGTCCTTATAAGTTATAAGATTATCTACCTTAATCAAAAAAAAAATGTCTATAAGAAAGTCAAATTAAATTTTTATGAGCGTTTGAAATTCAAATTTTTACAACATTGGATATTCACTCGATTTCTCATGTAGCGATTTCCTTATTTTGTTGTAATTCAAAAACGAATAACTGTAAATACATGAAAATTTCCCTGAATGTTTAAATTAGCATTTTCTGAAAATATTTTGACTCTTTTTGAGCTGTTTACGGACATTTTCAGTTTTCAATTTTGTTAGTTTTGGTAAATGATAAAAAGTTTGTAGAAAAAAAGTCCAAGGAATAAAATCCTAGGAAGAAATAGTTTAAAAAAAATAATTTATGAGAAAGGTATATTGTATACATATGTTACATAATTATTAATTAAGCACTAACCATTATCATAATTAATAAAGTGTATTTTAAAATTTAGTAATACATTTTTAAATAAACAGTTAAAAGTAAAACAGTGAAAGACACAGACAAACCTCAAACAACATAATATTATTATTATTTACAATATTATTTTGTTGAATACTCGTATATGAATGATAACAAAGACTGCCAACTGGAAAGACACCCGCTCATGCGCCGGCCGAATTAGCAGAATTCGCTCAATCAACGGGATAACGGATTACGCACACTAATGTTCATTTACTACTCACACATAGACAAAGTATTAATTTATATGTCACATGAATTGCCTAAATAGTACTCCTTAAAATATGCTACGGTGCAGCCCCCTTAACTAAGTTACTTTATTCTGTATGTTAAATTTGAATTCAATGATAATTCGTAAAACGATTTTGGTAAGAGATGGCCTATCAAGTGTCAACTTATATTACAATTACTACCTAAACACCAAGTTGGTATCTACAGTAATGGCATTTCTTACAATGTCCGGTTAAAGTTGCCGGTAATAAAATCTGTCATCAGTTGGTTAGCGTTAACCAACACTTTACCGGACATTGTAAGAACAACCTTAAGCATATTTACTATTTATATTGCTATTATAGCATCTAAGTAATATTTCTAGTATTTAGTTTACGGTTGGTTGAATAATTTTTTGCTGAAAACATTGGATTTATTATAATATTTAATTATTATAATACTACCTAGTACCTATAATATATGTATATTATACATAATAATGGTATTAACTTTTGAGTCAATATCGACTTCCGTAGAACATGTGCATAAGTAAGATGGGCGGGTGATTTTAACAATTAGGCCAATTGATACAAATCTATGACATTCTGAAATTATTATGTATCACAGAATTCGATTAGTCAGCCTTACAAGTGAACAAGAAAACTTTGATGTGTTGAAACAATTGAGGGACTATGGTAAGAACCACAATTAAAGATATAATATCTTCAATCGCAGTAAGAACAAACTCAAGAGAAATTCATAATGATGTAGGTACCCAGAGAACAGATGACATTTTATATATTATTTTTAATCTATTCCATGATATATACCCACATGGCTTTTAATTGCTTATGTTGCGGTGTTGACTATCATTTTTGGATTTCTGGTAATGATCTATCAAAGGAGGGTTTTTTTGTTTGGTTTGGCATGAGCCAAAAATGATGATACACCAACTGTCTGAAAGGCGAACCACTCAATATCAAGGTCCAAAGTCAGTGGCAAATATGAAGACTACATAGAGTATTGGAGTAAAGGAGACAAAGGTTTAAAATAGAATGATGAGTTCTGCACTTTCAAAGCCTTTTTCATATGCGAATAGGAAAAGATAAAAAAAATAAAAAAAAATATTGATACATGATTTTTTTAATGTAATTTGAAAATACATATTTAACACAAAAACTGTATGCACTAATAATAATTATTAAATTAAATATAAAAAAAAAACAATTTTAAAACATGAATATTATTAGTTTGTCAAATCAATACAAAACATAGTAACATACTACAATGTACTCCAAAAATATTTTAAGAATATTACATAATTATAATTTGTTGAAAATTATTGTTTAATCGGTTTTTATAACATGGCGAATAATACTGATATAAAAATTTACAACGGGTGCAAATTTATAGTGAGTGTAGTTTTACCAAAAAAAAAATAGTTACATACACCCTTACACCAAATATATTTTGTTTAAAATCCATTCAAACATAACATATTAATTACAGTAAAATACACACACAATTTTCAAACAGATTTAATTTTGTTCAACACTATATAATAGAGATAAAGAAATCAGAAAATGTCACCAAACAGCAGATAATACATATACATTTATTACAACGCAAATAAGCATATTCGTATTATCTTTACAGTTTAGTGAACATTGAAAGCACAAAATCATTTTTAACAGTACAGTCTATTGCATACCCTTTAACTCATATGTATAAAAAAAATAAATCCGTTCAAAAAATGCATGTTATTATATTACTGACTACCCTGTTATTACACAATTAACTGTGGACGGAATAATTAAACCCTAAAAATTACATCTAAATACAATGTATAGTTTTACGGTTTATATCACAAAAAGTAACACGATTATCACTAGAGAGTAAGCTCATAATACAATGTAAAAATAAGATTATGGGCAAGTTTACTTTTCATAAAAAAGACCAACTATTAATGAACATGATCAAAATACAATGTCAGTTAAGATATATTTTAATATTTTATGAAATTCATAGTTTGGGTTGCTTTTTACTTTGTTTCTTATAATAAATAGGAATGAAATTAACCAATAAATATAATATTGATTATAATATTAATCATTTTTAAAGAGAGCTGGAAATGTTAAAAAATTATTACACAAATTGATATTTATGAAAGCAACTACCTACTATGATTAATATAATTATTATAATATAAAAAATAAAGCTTGAAAGTTGCTTATTATAGTTGAAATACATATTGTATATAAATACATTTTTTACTTATAAAGTTACCAATTCATTTTAAATACATCTAATATAAAAAAATTATATTTAGTAGTGCTAAATAAAAGTATAAAAATCACAAAACCATTATGTAAATATTTTGTTCAAACATTTGAAGTTTAAAAAAATGACAAAACTACCTACATATAATATATATATATTATGTTTTAAATTGTACTTTAAAACATTTAAGATAAATACATTAAAAAAAAAAAATGGCTAAATTAAAAGTGCAACATTATTATATAACAGACTTATTTTTTAAGTACTATACAAAACTATTAAAATATCTTTTGTTAAATTGGGAATATTTCAGTTATGGTTTTGTTCCAAGTTGAATAATTTTAAATAAACTCATTAATTGTAATTCAACTATTATAAACTATCAACAATAATCGTTTCTAATAATTGTTATTAAAGAAGTACAAATAAAAAAAAGAATATCATTGTGTTAAGTTGGATGATAATCAACTAAATTTTTTAAACTTATGTAAACAAAGAATACTGGAAAAATTGCAATTTAAATAAAAATCATAAATGTATGATAAATTAGATGAAGTGTATAAAATGGCCGCTAAACAAAAATAAAGAGATCATTAATATAGTTTAAATAAAATTCTTTAACTGTTAAAATGTATAAAATCGTATAACCAATTACATAATTGTTCTTAAAATAGTTTAAAAAATAAAAATTATAATTAGATAAGTCGTTCTTCCGGTGGGGGTTTCAGTACATTGTCTAATTCAACTCTAGGATTGCAATATTCTTGACAACTAGGGCTATAAGTACCCCGTGTAGCTCTTTTCTTTCGTGCCATCATTAATAGTACAAGTAAACTACCCATACCACCAATAAGTAGAATAAGTAATATTGGGCCGACTATTAATGCTATATCTGCATAGTTGTGAATGATGGGCAGCTATAATAATAAAATGTTTAAGATAAATAACATGAATTAAAAAAAATATTTTTTACATATCGTTAAAATATTATTAGGAAACGTAATATTTTATTTCGGGGATATATTATAATACGATTTATTTTAATAATTGGCATTTTGTTATTTGACTAATGATTCTATAATGGGCCACAGGGTTAGAACATATTGTATACGAGTCTGCAATGAAGTACCACATTTTATGTCTTTGCAGTAACACCACATTGAAAAATCAAAAAAATTACCATGGTTACCAAAGTTATTGATGTAACGTAACGTTTTTCTATTTCTAATACACTGATTTCACGGCAACCAATAATTATTATTATAATAGTTTTAAAACCCATGGCAACCATTTATAAACAAATAAATAACGTAACATTTTTTTGTAGCGTAACATAACGTTTTTCGACTCTATGTGCCAAAGCAAAGACATAAAATGTCAAAATAATGAAAATAGTATGTTTTAATAAATATGCAATAAGTATTTCTTCAAAAATTATTGTCAAGAGGCACCAGACACTAAATGTTGAGGCTTTCCTTGCATATATAACCAACATTGAGTACAAACATATTAAAATTTGAAGTAATTTGGTGTTCTTATTTAAAAAATAATTCCAAGTTGAGTAATTTATTTTGAATTTTTAAATTAACCTTTGAGCTTCAGCAATTAAGACTATTAGCTTATTGTGGGGGGTAACAGTTTGTTGTAAAACATGCTTTTATTTAACTGAGACAAGGATTTGTCACCAGGAACCCGGGTGGTCATCCATCTAGAAGCTAGCGATGCCAGACCGCAATACACATTAATGACTGTGGCCAACCAACGTACTACACCAGACTCCTCCCTTATACAGTATTATTTGGATTTTTAAAAGACAAAACAAACATCAGGTCATTTGGTTTATGATTCTTACAGCAGAATGTGTAATGTTTAACAACGATAACTAAAAATAAGTTAAATAAAATAAATTGAACCTCATTGTAAATAAGAAATTTTTGAGTGTTGGGCAACATGTTTTGAAGTTAAAACTTTAGAGTTTACTGATTTTAAAATTCTCCTTTTTATAAGCAATAAAATTATTATTTAATAATGTATAATATTAATAAAATAATTTCATCGTTTACCTCCGTGCAGTTTTGTCCAACATAACCATTAGCACACTGACATTCATAGACTATTACATCAGTACAATGCTCTTGGCAAAAACCTCCATTATTACAAGGGTTTTCCTGATAAATAGTATAAAAAATTAATAATAGCATATTTAAATACAAAATATTAAAAGTACTTACTGGTAAACAAGGATTAATCAAATCACAATAATTCCCACAAAAGCCTTTTTCACAAGCACAGATGAAAGACCCTGGTGTATTCTTACATTCCCCACGATGACCACATTGTATATTGAGATCAAAACATTCATCAATATCAATACTGCAGTCATCACCCGTGTATCCTAAAAAAAAATTAAAAAAAAAATTAAAGAATACAATTTAATAATGATTTTTAAATGAATTTACCCGTGTCTGTACAATTACAAGTGAATTCATTAATACCATCAATACATTGACCACCGTGCTGACATTTTGGTTGATTGCCATTATCGAAACAATCATCAATATTTTGCTCACAAAGATGGCCTTTAAAGCCCACTGGACATTCACAGAAAGGAGATTCCTGTTAATTTAATTTGTATTATTTATTCATCCTGGTATAATATAAAATAATTATCTGATGAAGGCAAACATTAATACCTCTTTTTTACATAAACCATTATTCTGACACTCATTAGTATCACAGAAAGCTGTGTCACAAGTTGTGCCCGAAAATCCCTCCAAACATGAACAGGTATAATTATTACCAAATTGATCTATAACATGACAATATTATACAAATTAAAGTTCATCATTAAAACATATTTTAATTATTTTGTAAAATACCTGGAATCATAAAGCAGTTGGCTCCATTTTTACATGGTAAATTATCGCAAGTAATAAGCTTTAACTGTTCACATGTTTTTCCTTCATAGTCATCTGTACAATTACATTCAAAATCACCTAACTGATCAATACAAATACCATTGTGGTGGCATGGGTTGGATTCACACTCATTGATATCAATTTCACAGCTAAAAAAATATAATAGATAATATGAAGATATAGTATAATATCTTATAATTGGAAGGAGACAAAACTCTATTTAGTGAAAATATCCCAAACATTTTTGTAAAACTAAATGACACAGACTATGCTGCAGTCACATGTTGTTACTTTTAAATTTAACTAGTATAGTATAGAAATCATTTTTCAGAAATGTAATATTCATGTAATATTCAAAAAATCAGAATTAAATAAATTCATTATTATAGGGAACAGAGGGAAGGGGTGGGCTTACTTGGTGAATCACCTTGTATATATATATTATGATGTCAGATCACTATATCTAGTATATCAGAATAATTTTATAATAATTAACTATAATAATGGTAAATGTATAATTAATAGAAATATTTATATCATTTTTTCCTGAACTCAAAACAGTGTGTATTAATACACATACATAATAAAACATAGAGAAGTGTACATGAATGCGTAATTTTACAAGCTATTAAACACACCCGAAGGCTTTGTTACTCTTATTGAAGTATTCATGGTTAGTAGTTAATAGACAAACTTTAAAATATAGTTATTAAAAATTGACTTACAATGTGCCTATCCAACCAGCTTTACATTGACATGTATAATTGGCAATTCCATCAATGCATTCTGCAGAATTTTTGCATTGATTAGACAAACACTCATTGATATTTGCAGAGCAGTCATCAGCTTCATAACCAGGTGGACAATCACAAACATAGGATTCTGTAGCTTTTTTACATCTAACAAAAAAAAAAATATCAAACATCAAATAAAAAGAATATATTGTTTTTAAATTTTTACCTTCCACCATTTTTACATTCGTAATCATAGCAAAGTAAACAATCTAAATCAAAATGTTCAGTGGTTGAATTATGTGATAGCATCACAAAATGATCGGTTTGATTGTTGGTATTGAGTTCAGTTGGTGTAAAATAAGGTAACAGCAAACCACCAATTCTTATTTCCCCAAGACAACCCTATTAATTCACAACATAATAAATCAACATATTTAATATATTTTACATTATATATATTTAAATGAAATACCTTGTAAAAGCCTCCTACAGAAGGTACATCATGTTGCATTGTATCTTCAAAATTCAATCTTGTGTTAGAATCAACCATATCTAATGAATTTGTATCTGCATCAGTCATATATGTTACATGTTCAACACTATTTCCTAGTATATCATGATAGCGTTCACCACTTCCTGAGAAAACAAATTTATAATTTACATAAAAATATTAAACATACAAACATACAAGTTATGAATGATCAAGGCAGAAAAGAAAAAGAAAATGTATTATTTATTTATTTATTTTATTTCAGCGTAATTCAATTATTATAATACAATAATAACCATAATAATATTAAGAGCTGATACACATATACCAAATGAGCTAAGCTCGTATCTGGTATACGGAATGAATTTAAATTGTTTAGAAGCAACTGATAATGAGAATCATTCTATACCAATTGGTACTTTGACTCAGGGCCAGATTTAATTGGGGGGGGGAGGGGGGCTCATTGAGGGCTTAAGCCCAGATCCCCAAATTTTTAGGAGCCTCTTAGGTCAAAAATATAAAATTTATAACATGGGTTCCTGTTATAAAAATATAGATTTAAAAAGTAAAAATATTATTTTAGGAAATTTAAATAGTCTACATTATTATAACTATATTATTGCCGTGGCGTAAAGTGAATACACATTTTCAACTCAAATATTATATATATAAAAAAATAGACCGAGAAATACAATGCATATAGATTATAGATTGTTTAAATTAGTTATCAGTTATGACTTTATTATCATTGAAAGTGATGTACTGGATAATGTAATTTGATATTATAATTTATAGATGACTTAGCCAAGTAAAAAAATCCAATTCGTATATTTTGATACAATTTATTTATAATTGTAATCAAACACTTTTTAGAATAGGTCACACGAGGAGACGACGAGAGTATTATTGATGTACACTACATAACATACATCTATTGTTGAATTTTACAATTTCTAATAGCCAATGGTCACACATTCAATGTCCTTTACAATTACTGTCCATTTGACGTTGGCCACATCCGATAGAATATAGATGCTATGACAGATATTACATTTAATGTCTGAGGAAGTGTGACGCTTGTATGATCCCAGCCTTAGCCTTAGATTATTTTATATAAATATACGTATAACCATATTTGTGTAATACATAACTGTATGAACTGATAAAATGATGTAACATAAATATTTATTTATAATTATAACAAAAAATATATTTTACATACTACAGTATGTAATTTTTATTATACACAACCTAGTGGCCAAAAAATTTTCATTGGCCTGGGCTCCTTAACACGTTCAACTCCGCCCGTGATTTCAGAAACGACGGAAATAACAAAAACTAAAACCATCCAAACCTTTAAATTTAGAGTTTATTGTCAATGGCAAATTTTAAGTTTCAGAGTTTATTAAAACAAAATCCGATTTAATTATAGCGTATATTTACATATACGTTTTTGATGTATTGACTGGCCTGTTGGTATACGCGTCAGCGGAGTTGAATGTGTTAAAGAATAAATCCTTTGACTATTATTATTAGTTATTAGATTATTAAGAAACTGAATTATATGAAACCATACATTTTGTAACAATTTATTTTTTTACATTTTGGTTGTCTAACATATTATATTAAAATATTTCATTGGATTAGTCTCAATCTCAAAACATAGTACTCTAAGTACTCTAATAAGTAGTAATAATAAACATATTTTACCTATAAGAATAGGATTTGATGTAACTAATTCAATCCAGTTGGATAACGAAAAATTTCCAGCTATAAGAAATTGATTAGTATCATCTATTGCACCAACTAAACCACCTTGAATTTTATTATCAGCTAATTTGAACACAATAGTTGTCCACTCGGAATCTAAATGATCTTTGTGCACTTGTTTCGTACTAATGGAACTTTCTTTTTCCAATTTCCATGCGATAATAAACTATAACATGATAAAATATTTTAAGATATTATTTGAAGAAACAATTAATAATATTATTAATCATATGCATTTGTATGTATTATTAAATTGTTATACCCGATCTTTATAAGCTATCATTGTGAAGAATGTGTATTCAGAGTCATTGCTATTTTTCTTGTTGGAAACATACATAATTGTTCCACCAGTTCTAGTTCGATAATTGACTTCAATATGAGTTAGTGGAATAACCTGTTGTCCTTTAATAAAATTGTACTGTAAAAGTGGCTCAGTAGTATTTCGACTATCTAACGTAATTTTGGCAACACATTCATATCCATGATTTAAATTTCGACATTCACTGCCCAAAGGACAATCTTGAAGTTGACAAAATTCCATTTCTTGGCACTGTTTTCCTTTGTAACCCAATGGACATTTACATGTAAAATCATTCCAGGTTACTGAACATACTCCATCGTTATGGCAAGGATTTGAACGACATGTATCATCAGACAAGACACCTTGTGAAATTTCATCTTGATTATATGATACAGTACCAAATGCTTTAGGTACAACTAAATCTTTATTTTGAATTCCCAATGGATAAAACTCAACAACCATGGTTTGAGATCCATTGCTGATCTAGAATGTAAATTATAAATTAAAATCATATTTATAAACTAAGGCATACCTAAAAGTTCTCCTACTTTATTTTTGGATTTTCAAAAATTTAAGTAATATCTAATAATGTGTACTTGATGGGACTAAGACTGCCCTATTTAAGTTATTGGTGGACATATTCGGATTTCGAAAATCCAAATTATTTGGATTAGTCCAATCCAGATTTCACGGATTATCCTAACAATCAGGATTTTTGAAATCCAAATATACTGATTAATGACTCATTTTCATATTCTAATACATTTAATTCTATAACATATTTTCATTACAATAAAAAACCATACATTAAAAATAAATATAAGTCACATATAAAGCAAATCCATAAATCCAGATAATTTGAGAAATGCGGATAAGAATTTGATTCAAATCCGGATTACATATACTGATATTCGAATAATTCAGATATTCGGATTTCATGCCCATCCCTAATTTAAATAGAATAAAAATTATTCCATAATTAAATTACTTTATAGTTGATATAAATTATATAGAAATATGTTTGGATTTGTTACATATTAAATATTTATTTGAACATAAGAAATGAACTAGGCAGCAACCAATTTATTCGGGCTAGAGTTAGGTAACACCCCCACCAAGTCGACCTGTATTGTATTAATACAACTGTCCAATGGGGTCAATTTATAGTACGGATAATATAAAATTAAGATAACATCACACTTGCATTGTCTCCATCTTACAAACAACCAACATAGCAAACTTGTGTTTAGCAAGATGAATTTTGTGTAGCTATCTATATAAGAGTGAATTGACTTACTATCAAACTAAGTAAGAAAATATGAGTTAGAATATCTACATTTTTTAATTAAAATATTATAAAAACCCGATGTACAAACACAGATAAAATTTTTACCTTCAAGATTGATAATAGGTCAAGTCACTCTAATATTAAAGTTAACATAACATTTATACTGAATTCAAAATTGCTATGTTATAAGTTTGTAAGGAGGAGACAATTATTCTGGCGATTCAAAGATTTATTTATGGTCAAACAATGACAAAGTTAAAATAAATATTAATGACATTAAAAGTATTCATTAATTATTGACATTGATATCATGGTAAACAATAGAAACCTAAACGCAAAAAAAAAATGACAATTACATGTTTTCATTATCTGAAAACCCAGTACCAGTAATTATTTCATCAATAAAAATATTGAATAAAGTTAAGAGTAATGAACATTTTGTAAAATAGAAGATAAATTTTAGAGGTAAAGCATCCATTTACCAATTAAATATTATTAGGGTCATCCCTAAATGTTGACTTTAGGCAATGTTAATAAGTAATAATAATTTATTATAAATACCTGTACATCTTGAATTATTCCTTTAAAATGAGGTATTCCTTCAAATTTATCAGCTGTTGTTTGACGAATATGTCTTTCTATAGTATTAGGACGAGGTAAAATGTTATCCATAACAATTAATGGGTCTGATAAATCACGTCTTGATGGTTTAGAAGATGGAAAACCCCCTAAGTATAAAACCTGGACATCAAGTTGACCAGTGGCACTAATAGTTTTTCTAAAATATTCTGTTCCATTGATTTTTACTTGAACCAACGTTATATTACGAACAACCTAAAAATATATATTATATTCAAATAATTTTTTGAATTTACTTAGTGAGAATACAAAGTAAAATAAATAAGTCAAACTTTTAAAAATAGTCTAAGACTTACAAACCCTAGGTTTACCTGTATTAAATGATTATGTCCGTCATCTAGTTTTACGCCTCCAACAGTATATGATTCAGGAGTTGCATTGAATTGTATTCTGACTAGTAGTTCACCACCTTCAAGTTCAGCTGCAATATGAGTTTCTTCAGAAAATGTGACCATTCCTGGCATAGATCCTAAATAAAATATAGCTCCTCTGGTTTGACGGGTTCGAATGAACATTGAAATATCCACAATATTTCTAACAGCTCTTTTGGCCACAGCAAATACATTTACTGTGACTAGACCAGTTGTGATATTTTCATGACCAAATGTTGCAGCTGGGAAACCTATTTAACAAGATAAAATAAACTTATAAATTGTAACTAAACTATGTCCAGCGAGAGAACACTCTGAGATTCTATGCATCCCCACATAAAACCCTGCCATTGAGACCTATTCTACCATGGAAGGGTAGACGTGTGGGGATGAGCAGGAGAGAATTGATTTTGTTTAGCTACGGTATGATCTCTGCTGGACAGAGTAAAAGTATTTTAATTTAGATTCTAGTAAGTACAGAAAAAAATAATTAAATCTTACTGTATTGACAAGTATTTCCAAGATACGGTCTTTCACACGTACAACTGAATGTTTTCCACAAATCAGTACAATGACCACTATTGTGACATGGATTGGGAAAACATTGATCATTCCTTTGGCAACCTATATCAACATTAGTTAAACCTATTGTTGAACCTACTTTATCATCTGGTAAAACCTAAAAAATATTTAAACAATACTCTAGTATTTTAAATTTTAATTCAAAATATTACTTTATTTTCTTACCCATTGTCCATTTATAAGAAGATTCTCAATACACCAGTAAGTAAGGGGGCCCGTGGGGTAAAAGCCTCAAATTTGAAATAGTTCCACCAACATATGTAGTAGGAAAACTAGTATGTGTAGGGTTAGCTCCTTCATTCAAGTTAATAGGGTAAATAGTTTGTTCCTCGTTGGCAGACAATACTAAATGTGATGAATTAATAGCAACAAAAACCTTAATGGTAAATAAAATAGATTAAAATATTTATATATCTATTAAAAAATATTTTGAATGAGGTAGTTTACTTTTTGCCATTGGCTGTTGTTAAGTTCAGAACCAATAAATACTCCTTCCCACTTATTTAACAAACTTGAATGCAAATTCAAACGGCCCTTAACCAATTCTAATATGTAAAATGTTGATCCACCACCAATTGCTAATAGACCACTTGGTAATGTTGTTTTAAATCTAAATGATATGTCATAGCCTTCATCTCTAGTGGTGTTGACCACAATACGAGACTCACCAGTTAGGGACATAGTAGTAGTCTAAAACAAAATTATGAAAATAAGAAATTAGTTACTTTTTTAATTTTCTATTTAACTAACCTTATCACATAAATGACCATGAAATCCATATGGACAAGAACAATTATAGCGATGTTCAATTTCATCAATCAAATATGGTTTACAAGTACCATTGTTTAAACAATGATGATCCTGACATCCAAATAATTCTACAGAACAATTTTTACCACCATATTTTGGAGCACAGTCACAATAGTAACCAGCACGTCGATCCATGCAAGTTCCGTGATCACAAGGTCTACAAAATAATTGTTAAAAGTTAGTTCAAATTATTTTTTACTGATAAAATAATAATCATACTTGAATCTTTCACATTCATTTATTTCTGTTTCACAAAATCTGCCTTCATAACCATCTTCACATGCACAAATAAAACCATTGATTTTATTTTCACAAGCACCGTAATTGCATGGGTTGCTATCACATTCATTAATATCAATTTCACATTTGATACCTGTTGTACCAGGTAAACATAGACATTCAAATCTGAAATATGTTTATTTGAAGTATAAGTATATGTGCCATATTTGATCACTATTTGATTCAAAATAATTTCAGGTAATACTTTGTAAATAATTAAAATATATAAATAACTAAATATGTTATTAGGTACTTATAATTAAGAATGCTTTTGGAATATATATATTGTAATTAATATTTGGAAAATGATTATATCATAATACCAATAGGCATTCAAAATATTATAAATAATAAATATTAATTAACTTCAATATACTATAATGCTATATATTATATAAGGAGAATTTTTTTTAATACAAAACATTTATTATTTAAGTAAATTTTAGTGTTTTTGAGAAGAAAAAAAATTGAAATTGTGGCCCATAATAAATATCCAACTATAAAGATATTATATTGTTTAAATAAATCTGAGATAATATTAATGAATATAGATAGCCAGATAGGTATTTAAAATAAGCTCAACTAAAATATTAAAACGAATAATCAATTCAAAATGTTATAATTCAAAGCATAGAATACAATAAAATGTGTTGGAAACAGAAAAAAACCCATTAAAAATGTCTGAATGAGAAAAAAATCTATTTTCTATAAATGTGTGACACCTAAAAAATTAGTTCATAAATGTTTAATAACTGCTCACAATAAATTAGCTTCTACATATCACAGTACAATTAAGAGATTTAAATATATTTAATTATAAACAAATTATCATTCATGAGTAGTTATTGTAGGATACCCTGTATCTATTATACTCAGTTCAGGTTAAGATTGAACTGCGTCGAGCATGTAGACTGAGCCGCCGAACAGTGCCTGACCCCCCCCCCCCCCCTTTGCGATGGCTATGTGTTCTGTGATTGGCCAACAGTCATCATCGGCGCCGGTGCTGGCCGTCATAAATACACAACCACCTGTGTCCGGAATGTGCGAAAAAAAACGTATTTTGGTCGAGCGAGCGGTTCAATCTTAATCTGAACAGAGTATATACAATACAATCTCTCCTAACGAACACCTAATATAGCAAGTGCTTTTGGGAATCTACTAAAAGCCTTCTACAATCCGAGTTCTCTGAATATCGTCCTCCAAGTAGCAATCAAAAACTCAGCAACCAAGGATTTCCGGTATTTAGATTTTTCTCTGTATAAGTATTTATCTAGTCTATACTTCTCATTTAATAGGACGCTACAACCGCATGTGTTGTCTCCATCTTACAAACACATAACATGGGGAATAGTTCGTTCTGAATAATCCATTTACCTCTGTTAGGCTTAGTTTGGAGTTTATATTGGAACGTATCGACCTATTATCAAATTTAGAAGTAAGACTATTATCTAGTGAACTCAGTTTTTTTTTTATATTTTAATTTTAAAGCAAGTTATGAGTATATTAAGATGTACAAACAATTTTAAATTTTAAAATAATCATACCTTGCTTTGAAATTAAAATATAAAAACCATATGAGATTCACTAGATAATATTCTTTCTTTTAAATTCATAACAGGTTAATTGTTATTTGTTAATTAACATTACATTTAACATAACAAAGTTAAATAGATTATTCAGTAAATACAATTTGCTATGTTACGCGTTTGTAAGCCAGAGACAACATATGCAGGTACAGCGTCCTCTTAACAAATGTAGTATAGGAAAGCTGTAAAATAAAATTTAAAAATAAACAACTATAAATTGGTAAGTGTTAGACAAAAACTATTTATAATTATTTATTTTTTTTATGATTAATTACAAAAATGATTGTTAAAATAACTGCATGAATTCAATTTACCCATGAGCTGTAGCATAACTGAACTCTTGTTGAAATATTGCTGATAAGTTATGGTTATCTTTTTGATTGTATAACGATATATTAGAATGTTCAAAACAAGTGCCTCCAAATTGGCAAGGATTACTTTCACAATCATTTATATCAACTTCACAATTTTTTCCTAATACAAATATTTTGTTAGTACAACAACTAAATTTATCATATATAATAATAATTTACGATTACCTGTATAACCAGTATAACACTTGCAAGAATAGTCTTTTATTCCATCTATACAGGTGCCATTATTCTCACATTGGTCATGTATACAATCATTTATATTCAACTCACAGTGATTTCCTACAATAAAAAAGATGTACACTATTGGTTATTACATAATTATATTAAATTACTTAATAATTGTACATGCCTTCAAATCCAGTATTTGTACAGTTACATTCATAACTGTTAAGTCCGTCAATACATAAGCCCATATTCTGACATGGAGAAGACTATAACCAAACATTGAATAAAACATTTTTTTTTTAAATTAAATATTTAGGTGAGATAAAAAAATATATATACTAACTTCACAGTCATCGATATTTGTTTCACAGAGTTTTCCTACTATACCAGTAGGACAAGAGCAAGTAAAAGATGCAATATTATCAATACAAGTGGCGCCATTTGAACAAGGATTCGAACTACATTCATTAATATCAATACTGCAAACTTTACCTAAAGATAAAAAAAAATTTTATTTTGACTATTTGACTATAAAACATTATTTTATTTTATTTTAATATTTAGCTGAATATTATGTTAGTTAATATCATAAAAATATCATATTTTTTAATTTAATAACAATCATTACATACCAGTATATCCCGGAGGACAAATACAATTAAAACCATTAATTTTATTTTCACATGTGGCACCGTGATAACAAGGTTGTGACAAACATTCGTCAAAGTCTACATCACAGTTATCACCAGAAAACCCTGGACGGCAGAAACATTGATAACTCCCTAATATCATAATTCGGATTAAAATAATATTACATAAATATTAAATTGAAATGAAATATTTCAACAAACCATTAGTGTTAACACAAATTCCATAGTTGCATACTTCTTTGTTGACTTCACATTCGTTTATATCTTGATCACAATGCATACCTAAAAATATATACATATATATATATATATATATATATATAAATTTAAAAAAATATAATTTTAAATATTGAAGTAGTGATTAAGTGTTGTACCTGTAAAACCGGACATGCAACGGCAAGTATAACCATCAAGATCTTCTATACATGTAGAGTTATTTTTACAAAGATTATTTCGACAATCTTTTAATAACTTTGAACAATTTTCTCCTGTATATCCTTCAGGGCATTCACACTCATAAGTATTAATACCATCAATACAAACTTTTCCAACTGGACAAGTTCCAGTTTTACATTCATCGATATTTACTTCACAATTTTTACCTTCAAAACCTAAAATAAAGTATTTAAAATAGTTATTAACTTAAAAGTAAAAGATAATTCTTAAGTATTTTACCTGGAGAACACTTGCAGTAATAGTCTTTAAGTGATGACGTTTTATGTAAACAAGTACCATTATTTAAACAAGGGCTAGGATTTTTAGTACAAGCGTCAAATGGTAATTGACAGTAAGCACCCATATAGTTATCAGTACAGTTACATCGAAAACCATTAATAAGATCATGACATATTCCACCGTTTAAACAAGGTTTGGACATACATTCATCAATATCTATTTGACATGTCTGGCCTATAATAGTTTAATTTCATAATATAAATATAACATAAATATTAAAAGATAGAAGAAATAAAATTATTTATTTAATGTTTGATATTTTAATTAAATTTATACTCTATTCAACACAAGAAGTAATCTCGGTGGAGACCAGTTTTAGTCAGACAGCTCACAAGCGAGCCACCGAGGGATACCTATTTCGTTGATTAGAGTATAGTTAAAATATTATTTAATATTAACACTATTTATTTATTAAAAATGAAATCATTAATATTTAATACAATATTTTTAAACTAACTTATATACTTATTTAATCACGCATACACATATTTATCTTATAATAATAAAGAATGACTTGTATTTAAGCAAATAGATTTACAGTTAACTCTTGATTATCCTCAGATAGATTGGCACAGATAAGCGAATTCTGGGGTTAATATCCAAAATACCAAAATTATATAAAAACAATTTTTTTTTTCAAATTAAATAGTATTCAAATTAAATAAAATAAAATAGATAAGTACACATATTTTTATGTAACATTTACAATTATTTTTTCAAAAATACATATAATATTATTGTACATAAACACTATTATTATACTCCGTCCTACGAGAGAAGGAACTTGATGCACAATGTAACTGACAGCTTTGAACAACCTGAGACACTATTTCCCTCACTCAAACATTCCGAGAGGAAGTGCTGTAAAGCACTACAACTACACACTATGTTTAATTGGAGGAAATCGTGCCCCAGGACATCGAAAGCCGTCAGTAGTTACATTGAAAAATGAGTTCCTTCTCTCGTGGGACGGAGTCTAGTATTGTACATAGTCTTACAGAATACCTCAGATAATCGAGAGCTTACTGTCTTACACAGCATAATATATATTTAAAAATTATCTGCAGTCATTTACCTAAATAATATAATGAACAACATAAAATATAATAATCTTAAATTATGTTTACAGTATTTCCCGAAAGAATATGAGTGCACAGCTATTAGTTTTACCATATCCCCATAACTACAACTTCCACTAAAATACTTGAATGTGTGCAACTCTTACAACATATAAGTTTAATATTTTTTATATTCATATTTGCTCACAAAATGTAGATTAGGAAAATAGTTTAAAAATATTACTATACATAATGAGAATTATTTCCAATATTAAGAGAGCAAGATAAAACAGTATATACGTGTCTTATTTTTATTCAATTGCAACAATATTTGGCATACTTTAAATCAAATACATTGTTATATTACTAACATTTTTATCATGTCAAATTTATATTTTGATTAACAACAATTATTATGAAAAAGGCATATCTACATTTTAAACTTTGGTTTGTAACTTTATACTTAAATATTGTTTAAATTGATTATGACGATATTATTTTATTTTATTATTTGATTCAAAATTTAAATATAAGACCAACATCTATTTCTTACATTTTATGAAATCATAAAACAAGTAGATCATAAAAAATATTTTTATAAAAATGAAAAAAAAAGTATTTTTATTTTTTATACATTTAACTGAATTTTTATTATTACCAGTGAAACCTGGGGGACAATCACAATGGAAAGGATCAGCTTGTCCTGCTAATAGAGTGCAAGTCCCACCATGAGCACAAGTGTTTGGACTGCAAGCAGGATCACGTTGATTACATTGCTGCCCAGACCAACCAGGTTCGCATTCACAATAGTACCCACCAGCCTACAAGTGATAAAATAATGTTGGTGATATCTCAAATGTGAAGTGCTGTGATTTTAAAAAAAGCACACAAATATGTTTAAAAGCAGTTACAGCTATCATAATATTTAAGGTGTTGTTGAATAACATAATCAGTATTAATATGGAAAACATTAGACAGGATTTATTATTTTATTTAACATATTATGTATATTATATTGGATATTCTATTCCACCATATTTAATATAATTTATACCACCATACAAGTAATATGAGTATTATAATATATTTATCTGAAAATATCAGCATTTAAAAAATGTTCGTCAACCATACCTTAACTAAATGATAGCCGTCTCTGCATAAAAAAGAATTAGTTTTTTTACTATCATATAAGTGTACTGTCAACATAAATCAACTCACATAGTCACGACAAGACACAAAATGCTGACAAGGGGTAGCATTACATTTCATAGTCATTTCACAATTTCGACCAGTAAAGCCAGCAGGGCATTTACATTCGTAATTAGATCCTTGGGATATACATGTGCCAGAATTCAGACAAGGCATGATCACACAAACATCATCAGCATGCGAACGAGCCACTATATTACCATGCTCACAAAAAGCGCCTGTAATAATTGTCTCAAAACTATACCCATGCAATATTGTGCAATAATTTACTACTCTTTGTTTTAAAAACTTCTAACATTAAAGAGTGATGGTAAACATTTTCAAAAATCTTTAATTAAAACTAACTAACAATTATATTATTATATAAATATTACATATATTAAAATTATAACTTAATAGTTAATTGTAAAAAAATTCCTGAAATAACTATACCACACAAACAACAAACTTTTATCTTTTTACATAAATAAAATAAATACCTGTATATCCTAATGAACATGAACAATTAAATTGGCCATTTGGCAATAAGCCACATGAACCTCCATTTTGACAAGGATGACTACTACAAACTGTTACTTCTGAACAATTAGGAGGAACACCTAAGTAACCAATTGTACAAGTAAATAAATAAATAAATAAGCATTAATATATTTAAATATTAATTTATTTTCAAATAGTATAATAAATTAATAAATTACTTTGTTAAAATTGAATTTAAAATAAATGAACAAGCTAATGTAGTATGTACTTATTTAAATATTTTTATAAAAAATTGAAGTTTTAAAAAAACTAAAAAAGTTTTTTATTCAACTTATTAGTGAACTAAAATGTAGAAAATAAAGTCTGATGTCCTTCTACCTGGTATAGTGAGTATGATGGTACTTTCATTGTTGAAGTGTGCTCAAATAAAAACATGCTGGGCTTTACTTGCTTTATCATCATAGACCTTTATACTATTAATAAAATGTTTGATTCCCAGTTAATCTTCATTCATATATTTAAGTTGGTATAAAGGCACTTATTCATATTCCGTAGAATGAAGTTCATATGATCTAGTATTCTTATATATTACTATTTGGCTGAATATATTAACATCTTTAATATTGATTTGGCAAGCTTTGCACCAGGTTTTTATTTGAGCACACTTTAACAATGAAAGTACCTTCATACTCACTATATCAGGTAGAAGGAAATCAGAAATTATTTTATACTTTTTAGTTCACTAAATAAGTTAAATAAAAACCTTTTTTAGTTTTTTTTAAAACTACAATTTATTTAACACTTTTTAGTAACAAATTTTAATTCTCAAATTTAAAATGGAAAGCATAAAAGGAGTATTTTTGGTTTGGTTAATCGAAACTAACCATTATATCTAAAACCGATAATAATAAGAAATAAGACTGAATAATTATAAATAATTATTTACCAGTATATCCTGATTTACAATGACATGAGTGAGATGCCACACCATCAACACAAATTGAGTTTGTTGGACATACAGCGGATTCGCAATCGTCCACATTAATTTCACAATTTCTACCTATAAATCCTAGAGCACATCGACATTCATATGTTCCAACTTGATCTCTACACTGGCCACCATTTTGACAAGGATTCGATATACATTCATTCAATTCCTGAATAATACATACAAATAAAAATGTATATACTTATATCACATTTAATGTTTGACAAAATGTTTACTATATCACAATTGATTCCTCCAAATCCCAATTGACACTGGCAAGTATAACTTCCATAGTTATCAAAACATACACCCTGATTGGAACATGGATTTATTTCACACTCATTTATATTTGTTTCGCAATTTATTCCTTTATATCTAAATGTTCATAGATAAATATTGGATTAATTAATTAAAATATTAACTTAATGTATTTTTAATAAAAATTTACCCAGTTTTACTACATGCACATGTATAATTATTCACACCATCAATGCATACACCTCCATGTTGACAAGGACTTGACAAGCATTCATTAATATTTATTTCACAGTCATCTCCTTTAAATCCTACCGTAAAAAAATGTATGGTATATTGTCAAAAAATGTATAACTATTTTTATATATAAAAATTAGTTTACCTGGTGCACAACTGCATTCATAACTTTTTCCTCCTGATGTTAATTTACATGTACCATTATTTCTGCATGGGTTATTATCACAAACATGTGCAGATAATTCAATTTCACAAAATTTACCTTAACATTAATATTAAAAGAAATAGGTAATTATTAAATTATTAACAATTAAGACCATATAAATAATATTAAAATAAAATACAAAAAATATCACCTGTAAATCCTTGATCACAATGACACATAAAATCATTACCATAATTTATTTCTTCACACAAGCCATGCATACAACGATTGTTTTGTTTTGCACATGGGGATCCTGAAATACAATGATTATTAATTTATTATTCATAGAATACAGTACTAATAATACAATTTTAGATTTACCATTATCAATTTCACAATTATTTCCAGAATACCTAGGTTGACAGATACAATGGTATTTATTTTGTCTTGGAACACATACTCCATGCATCATACAAGGGGCATGTGAACAGTAATCAATACCCGTACCTGCACATTTATAGTTAATAATATTAAAAACACATTAGGTACATAAATTATTAAAATGAAAGGTACATACATGACTGACTGTTTAAGGGACAATGTCCCCAAACAACTTTATAAGCTTGATTTAAAGATGAATTAAAAATAAAATTTGGGCCTTCTAATAAACACCCTTCAAAACCATCTCCTACTCTTAACATGGATTGATCAGTAATAATCTCAGAATTTAAGATTTCTGAATTAAATGTAGAATTTGCTATAACCTAAAACAAAGAATTATAACGTGTGTATTTTAAATACTGTTAGATTACTGTAATTTTAAATGCACATAAATTAACTGTTATTTACTTGTTGTAAGCTATCAACAGACATTGTTAATTCTCCAAGCTTATATATAAAATTAACATTATGCCAAGAATTATCAAAAAAATCTCCTTGGATTTTTGATTCGAAATGTTTGTTTTGGAGAAATGTAGTAAACAACAAGCCATCATGAAGAACATCTACTGAGATTTGAGTATATGGTAAGTCTTGAGTTTGAGAAAATATTTGTCCTCCAGAACATGTTCTAAAGCTGAATCCTATATGTGTATACAATGAAATGGGAGGAAATAAATTTAACCATGATGAACTATTGAAATATCCTTCTCTATCTGCGCCTCCAGACCTCTGAGTGTTTGTACATATTAAATGCACAAATAAATTTACTGAAAATAAAATATTTAATTTATTAGTTCCATACAGAATAAAAATTCATTTTTTTAAATTATACATACATACTTAAAAAGTAAAAACTCATATAAATTATAATAGGTTCCTTGCAGAATTGTTTATTTATCTACTACAGAACTGGGTACATATTGATAATTCATATTTCAAAAGAATCAAAATAAAATGAACAATTTACTTATTTTCAACTTAAACATTATTAGAATAGAATCTTACTATTCACGAACTCTTTTATGATTATTGTACTATATTGCCTGTTTTAATATTTTACTCATTAGAAATTTTCTTTTAGTTAATCTATTCAAGTACCCAGTCATGATAAACTTGTCACCTGTCAATCTATTGTAATAATGTATTATACTATACAAAAAAATAACAAGGAACAAGCCCCTGGCTATAAATTCCACCTGATATAACAACAACAAAGAATGTTATTAATTTGATTTACAATAAAATGAATAAACATCCTCTATTGAACTGACCAAATTTGTATATGAACAACATCATGTTATAATGTAAATTAATATTGTACTAAATATTAAACTTGGAAACAAAATTTGTACCAGATGAAATTTAGCTACATTTACAGAGTTAACTTTTGATAATATTTAAGATGAATTCATCCACAATAAAAAATGAAAAGTGTACCTAAATATGAAATCATCAAAAGTTAATTCACAATTTTTTTTATAATAATTTAAAATTCAAATTTGGATATAATTTAAAAATTATTTTTTGTTAAAAATTTATAAAATGTTCAACTTTTACAACTAAGAGTTGAAAATTTAAAACAATATTTCACCTAAGTAGTTAATATTGTAACCAAAAAATGTAAAAAATATATAAACAGATTTTTTTATATAGTTTTATTATTAGGTTTAAGACTGAGGTCATTAACCTGTATGTTGGGAGAGTTGGTACAGTAGGGGTTGGGATGGTTGGTACGGGCGGTTAGAAACATGAGTATGTATGGCAAAGTTACCCATCCAAGATCTAGTGGTAGCGCCCGTTGCTTACTCTCAATCATGTCTCGTGATTGATTTCAGCCACTGTGCCATGCTGCTCTCACTATTGTTGTTTAATGTTCAAATTTAGAGAAAATTAGATATTTGAGAAGAAGAACGATTTTAGATAAGTGTTATATTTTTAAAATATTATTAAATATTATATACTTGAAACTTCTAAAGTATATTATTGTATACAAATATGATAATAAACAAATAATAATAATTAAACTTAACCAGGGGCGATCCTAGAGTTTATTTTTAGGGGGGTTTGGAGTGAATATTGCCGACTTTCAATGATAAAGCTGCCGACTGTATACGTCTTAATGTTATAATAATTACTTTTTCCTATTGTAATAAATTATAGAGATCAAATAGTTATGAAATTGCATATTTTTTTTTCTATTTATTCATTTTAATGCTGACCTAGAAAAAAATTTGATTCATATTATACTGAATCAAAAAATACTATTTTTATTTATCATATTTTATGGGTTTTATTTGAAACGCATATAATAATATTTTAAGAACATAAATGCATACTTTCAACATAAATGCATACTTTCTTCATAAATGTACAGCAAATTTATAAAAATATTATTAAAATAGGTTAAGTACCCTAAACTCCTAAATTTGACTTTTATGTATCGAAATACTGTATCTAAATATTCTGCTTTCAAAGATGAAATCAAAACTTATATTTTTGAGATTTTTTGGTTACAGAATACTTACCTGCAACCTTGTTTTAAATTTTCAATCCTTATATAGCTATAAAAGTTAAATATGAATTCATACAGTTTAACTACAAAATCGTTTTTAAATCTGTCTGTGAACCAATATATTAGGATCTTTGTATTAAATCAAGCTTTTTCACCCAAAAAATAGCATTTTATTGACATTCATAGAAAAAAAAACTAAAAAAAACTGAAACTGAAAATATCCGTAAACAGTTCAAAACAAACCAACATTTTTTGAAAATGTTATCGTGTAAAAATGCTGAAAACAACTAAGGAAAAAGTCATGTATCTACGTTAATTTGTTTTAGAATTACACCAAAAACCAATATCGGTTTTGTAGAAAAACAATTTTGTGTAAACATTCTCGGTTTTCCTTAATTTTTTTTGTTGGTTTTTCCCGGCGCTTTTAAAAACTATTTGGAATTTTTTACTTTTGACCTCCCCCCCCTCCAAGTACCTACCAACTAGATTCACTTTTTTATCAGTAAAGATTGGACTGTTGAAGAAAATCTAAGCATTTTTAGTGTCCTAAA